>JAOTON010000799.1:835000-1435000 GCA_034440635.1 Lepas anatifera | reverse complement strand
CATGCACCAAATGATATTGGCCAACATCCACTAAAAGACCACCAAAAAAACACGATAGAGTAAATGGCCTAAGTTTGAACAGGGCCAAAATTCTAACCACCAACTTTCAAATGCAAAGCTGTCTTTCTGGCACAGGGCCCTGCGCGGCCGTCATTAAGCCGACATGATGCAGTCGAGCAATGTGACATGTTGCTGCTCAATGAATGTTGTTTTGTATAGTAATTTGTCACGCTTTGTGTGAGACCAATACAGTTTTGCCTTGTTTTGGAATTGTTTTAATCACTATGTAAAGTCCATATATCTAACCAACCATAATAGCGAAAGAATATGTGACCTATCTCCGCATCCAGGTAAAACGCTGTGATTACGTGAACTGTTGAAACAGTATCAGATTCACCTGTTCCCAACAGTATGCTCCTGCTTGCCAGTATTAATCAAAATTGACTTCGTGCTCAGCCAACTTGATGGATGACATGCTGAACTCAAATTCTTCAAACAATATGCAAATTGATGGTATTGTGCAGTTCTCACCTATCTATCTTTGATATGAAAGGGTGTTCTTGGGTTGAATGGGTCTTTCATTGATTCTGAATTTAAGCCGGCTTTTATTGATTTAAGCCGGTTTAAACCGGCTTAAATTAATAAAAGCCACTGGCTGGCATAAATTCAATTCAAGCCGGCTTTTTCCAACCCTGGTTTGTGGTCAGTTCTGGTGTGGGTGGGTTAAGAGGTGTGCCATGGAGAAAGCGACGTGGTTATTGTTGCAGTGGGATAGCATGGGCGTCTGAACTCAGGCGTGAGCATTGGCGGACGAGGGGGCATTCCGGCCATGCCCCCCAAGCGCTGGAGGGGGCCAAACTATCTTTTATCCCCCCAGGGCCGGATCAATTTGTGAAAAAGGTGTTTACACCAGGCCTGTCGAGCAAACAAATATTCGAACGAAGTGACTTCCCTGATTAAGGTTCTCTGGGAGGGGGAGGGGCGGTCTTATCGACGCACCAACTGCCAGGGTCATATGGTGGAGCCAACTCTTTCCCTGTTGGAAGGGTTTCTCGGGAGTCACCTTGCTCCTTGTTCAGGTCAGCCGCCAAGCATTGAACCGGGGTCGGTTGTGTGGAAGCCAGCTACGCTGACCACTCCACTACCCCCCACCCCCCACCCCTTTGATTGAGGCTGAGGTCTGTTCAGGCTGCTCTGCATATTGTGTAGGTGTCGCGACCTGTGCCCTTGTGGTCACGCCGTTGGCGTTAGATGTCGCTAGTGGTGACTGGCGTTGGCTCTGACAAACGCGGTCCGGCAATAAACTGGTTGGATGGTCACAGCGTAATCTTCAAAGGAATATCGCTCCTCTATGCTTTCAGGTCGATGGGGCGCAACTTTTTAGTTCACACCTGGGTCGACCGAGAAATGTTGAATCTGAGTACAGGTTGCTTTTCCGACCTATTGGGTTGATTATTTTTCGACCGTACTTTCCACCCAAGGAAGAAGCGACACGCGACACACTTCACCCATAATATTAAAGCGTACCCGAATATTTTCCGAAGACCATGAATTGCTAGTAATTGAGCCGTGCGACTAAAACGCGCGTGGAGCAGCTCCCCCGAATATATATATATAAAAAAAAAAAAAAAAAAAAAAAAGATTATTGTGAGAAGGCAGAATTCCGAATTTTTGTGCTTTAATATTGCTATCAATCTCCCGAAAAAAACCCTCTTGGACGATCCCTCCCTTTCCCATGCTTGAGCGCCGTTAGATCTTTGTTCTTTTTTATAAACCTATCGCTGAAAAAAATCGGCTTTGGAATCATCGCTTAAAATATCGACGTTGGTATCATCCCTTGAAAATCGTCATTCTGCTTAATGGTTTTGCCTGTTTCGCTCTCGTTGATCTCTTTGGTATATTTGAGATCGGTGCGTGGTGGTATAGTATAGTAGTGAGGATCGCCGGAACGTGAAATTTTGTGTGACTCATTTCTGTACGGGAGATATAGATACGGTTTTCTATGACATATTTCAAAAGATAGGTTTGTCATCTGGGTGCCTGACAGCGCGCTGGTAGGTTTGTCAGCTGGGTGCCTCCCAGCGCGCTGGTAGGTTTGTCAGCTGGGTGCCTCCCAGCGCGCTGGTAGGTTTGTCAGCTGGGTGCCTGACAGCGCGCTGGTAGGTTTGTCAGCTGGGTGCCTCCCAGCGCGCTGGTAGGTTTGTCAGCTGGGTGCCTCCCAGCGCGCTGGTAGGTGTTGTCAGCTGGGTGCCTCCCAGCGCGCTGGTAGGTTTGTCAGCTGGGTGCCTCCCAGCGCGCTGGTAGGTTTGTCAGCTGGGTGCGTCACAGCGCGCTGGTAAGTTTATCAGCTGGGTGCCTCACAGGGCGCTGCCGCATTCCTGCCTACAACCCCGACATGTAATCTGTGCGGCACGTGGTCCGCTGACGCAATGGACTTGGCTGAAGTGGAGAATACCTGTTATTGGCCCTATCAGTTACATTGTGGTGGAGCTTTAGCTATCCTCGTGTTACATAACACACAAATCTGTGTGAAAGTCGGCAGGTCGCAAGGCTTACGATCCGCCACGTGATTGCTGGCTTTCAGCTGCTATGGTCTTTTTGTTAGGCAGACTCGTTGTTGACTCAATCTGATAGGCTTAATGATTTAATCTCAGACTTAATGGGAATAAGAGCATTTCTGGTTCCCTAACTCCATTGGTCATGTTGGAACACTTGTAGGATTACTCGGTTTTATTTTTCCACATGTCACAGGCTTTTCGTTAGATTCAGTAAATTATGTTGAAAAATATTTCTCAGAGCTGAGTCAGAACCGGCGCTACTCCTATTCAGACTCTTAACACAAGTTCCGTTTTTGCAATATAATGTTCTGAATGTAACTCAAGAAAATTGGAAAGGATTATATAGACAATCAATGCAAAAGAAATACGCAAGTTGGATGAAATACTTTTGACTCAACCGATTAAGTCAGGGAGTCAGTGTGACTTATTCAGATTGAGTCACCAACATCTTGCAGCTTTCTCTCAGAGTCAGAAGCTGTTGAAGAAGGAAAACGGCTTCTAATCGAACAATTCTTCAACCTTTGAAATGAAGTTTATATTATTGGCTTGAACTTTTATGTCTGAAAGGCATGGGCACAGATATGTCCAAATATGTTCCAGAATTACAAAGTTCCCGAAATATTTTCCTTTTTGTAGCTGTATTTTATCTTCATTTTTTCTTGCTTGTTTTCAGCTTGGAGCGAAAAGCTCAAGTCGGTTGAACTAAAGTAATTTGCGGTCGGCCAAAAAAGTTTGAGCAAATTTTTTTAGGTACCCAAATTGATCATAGATTTTTTCAGGACTTTCAATGCTGCAAAACATTCCCTAAATATTTTAGTTGTATGTGTAATTGCGATTTTTAATTATTGTTTTCAACCTGAAGCAATACAATTCATGCATTTTATATACTTACAATTCGGAGTCGGGCAAACATTTTTAATGCAAAGCAATTTAGACTCTCGAATTAACGTAAGAATTTTTGAATTTCAATCTGAAGGGAATGTGACGCTTTGTAACGGGATTTGAATTGAAATAGCCATGTGATAGAGCGTGCCGAGAAGCCATTTGGTGGACCTTTCGTTTGTCCCAAACCCATTTTTTACGGAGAAAACGGTAAAAATTCCTCCCCTATCGACCCCCTCTCAGGGCGGTCACGCGGTGTGAGGTGAAGTTGGAAATTGATGCTTTACTCTGGCCCCGCTGCGTGTGGTGTGCGGACAATTTTTCTTGCTTGGGCCTTTTCAAAACGTACTTGTTAAATATGGCTGGTACTAGCGATTACAAATTATAGTTACAAAATGGTGCGAAATGGCCAAACCGCTGAAACCGCCCTAAAAGCCCAATACACACTGGCGATTACAAATGTGTACGGCTTAGTTTAGCTATTAGTTTCAACCGTGAAATATATTTTGAAATATCGAGAAAATAGTAGAAATTGATGAGTGTCCTTTAGTGTCCCAACAACAGCCTCTTTAGGCTGAAGACGCCTCATGTGTACTAGTACTCATGTGCGGCGACTCCCAGAACAGCGGTAGGAGTGCGGGTCGCCGCCGGTGCCGGCGGTGACGCCATGCACCACACCCCGCCGCTGCAGCCCCTCGGCCCGCGCTGGAAGCGTGTTGCACGCCCCCATTGTGACCTAGATGTGCTCTCCGTGTGTATGTCTGTTGCGCGTGTGGAATATGATTTGTCTATGTGTGTATGTGCATAGTTATGCGTGTCTTTGTATGCAGTGGGGGACTGTATGGCCTAGATGAACAGGTTTATCGCGGCATGAAACATCACCAGATCACACGCCGATTTCACGTGAGGCCGATTTGGACACGTTTTACTTACTTTTACACTTTTACCTCCAACACAGGAAAATCCTATAAAATGCAATATTAGGCGTATTAGCTTTTTCAACAGAATTAAGGCCAGATCCCATTTATTTCAATGAAGATTGCCCCTATAACCAAGAGACATGAATTACTGAAGTGTATATCTGTAGTTACACCATTTATGGTTTGAAATCAAATTTCTGCAGGGTGATCAGGTTATATCAAGCCGCGCAAATACAACAAAAAATAACTTTAAAATTGAAGACCTTAACAACTTTCAAGTTGTTAAGGTCATTTTCCCAAAGCGCTTCGACTGTAGAAATATTATTGAAAAGCGTATAACTCGGAAAGCTACAAACATTTTAAACTCGTTTTGTGCAAAATTATGATTCATTTGCGCTTTAACGCGTCGCAAAGCCAAAACCGTAATTTCTGTTAAAAAAATTAGATATTGATTTTGATAAGTTTTTATGAATTCTGGACCAGACAATATCAACTTTTTTGTTTCTTAAATAGTACCCAAAAAGGCTGACTTGAGCGTGACATCTACCTGAGAGTAACCTTTCCGCTCGCCGCCCAGAAGTCTCGAGCTATAGCCCGATATACCTTAATTACCTTTTCAAGCTTTACTACATGATGCAAAACCCATATGTACAACTTAATCATGTAATTTGAATGCATGTCATAGTGTTTCTCGTGATCTCTACTTTGGATTTGTTTCATGGCTCTACAACACCTGATTCTCTCGCAATACGGTCCAAACTTTGCCCCTCTGTTGAACGCATTAACGTGGCCGACGGCTGCATTTGTGTGGGGAGTGTTGATGGTGATGATAATACCCCTGGATACATGAGCAGTTTCGGTACGCTCTAATTGCGTGCCAAACCGGGGAGAGAAAATCAACTCCTGTGTCCAAGAGACTGGTAGATGTTGGCCCCTCATGCTAGGCCTGTCTCTACTTTGGGCTTAGCCCTTACCAGTGATAATCTAAGGAAAAAAATACAATATTCTGATTGGAAGTCAATAGATTATTTGACTATGTAACAAAATTAGCAGAGACAGAAAAATAGTCTTGTGAGCTTGCGTAAATATTTCAGTCAAATAAAATGATCATTCATTTTAGTTTTACAGTGGTCTGTTCTGCAGTGCTGTATTTCGTTTTGGTCTCGCCACATTTCGTCTTGCTCGTGTATGACGTAAAAGTGCGTACCGAGGGCATTGGTACCGAGGCCACCCAGGTATCGCGGATAAATCATCGTAAACGTGGAGGCCCAACTTCTGAGTGGGCTGGGCTCCACATCGTCCTGCACCGTAAGCCGTAAGTGCGCATCACTATCACATGGGACAACCGTGATAGCGGAATCGACAGGTAGAGGGATTACCGTACAAATGATGACGTCAGCGATGACCTTTGTGTCAGAAATTTGTGTTCAGTTTCTATCGTATCAAGGTATATGTGCCATGGTTTTATCTAGAGCGATAACTGGTTCTAGTCGCCTTGCGTCGTTATGTCCAGTATTCATCTTACAAAAATTACATTTGTAAACTTTCCCGGAAGTTTTTTATTGATCAGGTATCAGTTTTGGGAGAATTGGAACGACAGAGGTCGCTGGGCACAGTCGCACGTACAAAATCAGCTCGCAGTGCTAGCCTGGTGATATATTTAGACCGATAGCAAGGATTATGGAGATGACCTTAAGTGCGACGATAAGATTTATTGCTGGCGTTGCACTGCTAGTAGTTGATCCGTTCAAGTGCCCGGGGCGACAACCATGAACTTTCCTGTAAGAGCAGTGTATTTACTGCTTACTGACCGGAAAGCAAGAACCCACTTCACAGTATCAACTCCTTGAACGGAGGCGGTGCCAGCATCCGTTCGCGAGCATAAGTTGGAAGTTTCGGAGAACGCTCGATTTTTTGTTGTAGGTTTAGATCTCACCTGCCGAAATATCCAGCCATTCCTTACAGTAGCTGCATAGCTGAAGTCTGATTGAATGTGATTCTAAGAGCCATCCGGGACAAGCTTCGCCCCGCGCCAACCCAGTCCTTACCCTTGTTGAAGCCCCGGCTCTTGAGGAGCAGCGATAAGGTGGCGTTATCGGCCGGTTATTTAATATGTGCTCGGACATCTCGTCGATTCGGATGGCCATTGAGATGCGTGCGGTCCACGGGAAGGAGTCGGCTCGAACAATCTCCGTCCATTACTGCTTTTTGAGCCTGGCAGATGGATAACTGGTTGAAGCGTCAGTTGGTTGATCTTTAGACGAAAACCTAGTACAATACCCCAGCTTATACGGACTGAGCAACAAGACGAGGAGCTCAGTGTCTACCTCCCGATTTTTTCTCCGTACCAGTCGTCCCTCTGCCAACCAACAGAGTACCACCAGCCTGCCCCAGCCGCGTCTAAGACCCTGTGCTGCCCAGGCGGCGGGCGGTGCCGCAGCGGTTCTGTGCTGCCGTATCGAATATCGACACCGGATCTCGGTACTAGACGAGGTAAGGCTTCGCGGTGGAGGTGGGCGCCGCGTGCTGCAGCGTCGGCCATTGTTGGCGTGCGGTGGCCACTACCGGTGAGATTGAATAAACCGGTCCTGCCAGTGATGCTATATGTGGCAGCGAAGAGATGAAAATAATCGCTACTGGAGGGATGAAGTTATAAAGAGGGTGGCTGCGGGGTGCGAAATGTGCATGTTGAACTGCGTTTACGGTTATGTAAATTGGCGGGGATGTAAAATATAGGCATGTGGGAGTAAGCTGTTCACCCTCGAACGTTGAATGAAGCGGAAAGGTTGTAATGACGCATTAGGTAATGGCCGCAAATATAAAAAACTAGAATTTTAGTGGATGTAGAGCAGAAGAGAATGAATGCTGTTCAGCGTCGTCCTTGTCGTAACTTCATTGCAGTATATGGAACTAAAACGCAGTACTACTGAAGTTTATGGAATGTGGTGCATTATATTGTAGCCTTGAGCTACTAGCGGTGGCGTGGTGGCCTTGTGGCTTAGTTGCCCGTATTCAGATCGCATAGTATAGATTAATGGGGGTTCAATCCCTACAGCGGGAAACTGCCTTTCATGTCCGATCTGACCCGGTGGAGAGGATCCTTAAACAACCACGCCAGTCCTCTCTGTAATTGGGCAAGTGTGCCTGTTGAGAGTGGCTCTAATAGAATAGACTTTCTGACAAAGGGGAGGGGGTCTAAACACCCTCAAATTTGGCTGACGTCATATGTTAACAGCCCCGTATAGACGAAAAGTCTCAAATCCGGTCCGGCAAATCTGGTTCCGGCTAGATTTCAATAAGCTGGTTCCGGTGAATCTCTTATTTTTAAATTTGCTCTTGATCGTTCTTTTCCTCTACCTTGTTTCTACTACTTAAATTGGCACTTCTTCCAACTGATGATTTTCTTAAAATTCGTGTCAATTCTCTCTCTCTCTCTCTCTCTCTCTCTCTCTCTCTCTCTCTCTCTCTCTCTCTCTCTCTCTCTCTCTCTGTCTCTGTCTCTGTCTCTGTCTCTGTCTCTGTCTCTGTCTCTGTCTCTGTCTCTGTCTCTGTCTCTGTCTCTGTCTCTGTCTCTGTCTCTGTCTCTGTCTCTGTCTCTGTCTCTGTCTCTGTCTCTGTCTCTGTCTCTGTCTCTGTCTCTGTCTCTGTCTCTGTCTCTGTCTCTGTCTCTGTCTCTGTCTCTGTCTCTGTCTCTGTCTCTGTCTCTGTCTCTGTCTCTGTCTCTGTCTCTGTCTCTGTCTCTGTCTCTCTGTCTCTGTCTCTGTCTCTGTCTCTGTCTCTGTCTCTCTCTCTCTCTCTCTCTCTCTCTCTCTCTCTCTCTCTCTCTCTCTCTCTCTCTCTCTCTCTCTCTCTCTCTCTCTCTCTCTCTCTCTCTCTCTCTCTCTCTCTCTCTCTCTCTCTCTCTCTCTCTCTCTCTCTCTCTCTCTCTCTCTCTCTCTCTCTCTCTCTCTCTCTGTCTCTGTCTCTGTCTCTGTCTCTGTCTCTGTCTCTGTCTTGTCTCTGTCTTGTCTCTGTCTCTGTCTCTGTCTCTGTCTCTGTCTCTGTCTCTGTCTCTGTCTCTGTCTCTGTCTCTGTCTCTGTCTCTGTCTCTGTCTCTCTCTCTCTCTCTCTCTCTCTCTCTCTCTCTCTCTCTCTCTCTGTCTCTCTCTCTCTCTCTCTCTCTCTCTCTCTCTCTCTCTCTCTCTCTCTCTCTCTCTCTCTCTCTCTAACTGCTCCCCTTACCCCCTCTTGATAATGTGTAGCACTAACCTTGGGGCCCTGACTGGAAAGAATTTGGGTGAAAAGTCCATTCTGTCCGCTCAACTCCTGACGCTCCTCCCCTACTGACTGGAACACGGCCGTCGGTGAAGGCCGTCTCCGTCGTCATGCAGAGCTGCAGCTGGATGGGAGAGTCCAACTCGACTCTAGAGGTCGTTTGACACTGGACAGTGATGTCTACAATAAGCCGCGGGTTAGCCGCGACGGGGAGATATCTGCTTATGCTATTTTTGACCCGGTCATTGTATATGTATAGGGATTATAAATGTATCATTTTCATATGTTACGTCATATGTTTTATATGGTTGGCATGGCTACGCAAATTGGCGGACGCTACCGATGATGGAGACTTTAACTTAGTCCCCATGGTCAAAATGCGATGTGGATGGGACCGCTGATCCAGTGTTCCAAAACGCAGGGTGCCGGGTGCAGAGCGATGACCAGGCAAACTTGACTTTCTGCTCACGACTATGCTATTTTTGCTCAATTTTCCACTCAATTGCCAAGTGGAGCTTTTTCTAGCTGAATTCAATAATCCTGGTTTAGATGATCTCACCGAAAGTATAGAAGGAATATCAATATAAAATGTCTGCCCAAACTTTGAATGGGGTGTAATAAGACTTTAATTCACTCTTGCAGTATTGCAAGTTCCAAATTTTCTACTCACCGACTACATTTTTCCAATATTGATTTTACACCAAGCACCCTGGTGCAAAACCAGTTTTGGGACGTTGCGGCGATCAGAATACATCGTGGAGTCGTCGGGTTCATCAAGTGCTATTTTCCCCAGCAATTAAGCACGGACCGTGCTGTGATGCTGGAAGAAATGTCACTTTACAGGCTCCATCGGCAGTGTGATCCGGATCGCATTTTGACCATGGAACCTAGAAGATCTCCTTCATTATGGTCAAGTATTCTCTCGCTTAGCTGTGACATATACCTACCGTATAGGCAAGCAGACCACATCTGAAATAAGATACTTGTTTAGAGGGCGGCTAGGGGTAAATTTCTCCGCCGTTCGCTGCGGTGGAAGCGGTGAACCGGGACCTTGAGCGGGGAGCTGCCGTGGTGGACCAGCGCGCGGCCCACTGCACGGGCGGGCCCAGGCTGCCCATCAGGGGGAGCAGCCGGGATCGATGCTTTAGATGGTTGGTTGGGTTTAGTCAGAGTGAATGAATTGATCTGCATAATCACGCACGCACTTGTGTGGTGGGGGTCGAGCGTGTAGGGGGGGGTTGAAATGTAATCGGCGGCTGCCAGCAGCGCCAAAACTGTTTCTGTCCGATAATACCGCAACTTTTTTATTCTAGTGACCATTTTTGCCGTGCTGGAAACGCCTCTGGCGGACCGGCCTGGGGCTATTGAAGGAGTTGCTCGGCACGATTGCCGGGAGCCCGTCGCCACCGCCGAGCGGCGCTAGTGTCGCTTGTTTGTGCGACTTCGCTGTTTGTGATGGCGGCCACCGAGAAGCTCCGCCTGCCGAAATAAGCAAGTTGTGCGAAAGTGTATCGGTGTTTCGCCTATGAGAAGGTGGTATAATGCCTGTTTCAAGCGTGGGTGTAGACTTGGGCCGCGGAGTGCAGTGAGAAACGAGGGCGGTTCGGTGGACTAAAATGACAGTATCTGCGTATGACGACAGTAAGTGGGGGCGTAGGCTCAGGAGTGGCTCTTTTTGTTGCTGAGGCAGGTGAAGCTTCAGAGGGCGCCAGTGTACCAGCTGAGAGTAGGGCGCCGGTTGCGAAGTACGAGGGGCTTGGCCCGACTCCATTGCGGCGTTTTTGCAGAGGATGGATGTTCCAAAAGTATTTCAAGATAGTACTCGACCTAGGCTTTCGTTAGGGGAGCTCCGTCTCGTGGGAGACTGGTAGTCGAACGGAATATGGCTAACGGTGAAGAGACAATGGAGAGAACGGCCCATGGTTTAGTTTCCATGACCAAAGTGCAACCCGGATCGGACTTGATGAATTCTGATGACTCCACAGTTTATCCTGATTTGGTTCGTATTTTGGCCATGGAGGCTAAGCGTGTGGCAGTAAAGATGCACTCTTGCCAAGAGTTTTGGTCAGAAGGGTGCGAAAAAAAACAGGACGCCTCTGTGTGGACCACTTTCTAAAATAGAGTTGTAAGTTTCGGCATTTTTCGGGCATTTTCATGCTATAGGGCGTTTTTACATGCGATATGGGGGCCTGACGTGGACTGGGGCGGCGGTGTGAACCTGAGTGGGGGAGACGCCCTGCCCCCTTCCCCGTTAGATTTGTCTCTAGGCAAATCCGCCGGAAAGATATTCCAGTATGTTAAGATTTTCTACCACCAACCCGAAGGTGATACGTTGTAAGAAACTGCCGAAACATAACGTTGCCCCTCCCTCTTTCCCCGTCCGTAATGTCCTCGGCGTTCCTACGCTTTTTATAGGACGATATATATATATATAAATATATATATATATATATATATATATATATATATCTTTACCTGCCATTTGCACATGTCAAGGAAACGCATAACCATTTTACAATCAAAATGTATAACGGGGCGTGCGGGGCACAACTGGGGTCATTTGTCGTTGCTGGTGGATCTTGCACCTGCAACGGCACAGCTAAAATAGTTACGCCAACGTGAACCAAACGAATGGAAATACATTCGCTTCTGGTAGCAAAATCCTTTGTAGAACGTGAGATCTGAAATGCGATTGTGGCGTGAAGCGACGGGTACAGTTGCAAGGACAGTGATAGCAATGGCGACACTTGGGATAAAGTATCAGCTCTGTTGCCCTAGTACCACATGGCACCCTCGGAACGTGAGTGTATCGTGGTCAGGAAAATTTAGGTCCAATCGGATTCATTTCTGAACTCTTGCGACAAGTCCAGGACGATCCGTAAGCCCGCTGCAGTTTTCAACCCAGATCCGATCTGTAACCGAAAAAGAGAAGTAAAGCTTCGCCAATGAGAATCCATAGCCGGATCCAGAGCTGTCGTTATTCCGAGAAAAATAAAATCCAATTCGCCAATGGTTGGAAATGCATCGATACTTTCAATTCTTAGTGCACTCTAGTGTAAATTTTGCTTACTTGCGTGAATGTGTCATTATTTTCAAATTTCGTCGCTTGTTTGCCATCAGGTTAACAAACAATGTGTATTTATGTATCTGCTATGGTCATGTCTACTTTGGATCGTACATTTTTTTGTTGAGGGACCGGGTGAAAGAGGACATTGGATCAAGAATGTTTCCAAAACAAAAATATAAAAAGTAGAACCGATTTTTACCAGGCAAGGCAGGAATGTCGGCTCATCATAAGCGTCTCTATCCGCAAACAAGTCTGGTGGCATGACAATCTTCAAGTCGCTGCTAACAAGAAGCTTTCTCCTCCCAAAAAAACCGCAGGATTTGGTCTGATTGCTGCCTCCCAACTTGCTGGTTTCAAAGTTCTCTGATTTATTCCTAATTTGACTGAAATCTGTATGTTTATAATGAAAAGTAGGACGGGCTAGGCCCCCTGTCCACTCCCGTATTCCGACGTCATGCAGCTCATCTGTACCGAAATGTACCGGCTGCCTATTGTGTCCATGAGCTCTTTCTCTAACTTACTAGAAAACTTACATACATACATTCATACACATACATGCATACATACATACATACATACATACATACATACATACATACATACATACATACATACATACATACATACATACATACATACATACATACATACATACCCGAAGATACTCTGCAAGCCACTGTTGTAAGAAAATGGCATTGGTTCCACCAGGTAGCTGCATTATTTTAATTCAATGTGTTAAAATTTCCAAGAAATCCGTAACCCGGCATATCAGGGCTGTGTACTTCCCTGAGGCCTGGCAACACCCTCTGAAGGAAGAATTTGGAAAGTTTCAACACTGGGAGAAGGAAATATTTGCTGCCGGTATGTGTGTGAGCTGCTAGAAAATGTATGCGCGCCCGCTGTAGGCAAGAGAATGTTTCAGTGCATAATCAACGCCACAGCATCTGCTTGAACTTCGCAGCACATCTCAAAGTTTCCACGCAAATTTCGTATTTTTGTTTTTTTAGGGGCGCGCACGTGCGTGCGGGGTGTGTGGCCATAGTGGCGATAGTGATGGTAGACTCCTAACGGGATCAAGGAACTTCTTTTATTGTATTTGATGTAAAAACGCTCCCAGAATAAATCATGTTTTCAGATATCTTCAAATCCTTCGGTGGTTGGAAATGACGTTTTATGTGAAAATAGCAAGCAGTGCTCCGAAAAAAATAGTATTGCGCTACCAATCCAATTCAATTTGAAACGTTTAAAGTTGACCGATAAGTTGAGATCTGCCCCGCGACAAATTATTTCTCTATTAATGTGTGATCCGTTTCCATCAAACTGTGTCAAATTCACAATTATGACCGCTATATCGTTATTTTTCATTTGTAGCCATGACATATATTGGTACATACACATATAAGTATGTTTAAAAAGACACGACAGGAGATTTAAACGTCCGCGTTGAAGTCGGGCGGCAGGCACCGCACGATGCACCTGGGACCATTTAAGGGCACAGGCCGAGGAAAAAGCAAAAGCCTCAGAAGAGTGACGCTTGATAAAGTGATGGGAAGAAGGTAGAGGAAGCGTCGAGAGAGATGTAATACCGACGAGGTTGCGAGACTGCGAGAATGGTTCATTTGAATGGTTCATCGCTAAGGTGGCCAAAATAGTGAATCAGTGTGAAAGCGGATGATTTTATGTTTTATGGAAAATGCCGTTGATGTTTGGCTAGGCAGTGTATGCCGAACCTGACGTTATTGTTTCATTCCTTGACTAATTATTTGCGCAGACGCTGCTGAATTGTTTGTTTTTAATAATCGTTCGGGATTCTTGGTCCCCACGCATTTTCGGTTCTTCCATAATTACCATTGTACTCGGCTCAGTACCAGTTCTCCAGTTTGATTATTCTCTCCTGTTGTGTTGCAGTGAGCCGGGGGGCGTTCTCGCTCTTCTTCAGCAACTTCAGGATGCGGGTCCGCCTGTGGAAGCTGGCCTACGGCGTCGGCCACTTTCTCAACGACGTCTGCGCCACCGTCTGGTTCAGCTACACGCTGCTCTTCTTTCAGCGGGTGCTCTGCTTTCCCAGCAGCCTCAGTGGGATTGTTGTACTCACTGGACAGGTAAGTGGTTGGTCCCGGGTTCGAATCCAGCTGGGGGAACTTTGCTGTCATTTGCTCGTATAGTGCGTGTTCTAAAATTATTTTGGCTGGCTACACGCCGCGTGCGAAAAACAGGATGGCCGAGATTATATTGGTTATTTTAGTGTAGATGGAGGGAAAGAAATACATATTTGACAGAGCAGCCACGTTGAAAAGACATAAGTAACGAGCAGCGTTTTCTTTCGTCGACTGATTTCGACATTTATAATCAAGATAAGAGCAGGTGGCATACGAGATGAGAGAGAACTAGGCGCGCGAAAAAATGCAGACCAAATGGGAAAGATGACCTGTTTTCGGACAGTACACATCGTGGCGATTCATTCGCGCGGTGTGCAGCGGAGGAAAAGTTTGGCAACATCCCGGGAGGGACGGCTTACGTTGTCGAGCCGTTCTGGGCTTTCTTCCAGCGTCGGCATGTGTTGCCGGGAACCGGTTTTAGAGGGTGGTTTCTTCCAGAAGAAGCCGTGCCGGGCTGCAATTCACGGTCCGTTTGCAAGGAGGCCACCCGTCGCTTATGCCATATGCCTAGGATTCTGGAAGTGTCAAAATGATTTGGTTTGCTGATTTAACCCGCGCCCCACCGGGGGTCCGGCGCCACCTTCGCCTCACGGGGGCCATCGATGCCCCCCTCTAACTCCGAAAATATAGGCGTTAGCGCAAATCTGCAAAGTGCAATAGAAAGCTCGCGTGAATTCAGGAAGAAATTACTTCGCATGTTTCTGTGCTCAGGTCAATGGTTTGACCTCCAGAGGTCAAATTAGGTCAAGATCGGCTATTTTCACTCAAATATGCAATGATTAAGCAAACTGGGCATAACTCTTATGTCATTAGAGCTATTGAGGCCTGGTAAAGTACATTTGATAGCAAATTGCCAGTACTTTTCCGCTATGTGGAACGTAAAGACCTCCCGCCAGTGGTTTGACCGCCAGAGGTCACCTCGTGACCTAATATGACCTGAGGTCACGAAAGGTCAAAAGTGACCTTGCCGTATATCAAATGAAAGCCAGTGACAAGACAAACACGATGGTGTTTGTTTCACCGCTCTAGCTCAATTAGGTCAAAAGTTATTGTCAAAATACTGTTTTTGACCTCCGGTGACCTTGGATGACCTTGGAAAAGTCAAAAGGCAAATATGACCACTGGGATCCGTGAAAGGGTGTCTAAAAACGTTGTTCTGAGCAGTCTGAGTATTTGCAATCATTTTTGTGGCTTTTATATCATGAAATAGCTTTTCCCCATGCTTTTCCAATGGGAGAGGTCGCCTCGTGACCTGACCTCAGGGCACGAAATCGAAAAATCCCGGATATACACCTTGTAGACCCTGGAGGGGTCATGAAGTGTAGGAAGTTTCAAATTGATCGACTTTGAAATGTAGCTCTTACAGAGCTCTAAAGGTGAAGTGAGGTGACCTTGGTTGACCTCGTCTGGTGACCCTGACCTTGGGTGACCCGGGGTAAAAATTTCAGGGATGATGGGAAAATGATGCAGTGAGAGGTAGAGCCCTCAACCGCGGTGCTGCGCCCCGTCGTTTTTCTGCTATCTCGGAAAAACCTTAGGGGGCCATCGATGGCCCCCCGGTGGGACGAGGGTTAAGTAATATTTTTTGGGATACCAGTTGCATGGACTGGGAGGGGCCGTCATGAACTATACAGCACAGCGTTTGGCTTTCTTACCTGGGATCATGATGCCCTCTCCCCCATACTGTTCAGATGTTAAATACTAATAACAATTGTTAAATGTTGTCACGACTGCTAAGATCATACGGTGTCGCCAAGTGCACTAAATAGTTAACCCTGTTCGCGTGTGCAGATCACCAAAAACACTATTTCCGCCATGCAATATTTGGGATATTCTACGCCTGTGAACCATTCTGAGTATGGATGGAGATTGCGCCGTGTGTTACCGGCCGCGGGAGCTGCAAGTGAAGATAATCATCTGTGGGGTCTGGAAATCCTGAAGGACCGGGTGATGACGATGACGAGAGATGGGGCTGTAAAATCTCTCATCTTATCCTGTCACCGTCCGGCACCATAGGATAGGGACGGTTTTTACCAGACAGGCGGTATGCCCCGCCCACTGCTCCTGCGGCTTGTTTCTCGCTCGAGCCTTTTAGTCGCTTCCAGGCTCTGTTTGCAGAGAAGCCTCAGGAACGTCGGCTGCTGGTGTCCTGACTTCATTGCCGGCCCAGATCTGCTGCCAACCGTTCTCCGTGGCCCACTTCGTGTCCCGGAACCATGCAATTCTCTCTCTCTCTCTCTCTCTCTCTCTCTCTCTCTCTCTCTCTCTCTCTCTCTCTCTCTCTCTCTCTCTCTCTCTCTCTCTCTCTCTCTCTCTCTCTCTCTCTCTCTCTCTCTCTCTCTCTCTCTCTCTCTCTCTCTCCTCTCTCTCTCTCTCTCTCTCTCTCTCTCTCTCTCTCTCTCTCTCTCTCTCTCTCTCTCTCTCTCTCTCTCTCTCTCTCTCTCTCTCTCTCTCTCTCTCTCTCTCTCTCTCTCTCTCTCTCTCTCTCTCTCTCTCTCTCTCTCTCTCTCTCTCTCTCTCTCTCTCTCTCTCTCTCTCTCTCTCTCTCTCTCTCTCTCTCTCTCTCTCTCTCTCTCTCTCTCTCTCTCTCTCTCTCTCTCTCTCTCTCTCTCTCTCTCTCTCTCTCTCTCTCTCTCTCTCTCTCTCTCTCTCTCTCTCTCTCTCTCTCTCTCTCTCTCTCTCTCTCTCTCTCTCTCTCTCTCTCTCTCTCTCTCTCTCTCTCTCTCTCTCTCTCCTTTTAGAGGTTTAAAGCCTTGGAACGCAATGGTGTAATCCGGATTAAGTGCTACAACATCCCCGCTAAATTGGATGCTCTGGGTTGGTTGGCGATCTTTCATTTGTCTGCCCAGGTGCCTTTTTGATGATTGTTTCTCGCTCCTTCCGCCAGGTGGCAGATGCCGTTTCTACAGTCTTCGTCGGCCTAATGGCTGACAAGGAAGTTGATTGGGCCATTTGCAGATACGGAAAACGAAAAGCCTGGCATTTGCTAGGTAAGCATGTTTCGATGGGCAATATTGTTTGTGAATTTTCCCCATGCTTGTGTTTGGTTCATTTCTATGTATATCGTTGGCACTTTATGGATTTGAATTAGAGACGCATCGCTTTGCATACCGGTCTGGTGATCGGTTTGACAACTAATGACCGGAAATCGGTACCGGGTCAGGTCAGCTCAGCGGGTTATGACGTAATTTCTAGACCCATGTAGAGGCTATTCTGTTATTCTAAAAAGGGGCAGACAAAATCATGATATAGCTCAACTCCCAGATGAGCTAGATCAAGTTTCTAAACATCATTTGAAGGCTCATGAAAAGAAAAATTGCTCAGATGCCAACCGTTTTGAGGTCAGCTGAGTAACGAGGACACCAGGTGTCTCCAAAGGTCACCCATCTTAATTCATTCTTATCTATAACTTTTGAACGAAACACGATACAGCAATGGATTCGATAGCACAGTGAAGACCTACGGATTTGAACACTACTCTTCGTGATTAAAAGTCATCTTAAACTAAGGCCGAGGTCACTACGTGACCTAAAAAGGTTCAGCCGCATATCATTCGTATATTCTGGTGAAGATGACCACATTGGTGCTCTTAGTCTTGCTCTATGTCTAATGTCCCCCGAGTGTTGAAGTACTTCCTACATCGACTTAAATTTGACCCATTTTTCCCCTGTGACCTCACAGCTCAGCGGACATGGTTCAATCTTGGTTCAGAGTAAAAGACGGTAGGGCGCATTCAGCACCGTCTCGATTTTTTTCATTTCCTGGTTGGTTCCCGAGGTCATAGGAGGAGAGGGATCCGGGTGGACCCCCCCTCTCCTCAGTAGCTACGAAAATAGCCGAGGCGTTGCCTGCTTAATCCGTCGTCACCGTTGATTTGGAATCTGCCCGAACCCGACTGTGACACTGTCTGTTTCAGGCACCGTCTGTGTCATCTGCACGTTCCCCTTCATCTTCAACTTGTGCATGGGCTGCTCGGAGCTGCCGCGAACCACCCAGCTGTGGTACTTTGTGGCCTTCGTGGTCATCTTCCAGTTCGGCTGGGCTTCTGTGCAGATATCGCACCTGTCCCTGATACCGTCACTGACCAAGAGCCAGCACGAGAGGACCGAGCTCAACGCACTCAGGTAAGAATGAAGATGGGACATGGAAGCTGGGCGCGCTGTTTGTTTATTTGTTTTTGTGACGGGATGTGTTTTGCCATCCAATGTCGCTATTTATTTATCATACCTGTCAGACACATGTTCTGAAATTGATTGTTAAACACATCGACGTATGTGATGTAGGTGAGGGCAGGGAGAATTTCTGGATTTACGTTATATTTATTTTATTTACAGACGTTTAATTGGACCACAGCTTCATCAGTGTAATAAGAACCGTCGATGTCACAAAAATACAAATGACAAATTACAAAGCAGAGCATAATTCAGGAGACAAAATCGCAAAACTGACATAAATCCAGTAACACCGAAAAAGGTAAATCCAATAGCTGTCTCTGTGCTCACCAACATCACATTATTTCTGTGATAACTCTACATGGGAGTATAATCGAGCCACGTCTGGTCATTTCATAGCATTAGATGCGTATATGATGCTGCAATATTCGCGTTATTGAGGGTCTGAACCTGACTAGGCTCCACCTTAAGCAAGCAGATCATGTGGGGCCTCAGACTGATCGACACCGCAGGACCTATGTTTTATAGAAAATTAATATATTAAGCTGGGAGGATTGTCCCAGGCGCCTCACTGCACCCTGGGACGAAGGGATTGGGCATGGACGTGGGGAACCGGCTCATTCCCAGGCATATTTGAAACAATAGATAAAACATCGATCAAAGGCTCTATGATGACTTCGCTTCTTGAGTTCTCCGACCTCCGCTTTGGATTAATGAGGGGATGCTGACGAAATGCGGCGGTCCTATGCCACTGCGGTGCGACTTGGTCTTCTCCCTGATTTTATTATTTTAACATTAGATTTTCAAGTGCATGTCCCTTACACCGACTCAGGTCGGTACCATTTTGTGCCCAAGCAACAATGCCGAAAACGAAGAAGCTGCGGACATGCTTTCTGTCGCGGCTGCTGCAATAGACCTGATTAAATGGCAATCATATCGTATTTGTTCCATATTCACGGTGAAAAACACTTTCTAAGTCATTTTTATGTTGTTTTTAGTGCTAAATTCGAATTCGGCGTCCAAAGCTATCTCATCGAAGTGAAAACCAGACATCTCGGGCAAACTTTAATTCTACTCGCCAGTAAGCTTTGTCCCTATATCACGCCTTGTCTAGATGAATCACATAGGTGTTCAGCTTATGAACCAATGCGCAAATGTCTCTTGACCACTTTGATGGCTTGGATATTAATGTGATTTGATAAGTTGTTGGTAAACTGAAATTGTCTCCTACGCCCCACAAGTTTCCTACTCAGCGTTCCCTATTGTGGAAACGTGGAGGAATGCCTTGTCGGTTGTAGAAAAGCGTAAGCATGCCCCTAGAACTGGATATATTTTCTTGGGGACCGCTAGCCCTAGGCGTGGTTAGAACTCACATCACTTTTCTTCGAACTGCACAAGTAAGCCAGACTCAGCTGCTGCTTAAAAACTTTAGAGTTGCGTTGCTGACACTCAGGAGTGTTCGCTTACCCTCAGCATTCTACAATGCTACACATTTTTGTTTGTTTTGTTTGTTTGTATTGAACAATCATCAACGAGTTCAATTAAGTCCCATTCACAGATGAAGTCAAGCGATAAAATGTGAAAAACATAAAAAGATAAAAGATGTGTCCAGTAGTGACGGCTGCTGACGTGGTGCGACAGGTACGGCTTCACGGTGACGGCGAACATCCTGGTGTACGTGGTGGCGTGGGTGGTGCTGGGCACGGCCGGTGAGGACGGACCGGACGAGAACGCCGACACCACTAACGGCACTTCGCAAGCACCCAACAACACCGGGTCCACGGGCGGCGTGGGGCCGTCGGACGCGCCGCAGTTCAGGGTAGGTCTGCCAGCGGAGTAGTCTGATACCTGTTGAGGGTGTTGCGTGATACTCAGCTCAGGGTAGGTCTCCTGGCCTGGAGTCTTCCATCGGAGCAGTCTGATACCTTTTGAGAGTGTTGCATGATCCTCTGTTGATGGTAGGTCTCCCATCGGGGCTGTCGGAGACCTTTGGAGAGAGTTGCGCGATCCTCAGTTCGGGGTATGTCTCCCATCGAAGTAGTCTGAGACGATGCTGATCGAATTCTCAACTCAACTGCTGGGTGTTCTTGCAGTGTAAAAACCAACAAGGTCTCACTTCTGTTTGTTTCACGTTTCTTTCTGGTACCGATGTTTTGTCAGCTTTGATGTGTGAAGCTGTACCAATAAGGCGTTTGCCGTGTCCTTTGACCTCACCCATCGTCGGTTAGTACTCATTTCAGTATGTAGGTGAAACGTGGCGTCATCCGTGTTACAAGCACCGCTTATTCATTTCGATAGTTATGTTGCAAAATGTTAGGTTTCGAGTTCCATGAAAATTGAAACTTGCTGGGTATCTTCCTGGCTTATTAACTAATAGGCCCAGTTTTTCATATTGTCTAATTTTTCTTCACTAGAGGTAAAAATTATTCACGCCAACGTGACATCATCGCCTGGCAACGTTTTATGTCAGTTCAAACCCTGATCGTTTGTGCCACAAATTGATGCTTATACAACTAAGCGTTTTTAACCTAACAAAAATGATATTTTAGGAACCAGAATGGCACCTACAAATGTTTTTGATGTTTTTCTTCATAGAATAAAAACGATTTCATATTTGGAACTAGTCGTTGAAGCAATTACTACGCATTTACAACCGCCAGCAATAAGGTCACGACTAGCACAGAGGTCTTCAGGAGGTTGAGGTCCGCTCTCCGTATCCGCTCCGTGAGGCGTGAGTAATGTTGTCATGGTTACCAATGGTCACCTCACGTGGGGAGGACGGGGTCGACGGGGAGGGGGGTGAAATTTAGCATTTTTCTCCGCGAACGGTACGTTCTGTGACTGGGGTATTATCGATCAAGCGGTTTCCCGGCATGCTCATCCCATGGCTAGCTCAGTTCAAATCCACGATGAAAGTGCCGTGTTCCATTTAATACAACAAATTTGGGCGAAACCTGGCCATTTCCTGGTAAGTCAACATCTCCTGAGATGCTCATATTTACTGAGCGTGGGATACGACCCTCGGCGTGGAAATTTTTATCGCGGCGGATATTGGACCGGATTACGACATCAAAGACGTCATGCGTTGTCTCCGTAACTAGATAGTACCATATCCTCCGAACCGGTACGAAGGTTTCGTCGTGTGCCGTGATTTTTGTCTCCGCCGTATTGACATCCACTTCACTTTTTCTGTCGGATTGTTGTGTTTGTGTTCGGGAGTCTGTTATCGCTTCTCTCCTGGAGAGCTGCCGCGAGTAGATACGCACAGGACATTGGCAGTGGCGAACAGAACAAGGACATTGTGATATCGAAATACTGTGCGAAAATACCAGGGCATGGGGTAGAAAGTTTCGTGAGTAAACGTTAGCAGTGTCATTCATTTTAAGCAAATCGGCGATATCGGTGGATGCCATGAGTTAACGCTGGCGGATGCGGTGGAGCCAATGTGGTCATGGAGCCTCCAACGGCTGAACTAATAGCCATCTCCCCTCCCACACGCTCTGACTTATAGAAGTGATGGTCATCTCCCCTCCCAATGGTCCTAACTAAAACAACTTATGATTATCTCCCCAGTGCTGCAATTTCCTCATACCCCTCGTCCTCTTAACGTCTCATCTCAAATGGTCATTTACCACCCCAAAAATAACGTAGAAAGCTATTATTACTACCCCCAAAAATAATGTCACGCTCACCTTTCCCTGCCGCTCGTCAGGCCATCTTTGCCCTGCTCCCTTCCTACAGGCGGTGCTAATCGGCCATTTTTTATTTAAAATTTGGAACGAGGAAAAGCCGACGTGTTTCTCAGTATCAGTGCTCCGTTCCGTTGGCCGATTGTCCGTCAACAAGGCTCTCCTTATTCCTCACTTAAAGTGGGGTGCACCGTCCGGCCTTGGCCTGGGAGTCGATGCACCATGGATGCACCGCCGATGCACTCCTCAACCGTGTGCAAAGTCAATCTACGTCGCCTGCAGCAATCTTCGACAGTTATTTTCCGCAACTGAAGAGTCGATTCTCAAGCCACTCTGACGTGGCTAAGAGGTCTGACGTGGCTTAGGGGCTTCTCTCCGTGGACTAAGTCAACGTCCGAACTTCCCGTTCAGACAATTATTAAAAGAGAGTACTTCAAGCGCACTCCTATCGGCTTAGCGCGCAGTAAGAGGCTGTCGAGACAATGGAAGTCTGTCTATTTGAGGCTGAAGGCCGGGCGCGGTTGTACAGTGTCGAAGCTCGCCGTGTGGTGAGAGACGTTGGGCTGAAGTGGACAGCTTAACAGTTCAGTTACACCACGGCGTACTAGGGGAGACTATCTGTCCTGCTTATCGGCGCTCGTCCACAAGTTGCGCAATGGAGGGGGGCGGACTGAAGAGCCTTGCACAATAGAATGTTGACTGGCTAAAATTTTAGATATTGTTTTGTTAGCATTTTATTAGTTTTGCCAGACACTGCTGTACAACCGAACGCCTCGGCAGCTCAATTTGCTGTAGAGTTGCTCTGAAGACTTGAACTAGGTTCAGAGGACTAGGCTCCATTCGTCGCTTGCTTAATGGCGGCGGGGATTCGAATTGCTGCATCGACATTGCATCCGTGGCGAAGCAGTCAATGGTGTGGGAAGTTGTAGAATACTTCTGTAATGCTCTGCCATGTATGAAACAGATAGCGTTAAAGGAGAAATCCGACACTGTTTGAATTTATCGCTGTTTTCTGATTTTTTTCTCACATTCGATTATGTGGAGTGCTTCGCATAAGTGTTTCATTTTTAATGCTTTGTTCGCACATCCATAGCGGAGCGATGCATGTATCTAATGTACAGAATGTGATATGCTTACACAGATGCAGATTTAGGGAAAGTTTTTGGGATGGGGCAACCAGGGTAAAATCGTGAAGAGCAGAATTTTAAGAAAAAGACTGAGGTCAGGTACAAATCGACCACTTCGGGGGCAGCATGGTCAGATCCTCCTCCCCCGCCGAACCGCCCCTGGACCTACAGGGATAATGAGTAGGCGTACGTGTGATAAAAGTATGCCGGAGTGATGAGCAAATGAGTTTGATCAGTGTCCGGGATTAGATTGGGAGCTGGTTCGATAGCGAATTATCGGCGTCCGAGCGGCGCGTGAAGTGAAGGACATGCTAAACCGTCAGGCTATGCTTAGATCATTCCGAAATTGTTATGGATTCTGGATTAAAAATTCGATTTTCCCTTTATAATCCTTGCCTTCCCGGCGAGTAAGACCTGACCTCTTCCTAACACAAAAAATAACTACAGGTGAACAATATTTTCGAACTGTTTTGGAGAGTTCCACGTGCCGTCTCTGCAGCGACCACCTCCTCCCCGGCAGATTATCGTGCTATCTACGATGGCGGTGGGCGTGGTGACCTCCCTGCTCTTCCACATCTTCACCAAGGAGCCGCCCTCGCAGCCGGTGGTCGAGCTTCCTCCGCAGACCAACCCGACAGGGTGCATAGAGTCGGTGCCCCGGTCCGAGCCTGCCACCGTCCGGGAGTGGCTGAGGAGGACCGAGTTCTGGATGCTCAGTCTGGTCTACATGAGCGTCCGACTGTATGTCAACCTGTCCATGGTGAGTTGGGTTTTAGTGTGACTGTATGTCATAGAGAGTTGGTTTGAGTGCGAGTGTTTGCCATGGATAGTTGGTTTTTAGTGTGACTATATGTCAACCTGTCCATGGATAGTTGGTTTTTAGTGTGACTGTATGTCAACCTGTCCATGGTGAGTTGGTTTTGAATGCGACTGTATTTCAACCTGTCCATGGTGAGTTGGTTTTTAGTGTGACTGTATGCCATAAAGTTGGTTTTGAATGGGACTGTATGTCATAGAGAGTTGGTTTGAGTGCGACTGTAGCATGACCCTGCTACCTGCCGATAGACGTACATCACGCTGTACCTCCACGACTACCTGAAGGCACCCAAGACCTCCGTGGCCGTATTTCCGCTCATCATGTACATCGGCGGCTTCTTCGGATCGCTGGGAATCAAGTTGTTGAACCACCAGCTGGGACGAAGAGTGAGTGCGCCCATTGAGGATGCGGTGTTTTTTGCGGCGACAGATACGCTTGTTCTCATACCAATGGATAAGAACCGTACTCTCTTTCTTGTGGTATATTTCTCACGGCTTTTTGACCAACTGATGCCCAGCTGTTTGTATGTAGTTCGGAACCGTTCTTTTGATGACCTGTATTCTCGCCAGTTCCGATTCCAAAGTGTTTTCTCCTTCAACTGCGCAGATAATCTTGTGTCGTTACGCGTCGTCATGTCGGCAAGTACGAGCACTTTGTTGACGTTGACGTCCTCGCCAGATATCGCTAGGCATTGGCGCTGTGCTGGGGATCATCTCCAATGCCGCCATCTTCTTTGGAAACGGCCACATCTTTGAGCACTACATCGTCTATGGAATAGCTGTCCTTTTAGGTATGTATTTGTGTAGGTGATTGGATAAAATAAAGGTGGGCGCGCAGGGATATTGTTCAGTTTTGACCAGGGGCGCCGCCACGGAATTTTCGCAGGGGGGACGGACCCGGGCTGGTGCTGACCGGGGAGGCGAATTTGGAGCATATTGGGTACCTGACAGCATTAATGACCATTGACCCAAATATTTTGGGGGACGTCCCCCCTGGTTGGCCAACAGGGGACGCTTCCCCCGCTTTTGGCGCCCATGGCTTTAACTCTGTAGGAATGCTGAAGCTGAGCGTGGGCGCAGTAAATGGCGGTGTTGCACTTTTGTTTTGGGAGACAATGAATGTATCACATTTACTCGCTACTCAAGGTTGATGTGAGATTGAGCACAGGAGGTGCAAGCTAGTTACATGGAAAGCTCTGGAAGTTGAACTTTTATCAAAACGCTCGCTCGAAGGGACGCTCTGGCGCCACTGGTTCCAGTGGATGGTTTGAATTGCAGCTTATTGACCAATCCGTTGTTGGTAGATTTTAGATCATGTATTTCAAACAGTTGCGATGTTTTGGCCGATTTTAGCGTTTTTTTATCCACGAACCATGATTTTCTTGGACTATGGCGGCTCATCATCTACAAAAAGCGTGTATGTTCCGTAGGATTCACTCTGAAACATACCGCCACCCAAATTCTCGAACAGCAGTTTGCACGTATTTGAAAAACGAACGTATCGTTAGATAATTAAACGGCAAAGCTATCGAAAAGTTCATGAATGTTATCAACATAGCATCGTCACGATGATCTTCATCATCGTTCACGAACCCCCCCCTCCCCATCTTCGCCAGGTATGGGCGGCAGTATCATGCTGGTGACGGCCCTGGCGGCCACCTCCGACATTATCGGCACCAGCGTCAAGGGCGCCTTCGTCTACGGCGCACTCAGCTTCTGCGACAAGCTCAGTAACGGCCTGGTGGTCGAGATCATCCAGAACATCATGACCTGCACTGAGTAAGTACTGCTCTAGGCAGAGGTGTTGTTTGGTCAGGTCTGTGTCTACATGGTGGCCGCCCGTGTATCCTACATGGCGACCGTCCATGTATCCTGTGTGGCGCGGTAGTGGAGTGGTCAGCGTAGCTGGCTTCTATTCAGCCGACCCGGGTTCAAGGCCCGGTGGCTTCCCTGAATAAGGAGCAAGCTGGCTCCCGAGAAACTCTTCCAACAGGGACAAAGTTGGCGATATGACCCTGGCAGTTGGTGCGTCGATAAGGCCCAAACATTAATCCATGTATCCTGTAAAGGTTTAGGGGTTGAAGAGGCTATTGCCTGCGTTACAGCACGTTATGAGTAAAAACAATGAGTCAGCTGAAGTGTCAGCTGCCGATGACGGCAGGGCCTGGGTGTGGTGGCTGGAACAGTCCCGTGTGTTACTTGAGCACACGAAGGGCCCGTGCGCAGACTTGCTGACCCCGCCAAGTCTCAACTTGTCTGGAAAGAGTCGGAGAGCAGTCGGCTGGATCTGGGTAACGCTCCACTGCCACGACCCCGCCGTGTCCGGCACGGTAGCCCTGGCATCTCGCTGTGGGTCGGTTACAGCTGGTAGTTACCCCGGCACTGCTTTAGAATTGTCTGGTGGAGGGCGCCGTTCAGTTTGTCCTCCTTGTCAGGATCCGCTGATGATGAGTTCGTAATACTCGCTGTGGAATGGACACAGGTGATTAGCTCGCTATGCTTTTCAGGTGTCGCCACTGGCGTTTAACCCACCCGTTCCTCCAACCCAAGGGAGTAATGGAGACAGTGTGCGTATGCTGGCAGTGCTGGGGTTGATGTGGGCGGGATCGGTCTGGTTTTACTGACGGAGGTGTCCCTAATTCTTCGAAACGGACTGTTTACTCGTGTAGTGTGGGTTTATGTGGGATACATTGTGTTTGAGCTTTGATGAGTGTAAGAAAGTGTGGCCTTTTCCTCTAGGTGCCACATCTCTAGTGGTATCCCGTTTGCCTCTGAAATCAGCCTCTGGCTTTCCTTGAAGCACCACCTCCCCCTCTCAGGGTGCGAGCCGAACCCTTAAACCCGCCGAAACATGGCCTCTCGAATTTTGCATCCTGAATGTTTTTTTTTTACAAAGTTATGTCCCCGATCTGAAGTGAGCGAGTGTTTGAAGTGGTGTGACTTGCTGTGGCCGGTGGATTTCTGGGTACCCAACCGCAGAAAAAGACGCCAACGGTGCTTCAGGGCCAAGAAACTGTATGGTGACCAAGCTTTCTGGAATTGTCTGCTGTGTCACCGCATGCTCTTGAGCTAAACCTACCTTCCTGTGTTTTTTTTCATTCTGGCTACATGTGTTTTTTTGTACTAGATTCCACACTGTGTAAGTGGTACACGATGGGGCTGAATCGCTACTGGCTCCAGTGAGTAATAACAAGGATAGCCTCCGTCAGTGTTAGGACGTGATGTGGCTAATCTGCCGGTGATGCTGTTCACCAGTGAGAACGAGGAGGCCTGCGGGGAGCTGTACAAGTACGTCCTGGTCGTCTGCTGTGGTGGCACGTCGGTCGTCATTCTACTGGTTATCGTGTTCTACCAGTCCACCACGCTCTGGCATCCACGAGAGGGTGAGTCTGCGTTAGAAACTCCACCGTTTGGTAGAGGAGTTGGCTCGGTCCCCCCATGATTTCCGAATGAGGAAGCGGGGTAACTCAGATCACCCTCTCTCGTATGGCTTCCTGTTATCGGCTAAATTGGGCTGAAAATCAGGAAGTTTGATGCTCGCATCAGTAGCTACCAAAGTGTTGACGCTTCGGCTTTACTCGTGAATGTCTTGGGTGTCCCCATGACCGTGTGTGTGGGTTTTCCATTGTGTCAAAATGTCCTGCACTTGTGTCATGCCTGCGGGCTTCCACGTAGATAGTGGCAGATGACCAGCAGCCGCCGGGTTGCCGCGCTGGTCGGTGGTGCCGGTCCCAGCCGGGTGGGAGGCCTGACCACTGGCCTGTGTCTCGCCTCTAGATGACCCTCTGTTCGGTGGCACGGGCTCCGATCCTCCGCTCGCTCCGCCCCAGACGGCACAGGTGGACCCCAACGAACGCACCAGACTGCTCAGCAACGGCTCCGTCGATGCCAGACCCAACGCTCTGGTTTGCTGATGGGGTTGACTTTTCTGCTGTTGCGTGCGCTTTTTGGGGTGAGAAATGGAACGCTAGGAGCGCGTGGTGTCGTGACCTCGGTCGCGGTTGGTTTTGCTTCAGGAGTGAGCCGTCCCTAAGAACGGAACGGTCTTCTGGTCTATTGTTTGAGACGATTAGACCTGTGTGTACTCCGTAGTGCCTACAGGTTCCCGAATGGATTCAAGCTTATATGGGAGCAGGGATGTTTTCACACGTTGTACCGCCATTTCACATCCAGTCTCTCTGAGGTCCAATGGGTACTGCGAGTACCGTCTTGTTGCAGTTCTTGTTCAATAGTACCTTCCAGTTTGTCGGCATGCACCTGCTCCTAGTTTGTGTGTTGTTTTGGAAGATGTTTTTTGGGTGTATTGGCGAGAGAAGAACCAACCAAGATTTCTTTTTCCGGCTGAGTGATGCGTGATTTTGGAGTGTCATTGAGAGTGCGCTGTTGCTATACGAACCCGGTGGATCCGCAATCGTATTTTGAGGCGTATATGAATGTGTTGGTGCACATAAACCTGACATGCTTTTTCTTATCGCCCAGGTAATGTGTATTTCTAGTTTTATGAAGTGGTGATTAATCTTTATCATGTTACACATTCCATCATAGTGTCTTCCAATCCACTTGTTTCCCCTCCAGGCTTCAGTTTTAGTCGTGTGAGAGGTTAGTGTCTTGACCAGTTAGCGATGCCAAACGTTTTGGAAGAAGCGAACCCCACCTCGAATGTGCGGAGTAGGAGCGCTTGTAATCCAATTTACACGCGTCTTATTACTGATCAACGCCTGTTAAATGCGGCCGACGACTTGATCAATCGTGCCGTTTCCCACGCTCTGAAGTAGCCGCGTACATAGGCGGTGGGTGGTCTGACTTTTTCAGCCAAACGTTAAGGTTCGGCTTCAGTATGAAGTGTTATTTTCTCTTGGACCCAACTTTCATCTTTTTAGAACACCAAGTCTAGTGTCTCTGTACCCCACTCATCGCAGAGCTAAACGCGCCCCTGTCTCCTAATGGCAAATATTCTCCTGCCCTCGACTGCGGCGGAGAGGACGGATGAGGAGAGCGTGGGGAACTGGCACGATTGGCCAAATAGTCGGCCAATACCATCGCACATGAAGTGGACTGTCGAAGGGCGCTGTTCATTAACAAGCAATGATCATTTTTTGTTGTATCGACTTCCCTTTAAACTGCAGCCCTGTTTCGACTTGGTTCTGTCTGTGCGCGATCTGCGAGTGAGGTTTACGGAAGTGTTGCCTATTTGCGTCGTAGCACCGTACTGGAAACGGTTTAGAATAGTTTGCGTGCGATTTCTATGCATTAGGATTTACCAAAACAAGTCGAGAGAGGAGCTAAACAGGTTTATCCCCAGCTAAAACCAGTGCCGTTGCTATGCCAATCGAAAATTTAGTCACCAGGGTGACTCAAATTTCAAGTTCTGTCCACGTAACTACCATTTTTCTCTTCCGTGTTAAGACTGATGTATATTTTCTTAATTGAAAAAGAGGACAGCCCTGCATATCGCACGTGAGGGGTGTTGTATTGGTCGTCAACGATGAATCGGCGTGGAGGCTTCTGTCTCCACACTTCCCTGTGTGCCACTCCCCGCGTGAAGTGATTACAACTGTGATCGCCCTTTTAAGACGAGGGCGTTGACTGTCTCTGTGGTTTCTACTAGGTCTGATCTGCAGATGTTGTCCAAGACAAGAACTGTGTGATTTGAGTTGGCGCGCCCGTCTGCCCCATGGCCGTCAGGGTCCCGGTCGTTTGTCTTTTTCTTTATCATAGTTCAAAACATGTCTGTTTTTCAGCGTCTGTTTTGGGCAAAGAACGGTTTATTCTTGTTTGTTCTGCGTGTAATTGCGAGGAGGGTGCAAAAAGTTTCTTTGGTCACGATTCCCAAACATGAATGGTGAATTATTCAGACAGTTATATGTCTAAGGTTGTTCGTCAAAGCTCGGACATCTTGCTTTCCTGCTGTGGTTTTAGGGGCTCGAAGAGTTCGCTAAAATTTCCTGTGGACCTTACGGGCAACGTCCACTGTGATTGGCTGCATCGTTATGTCATTGGCGGACCTATTTGTCCTTAAACACCCGGGAGTGTGCATATGATAACTCATATCATCCATAGACTCAGAGTATGTGTTGATACGCTTCCTGGATGCATTTCGCATACTATGATAATGTATTTTGTACTAAATAGCCGGGCGATAGGAATTATGTGCAAGGAGTGACAAGTCGGTTGGTGTAGTCCCAATAATTATGAAATATAATACATTGCCTTTCCTGAATTGTCCTTGTTTGATGTCGTTTACGCGACGAGTTTTAATTGTTCTTGGCTCCATCATCGATTGTCTTTCAACAAAGGTAAGAGACCGCCTTGTGTGCTCAGTTTTATACGGTGGAACTCCTGGGGAAGGTTCCTACTCCAACCGGAAATAGAAAGTGGATTTGGGTTGTGTTAAGAGGGAGAAAAAAATTGTGAACGGCTGTTTTGTTAGGTGAAATGCATGCATAATGACATCACAAGTCAACTGCTTGTATCCTTGTTATCACTTGCCTCCAAAATTGACGTGGGTGATGCAAAAAAGTAGTATTTTTGGTTGGCGAGGCTTCCAGTGCCATTTGGGTCAAATATTCTGGCGCTTGGTCATGGGGGCTATTTAGTGAGTACGCGAACGTCACCTATTTCAGTACTTTATTTTCATGGCAAGAGGTGGCGCTACGTACGGTCCCTACCTGAACAGCGCCGCGTTCCCACTAACTGCCCTGCGAGCGGTGTTCCGTGCGAAACCTGGTCATGTCAATGGGATTTTCGCGCTTCCTTCACGCTTTAAGCATAGGAAGTCTGCTCTTCGAGGCCTTTAAACCCTTTTCCTGAGCGAGCCTGCTGTTTTGTCCCAGTAAGTGTTGGAGGGTTAAGTGTGCGGTAATGCCTGTTTGTCTCAGTCTTGGTCTGAGTCTCGTTAATGTCCGATGCTTGTCTTGAGGGGCTTTTGCTTTCAGACAGACGAGGAAGAGGAGACAAGGCGCTGTCCAACTGATCCGAAACAGCATGCGGAATAGTGTGCACCGGTTCTGGCTTGGTAAAACGCTGGGCCCATTCGCCGGTTTCGAAAACTGTGATTGGTACTTAAAAGGATGCTTTCTAGATATTGATGTGGTATAGCTAAATTATACAGAACGCTTGTATTGTTTGGCTTCGTTTGCCTTTTAAAAACCGTGACTTTAAAATGATGCTCCCTGCGTCCGTGTCTGCCTTGGCGGTATTTAGGGATTCCGCGCTAGCTATGGGGCGCGTACGTAGGCGGACCACCGCGCTGCAGTTAATGTCCTGTACATGAGTATGGTTTTAGTGGCAACCGAAGTTAATCATAGCCTGTCAGTTGATAGATTTCGCTACAGGATTATAGGAGGCAGGCCACTAACCATTTTGTTTACTTATAGCCAGCCAGTCTTGAAGCATGCACAATCCAACCCCCTTGTTTCCAATTCACCTCACTAACCACCACTCTGTGCATTCCAGCCAAGCCGAACACGATAGAAAGCACGAGCAGCTGTCAGCAGCTGACGGACAAGCGGCTCAGCTACTACTCCTCGGGGGGCGCCCTCGGCAGCCACCAGTCGGCGGGGTTCCATCATCCCGGAGGGCGTGCTGGCGGACGGGCCGCTGCCGGCTCTGGACCCGGCGCCGGCTCAGATGGAGGAGCGCGAGATCATGGCCGCGCTGCCCGACTCCGAACACCATATCTGAGGGGGTTCGGTGTGTATTTATCCGCGTGATACAAGGAGTGTGTGGCATCGGCAAGCGGCGTTTGTGAATTGTGAGATGTGGAGGTGGACCATGCGAAAAGCATCCGTATACGAACTGAGAGGTAGACGTGACCTCGACGTCCGAACTGAATGACATCGAGGTACGGTATATGTAGACTCGTCTGAGGTCGCTCGGTGTAAGCTGCGCATTTGGGCTAGATATGTTGGATATGAGCTAGACACAGTGCATGTGAGGTTTGTGCGGCTCTACATTAGATCGCACTTGACCGTACCCGCGCGAATGCGGCTTGGCGGAACTCAAATAAGATCACAGGGCAAGTGGGCAGTGCTAACAAAGTGGATGAGAACGTAGTTTAGCAAGCACGCTGAGCGCGACCCTGGCATAGAGTCCATATGTCGCGTGGATGTGACTGGTTTGGTTCACACATCGTTAATAAGCACAGGAGAGTGTAGTTGTACTTGTGATATTGTGCGAAGAGAACCCACACGTGCGAGACATACTGATTGCAGGAACTGTGCTCCGACATGCTCGGTGTCTAGAGCTTAATCTTATAGAGTGGCCTGTAGAACAGTGACCTTCTGACCACGGGTAAAGCTTAGTCGGGGGATAGTAACGCAAGCAGAATCGCGGAAATCTGCACTCAGCGCGTTCCAATGTCAAGTGTTGAATGTCTCCCACAGAGAAGCTGATATTTAGTGCGGGGGCGATGCTTGCAGACTTCTCTCTACTCGGAGCTATCAGTGAGAGCACAAGGCGCTCCTCTGTGTGCGTTGATTTTGCCGATAAGACATTTGACAACGTCTTTAGCTTGTTTTGTGGTAAGTATCCTCCAACTTCCTGTCATACAAGTGCAAAACAAATGATGCCTTGAAATGTTTGCTCAAACCAACATGACGCTTGAAAAGTTTGAGTGGTGGTGGTCGCTCCAGGGCGTCAAGAAAAGTATTTCGGCCCTTACTGCCCCGGTCAGAAAACTATAACTGATCATCAGTCTGAAATTCAACGTTTGCAGCTGCGGAGCGGCCTGGTGATATTGGTGGCTTAGAAAGTATGTGCAAATTGGTGATTTGTTAAGATTAACTAAGAAAATCGTTATATTCCTCCATGATAAAATGCAGTCATCCGCCACTTTGATACAATGGCAGATTTGTACGGATTGTTGGAGGGGGTACCGATGACATTGGCAGATCCTCCCCTGGATCTGCCAATGTTCCTGTAACTAAAACGATAGGAGCAATGTAGAATTTTACTTCTGTGGCATCTTTTCCCAGTGCACCCAACAATATCGCGCAGAAGGCCCAATGATATCAGTAATCTACTTTGAGTGTTTTAATATGGCAAAGAACTAACGTTATTGAACCGAACAGAAGCGAAAGCAACGCCACTACATCGTATTTGTCATGTTACTTGAACAATCGCAGAGAGCGCTAAAAAAGTGACCGACTGTGATTACTAGCAGTGAGAAGGTAAACAATGTTAGGCCTGATAGGATACTGGGATAATATTTCTGCCTCGTCATGCTGAGTGTGTTCGGGGGTTACGGTGCGAAGTTGTTGAACGCGACATGTTCAGTGGCTCGAGTGATTTCTTGTGCCCGCGTGGGCTTTAGACTCCACAGTTGAGTGTTTGTACCGTTTCATGATGCATACTTCAATCCACACTGCAGTGAGTGGCTTGCTGTCGAAGTCAAATGCTGTGTGATGCCCTTGAGGACCCAACAGGCATGTGTACTGAACTATCGCTCCGAGGTCGAAACACAAAGTTCCGGTCACGTTGGCAATAGTGAGTGACATTTACGCAGCGTATGATGTATGACCCCGGTCAGGTATGTGCGCTGCGGCGCCATAGTGAATCTCTTGGACAGAGCGCCGGCGCGGGGCCAGTGTAGCTACCTCCGTTGGTGTCTGACCGAGGATTTTGTCGTCCGTTTTGCTCTAGATGTTTGAGCGTGTGCATTAGGTGACATCGTTCCGCCAACGTAGTTGAGCGATGACAGTGCAACGTTATAAATGTAAATCTCATGGACAGTACAATCGCGCGGGGTCAGTGCACTTCCCGGTTGTTTTGCCTGTGGATTTTGTGCTCGGTTTTGTTGCACATTTGGGCTGCATCCACAAAATGATGCCGTGCGATCGTCCCAGGGCAGCAATAACACTGCTATGATATGTGTAAATGTAAATCTCATGGACAGTACAATCGCGCGGAGTCAGTGAATTTCCCGGTTGTTCTTGTCCTCGGATTATTACGTGTTTTTCTTTCTTTTTTACTCGACATTGACCAGCAATTGAGACATTGAGAAGTTAGGTGAGAGCTTAACGCGCAATAATTCAGTCGAGTGAGAATATAAAGCAAAATATAACGGTTGCTTCAATACTGTTGCTATGCGGATGTTCATGAGATTATGTATTGGTCACACAATAGCTTCCTTTCAAAAACAGTGTAATCCTCTTGAACAACACGTTTTCGCAGGGGCAAGGCAGCAAGCCTTTTGAACAGCTTTTGTCCCCGCCATACTCAATACCAGACCTCCATAGAAACTGATCACATTCTGGAGGAAAATTAATTTCACAGAGAGCAAAGAATGTGAAGAAAGGAGTTTCAACTGGGAAACCAGTTCTAGTACAAACGAATTTGGTTATTTTACTTACAGCAGTTACATCCTCAGCAGCACTTGCGTCCTCAAACGTCTGCACCAGGCCCTACCCCTAGCGCTCGTTATTTCTAACTCACCCAGCACACTTCACCACCATCTCTCGGGCATCATTCCTTCCAACGCCCCAGCCCTCCCACAAGCTAATGATCGGCGTGCTTACAACTTCCAACGAAAAATGGGGACGAAAGCGGCGTTGCCTTTTAACGCGCCAGCTGGCTTTCTTAGGTGCGACTTTCGTTTTACAGAGCGTGTCGCATCCTCGCACGCGCGGATGTCTCCGACCGCACAATGGCGTGCGACATTGACACCTATCAACACAGAGCACCGCCATCTGTCACATATGCATCTGCAGCCCCGTGGGCCATCGTTGACAATATCATACACACATAGAAACCTTGGCATTGTTCATATACGCTTCCTTTTCCTTCCCTTCTTGTAGCCCTCCACCGCAGTTTTGGAGGTCAGCTTCTTGTGTCTTTTTATTTGTCTTCGGTTCATCCATATGGGATAGTTTCCGTGTTCATTCTTGAGCGTCTTCTCGTGGTATGTGGTCTTCTGTTCTGTTTCCATAGCTGAGTCTTCTTCCGCCAAAGCCAACTTGGTGTTCTTCTCTGCCTTTTCTTTCTTATTTTTATCTGTCACTGCAAGAGAAAATATCAGTCACACCACATATTTTTCCCAAATTGATGTCTATTGTTACGTCCCCGACAAAAACAGAAACTCCATGTCAACCCGCCGGAAAATATTGGGGATGTTCCAGGCCCTTTTGCGAAAATCCGAGAGCTTTTGGTGCCAGACTTTTTCAGGAAATACCTATTGGCCTTGAAAAATACCCAAAATAAATGACGAAAAGAAATGCCACGAATGCGTTGTTATTGACTTGTTCTTTGTTATGACAATTATGACTCACGTATTTCAATTCCTTGCGTTATTTGTCTTGGGTAAATTTTTGCAAAGCACCTGGCACCTAAAGCTCTCAGATTTTCGCAAGAGGGCCTGGAACATCCCCAATGTCACAAGCACATGCAATTTGCACCGATTGGCCCTCCCCTGCGATTAGATTCGTGACAAACATAGAGTTGCTGGGTTTTAAGAATCGTACCCTGTCCCAACCTGTAGAGTAAAGACTTAACGCCTCCAACATTCAAAAGGGTATCCAGAAATAGGGAGAGCTGGGTGCCTCAGAACTCGGGACTAGAGCCGGGATGTCACTACCCGCCTCCATGATTCAAACGCACGAACCGGACAGTTTGGGGCGCTAGTATAGACCGTTTAATACTACTATGACTTGGCAGCACATTTTAATGTAAGAATAGCACACCGAAAGTTCATTCGAAACAGAAAGCTATACCTAAATGGAAGGAGCTCTGACCGTTGACAAGTAAACTCTTTAATTTGTCAGACATTTTCCCCTGAAACCTACCTGTGTCTGCGTCCTCCATTGCCACCTCCGTGTGGCCGTCAACATTCTCTCCCGCTGCTCGTAGCATATCCTTCAACCTCTTGAGCTCCTTCACCTTAAACTTCTCCTGCCGTTCCCGCTTCAGCTTTTGCTTCCGCTTACTTCGTAGGCTCTTTCCCATGGTTTGTTCCAAGATAAATGCAGGTACCTGGAAGGGAAATACATGGGTGGTTCGTTTACTCCTGGTTAACGGAAATATATACGCGGTCTGGATGTGTGCCATTTTAAATAGAAAAAATCACATTATGATTAGGATGGATTCTCTCAAACTCTACCAGTCTCTCCCCGGATGCAATGCGAGGGCAGCCGCGGGACTGAAAGCGAATGTGATTTTGGAGAAAAAAAATTTTTAGGTGAAAAAGTATACTACGTGTGACGACATCAAACTCCAATCACTAGCAACCGCTATTTTTCATAAAGGAAATGTGGCACATTGGCGCAATGCCAGACGGTGGTGGTTTTTTTATAAATTTTGTCAACTTATCCCAGTGGCTGCTGAGTCGGAGTCTCGCTAAAGTCCTCAAGGGACTTGTCACGGAACCCCGACCCCACCACCCGAACGAGCAACTACCACAATGAAGGGATAATTTAGAAGCCAAAGTTTAACGTCCCACAAAGCACAGGGACGGCCGCCCCGCTCAGGTCACCCTCTCACCAGTCGGTTGCCAGCCGACCTACGTCGGGCAAACTATTGAGCGCCGGAGCGTCTCAGGGAACCGATCCCAAGCCTGGACATGTACTGCCACTGCATGCTTCGAGCAGCGGGCCGGGGCCCAACGCTCTGCCAACTGAGCTACCAGGGCGGCTATACTGTTTTGGGAGTTTCTATAGGTTTTGGGAGCAGTCTATACTGCAACTAATTGATTTTTTCTCTCTTCTTTTCTTTCCAGAGAAACCACCTAAAAGACGGATGAAGGAGACAGGAGTACCACAAGAAAAGTCTAACAGCACCCCGCACCGAAGAGCATTAGGAGAAAACCAGCATGTGCGCGACTATCAATGAAGACAGCAGAGCACAGACAGAGGCCCGCACACTCCGTGCTGAGACACAGGTGTGAAAACACGCTACATCAGGAGCGACGACACTTATTTACATGACTGTGCACGATATATACACGATCTGACCTTATTTCTGCTGACAAATTGTTGTTTGGTTTTATTTCACATTCCTCTGTTCGCAATAAAGTCTCCAAATTAGCGACGTCAAATCAGTGTATTGGCTGGCAACGCCTTCTGTCAGAATGAACCTATTTCAGTTGGGTCAAGAACGAATACGAATACAAATGAAACGTTTTTTAAGTAAAAGAGCGTGGCGTTAGGAACAAAAGTTGCATTGATTAATTTCCCCTACTTTTCTTGATCTATCGCAACATCTTTTACGTTTCAAACTAGTCAATGAAGCAAATTATACGCATTTGTAATCCACGGTACCAAAGCCACGTTTAGCACGTGGGTTTTAAAGAGGTCTGCTCAGCACAAGCAGCGGAACTTTAGTATGACGTCACCCTCCTGATGCATGACTAGCATGATGACTGTCATCCGGGGAGGGCGGGGTCGGTAGGGGCGAATTTTTATCTTCTTTTCCGCGAACAGAAAGTCCGGGGACACATAAATATGGAACAAGCGGTTTCTCGGCATGCCCCATCACGTGGCTAACTCAGCTCAAATCCCATTATAAAGGTGCCATATTTCCTACTATTTTGGCACATTCTCCACATCACATCATTTGCGTCATGCATCTTAGGTATTTTTCGTCAAAACACCGGGCACCAAAAGTTATTGGTTTTTCATGAGCGGGTCTGGACCAGCCCCAATGAAAGCTTGCTGGCTGTGCACATTCAAATTTTCCACCGCTTCCAAGTACATGCAGAAAAAGCTCCAGCTCCTGTTGGAAGCCTTCACAGTGCTGTCACTCGCGACCTTGGCCCGCGCGCTGAGTGCGCCTCTGCGCCGTGCCCCGCGGCCCGTCGGGGAGGTCAGGTCGCGGCAGTCGGCGGGAGGCGAGTGAGCAGTGAGTGTGCGTTGACAGAGTTCCGAATAAAACACGTGGTCGGACGCCCTCGAGACGCTAAAAAAGGTAAGGCCACAACTTGAAATTAAGACGACTGTATTGCGTGCAAATTGACACAAATATCATGTAGGAGGCTGAAAGCCAGATAGTCGGGCATTGATGCGTTAACGAAAGTGATGTAGAGGGTGCCGACTGAAGTTTCTCATCTGAAACGTCAGTTATCAGCTCCTCAAAATCAAGGAAAACGCGGGCTTCTGAGGGTTTTTTCTGTGCGGTGCTCACAACCATTGTAGCTTTCCACACGTTTTGCAGCAACAGGGAGGGGTCCCACATCTGTCATTATTGATTACGACCCGGGGAGCAGACTGCTTCCATTGCAGAGAACCTGGGCATTTGAAACGCCAATATCCGCACCTAGAAAAGAACTCACAACAGGGGTCACACGCCCGAATGTGTGGGGGTAGGAGCATAATGTTTTCTGCCTTGGATGTGAGGTTGATGGGCACTAGATGGTGGCGTGTTCCCGATTACCGAGTTTGTGAAATCCACGGGACCCGATAAGGGGACATGGGCAAAACAACAAACGGGGAGGCATTTGTAATGGGGGCCAGCTCTCTGTTGAGGGAGGTACAGGGAGGGGTACCTGCCCCACCTCATTCAGGGAAACAAATGAGTGCTGGTGCTGAGGGCTAGCAACTGACTGGCACACAGTTACATTCCACCAAGAAGGGTGCTATTGTAAAAATAGATGTAGAAGGTACCAGTATATGTTCCTTGGTTGATTCTGGAGCAGACATGTCACTGACAAATGACAAATTCGTAAAACAAATCTGAAGGGCAGCATCCAGAAGAGGAGCTTTGATAGTGCTACCTACTGCAGCAAAGGGAGGTCAGCTTGCTGTGACTGGTAGAGCCCTGCTGCCCTCTTGTCTAGGATATACTCAATTCATCCAAAAGGCAATAAGCAATCAGCTGCAGCATAGCAGTAAAGGGAAACTGGTCATTTTCTTATAACTATGTTTCAGAAAATGAGGAAAATGTCCTGTAATTGGAAGCAATCCTTTAAAATTGGAAACCCATGTTACAAAAATAAGAATGCTGCAACAACTTTCTGAGAAGGCCCCCCGCCACACTGCTGAAAATAGTATGTGAAACCAGGGCCCTCCAAAGTTAGTTGGTAGCAATCTACTGCCATGGCGCACAAATGCGACTGCTCCATAGAGCTTACGTGTTAAATTGGTCATTTTCCGACAGCTGCTGTCATCAGCCTATGGCCGTTGGAAAAGATCTAATAAAGCTGTTAGAAAGCCTGTTCTCTGCTCTTTCCATGTTCTATTTGGCGTTTTTACGTCAGACGCACGGAACTACCTCGAAACATCAATTTTCGATAACTCTGCAAATGTGCGCCACAGATTTCTTGCCGCACACCCCGTACGCCAGCGTCGGCGTAGCGCAGTGGATAGAGCAATGGTCTAGAGATCAGAAGAGTGTGTGTTCGAGACCTAGTCGCGGCACACGTTTTTAACCGCTAACATTAAGTTTTGCGAATCAATTTAGTCGTTCAGAACTCGTGCAGTTTCTTACAACTATAGTTAGCCAGCAAATATAAAGTTGTCGCTTTACCCAGTGGCGGATCCAGGGGGAGGGACTTAAGCCCCCAAAATTTACGAGCCTCCAAAGTTAATAGATAGACGAGCGACTAACCGAGATACTAGCGGGTGAGGCTCGAGCTGCGAGCCGGTGAGGCTCGAGGTGAGCCCCCTCCCCCAAATGAATTCCTAGATCCGCCACTGAATTTACCCCTATTCCTGTCAAGGAGAGATTCTGCCCACCCATTACGTTTTTTCCAGGATATCTCCTGAACAGCTTGCGATAAGCATTTGAAACTTTCTGGCTTGTAAAACTGGGGCAGATTCCATGGAAGTTTTGAGACTAAATCTTGACCAGGGGCGGAACAATGACCCAATATTTGGGGAGGTTCTTTTCCCAAAATGAGTATTATTGTATACGGTTCGTTCTTCCTACAACGAAGCCGTCCGTTACAACATTGAGATATGTCATAATGATACAATATTATGAATAGGATACCAGGAAATAGCTCATTTACATTTTCAGCTTGGTTAACAGAAGCAGTTACAGCAACAAAAAATCGGGATTTTTAGTATATTAAAATTTTACTTTCCAAAGTACAAGATTGCTTATAGGGCAGCCTCGAAGAATAAAGAAAACTATACGATGTTCCCAGCCAGTGGCGGATATAAGGGAGCTAGGGTGGCTCAGGCCCCCCCGAAATTTCCGAGTGCATATAGTAAATACATAAGCGGAACCTGATCTGAGGCAAAGGCCCTATCCCCCTCCGAAATGAAGCCCTGGATCCGCCGCTGCTCTCAGCCCTATATTTTATAGCCGTGCAATGGCATAAGCGTGCTTCGGTATTGTAATTAAGGGGTGTCACGCAGGTGCAGTTTTTCACAGTCCAATGAATGCTACAAGCATCTTCGGTATGCATTCGGTAGCAAGACGGAAAAGACAACAATTCACCCACAGACGGATTAGAGAGACAAGATTATTACGCTCACCCGGGTTTTGCACGGCGGAAACAGGTCAAGCAAGATAAAAAGTATCAAAAGTTGAGAAACATATATTGGTGCCCATGCATGGTTCCCCAACATTGCCAATATGAATCTTGCCCCACTATTTTGCTTTCTTTCTTCCATCTCTGATGACTTTTTGCATTATACCATGTATCTCACGAAGGGGCGACATTTTCCGCCCCTAGCCCTGACATTAAAACGGGCTTTCAGGAGTCTGACAGAAGCAGGGGTCATACCCGTTGCCTAAACTGGGAGCGGCAGAAAATAGAAAATGCCAATCTAGCAAAGAATAGGTGGATCCAGGGGTAGAAGCACATGCCCCCATTCAATTGATGATCGACGCCCCTTTGAAATTTCCGATGACTCTCCCTAAAAGGTCATTCCCCGGGATGCGAGTATCAGCGCCCTGCGGTAGAATTTGAGGCCAACTTGATAGGTTTTGCCGACCAAAATTGGCGCCCGCTGATCCGGATGCCCCCACCACCCCAATCTGACACCCTAGATCCTACCATAAGAAGATGAATGGGATCAATAGTCACAACCGTTCCCACAAATGCACTGCTCAGCATCTCCAATCCATTGTTTACCCCCCGTCCCTTCCTCACGTAGACATACAATGAGTCTTCCAGGTCAGATAAAGGCCGCAAACCTCCTCCTCCAGTATGCATACGCCCCATACATCGCCAACTAAGTGAAGAAGTGGAAACACAAATTGACCCACTAACTAACCACAAACCCTCACATGAATGAATTTCTCCCCCAGCCTCCCTAATACACTGTGTACCTTTTTTATATAATGTAATTTATTATTTTTCTATTTTTCATCTGATAATCCACACATATTCAGAAATGATTGAAGGCAACAATATGTTAATTTCTCATAGTGAAATTCGAGACATTGAATTAAGACCAGCTTGCTGTATTGACATATTTTCTTAACTTCCAAATAGGTGTACTTAATAAATATTTATCAAATGCGTTTATCTCTATATTCAAACCATGTGTTTTTGCATGTAAAGCCTTTTCATCACCACCTTGCTTTGCTCTACCTGAGTATATAGCTGACTTGGTATTATTTGTGTTTTATTAGGACTTTATCTACACCCATCAACTCAACAAAACAAAAAATCATAGCTGGGAAGGCACTAAAAGCTCAATTGCAAAAGCCTCCTTCATAACCACTTATGCTTTTCAGAAAAACAATTTTTTTGCAACAGTTGGGGGATGGTGACCTCATCAACCAGTTGAGAGTGTTTCTTCTATTCCCTTGGTTGCAAACAAATATATAAAAAAACACTGTTAAGTGCCCAGCACATGAGTTCTGATTATCTTCCATATTGGGCTGTACCAAGTGAGTGTTTTGAAAATATTTGAATCAGCTGGTGCTTGATGTAGTAGGGCACCATATCCTGATGTATGTGCCACTCCAGTAATGTATGTGTAAGGCTTCAATGATAAAACATACTTAATGGATGATGATATTCTTACTGTCAATATATGTGTATGAATAAATGGGTCACACCCCCCTGCCCCAATCACACTGCCATGTATCCTGACTGACTCCCATGCTTATTTTTCATGTGTCATCAATGTGTATAATGGATACCTGATTCTTTTAAATGTGTTCTCCATTATTGCCAAATTATGCACTGTTTGTTTCTGGCCATGGCAAAACATAGACCCAGTTTCCATGTGCAATGAGACAATCTGGATAGAGCTGAGAATCAGGATACAGGGATCACAGTTTCTGTGACACTTCGGTGTGGATATAGGTGGAACTGTAACATATAGAAGTTTTTCATCACAATTTTGTCTATATCTCTAGCAAAACATTCACATCTCCTTTCACTCCCTGCACTTTCCCTTAACCCAACTATACAATTTTATTCAAAGAATAATAGTTTTGTTTAATGAATGTTGTTTAACAGTTTTATTTGAAGTTTAATACAATTTTCTTCCATTTGATATTGCTTAATGACCAAGAAAGCTTCACCCTCTGCAGACTACTCACCTTTACCTCTGCAAGATAAGGAAAATATTTACAATCATTCTGTCATGTGCTGTCAGACCTGGCTAGATACAGATAGACGTGAAGCGGATTCAAGCTGTTTCAATTGCCCAAAGCTCTATCAGTATTTCAAATGTATCCTGCATCTTGATACAATGCACAATCCTGATTGGCCAGTCTGAAAAGTATGGGAGCAAGCCAGACGAGTAGCACCAGCCATCCAAAATTATCACACCACCAGCCTAAAAAAATTAACATGAATCTGCCATATACCAGGGAGAAAAACACACACATTCCTCCCTACATGATGCAATGCTACCTCTCTTATTAGTTAATTAGTTAAGGACTTTTTATAAGACCCCCTCCTGTGTCTTTATAACTATTCAGCCATTATTTTACTGGTTTTCAGTGTTACCTTCCTCGCACCAGTCTTGCAAATTCACACCAGGTTGATAAAATTTGCACCACTCACTCCTGTCTCCAAGGGCACTCACATCGACAAGATCTCATCGAAAATGCCATACTTTGCACACTGGCTGATTGGCAATGGGAATTGACACTTGATCATACTTTGATCTTTAGAAACAACAGTTGATAAGAACATAAGGCAGGAAAATTAAGGCCACCATAATATTGAGCTCCCAGAATCCCTCATTACCTACCCTGGAGTGTGATCACATCCTGATGTCCACCTCACATAGGCATCTTGCTTTGACCCTTTCCTCATACAGATTCAATAAATTCCCTTGTGATGCAGGATCAAAATGCACAAACCGGGGTATCCTCCGTCCGATGATTATACATGGCTTCCATTTGAATATTTGACATACTATCACCACCATTTCAATGACTTAGACGTTGCTTAGATCCCACACAAGACAAAAAATACCCAAAACAAAAGTAAATAGTCCACCTTCAGGACATGTAAGTGCCGTAAGAAGTGAATAAAAAGACCAATTGTGTGAAAGCATGCATTTCCCCGCGCCGAGTGTAGTGTCTCGTGCAGCAATAAATAAATCAAACCAAAAGCGCAGTGTTCGCCGCTATCGAGCAGAGCCCATATCCAAACTAAATTTGGAAGAATCTACTATTTCCTCCTAAAATTAGACTAGAGGACAATACACAAATATTTGTATTTAAAGTTAAGAGTATATTTCTGAAATTGTTGCTCATTTATTTCTTTAAAATAAGCAATTGAAAACAAAAAATTGTTCTTGTGGTAATCTAATGACAAATCATCGAAATAGACTCATGGCGCACATACTAAACTTTGGTGTACCCGTCCTCTATTACCCTGTGTGAAACCTTCTTCCAGGTTGATTCGCACCCTAAATGATATTTCTGAGGGGGGTTCTACTTTGAGGAAAAATATCCAAATTTCAATCCTACCTTAAATTTTCATTGAAACATCACAACCTTCCCCCAAAAAAATATCAACAGAACAAATTGCTTTGAAACAATCTTTCATAACTTGAATTGGATTCTTGGATACAGTTTTCCTGAGAAATCATGCACAATAAAAGTAACGAACTATTTTTTCATACAATTTCCTAAAAACATAGTTTCCTAAAACAGGTGTGCATAGGAACATGGCCAGAGGAGATAAATGCATACAAATATTGTTAGTTATGTGGAGTATCAGCTGATATGAAGTTCAAAAGTGGTAATTAGGCAGTTCATACATTTAAAAAAAATCTCTATGTACCAAATAATCCTAGTTTATTCCACTGTTCTACCTTTGAGCAGTCTACTATCATACAGTGAATTAAACCAGAACAGTGCCTGCATCCTGTACCATAATACCGGCCATAATTACAGCTTAATGATCATTAATCAATAATAAAGTTTCTCAAATAAATGAAAATTTGGCAATCATTCTAAATTGATAATTTTTGCAGCAGATCCTTTTCAGAGCCTTTGAAAACAAAACAATATCCTAGCATTACAGCAGTGAAGTGACGTCACATACATTTCCATTTTTAAGGTGTTTGAAAATTTAGAAGAAGCATTTCCAACTATAGGTCATTGTTCCCATTGTTGGGAATGTACCAATTATAAGGAACTCAGACCAGTTTCCGCAGAGATAATATCTTCATTTGCATGGCCAGTCTAAATTGTAACGACAGCTAAATTGAATATTCAAACAATGTTCACTCTCCTCTCATAAAAAATTATTCAAAGCCTATGACAAACACAACCAACTTTCGGGTAGGCTGTGAAAATAAGAGGCGAATGAAAGTGCCTTAATTTATCCGGAACATTGGCATGGTCCACAGCTCCAAAATTCCCACTTCTAAGATAAACGGACAGTAGAGCAGAAGATTTCTTTTTCCTGGAGCACAATTTAATATCCATTCTTCAGAGCCAATAATCTCATTGCAAACCGATAGAATTTTCAACAAATGGGCAGAACCCCGTATTACCTTTGTGGATTACTCTGGCAGAAACTAACACGTGGACGTCGCTCACTCCGGAATCCGAGGTGCGTCAGGTTCGAGTCATTACAGCTGTTTCTGGATTGTAATCGTTGTGTAAAGCGGTAGTAAAATAATTTTATTTATGTTAGCCAAAAAGGACTTTAAATTAATTCTATTGGCCTCGGTCATCGAAAGTGTTGGCACCTGGCGGATTTTTTTAAAACGCCAGTAGAGGGACTGACGTCTGGCGAGGCTGCTTCATATCCGGCGCATTGTTGAACGCGATATAGGTTTTGAAAGTTTATTTTCAGTCGTGGTGAACTCGTTGCTGTGAAAAAGTGTAATTCATGTTGGGTGGACGTGAATATTGAAGACGGGCGTTATTTTCTTGTTTGTTATAATCTTGGAAAGTTCAAGGAAAATGGAGGTGAGACGGATAACCATTACATCCAATCAGAACTGCTGCGTTCCTCAGTGTGTGTCCTTTTGAAGAAAGTGTCCAAGTCTCAGCTTTCACAAATTTCCTCAGGATAAGGTGCTGTCCAAGCAGTGGAAGTCGAAACTGAGAATGGTGAAGAAGATAGGCTCAAATGCTGCTGTCCGTTGCAGACATTTTCAGATATCTGACTTCCATTCACATCCACCTGGTACGCTGCTGTGAGGCCAGTGTGCAAAGTATGGCATTTTCGACGAGATCTCGTCCGTGCGAGTTCCCTTGGAGACAGGACCGAGTGGTGCGAACTTTATCAACCTGGTGCGAGTTTGCGAGGTTAGTGACACTTAAACTAAACAAATAATGGCTGAATAGCCATTAAGACACGGGAGGTGCCTTATAAAAAGTCCTTAACTGACTAATAATTGAGGTAGCATTGCATTGTAGGGGTAGAAATGGGTGCATTTTTTCCCTGGTATGTGGCAGATTGGTGCAAATTTTTGGAGGCTGGTGGTGCGAGAATTTTAGATGGCTGGTGCGACTCGTCTGGCATGCTGCCATACTTTGCAGACTGGCTGTGAGGCAATCTGCAGTTCCGCTTATGCCTCCTTCCACTCCCTTGAGCCTGCTTCTAGCAGGAGTAAGCCTTAATCCTTGGGCCGTCATCATAGGCGGATCCAGGATTGCCGATCAGGGGACACCTTCCCGGGGGCGGCGCACCATTCTTGACCGGGAAACCATATCGGATGGGAGCAAAATCTTATCGGTGGGATCCGACTTTTGTATCCTGGGAGGGGGTGGTGGTGGGAAGCGAACTTTCAGGGGCGTGGCCATTTCAGGGGGCGCCGAGGGTCGATGGTGGGGGCACATACTCCATTTGTCCCTTGGATCTGCCTATGGGGCATGTGCCCACTTTGCCGTCCACCTGGATCCGCCTGCAGGAATGCAGCCACATGTGGCTGCATTCCTTTTAGCCCGGAAAACTGACATCTTGAAATAATTCGGTAGATATACGCCTTTTATTTGTTTCAAGCTGTCTGAAATTCCAGTTTGAATGTACGATGGAAAATGCGTTTCCAAACACAAGCGTCGCCACCGGAGATGCCTGCAGGAATGCAGCCACATGTGGCTGCATTCCTTCTTAACCCGGAAAGCTGACATCTTGAAATAATTCGGTAGATATACGCCTTTTATTTGTTTCAAGCTGTCTGAAATTCCAGTTTGAATGTACGATGGAAAATGCGTTTCCAAACACAAGCGTCGCCACCGGCAAAGAAGTGGGGGGGGCAGCAAACTTCAACCTGATGCTGACTGCAAGCTTTGCTCCTTGGGACCAAAAACTCTTCGAATTTGGATTCTTCTCTGCCTTCCGCAGTGGCTGGTTATAAGCTGCTGCCACATACCAAACATAAAACACGTATAATTCACCGCTTACCATGCTATTCCCAGGCCCCACTAACGTCGTTTACCTTTCGGAGTCCCTCTTTCGCGGCCATCTTGGAGGGAGCACTAGCGCCTCTGGTGAGCGTGACCGGGGTCAATAGCAGACCGTTTTTGACAAAATTAAATATTTCTGCTGCTCATTTTTTGTAGCCTAATTAATTATTAGTAAGAAAATTACAAAAGGACCATGTAATCTTTTTAAAGGTTAAAAACAATGAGCTGAAATTAAACCCTACCCACCACACTGGACGACAGTAGTGGAGAAAATATTTTTCTAAATAGTTTTCAAATTTAATGAAAAGAGAGGTGCTTCCTCAACGCCTGCTCCCCCTCCCGACATTCTGGCGAGGCAGAACCGAGCTGTCCGATCAGGGGCCACACAGGGGTTTTGTCCAGGGATTCCCTCAACCTTACTTGGGAGGGGTATCTGCAAGGCCCTAAAAGGTATCTGTACGACTCTGGAGGGACCTGGCGGCTGTCTCCACGGCCGCGATGTAGTCGTCGCCGCGCACCTCCTCAGCTCTCGGGTGGATGTTCCGAGAGAGTGATGGCACATCGCCATCAGAGTGGAACATTAGCACAGGATGTGGACTGGGTTGTCCAGCTCCTCCCGGCAGAGGCGGCACCAGCTGGTTCTGCAGCGAGCGCCACTGCACTGGGCTCACTGCCGGGAGGGTTGTCGCCCGATCCTATGCAGGTACGCTGTCGCGCCGGACAATGGCCCGCCCGCAGCTAGTGTGTATTCATTGCCGCGTTCCGCGCGAGACCCGTCACCTGACGCTATAGGCGGTCGCCCGTGAGCAGCCGGTACCAGCCACGGACAGACGCGGCGTGCACCGCCCTAGCTGCCGCGCGGCATATGGTGCACACGTCAAGGGGGACGTCCGCCCTGGATCCTCTTGAAATCCGCCACGACAAACAGGGTCGGAGACAGGACACTACCTTGCGACAGGCCTGCCCGCAACACCCGCTCGCGGCTCTTGGTGCCGTTGACCTCCACTTGTGTTTGGAGGTCGCGCAAAAGCCCCAGGTCCATCGGACCAGGCACAGCGGGACTCCCTCCTGCAGAAGTCAAGTACAGGTAGTCAACCGTGTCCTAGGCACCTCAGTAAACATGCCGACATCGGCCCGACGTCGGCTGGTCAGCGGGTAGGTCTGCATATGACGAGCTCCATCCGACATCCAGCCGAGATCATTGCCGACGTCCAGCCGAGATCCACCCGATATCTGCGTCGGGTCGAGGTCTGCCTGCTGTCCAGCCTACGTGCCCCGCTATCCAGCCGACAACCCTCCCCCCGCTCTCCAACCGACATCCTGCCGCTCTGCAGCCGGCGTTCCTTTTTCGTACCTCACATTCCAGTCCACCGTACGGCTTCAGCTACCGAACCAATGTTTCCACTTTATCACTCAGCGCGTCCAAGACCTCCGACCGTGTTTTCCCAAATTTGCCGAGTAACGATGGGGGGTAAACTGCATTTTTTAATATGCAGTTAGGTGAAGGTTTCCGTTTGATATTCGCACAGGAGGCAGTGGCGTCAATATCAGCAATAGAAAGTGTTCTATCAACGTTTATGGCGCAATGAACACTTCCATTGCTGGGTCTGTGTGCCAACAACACCCCCCCTCCACATACCAACCACGTGCCTCGGATGCTGAGACACATGCGGGGAATTCTTGTTGTCTTATGTTGATAGCGACGCCACGCTTTGATCTTTTAATCAGAGATACATTCTCGATGAATAACGCTAATCATACATTTTTATTTGGTTTATGCTAACTGTTGAACTCACAGGCGTCAATACGACATTCCCGTTTTTCCCATTGTTTCGGTATTTTTTTAAGAGTATAGTGAAATATCTTCAGGAAAAAGCAAGAATTTCGGTACACTTTTTAGCATTAATATCGTCGCATGGCCAAACAACGGAAATTTAGGCTCCAAATTCCTAGTTCTTGAACACAGGCAGATGCATCTTACTGCCTTTGGTGAATTGACGATTGACCCCATTTTATGATCATATGACACTGGAAAATGAACCTTAATTTTATTTCACATAGATGAAGCACAAAATATCGGACCAAACAGTATAAACAAACAATCATTCTCCCCTTTCCAAGCAAAAACGAAAAGAAGTCATATTCGGCCGAAATCACGAGATATCATGTTAAATTTTTAGGGAACACACAATAGACGAAAAGCAACCTACCTTAAGACCTAACAAAGAATGCCACCGCGCCCCACCCCCCCAGCGTTACAGCTACCTTTTTCATCAAAATGAGCTATGATATTGACCCAAAGACTAGGCAAGTGATGCAATTATAAAACACGAAGAAAGCCGCACATTTACATAGTGGACATTACACAAATCGAGGTGTTGTAGCGAAATGAGAAATGGTGAGACACCAATGACGGAGTTACGTGACGGAACAGTCTGGTTCCTGCTGGATCCGAATGGTTCAATCCATTTCATCGCGAGGTTCCCACAATGAAGATTAATCAGTCATATGCTAGTTAGCTGGCAAAACTTTCGATGGTACAGAGTCCAAACCGCGAATTAACACAATTGAATGTCTCCAAACTGTGCGACATTCAAATGAAACTCAAAACACTTCAAAAGTTTACAAATTGGTTGCAAAATAGCTACCAATGAGACAAAATCAGCAACCAGGCCGCAAGCCGACCCCGCGGCAACTGCAGCCCGCACCAGCAGGCGAATGCCACCATTGCCAGAACTTACAACTAAACACCTTGAACGCTTTCTCCATCCTTCATCTTCACCAGCATGCCGCAGCAGCGCACTGTCAATCCGCTTGCCACCGGCCTTTCCTGCGCCCTCAGACTCTTCAGAGATGTTCTTTGGCTCTCCTGGGTGACTTCCATGCTCTCCATCCATTTCCGGCCGCTCCGAGGTCACCGGGCGACGCCAGACGCCTACACCTGGGGGTCCGAGCCCAGGTCCTTGGCCTTCTTGGTCGCATCGTCCACGGCCGACATCACAGCGAACCTGCGCAGCCACACGGCAGCGTTAGCCCAGGAAGGGACTGCTGGGCGGGTTACCTCAACCAAGAAACCAGCAGGAGAAGACAGCAGTGGTGATACATCTACCAACGCACGGGCTGAGAATCAGGGACAGGGAGCGTCCCGTTCACCTCCTGCCTGAAAATTTTTTTTTTAATTTTTTTAAAAAAAACCCCCCTTTTAAATTTTTTATCCAAAAAAGGGGAGAAAAAAAATCCCCCCCCCCCCCCCCCCTTCCCTACCAAGAAATTAGAAGCACTACTGCGTACGAAAATGAACCATCTGCGAAGAGTACTTCCTGGAGGCACTGTGTTTTACCCTGTTTCCTCCGCATTTCAACCGCAATCAACGATTCAGAATTAAATAAAGATCCGCGCCTCCTGGAGGGCGATCGGGGAGCTCCTTTAAAAATAGCACCCCCCACCTTCACAAGCTGCTGCCAGCCCACCAGCGACACCTAGGAGGCAACGCACCACAGCCAATCACCGCCGCGAGATGACGAATGGAGTTTTAATCAGCGAATGAAGTTTTCACCACATGAAACAAGCCCATGCGGAGGAACTCACTCCATGCCGGCCTTGTGAAGCGCCATCATGCCAGCCAGGGTGTTGCCGCCGGCGGCGCATACCTCCCGACGGATGGAGGCCGGGTTCATGCCCTGGGTCAGGATCAGAGACGCCGTGCCCTGCGTCTGCCGATGGGAGGTCGAGGTCACACACAGGAACCTTATGTGTAAGAATTCTGCCTTCGCAGCGATATCTTCATAATCAATAATGTACTCAGGTCTAGAAAAATATGTTACAGGGAGGATGGTATGAAACAGCAGTCTGAAATCAATTCAATCATGGGACTATATCAAAACTGTTTTAGCTAAATATTCTTATTTCAGAGCCAGTCTCTGAAGCCCCATAGAATATCTTTGTAACTACAAATCGAATCATGGCCCTGCGTTTGGGAACCATTGGTCTACAAGACCTGGACAAAATCGTCAAATCTAACTGCCGTGGAATCCCGGGTGCAAACCAGACTCCATCGCCCTGAACCCCACACGTACCACCTGAGCTGCCATCTGGACGGCGTCCTCCCAGCGCACGCCGTGGTTGGCGGCGCCCGCCGCCAGGGCGTCGATGAAGGTGGCCACGTAGGCGGGCCCGCTGCTGAAGGCGCCGCTGTGCACGTTCATCAGCGACTCGTCCACCTTCTGGCACAGGCCCAGCGCCGAGAACATGGTCTCCATGGCCAGCAGCCAGGTGTGTGGCAGGTCGGCGGCCGCGCAGTACACTGCGGAGGCAGAACGCACGGTACAGGGGGGGTACTGACTATGCCCACAATGCCAATGTCCATGTCAGATACTCAGTGTCCCAAAACCTGGGGTGCTGGGGCAGAGCGACACCCAGTCAAGCAGAATTTTCCACTCACTTTTATATTTTTTTGCTGAATTCTCCACTCACTTTTCAATTATGGTTCTAGTTACCAAAGACATAATTCACTCACAAGTTAACAATATTCAACAATACACTTACTACAAGGGCCATTTCAATTGCCTCCTCTACTAACGTACACTGGAAAAAGAGAGCAGCAGAATCGAATAGAAGATCTCCAAATTAACTCGGCTCTTATGCACTTCTTTCGCTTTTCTGCAAGAAAATCTGGCGACTTCTATTTTTCTGGCCAATTATACCTGGCATCCTTATCTCCACCGATTTCAGTGGAACAACAGAATCGAAATTCTGGCGCGGGCAAGACGCTCAGTGCCCCCCCGGAGAAAGTTCCAGTGGGAGAACACCGCCACTAAATTCCACCACTCACAAAATTCGTGAGTGGAAAATTAGACACCCTAGCCTTGTGTTGCCAAATAAATGAACTGACCGCTTTGAGAGATACATTTCTGGAAAGCAGTTTATCTGTGGACATGATTTCTAGGCTTACGTCCTTGAAAAGTTGTTTTTGTATTTCTGGTACCGAGAATAGTGAAAAACCATTTTGGTCATATTTTGTTAAAAGCAATTATCTTGAAATTTGTATGCTAAGCAGCATATTTTTTGACATTGTATCATAGAAAATTGACCATTTATTGCGAAGAAAATCATTTTTATCCGTATCAGCCCTTCATTGCTGCGTCCACGCCGTGTGACACCCAAATCCACTCACGACACCCTACGACACCCTAGGCATAAAAACGCTGATATTTTAGTTGAACTGGAAGTGTCCGGTATTTGAATATATTGAAACTCTACATTTTCATTTAATGAATTTTTCTGGCAACAAGAATGCATCCAGTTACCCTTCAAACATCGGCACTTTTTGTATGGCTGGTCTACGGCGTGGACTTACCAAAACGCCGTCTTTACATCTAGTAAATAAAAGCGGCATCTTTAGGCTTTTTGAAAGGAAGGCTGCATATTCGTTATTGACAAAAATTGTTTGTCTTCCTCTTTGTGTAATTTTATCTGTAAAATTTTCTAGCCTTTAAGGATTCAGAAAAATAATTTAGGGCAATTTTAAAATGCAAATTATGTAGCTCAGGCGACCGGCAGGCAGCAAGCGATAAGAAATTTAAAGTAGTAGTCGCTGTGACGCTGTCGCAGCGGTCGCAACCCGCCGCGCCTGGCTGATGTAGACGAAAGGAAGAAACAAAACAGAAATAAGGCTGTAGCTTCGATTAGATTCATACAAAGCAGCATATTCATATGAAGGTGAGAATATATGTGAGGAGGAGCAGGGAAATTGACAAGTAAAGAAAAGAAACTTTTAGCAAGAGTCTGGAAGAGTTTATTGCCATGATAGAAAGTTAAGTGTATTTAACTTAAGTGTAAGCCAAGGCTCTACTGGGCCCTAGCATAGGTGTATGCGAGGTGCAGTGATTGAGGTCAGGAGTGGCCTCCAAAATTCTGATAACTATAGGTAGGCACAGGGAGGCGTTGTCCCGGACAGAAAAACTATACAGTGTATGTTTAGATAATAAATTTAGGCACTAGGTAGTGCATGACAAATCCCTTCTTTATTTTTCACCATCTGCCGGTCTCGGAGGCCTCCTCTGCAGAGTTGTTCTAAGTGGGCCCCGATATTTCGTCTCAGAGACTTTTTAGAGCTGGTCATATGGGAGAGGAGAGGAGGGGCACAAGAGTTGGTCTAGGGAAGCCCCCAAGAGTTGGTCTTCATCCCTCAAATGTTAGTCTAGGTGGCTCCCAGAGTTCTTTACCCCCGAAGGTTGGTCTCAGAGGCCCCTCAAAAGTTTTTTTTTTGTGACAACTCACCATTGCCTCAAAAATAATTGGAGACTGCATCAGGGGGTTTCAGTTGGTAAAGATTTACCTCTTTAACCCAAATTTTTCACATGGTAATGGTCAAACAATGCTGCTTGGGGACGATTTAAAAATATTTACTTTGAGACAAACAAAATATCCATCCCTAAGTTCAAACAAGGGTTCTGAGAGTTTACCGCCTGAGTACCCAAATTGGGAAATTTTTACTCCACCATACATTTTGAGGGGAATTTTCCACTCACTCGCCATATATTCCAGCTGAATTTTCCACTCGACACCCTAGCACAAAACCTATTTTGGGTCACTGCAGATACTCGCAACGTCTTAACATCAATTAAAACCAGACACAGAGACAGAGCATCAAGATGGCCTTCCCAGATGTGCGAACATAGCAAAACGAGCAGAAAAATGATTCCTGCAAACAATCTTGTCTGCGAGGTTAACGTTGGCTAGCATCAAATTTAATAAGTCTCACGGCAATGGTGTGACCTGATTGAACACCTAACACTTCTTCACAGCTGCTTTTCTGCCCCATTCACATACCGCAGACGCCTTCGCCAATGGCCACGGTCTTGGAGGGCACGCACCGGATCACGTGCACCTGCTCGTCCGGCATCACCTCCGTCAGCATCTGGCAACACCGACCGACCTTCAGTCCTCATGAACGGCAGTAGGCATCATGGAAAGCAGGGGTGCTGGTGCCTCTGAATCATTAGGAATAGAGCGAACTGAAATTAATTAGGGAAAAGAGAAGACTTTATTAATATTTCTTCCTGGCTGTTTTAACTCCTTCTAATGGCAAAGCCAAGACATTTACCAATCATATATAGCGTAAGAATAAGAAGTAGCTACTAAGTAGCACTAGGTCAGCCACTAAATCCGAAACCAAAAAAAAGTTTAGCCTTAAGTGTCCACCATTGAGCAGGCCCTCAGGAGGCAGGACAGTGCTTCAGAGTCGCCGCTCTCTCTCTACCTGGGTCAGCTTCTCGTGCGGCACACCGGACACCGTGGAGATGAAGCAGCGCTCCAGGTTATCGCCGGGGGCCTCCAGGTTGACGATCACCGTCTCCAGGTCCGCAGGCGCCACACAGAGAAACACCACGTCACATGCTCGCACCAGGGCGCCTGTCCAACAGCGCAGAACACCACGTCACAGACTCGCACCAGGGCGCCTGTCCAACAGAGCAGAACACCACGTCACAGGCCCGCACCAGGGCGCCTGTCCAACAGCGCAGAACACCACGTCACAGGCTCGCACCAGGGCGCCTGTCCAACAGAGCAGAACACCACGTCACAGGCTCGCACCAGGGCGCCTGTCCAACAGCGTAGAACACCACGTCACAGACTCGCACCAGGGCGCCTGTCCAACAGCGCAGAACACCACGTCACAGACTCGCACCAGGGCGCCTGTCCAACAGCGCAGAACACCACGTCACAGGCTCGCACCAGGGCGCCTGTCCAACAGCGCAGAACACCACGTCACAGACTCGCACCAGGGCGCCTGTCCAACAGCGCAGAACACCACGTCACAGACTCGCACCAGGGCGCCTGTCCAACAGCGCAGAACACCACGTCACAGACTCGCACCAGGGCGCCTGTCCAACAGCGCAGAACACCACGTCACAGACTCGCACCAGGGCGCCTGTCCAACAGCGCAGAACACCACGTCACAGACTCGCACCAGGGCGCCTGTCCAACAGCGCAGAACACCACGTCACAGACTCGCACCAGGGCGCCTGTCCAACAGCGCAGAACACCACGTCACAGACTCGCACCAGGGCGCCTGTCCAACAGCGCAGAACACCACGTCACAGGCCCGCACCAGGGCGCCTGTCCAACAGCGCAGAACACCACGTCACAGGCTCGCACCAGGGCGCCTGTCCAACAGCGCAGAACACCACGTCACAGGCCCGCACCAGGGCGCCTGTCCAACAGCGCAGAACACCACGTCACAGGCCCGCACCAGGGCGCCTGTCCAACAGCGCAGAACACCACGTCACAGGCTCGCACCAGGGCGCCTGTCCAACAGCGCAGAACACCACGTCACAGGCTCGCACCAGGGCGCCTGTCCAACAGCGCAGAACACCACGTCACAGACTCGCACCAGGGCGCCTGTCCAACAGCGCAGAACACCACGTTACAGACTCGCACCAGGGCGCCTGTCCAACAGCGCAGAATACCAGGCCTCGCACCAGGGCGCCTGTCCAACAGCGCAGAACACCACGCCACAGACTCGCACCAGGGCGCCTGTCCAACAGCGCAGAATACCACGTCACAGACTCGCACCAGGGCGCCTGTCCAACAGCGCAGAACACCACGTCACAGGCCCGCACCAGGGCGCCTGTTCAACAGCGCAGAACACCACGTCACAGGCTCGCACCAGGGCGCCTGTCCAACAGCGCAGAACACCACGTCACAGGCCGCACCAGGGCGCCTGTCCAACAGCGCAGAACACCACGTCACAGGCCGCACCAGGGCGCCTGTCCAACAGCGCAGAACACCACGTCACAGGCCCGCACCAGGGCGCCTGTCCAACAGCGCAGAACATCACGTCACAGGCCCGCACCAGGGCGCCTGTCCAACAGCGCAGAACACCACATCACAGGCTCGCACCAGGGCGCCTGTCCAACAGCGCACACGTGCGGGAACGAAGAGCGAACCCGGCCTCCATCATGTCCAAAACACGTTTTGACAAGCAAACACACATTTCATCTTCACAACACGTTTTGAACTTGCAAGTAACAGTCCAGAAAATTGTGTGGTGTATTTGAAGAATTTACTTTGTCAAACGCACAATATTGCAACATACATGTTTCTTATTTGGATAGTATGGATATTTAGCATGAAAAGTATGTTAGATGTTTCTCATAATATCCCCTGTGTCAGAGCCGGAACAGAGTTGCTCTCCTTTGCCTTAGTTCTCCCTGCCCCCCTCCCAGACACGTACTGTTGTCGCTCATGGTTTTGCAGCGCCATCGCTTCCACAGGCTGAGGTTGCGGTCGGTGGGCGCGCTGACGAAGACGCAGTTGGACGCCGTCAGACCTGTCGGACACACACGCAGTGTTGTGGGAATGACCTAGGACCCTAAAAAGATGATAAAACAGATGACAGTAAAAGCGCTAAAAGACTTGCAGCCTAAAACGCCAAAGTCCAGAAACTACAACGTCTAAACCCTAAAAAGTCCAAAAAATGCTATGTCAAGGTAAAGGTAAAGAAAAAGGCGTGGGATGAGGTAAATGCAACGTTTCGGTCTTAGACCGTCGTCAGGCGAGGGGTGCAAGGTGGAGGTGGCTAGAGGCCTGAGGTAAACGACACACCTCTGACGTGTCGGAGGTATGTGTGTCCGACACGTCAGACCTGTAGGACACACACACACCTGTCAGACCTGTCTTAACAGGCACGTCAGACCAGTCGTAACATTTCCGTTCCTACACGCACGCTCTGTACTCCGCCACCGGAGACAGCGGCTGTACGGAAGTGGTAGGGGACGGGAGGAGTTGTGGGCATAGGATCGTTTTCAGTATCACTGATATAATGAAATCGCAAGGATTAGCCCCCAGTATCCAACTCGTAAGACATCACATTTATTTTTGGCGAATAAACGTGGCGAGAATTTCATCAGATGTTGTGAATGTTCCAAGAAAATATGCATCACACCACGCCCATGCCTTTGTATCTCGCCTTCCACAGACAGATCCAGGAAAGGGAGGGTGTAATTTTTCTGCCGCCAAAACCCTCTGACTTACACCAAGTTTTTTTAAATCATATGTTTCGATTTTCGGCCTTGCTATCCCCCCCCGCCCAGCAGTGAATATTCCCACTACCCTCTTGTATCAGCCAAGCCAACAAGACATCGACAGGCCAGCACGCTGACCTTTGTTCATCATGCCCATGGCGATGGCCTGCGCGATCTTGCCGGCGCCGATGAAGCCCACGCGCTGAGTGCCGAGTCCGATGGAGTAGGTGACCCGGTCCTGGTCCTGCACGGCAGCAAACGTCCAGGTGATGCCCCTGATATTTAACTGACAAAACAGGCAATGCCGCTGATATTCAGCTGATAACACGCATTACACATCAGGCGAAATGTCGCACAGCACTACTATTAGTGATCCGTTTCAACCAATCCCTGCTGGTGACGCACATCCGTCAAACAGGCAACACACAACCCACTTTGCTCTTTCTTGCTTGGGGTTCACCGACGCACCAAGTACGAGGTCATACGACGTCGAGGGGAAGGGGGACTAACTAGGCTGGGGCTAAGGCATAACGCCTAATCCTGCCCCTGTGCGGCCTCGATCCCTCAACTCTTTGCTCCCCTACTCACCCCGTAGCTGACATCCAGCTGTTGACTCTCTTTCTTAGCGCCCCAGGACGCGGGAGACCTGGTCAGCTGGGGACCCAGGTTGGCCGGCGGGTCCTGAAGGGGGCGGCCCAGCCGGCGAACGTGCTTCCTGCAGCGACTGTGGTCCAGCAGCACCTTCAGCTGGGTGATGAGAGGACAGGCGCAGAGGCGGCACCAGGCTCGGTAGTGATTACCCGGCACCATTACCAGCCAGTCTGCCGGCACAGTCAGTGGGTCGTGGACGGATCCAGGCGGTCCGATGGGAGGAATACTTTAATGGGGAGAGGAGGATGTAATGCCTGAAGACTGCGTCAGTTCTTAAGGAGTGAACAATCAAAGGGGCACCAAATGACATGGAGGCGCCGGAGGGGTCAACAGGGAGAGCAGGTGCACCTGGATACGCCTATGGAAGCCCCGGGGAAATATGTGATATTTTCAACGCCCAGGAATGACAGGCTGCCATTTATTGCACTAAGTAAGGAGTCATCAAAAATATTCCAATCATCTTAGGACCTGTGTTACCTGCATAAGCATTACCTGCAATAAATGTGAACGAAATATGAAGCTGCCTGTCAGATGTAACAATATCTCGGACAAAAAATAATTTCACTGAAGTCAAAATTTGCATATTATCTACTACTTGCCAACACAAAGCAATCACGTTGGTGTCCAGCATGCTTTACTGTAATCCATTGGACACTCCCTGGTCAGAACATCAAGTACTTTTGAGCTGCAATCTCAGCTAAGCACTGCCTATCTCACCTTAAACCTCATTCGGCCTATTCCTACCGACATCACCCCTGACAGCAGTCACTGACCTTTCAGCGAAGGGTGCGCCTCCCACGCAGTGCGGTACTTCTGCGGCTTTTTGCCGTAGTTTCTGACGGTGTCGGCGTCCACAGACGTATCGTTCTGCGACGAGGCCGCATCCTCCTCCGTCGGTAGTGTTTCGTCCGCCTCCGAAGACTTGGCCGGCTGCTCGATGATGAGGTACTCCTGTGTACTATCATCGCCCTTGACACGCTTCACGGCAGGCTGCCTGAAATTACAGCAGCGTTTTCAACTGCATTCAGTAATAGCCGAAACTAAAGGAGCAGTTTTGTTGATTCCACAACCGAGAGCTAAAACTAAACGCCTCTGCTCACAAAACAGGAGGCAATCTTGGAGATAATAAAAATCAAACGATACATCTGCAAATCACTTCATTCATTCGCATCGGCGGGGGGGGTTGGGGGGTGGGAAGCAACATTTCAGGGAGGCATCAAACTTTCAGGGGGGGTCAGGGGAGGCACCTGCCCCCTGGATCCACCTATGTTACATCGAGTGCACAGGGAGTGCGTGGGTGTGATATTCATTCATAGTGCAGAATTTATTTCTATGCTTTCTATCGAAAAACATTTTCCAGCGTACCCTGTGAAAAGCTTCTTGGTAAGAGCCAATGTATTAGTTTATGTACATATCTCAGTCTGCAGAGTGTAGCAGGTGACTCAACGCGGCCCCGCATCTGCGACACATCCAGATGTATAGTGCCAAACAGGCGAAGTAGCGTTCCGACCAGGCAGGGGCACCTGAGCAGAACATGCTTCAGGGTGTTCGGCCCCTGTGGCACACTAGACAGCGTGCGGAGGGACAGCCTTGGTGCGGACAGTTTTCAGGCATGTGTCGGGAGACGGCCGACACAGTGCAGGTGCCTGCGTGGGCAGCTCCGATGACCAGCTCGCATCTAGTGCAGGTTGACTGTCGGCCGACACAGTGCAAGTGCCGGCGTGGGCAGCTCCGATGACCAGCTCGCATCTAGTGCAGGTTGACTGTGTCATCCCTGTTGTCAGTGAGGACCGCAGGCGGCATCCAGTCCCCCATGATACGCCTAAATAGGCTGTTAGGGCAGTTGCGAGACCAAACCTTTGAGGCAGAATGGTCAACAGTACTGGTAAGACTGCAGACGTACACAGGAGTCTGATCCTGGGGATGGCTGGGGGCTCCCTAAGCCAACCTGTCTACTCTCTCGTTGTTCGGGAGTTCTCAGTGCTCTGAGAACCACTGGAGAAAAGTGTCACTCCCCTTGAAGCGACCCAGAGTGATTAAGGGCAGGATTGTGAAGATGTTGCACAGTTCAGTGGTAATGTCTTGTAAATGGAGAGGCAAGTCCCAGGGGTGCTGAAGGTGAGACAGGACATGTATTGCAGCATCTCCACCCCGGACCAGCCCCATGCAGAGCGAGACCCCAGCGATCTGGTATCTGAGGACTAAAGGGCTTTGCCAGCCAACTGAGCTTCTCAGAAGCCACCATGTCCACCTTTACCTCGTACAGCTGGAGACTGAACTCCGCATTATTGCTGCAAACACCCCTGCATTCCAGCTGACAAGCAGCAGTCAGCTTTGAAGCTGGTAGCAGTGGGACTTTAAGGTAGAATTAAAGTTGAAGACTTCTGATGTTATTTTCGGAAATGCTTTCTGAAAAAATGGTCTCCAACACTCCCATTTTTTGGGAGCATGCATTTCAATTGACGGTAATTGCCCCCATTATTGACCACATAACTTTTTTGGGATGTGGTAGCACATAGCTTGTTTGGGTATTATGGTAGTAGGCAGATCACATCTCGCAGTTCAAAGGATCACATTAGAAGGTCCACTGATCAAAGGGTCTAATGTTCATAGGCTCTACACTTTGAAAGTTAGACCTTTTGAATAAGAAGTCCAACGTTCAAAAGGTCCAAAAAGGCGTGCTCAGATGCATGAGAGTGGGGTGCATGATGCTGCAGAGGCGTGCTAAGACACATGATAATAGGAGGAAATGACGGTTAGGTTAGGTTAGGTTAGGTTAGGTTAGGCTAGGCTAGGCTAGGTTAGGTCAGGTCAGGTCAGGTCAGTTGTGCATGCCCATGGTCCCTATTTCCTAATCTGGGGATATCACCCCTTTTCCAGATTCTGGGTGTGCCTCTGGTCTGGGTGCTACTTTGGGAAATGTTTTAGAAATATCCCCACATTCTGCAAGAAAATCCCAAGAGATGAAACAGACAGAAGGATGGAGGGTTAGAGGAGTAGCATAAAGTGGTACTCAGACAGGAGGCGCACTCAGATTCTGGAAGAGGGGTGATATCCCCAGACTAGGAAATAGGGACTAAGGGCATACACACCTGACCTGACCTCACCTAACCTAAACCTAACCTAACCTAACCTAACCTAGCCTAGCCTAGCCTAGCCAGCCTAGCCTAGCCTAGCCTAGCCTGGCCTAGCCTAGCCTAGCAGCCTAGCCTAGCCTAGCCTAGCCTAGCCTAGCCTAGCCTAGCCTAGCCTAACCTAACCTAACCTAACCTAACCTAACCTAACCTAACCTAACCTAACCTAACCTAACCTAACCTAACCCTAACCTAACCTAACCTAACCTAACCTAACCTAACCTAACCTAACCTAACCTAACCTAACCTAACCTAACCCTCATTTCCTCCTATTATCATGTGCCTTAGCACGCCTCTGTGGCATCATGCACCCCACTCTCATAATGCATCTGAGCACGCCTCTTTGGAACTTTTGAATGCTGGACTTCTTATTCAAAAGGTCTAACTTTCAAAGGGTAGAACCTATGAACATTAGACCTTTTGAACTTTGGACATTCTGATGCAATCCTTTTGAACCGTGAGATGCGATCTGCCTACTACCATAATACTGCTTGTTTGAATGTGATCCTAGTCAGCCCACCAACCAGTTATACTGTTAATGCCACCCCAGTAGCTCAGTTGGTAGAGTGTTGGGCTCCGGCCCGCTGCTCAGAAGCATGCAGTGGCAGTGCATGTCCAGGCTTGGGATCAGTTCCCCTGAGATGCTCCGGTGCTCAATAGTTTACCTGACGTACAGGTCGGCTGGCAACTGACTGGTGAGAGGGTGACCTGAGCGGGGCAGCCGTCCCTGTGCTTTGAGGGACGTTAAGCTTTGGCTTCTAAATTAACCCTCCATTGAGGGAGTTGCTCGTTCGGGTGGTGGCGTCGGGGTCTCCGTGACAAGTCCTTGATGACTTTAGTGAGACTCCAACTCCAGCAGCCTTACCAGGAACAACTTGAACAAAATTTATAAAAAAATTTAAAAAAACTTGTTGAGTCCATCATGTACTATTTCCCCAAAACTTGATGGACTCAACTGCTCCACATTGTAACAGAACAGGGGTTCAACATTTTGGTCATGGAAGTCTGACCAGGTTCCCTCCACTGGTATTCCCCCGGAATCTTCACCTGCACCATGCTGTCATACCAAACTTACCCCGCTGCAATTATTTGAACATTAAGATGAGGGTCCTGCTCTTTCTGCTCTATTTGGGCAGCAATTGCAGAAATTCCTTCTTCTTCCTCCTCCGCTGCCATTTCAATCTCTTCCACGACACCATCATGTTCCTGCACAATGATTTCTTGTTTTGGGGCCTGTACATCGTCATCTCCTCCAGCCCCTTTCGATCCAGACGCCCTCACTCGCACCACACTTATCCCGGGAGTTGACATTCCTTCTTTGGAAAGGGAAAATCGCTGGTTGAAACTTTTAGGAAAGAATTTCCGCCACAAGCACAGTAAAACCTTCAAAATGGAGGCGATGGAAAGGAATTGTACTTGAAGCGGCTGCACTCGTAAATGGAGTTGCTTGAGGTCAGTATTTTGATGATGTCATTTATGATTTAAATCATTTTATTAGTAATAATTAAATATTTTTACTAAATAATTATTTTTAATGGCTATTTAAATTATATTGCTTATAGAAAATTAATAATTTGCAATATATTGTGAAATTTATATAGAGGACATCATCAAAAAACTAATTAGATTTCTTGTAATTCGGATGTAAAGGAGTCATCCTGAAACAACCAATCAAATGCGCGTTCTTTGATAACCAACTCTGGTGTCAAGTTAACTAACCTTAGCTTTGTTTTAATGCACTAGATGGTGTTACGAAAGGTAACCACGCAGGATCCCAAGACTTTTAAAGGAGAAACTGGAGTTATATGCTATGGAAAGAGATTGCCATAAATACCAGAAATCTATTAGCTTTTGCATATTTTTGTGTGTCGGTCTGTCGGCGTCAAGACCCTAAAAGAAAGGTCGGCGGCAGCAGCGCACGGAAGAGAAGCTGTTTGCGCCGGGGTTAATTATTCGTGTGCTGGGTGATTATTTAGGTGCAACGTCGTTGGTAGGTGGGCACGGTGGTCAGCCCTCATTGGTTGATTGCGTCTGCTCTAACCAGTAGCTAAAATCAAAATAGTTTGTAGTCATTTATTTCGAATAGGTATGTGAAATTGGCCACATTGACAATGTCACCTTACCCCTGTTGTTCAAGACACTTGTCCGCCCTTTGCTTGAATATGGGAATGCTTCTTGGGGACCCTTCAACCGAGCCGATGAAAAGACTGTTGAAAAGGTTCAGTTTCGTGCTACCCGTATGGTTAGCTCCCTCAGAGGCCTCCCGTACACAGAGAGGTTAAGGAAGCTCGAGTTGCCATCCTTGTACTTCAGGAGATGCCGTGGTGATATGGTACGGGCTTGCCAACTTCTGCACGGAACTATAGATCAGGACCCAAATCAGTTCTTCCATCTGTACACCTCTGCTCACACTTGTGGGTATCAATGGAAGTTGCAGAAGCCTCGAGCTGCGAGTAGAACTCTGAGAGCTTCATTTGGTGTTTGTATAGTGAACAACTGGAATTCCCTGCCAAGTTCAGTTGTAGATGCTCCTACTCTGAATCATTTCAAGGCGAGACTTAATGACCATTGGGTGCTCCTAAGATATGACGTTCCAAACTGACCATTACAATCCCGGAAATGAGCAGACTTCAAATGACCTCACTCAGGCCTAGGTCCTGAGAATGACCGAGTATTGACTTCTTATACCTGAGCTTGTTAGTGAACGGAGTCAGCAGGCCATCATGGCCTCCAATTCCGAAATCCCTAGGTAAGGTAAGGTGAAATTGGTCTGCCGCCAGCCTATCGGCCGTGCAGCCGGATGCTGGTGGTACCGGCGCTGGGCAAACCGCTGAGTCCTGGGGTGCCCCTTCCGCCTCCTGAGGCTTTCCCACCAATAGCTGCTGAAGTATCCATGTGAGCGGAGGAACAGGGTTGTGTCGCCTCCCTGTGTTCCTGGAGGTCTTCACCATATCTCTGCAAGACGGGGTGTGCTCGCCCAGCTTGTTCAAATTGGGGCATATTTGTGAGCTTTAGGGGCCCACCTAGATTGCATTGCATTGCTTATGTTCATTCTCTTGTACAGTGTTGTGTATTAGTGTCAATATATGTCTATGGATTAAAATATGAAATTTGGAACAAAAAATTAAGGTAATGCCAAAAATTCTGAGAAACAAGCCATGCCCCAGCTGAGATGGAATTCTGCCCCTGCCACAAAAGTTTCGGCCCATTTTAGGCAGGATTTTTAGCCATATGTATATACTCATACTAGTATAGTACAGTGAATTAGTCCAGCATATTTGACCATTTCTGCAGATCAACTAATTTAACTGTATACTACCCTCCTTGTCTGTCTTTCCTGTCAGTTTTGTTTGCACACAAAACATGAGGGTAATTCCTTAGAAGTGTTGTCCTATATATATATATATATATATATATATATATATATATATATATATGTGTGTGTGTGTGTGTGTGTGTGTGTGTGTGTGTGTGTGTGTGTGTGTGTGTGCGTGCGTGCGTGCGTGCGTCGCGGCGTGCGGCGTCGCGTAGCGCAGCGCGGCGTCGCGTAGCGCGTGCGTGCGTGCGCGCGTGCGCGCAAGCGCGTCGCGGCGCGGCGTCGCGGCGCGCGCGCAGCGCGTGCGCAGCGCGCGCAGCGCGCGCGCGGCGCGGCGCGGCGCATGCGCGCGGCGCGGCGCAAGGCGCGGCGTATGCGCGCGCGCGCAGCGCGTCGCGGCGCGTCGCGGCGCGCGCGGCGTATGCGGCGCGGCGCGGCGCAGCGCGTATGCGCGGCGCGCGTCGCGTGCGCGCGTCGCGTGCGGCGCGGCGCGTCGCGTCGCGTGCGTATCGCGTCGCGTCGCGGCGTCGCGGCGCGGCGCGCGCATGCGCGCGCGCGCGGCGTATGCGTCGCAGCGCGTGCGCGCGTGCGTGCGTCGCGTGCGTGCGTGCGTGCGTGCGTGCGTGCGTGCGTGTGTTCACCTATATCACGTTATGTCTGTGATAACCCCATATATATGTATATATATATATATATATATTACTCTAAGCATGTAATATTTTTCAGGTTGCATTTGTCCTGCAACATCCCTCAGGCTGAGGGCAGAATTTTACAGGACAGCAATGCTGGACAGTGTGTCTGTGAACAGATGGCTCTTCTCAATTAGCACCTGCAGCTCCTCTCCCACAGCACCTCAGTCTCCTGTCCCTCAGCTTGTCTGTCATCCTCTCCTGCAGTACTTATGGCTCCTCTCCCACAGCACCTCAGTCTCCTGTCCCTCAGCTTGTCTGTCATCCTCTCCTGCAGTACTTATGGCTCCTCTCCCACAGCACATCAGTCTCCTGTCCCTCAGATTGTCTGTCATCTTCTCCTGCAGTACTTATGGCTCCTCTCCCACAGCACATCAGTCTCCTGTCCCTCAGATTGTCTGTCATCTTCTCCTGCAGTACTTATGGCTCCTCTCCCACAGCACCTCAGTCTCCTGTCCCTCAGATTGTCTGTCATCTTCTCCTGCAGTACTTATGGCTCCTCTCCCACAGCACATCAGTCTCCTGTCCCTCAGATTGTCTGTCATCTTCTCCTGCAGTACTTATGGCTCCTCTCCCACAGCACCTCAGTCTCCTGTCTCTCAGCTTGTCTGTCATCCTCTCCTGCAATACTTATGGCTCCTCTCCCATAGCACCTCAGTCTCCTGTACCTCAGCTTGTCTGTCATCCTCTCCTGCAGTACTTATGGCTCCTCTCCCATAGCACCTCAGTCTCCTGTCCCTCAGCTTGTCTGTCATCTTCTCCTGCAGTACTTATGGCTCCTCTCCCACAGCACCTCAGTCTCCTGTCCCTCAGTTTGTCTGTCATCTTCTCCTGCAGTACTTATGGCTCCTCCCACAGCACCTCAGTCTCCTGTCCCTCAGCTTGTCTGTCATCCTCTCCCACAGCACCTCAGTCTCCCGTACCTCAGCTTGTCTGTCATCTTCTCCTACAGTACTTATGACTCGTCCCACAGCACCTCAGTCTCCTGTCCCTCAGCTTGTCTGTCATCTTCTCCTGCAGTACTTATGACTCGTCCCACAGCACCTCAGTCTCCTGTCCCTCAGTTTGTCTGTCATCCTCTCCCACAGCACCTCAGTCTCCTGTCCCTCAGCTTGTCTGTCATTCTCTCCTACAGTACTTATGACTCGTCCCACAGCACCTCAGTCTCCTGTCCCTCAGCTTGTCTGTCATCTTCTCTTGCAGTACTTATGGCTCCTCTCCCACAGCACCTCAGTCTCCTGTCCCTCAGCTTGTCTGTCATCTTCTCCTGCAGTACTTATGGCTCCTCTCCCACAGCACCTCAGTCTCCTGTCCCTCAGCTTGTCTGTCATCTTCTCCTGCAGTACTTATGACTCGTCCCACAGCACCTCAGTCTCCTGTCCCTCAGTTTGTCTGTCATCCTCTCCCACAGCACTTCAGTCTCCTGTCCCTCAGCTTCTCTGTCATCTTCTCCTACAGTACTTATGACTCGTCCCACAGCACCTCAGTCTCCTGTCCCTCAGCTTGTCTGTCATCTTCTCCTGCAGTACTTATGGCTCCTCTCCCACAGCACATCAGTCTCCTGTCCCTCAGCTTGTCTGTCATCCTCTCCTGCAGTACTTATGGCTCCTCTCCCACAGCACCTCAGTCTCCTGTCCCTCAGCTTGTTTGTCATCCTCTCCTGCAGTACTTATGGCTCCTCTCCCACAGCACCTCAGTCTCCTCTCCTGCAGCACCCCCAGCTCCTCTCCTGCAGCACCTCTGGCTCCTCTCCTGCAGCACCTATGGCTCCTCTCCTGTAGCACCTCTGGCTCCTCTCCTGCAGCACCTCCAGCTCCTCTCCTGCAGCACTTCCAGTTCTTCTCTATTAGCGCCTCTAGCTCCTCTCCTGCAGTACCTCCAGCCCCTCTCCTGCAGCACTTCCAGTTCCTCTCTATTAGCGCCTCCAGCTCAGTCAGGTAGGTTTAGCTTTTTTCTACGGAAATATCGAGTTCCAAGACAAATGAAATATGGAGTACCGGGTTTTCGGACTTGCTTTACAACCTGGCTATCTCAGTTAAAATCACGTTAGTGAAGGTGCCACATTCCCTTTAAAGGGAATGTGGCACCTTTATAATTTGATTTTGACTGAGATAGCCAAGTTGTAAAGCAAGTCGGAAAACCCGGTACTGAATAAATCATTTGTCTTGGAACTCGAGATTTCCGTAGAAAATAACTCAAACCTACCTGCAATGTACCCCTCTTGTATCCTTAGCAGCAGGCCACAGTTGTCATGGCTGTTGGTGTAACGACATATGCTGACGTCACAGCGAGCATCAGCCAATCGAAGCCTTCGAAGCGTTTCGGTATGGTAGTGGTTGCCAGATCATGACATTATCCACCGGCAGATATTTATTTCTTTTCCTAGAGGAGTATTTAAAAATCAAAATATTCAGCTTATTGTACATTTTCAGAGAAATCATGAGTGGTTTCATTATTTTCGGCTAAAAGTACGCCTAATTACAATAAATTTTAGGATTTGACCAGGGTGCCATATTCCCTTTAAGTGTACTGACAAACAGATGGTTTCATTTTTTCTCCTTGTCGAGGGACTAGTGAGGAAATTGACCAGGTGTGTTGATGGGTGAGTCCAGGAGAAATCCTGGGGGAGTTATACTGTGTATCAAGATATCCAATTTTGAACTCTACCTTAAATATTCTTGCTAGTTCATGATCACATTCCCTCGGAAAATACCGACTGAAGAGAATTGCAACAATCTTTTATAACTTGAATTGGATTCTTGGACAGAGTTTTTCAGAAAAGCATGCAAATTACCAGAAGAGAACAATGCAAAATACCGGATGGGAACAAAACTAATATCGCAAAATGACTAAGACATATATAATATAAGACTAAGTTTGCTTGCGCTCATCACTGGCGCTGCTAACTTGCGTATCTCACGGGTGTCTCTTGCACAGGAACCTGGAGCTTCAATATGAGCATGCGTTTGTCGGAACAGAACTGCTGAAGACACTCATCTAATTGACTCACGCTAGCTCTGTCCGACCTATTTGCTCCACTCTCTCTCTCCGTCATGGATTACGAGACAGTACGTTTCGTCAGCTGGAGTGGGTTCCGGGTCGCTATAGTCCTGGTCCTGCACTATCTGTTGGCCACCATGGACCTCTTCTATGGCTGTTTAATACTGATTCTAGTAGCGCTACCAATCGCTGTTGTGTACTACCACGTGCCGCTGCCTCCCAAGTCCTCTGTGGAGAAGATATTCGCCAAGCTGGACAGAACCTCGGTGGGAGCCCATCGTGCTGCTTGCCTGGATGCCCCCGAGAACAGTCTCGCTGCTCTCTATAAGGTGAGGTGGCTGAATCACTTACAACTGTACCAATCAGGCATGCCGTGCCTGAAAAGGGGTAACCCCAATGTACTAGCAATGAGAGTTGCCTCTTTTTCTTTGCACGGCAGAGGTATCCACGTGACTTTTGATGAGAGATGTTTGCGTCTGTGGGCTTGTTATTGACTTCTGATCAATTTGGTTTTCGAATTCTTCTGGTGTAGCGCTCACTGATCTCACTTTGCCTGAGACTAAAGCTAATTTGGCCTCGATCATTGCTTTCCATCTTTTCCTTTATTTCATAATGTGTGTACATAGTTTTAGATATTATTATATGACCGGTATCTAAGTAAAAGGCCAATTTGCGTCTATTTAACGTAAAGCAAACATTATTTCTGTCCCGATCTCTGGGTTGAGTTGGTAGAGTATTGGGCTCCGACCTACTGCCCAGAGATGTTCAGTGGCGGCGCGCTGATATGAAGGCTTGGGACCGATCCCCCCGAGACGTTTCCCTGAAACGCTCTGAATATTTACCCGACTCAGGTCGGCTGGCAGCTGACGTCTGTCCCTGTGCTTTGTTGGACGTCCAACTTTGTCCTCCAAAGTCATCTGCCATGGCGGGAACTACATATTTGGATAGTAGATTTGGCGTCTCTGTGGCAAAGAATTTAGTGAGAGTTCGATTCCAAAAGCCATACTTGCAATAACCCGGACCAATAAAAAGTACACTACATGCATCGTGGTGCATGAAGTAATCAGCAAAAGCTTTTGAATGCCATTCATGCCTTGTTACTTTTGTCGTGATTCCAATTCACTCGACAGCCAGCAGCTCCGGTGCGCTTGTCCGGGAGTACTTCAGAGCAGATGTTGGCTATTAATCGCTAGTAGTTATTAGTTTATTTATATCATCTATTGGTCGTTGTTGCTGTTGCTCGTATCAGGGCGTAGTGGGAGCTTTACTGGAGGACACCAGGACGAGTATTCCATTCCAAACTTGTAGTCCTTTGGAGGAAGTTTGTTGTTGCGGTTTTTGTTTATGGCGTTCTCTTTTTGTCGTGGTATGCTCTAGACTTGACGATGTAGGCTATAACGGTTTTTTATGTTGCAGTTCAGATAAGTACATAATATGCCTCTCGGTTCCCCTCATTCATCCTATAACTGTCTCTCTCCTCTTTCTCTTTTCATTCCTCAGTCATAATAAACAGCAAAAAAAAACACTGCCAAACTAAGAAAAATCACGTTTGCGTGATCTTCGAGTATTTCAACGAAGACGATTCATTGGCTTTATGTAGCGCCCGTTTCGACGCTGTTCTGTTCTCTAGCGTTATTCTCACGCTGCGTACGATTCTCCGGATCGCCGATTCATCAAGCCACCTGCTCTCCGGCAGTGCCAGGAGCGAGGCTGCACGTTCGTCGAGTTCGACCTCAGCTTCACGGCTGACGACCAGGCGGTGGTGTTCCACGACACCTCGGTGGACCGCATCTCGGACGGCACCGGCGCCGTCTCGGCTCTCACCTGGGCGGAACTGAAGCAGCTCGATATCAACGCCAAACACCCCAGAAGGTGAGCTGATGGGGGAACTCGGATGTGTGGTGGGAAGTGATGCTTGAAATATGGTTGAAAAATGAAGATGGAGTGTGAGTGTGTGTTTTATTATTTATTGTAGCGTATGGAAATTCGTTTCATTTTTGACTGTGCAGTTCATACATTAGCGGGTCTAGCCTGATCTTGTAGCAGCCAGCAAATAACTTCGTCTGTGCAGTATTCTTACGTTAATAGGTTTTGGAGTGCTGAGGCGAGGAGTATTATTATAAGTCGACAAAGTTTACAATGACCTGTCTCCTCGAATCCTGCGTTTAAAAATCTAGGTGCATTTGATATCAAGGATTCGAGGAGACAGGCCAGTATATACCTTGTCAACTTCTACAGTGTTCTTCATAGGTATTTTGACATAACCGAGCATTGAATGTTACCATGCGTGTCAAAACCGCTCTTAAAATACAATTATTTCCGTCATAACTTACACAATTGATTTGTTGTCACACCACGTGGAAGCAGAGCTGTAGGGCAGTCTTTTTCTGTATGAAATGATGTAAAGATTATGTTGCCAGACCCTGTGACCCTTCTCCCTGTCTCACCACTGCGTGTGCGCGTGCGGCAGATCGGAGTTTCCGGTTACCCGCGTATCGTTACTCAGCGAAATGGTGGAGGAATGTCTCCGCCTCGACATGCTGTTCATCATTGACGTGAAGGCGCCTGATGCTCGGGTAAGCTGCCCTGCTCCTAGGCAAAGGTCTTCGGCTTTCTGAACGGAGGGGGACCCATCGATGGAAACTTGTGCCCATATAAAAAACGTTTTTGACCTCTGATACAGTTTGCAAGTAATGACAGTGGGGTGTATTGTCTGCGTAGCGCTATCGACTTTATGGAATGCTATCTAATTCGATGCTCAATTTCTAAGACATCAGTGTGGTTTTGAACATACTGCGAAGCTGTCATTGCTGCATTGGGTAAGTATCTTCTATCTCTCACGTTGCCAATCCTCCGTCAAAGTCCCACTTTTAGACCGACCTCGCACTGTTGTGCCACGCATGCGAAGGGGTGTGTTTGTTCTGCCATTTCCGTCTGTCAGTTGCTGTTGTATCAGTTATGGCGATCTCTGCGCGCCGGCGCGCGGTTGTTCGACTGTTGATCTAACCTGGTCTTTGTTTTCCCGGAGGCTGCGCCCGCTGTGTTGGCGTTGTTTGAAAAATTCCCCAAGATGTACGAGATGGCGATGGTGTCATCCTTCTACGCCAATGTTATATACGAGGTAAGCAGATAATATATTGTGAATTTGGAGTGTATCAAGGCCTTTACAGGCAGCATGATTTTTTCTTCAGTCAGATTAATGAAACATGGCTGCCTGAGGTGTTGTTACTGTCTGAAATTCACGTATACATGCGTTGCTCGAATTTTGACGCGCCAGAAGCTGGAGAGCAAAACTGAGTCATTTGAGGCAACGGTCGGTGATAATATCGAGCTGTTTTGCTTGTTTAGCTGTTCGACTGAGTTGCGCACGGTGGAACATTAGTGATTAAGACATTTCGACTGGGGATGTTTATGCAATATTTGAAGCAGCTGCACCAACAATCTGTTGTTGGTCTTGAAGTCGACTGAGATAACTTCATTTTTTGCATATGTTTGAATTTCGCGTTTTTCATTTGTGTGTTATTGTAACGACAATTGGATGGTTTTAGCGGTAGCAAATGTTTACCAAATTGATACAAAGTCAACCGCTAGACCAATGGCGTTCAACCTAGAGTGAATCACCCATGCCGAATTGGACCTTAGTTGTTGTCACCGTGCACTGCGGCTGGCCACTGAATTGACACTGTGGTAATTGTTGACTCATTCTTGATTTTTTTTTTTTTTTTTTTTTTTTTTTTTTTTTTTTTCTCTCTTTTTTTTTTTTTTTTTTTTTTTTTTTTTTTTTTTTTTTTTCTTTCTTTCTCTCTTTCTCTCTTCTCTCTTCTCTCTCTCTCTCTCTCTCTATCTCTCTCTCTCTCTCTCTCTCTCTCTCTCTCTCTCTCTCTCTCTCTCTCTCTCTCTCTCTCTCTCTCTCTCGCCAGATTCGGCGTCGGGATCCTCAAGTAGTGGCCTGTATGGCCTGGCGACCTCACTTCTGTGCGTATGGCGACTACTCACCCCAGGAAGGCCCCACCCAACGCCGATACTCCAACCCTCTTAAACACATAGCAGGTATTTGATCATTGTTCCATCCAGTACTTGTTGCCAAAAGTGTGGTGTCCGCGGTTGTTCCAGTTGCCAGGGTTTTATGCAATGAAGCTATAATTGTTCTCTGATAAAGCGTCACCGCGTGGGTGGGGATAAGTCCCATCAACTAGTCGAACCGACGTGATTTCGGCGGACATAAATCATTCCCAGACAGGCTAGTATGTTTTTCTTTCGTTGCTTGGTATAGTGGACCATGGGATATAATCCATACATTAACTTAACCAAGCCCCAAGGTTTGGAAAGCAGAAAAACAGGCGCACACGCGTAGGGCTCACCTCACTGCATCATTCCCATATCCCGAAATTTTACCCGGGTCACCCAAGGTCAGGTCACAGAGAGGTCAACCAAGGTCACACTTCACCTTAGAGCTCAAGAGCTACATTTCAAAGTCGTTGATTGAAACTTCACTCATGACCCTCAGGGTCACAAGGTGTATATCCGGGATTTTGATTGTGCCAGGTCAGGTCACGGGCGACCTCATGGAAAAGCATGGGAAAAGCTATTTCATGGTATAAAACCAAAAAATGATTGCAAATACCAGACTGCCAGAAAACGTTTGGACACCACGGATCCCAGGGTCAATTGCCCACTTAAGTAGCAGGTACAGAGGTCAAAACAGTATTTTGACAAAACTGACCTAATTACAGAGCGGAACAAACACCATCTATTTGTCGTCACGGCTTCATTATATACGGCAAGGTCACTTACCTTGGACCCAGGTCATATTAGGTCACGAGGTGACCGGCGGTCAAACACGGCGGGTGGTCTTTACGTCCACATAGCGAAAAGTACGGCAATTTCCATCAAATGTACTACCAGGCCTCAATACTCTATTGACATAAGAGTTATGCCCAGTTGGCTTAATCATTGCATATTTGAGTGAAAATAGCCGATCTACCTAATTACCTCGAGGTCAAACCATTGACCTACACAAAAACAGTAATTACAATTACGCGAGCTTATCACTTCAGATTGCCTAACGCCCATATTTTAGTAGAGGGGCATCGATGGCCCCGTGGAAGGTGGCGCCGGACCCCGGTGGGCGGGTTAAAGGGAATATGACATCTTCATGGGAGATGAACTGGGCAATCAGTCGCGTAGGACTTAGCGAAACCCCTGGTTTCAAATTTTGTTTCTTTCAGAGATCACATTTCACGCAGAATCGGCCTCTCGGCAGTGTACATCTGTTTAAACGCACAACCCTCACACCTCGCCTTCCTTCCCTCTCACGATCCTAACCGCCGTCCGTGGCTGCTGGTGATGAATGTGGGGCTAGTAAGGCCGGATTCCACTTGTAGCCCATCCTTATTCTCGCAAATGGTGAATTTTAGTTCAAGTCAAATTCCAAAACAAGGTGTTTTTACAATAGCTTGTCTCCTGGCTAGCTCAGCTCAAATCCTATTATTAAGGTATCGCTTTCCTCTTGCCACACAGCTACTTACAAACTGGTTCGATGGGGTTGTGACAATGGTGTCTTTAGTGGACAAGTTTCGGAATACTTGATATACTACCGCCTTCGCAATATGACTTGCTGACTTGAAAATCTTCCCCGGCATGAAATATTTGCGTGCAATCTTTTATGCGGTCGCTGTGCGGTCCTATATTTTTTCAGCTTGAATTTTGACCCACCGCACTGGGAAGTATATGACAAAAACTGTCGGCCGCAGTACTAATCTCAAGTAGCTCGCATACCCTTCACTGTAATTTACACTAACGCCCCACCTATTTTCGTGGCTAGCTTCGGGAGATCGCCTCCGTCCCGCCAACGATAGCATCTCTGCACAATGCAATGCTTCTACGCGATAATTTCTGTCAGTTTCTCAAACTGAGACAGCAGCGGTGAATACTGTGATTGAAACCGTGCAGTCATCGGCTGATATGGCTGGCCAACCGGGTCAGTGCTTCATGGCGTCGAAAATTCGGCTTGCCCCGTAGCCCGCGGCAGCCTGCTGGCGGGGGACGCCCCCTGGGTTTATATCCGCTCACAGTGGGAGCTTTGCCGATTCTGTAGGTGGTGATTGTGCAGCGATTTGGACGTAAACAGTGGCGCGATTCTGCAGGGTTCCGCTGTGTCAGCAATCATTGGCGGGGTGCCGAGAGCGCTGCTGCAGTGGTCTTAGTGCCGGCTGGTGTGACAAATGTGTAAACACGTGCGTAACGACCGACCGACCGACCGACCGACCGACACACAACGACGACGGACGATTCGCCGAGATTGCTTGTCTGCGATGTTGCTGGCTAAGACAGAACAACTCTTCGGCACATTTTGTTCTTGTGGACAATTTCCGTGCACTATATTAACATTTGATCACTGGAGGGTCTTTGATCTAGGCCCATTCCTTTCTAAAGTTTTCTCAAGGTGGCCTGAAAACGGCGGCGCGCAGCTCCGCTGTACTTTGTACAGCCGTTCCTTGATCCTTTTCACTTCTCCGCTCTGAATTTCAAGTAGAAGTCCTGACAGTTCAGGTCTCCGGCATAGTTTGAGTCGCCTCACTTACAAAAAACCTCAACCTTGCACGGCGTGTATAAACTTCAACCGAATAATCCCAAACACATTGTGTGTCATGAAAAGTTTAACATATTTGGGACATGCGTTTCCCGTGTCGCCTTGTAAAAGAAAGCACGGTGGGAAAAGGTGTATTTCATCTGTATGGGTGCGACAGCGAAGAATGCTGTGATGGTAAAAGCAGAGTGGATGAATGCTGCTCGTCGTCACCTGGAATGCCCACAGACTCCGACGCGAGAGGAGGCGAAAATATATTGAAATGTCCGATATCACACAGTAAAGCCGTGTCCGTAGCTCTCGGCTCTCTTTCTTATAAATCGGTCAGAGTGCGCGGTTTGTATTCCCAGAAGGAGGTAGGATAAACTAGCCTGTGTTGTGTATCTTTATACCCGGATGCGGCCGTTCGATGTCGTACCACGCAGCGCCTGGTGATGTGTCCTCTGTGATGCTCTTGATCCTGTCCACGATTCCTATACCACCGTAAAAAGGCATAAGAACCGTCTTATCCGTCAAACATATACTACGTATCTTTCTTGGAACTGGGTGTAAGGGTGTGGATATTGACGTCATTCTACGCAGCTGGTGGGCTGATGTGGACTTCGAGTTATCTTGTGGACATACCAGATACGTGACGAATACTGATACCCTAAACACACGGCTCATGTCGATGATGTGTCCCATTAGTGCCAACGCGAGTGGTGGAGATAGTGGCCAATCCTATGGAGGCATAGATAAACTTCCCAGAGACTGTGGAAGCTCTGCAAACAGAACTAAGCTCTGTAAACTGACGAGCCTCACCCCAACTGTGGAAGAAAACCTCTGGCGGAAAAAATGTCCTGCACGGGAGCGTTTCAAAGCGCCCTTGTTGCCCTGCGATATTTAACTCTGCGTTGAACAATTCCTCTATCGTCAATCAACATCTAATCGAGAACTAGATTAGAACACACCTGAGATCTATGAATCCTTGATGTACTTGCGGTTATCTTCATAAATGGTTAGTTTGCAGGGGTTTATGCAAGAAATATATTTTTCATCGTTCGTTTTCGAGTTTATTATTTTTATCGTTTCTTTTCCTCCTCACTCTCTTTTATTTACTTGACCTTCTATTTTCTCGCTACGGCTATTTGATTGGCTCTCATGTCCCAGTTGATTTGATCAGAGTGCAAAGGTTAATATTACGGCCGTTGCTGTGTCCCACGTTATGTTCCTTACGACCATCTGACAATTTTTTATCGGTCATGACCGAAAACCGGTAAGCACTTTTTTCCCAACAACTTAATATTGGCGAATAGTTATCCCTTGCTATAAAAAATGTGAAACCTCAGTACACAAGTGCTAGGTGAAATAGTAGTTGATCTCACATTTCGAATATCGGTTTTGGCAAGAGTTAAAGACAGGAAGCTATCCTAGCTCTGCGAACTGACCCATCGCGCCTCCTCGGAGATGCGCGGAGGTTTAGATGTACAACCTACGCTTGCGGAACTATAGGTTCCGAGTTAAACTCCCCAAGAGTTCTCCGACTGTCCTTAATATCTCCTCTCTGAAACTCCTCGCGACAGGATGAGACTCGGCGACGTCTTATGAGCTTAGCGGGTTAAGCATTGCCAAAGCGCAACATGTGACACATCCGTCGCGTGTCGTCGGCAGCTTGCGGCCTGGACATCATCTTCACCTCCACCATCATCTCCCTGCTGCCGTACATCTGCGGACTGTCGGTGCTGCTGCTGCACAAGGACTCGGTGACGCCCTCGTCGGTGCGACGCTGCCACGAGCTGGGCATGAGGGTGGTCGCCTGGACAGTCAACGCCCCCGTGCAGAAGCAGTACCTGGCCGAGTACCTGAAGGTGCCCTACCTGACGGACACGCTGGTGGATGACCGGAACCTGCCGCCGAAGAAGGACGAGTAGGCTGGGGGGTGCTTAGTCAAGGGGAAGGACGGAGCACACTGGGTGGAGGTCTGTACACGGGATAACTATCGCTAGGGACAGGGAGCAGTGTATGCCGTGGCCTATCCCGTACTTTACCAAAATGATTTCATTCACAGGCAGATAAGGACAACAGGTGAGTGCTCTCTTTTTCGGCCAGTTCACTAAGGAGCTTGCCGCACCATCCTTTGCGCTACCAGGACTTTTCTCCAGGACTTCCTTTGCACTTTTTCTAGGGACTTGTTGGGAGGCGGTATTTTGCAAAATTCATCCGTGATTATGAAAAATAAGTTATGCAAGGTACCGGTGCCTTCGGGTCGGAATCTGGCGCCCCTCCCCCTTTAGTCGTGTCTGTTCGCCCCCGATCCATTTTCCCTGGTCTGCTCATGGCTACTCTGTTTGACTGAGTGTTGGGTGGTAAAAATACTCGAGGAGACGTGATCTGTGCAATCTGGTGTACCAGGGTTAGACGCCCGCCTCTGCCTGTGGGACAAGGGGACTGTGTTAACAATGTGCGGGGTGGTGGCCAATCTGCCCCTGTAGAATAGCATGTCGGGAGATGCATGAAACACTGTACTCTGCCCCCTATAACTCCAGCTCCGGGCCCGGCGGGTGAGTGATGTCCTCTCCATACACGCTGTGCTATCGAAACGTTCGTGTGGGGCTGCCCGACCGTCCGCAAACCCCCCAGTGGGGTTTTGTGTTCAACAAAGACGAGTTTTAGTAAAGACAGTTATAATTGGGCTCAATGCGTGGTGGGTCGAATGGTTTTAAGACTGTCGAGTTTCCGGTTTCCGCTGGTATATATCGCTCTGTTTGACGCTCCACTCTGAGATTGGAAACGGGGTCTCAAGTGGTTGAAAGAGCTTGTACGGACGTATAAGAGCTATGTGTAGCTGTCTATGCTTTTGGTTATGGTGAGAGCAACAAATAACTGAATTTGCTTACCCACTGGGAGAATTTTTAATGGGTACATTTGTAATCCCTCCTTGCGGAGTCAAGAGTGAGCTTACTCGCCTGCAGGCCTTGTTTTAGGGTGTGAAATGGAGGTTCCACTTGCGGGTATATTATTTACGAACGTTTCGAATACTGACTGGCATCTGACTGGTCTTACCGGGCCCTACGAGATTAATGGTGGAAAAAATCCGTTTGGCTCAATATCTGGCATCAACCTGTGTTGTGGTTTCTTGTCCCATGATCTACCAAGTATGGTATGGTATGATGGTATGACGGGCGCTCTCTGCGCGGCGTTGCCTGGGGGATCTTGTAGGGTCTAGGTTTTGTTTTCAGGACAGGAGGAACTGATGTTAGTAGTGTGTGCGCACCCCTCTGTTTGCTTTGCCATTCACCCGCACAGCGAGGTATTGACATCGAAACTGGTAATGAATCTCTAAATCACGCGTTCTTCTTGTTCCAGATGGAGCACTTTTAGCGATTGTACTGTTCTGGGCGCTATATGGCCTTGCCAGGCTGGTTCGCCCCCTAAGTCCAAATAGCTAACTATGATGGTATGATCGGTTACGATGCTCGGTGCTGGTCTTTCGCGTGAAGAGCAGACAGCTCTTCGGGGACAATCCCACACACGGCTCTGAAATCTTGTCCGCATGTGCTGCAATTCGTGAAGTTTTAAATGCCGATAGTCGTCTGACTGAAAACGGCTTGTGCGCTGTGACCCGTACTGGTTTCATTGCGTACCCCTCCCGTCAACTTTGAATAGTATGCCCCGCCCTTTATATGATTTGGGGTGAGATAGGGGCCTCTCTGAGCGTACTGAAACACCGCTGGTTTGATATTTCGGCTGTTCCAAAACTCCCCAGTAACCGAGAAATAGAACGACAGGGGGTTCGCGGGCGAAAGTACAGCACATTGGCGAAAGGACAGCACGTCATGCAATGGAAAACAAACAGCTGTGGAATTTGTTTCGCGTGCTGCCTGTATAAATGTCAAGTCTTCGGCGCACTCTGAGAACAGTTACACCCCCTTTGCATTCAATTTTGGCTTCTCTTTCATGCTGGCCTCACCATTCTCGTGATTTTTACCGAACGTGACATTTTATCTGATTTCGTTTCCAGAAATCCGTTAAAGTTTCATTCGTCACAAGTTATGCAGAACTTGCCAAATATCTTGTGGGATAATGTGAACAATTCGTGCATAATCTTGATGGTTTTCAAGCTTTATTATTTTTGTTCCTCTTTGGTTTGAAGGTGGAGACGTGAGAAAACTGTACAAGGGCTCAAAGCAAGGATCGAGTTTTAGATGTTTTCTCTGTGACAATTGGACGCTCTGCTCAAACAATGCAATAAGTAGATAAACTTGTAAATTCTTTGTGATGGCGGACTGGACCAGCAATAATCTCAGTAGCTAGTTTAAGGGGAGCTTGGTGCAAATAGCCTCTTCTCTGGTCAGAACACGCTGTGACGTATTTATACGTGAAAATATATTTCAGTTCATGAACTACAATGAATTATTACCGAATAACTATAGTGTGTGTGTGTTTGCTGACTGTGTGAGTGTGTCTGTTTGCAACAGAGGTCAGTAAGTTCACACTTACTCATCTTGAGATGCATGCATGCATGCATCCTAAAAGTGCACGGTTCTGGTTTTCTTCTTCGGCACAGCGACAGAGAGGAACAGAAAGTGTTGAAATGTATGTGAAATGTATCACCAAAGATGTCTATGTGTATGCTCTAAGTGGAGAAAACTAAAGTGTTTTATGTAGTCACTGAGAACTTCTTACGGTTCTTACATAGTACTCGTGTTACGATATTGCCGGGTGTGTAATCTATGCACTGTAGGGTGGCTTATGATTGGTCCGATTTTCAAAACAAGTTTATACCTTTTTTGTTCGGAGAAAAATAAGCGTTTCAGTTGTTGCACGTGTTTCGCTTTGCGATTTCTTTTGCTTCTTGTTTATTGGTCGCCTGCGTTTGACTTGTGGTATTTTCAATACAGGCATAGTCAACTGCTATTTTAGCATCCGTGCTCGCACGCGACATTCGCTTAAAATCAAAGAACACCGAAGCAGAATTACGTGAAACGCCTCGGAGATGCTTTCCTGAGTTCCGTGTGGTCCCCCGAGGTCGCGTTATCGCACTCTACGTTACTCTCGGAGTGCTGGCTCGGCGGCGCCCCTGAACTGCCGACTGTTTATGTCTCCGCCGCCCCGCCGCGCCCCGCTGTGGGAATAGGGATACCACTGCTGCTGCCGTATTTATGCGGTTGAAGTTAGGCCGAGCCTGCCACACCGGAGGTCACGCCGCGTGCCCGCGAGCTGAATCATCGACTGACGATGTCGATCGGTAACCGATATCATCGGTAACCGAGGACTTACCGCAGTTCGGTTCGGTTATCGGTTGGAACGGTATCGAACTGTCGGACCCATTTCAGGAATCCTTCTAGCTCTGCAGTTTTCTTGTAAGGTGTCAGAAATCACGCAAGAAAGCTCCTGATTGCTGGCATTGCAGTTATTCCGATCCGGGAATGTCATACTTGCTCAAGTGTTGTCTGTCAGGGCTATTACGAAATATGTATACACACCTATATTTTGTTTAAACAGTTCACTATACCGTTTTTCTCCAGGAGTGTGTGGGTAACTCATTCAATTTAGAAAATCATCTCAGTTTTTCCTCGAGATCAGTCATTTTTCGAACAGAAAACATGACTTGGGACATTTTTTCGGAATTGCAGGTTTGATCCGAATAGAAGTCTGATCTGTAGTTACTCTGGAGATACGGGCAGGATATTCGAGCCCACGGTCCACTCTCAGTCGCCGAACGCCGGTTTTTAGCCCCATACTCATCAACATCAGCAAGTTCTAATTGTTTCTATGGCGGGATTTTGCCGTAGGCTTTATCCAGTCGTATTTCTTTAGTCGCCCGAGATTTTTGGGCAGTGGGAGGGAGTCGGGGGCGAAGACTTAAGTTGAGCATGATACTGCATAGAGAGAATAATACGCAAGCTGTAGTACTCGGTAACCCGCAATATTTCATTGTCAACTCGGCTGGGGCTTCGAAGTTCCTTTGGCCGGCCCTGGGTCCACCTGTAACCACAGCACTATGAAGAAATTCTTCTCTGGAGGTGGCTGAAGCTGACTTGTGCTGTTTGACAAGGTATCACTAGCAACCATTATGTCAGGATATGAATATATCCTTACGTAAGAATGGCAGCCCTTACGTAAGGATATAACCTTTATATAAGGGTTGTTGCCTTCCGACTTCTTATAAGGTTTGCTTCCGGTCTTTAACATTTCTTGATGTAGCCTTTTTGTTTCACACTCGAGATTTTCACAACAGACTCAGTACTGCAGCTGTAAATCTACCAGTGCGAATTCCAGACCTCCGGAAACCATTTAAGCACGTTTTGGAAGCGCTCCCAAATATTCGGCAGTTGGTATCTGGATCTGCAGACCGGCGTGACGACTTCCCAGGCATCCGGCGCCGGCGGAGGTGGCGTCACTGATGATGCACGTGCTGGAGGAGCGGAGCCGACACTCCCTCTGGCGATAAGTTATGCCGAAAATGACGCTGGAAGCTACAACAGCCATCTGGCTTTCGCCGGACGTGGTTGCGGGCGCGCTAGTACAACATAGTTCCTGGCAACAGTATTCTGGGAGCGGGGGAGAAGCTAAAAGATAAGGTATTCGGTTTAAAGTCTTCTTAAACAGGCAGTAGGGAGGTAGAGCAGTATGCTTGTGCAGTCTGGTGGAAACTTAGCCACGTGCGAATATGCTGCCTGTTGGGGAAGGCTGCGACCAGTGTCAGAGGCGACCAGTGGCGCATCTGCACCGCTTTTAAGGGGGAGTAACGGGGCCAATATTCGGGACCAACCATAGGCGGATCCAGGATTGCCGATCGGGGGGGGCACCTTCCCGGGGGGGCGCCATCCGGACCAGGGGGCGCCACTTATGACCGGCAAAACCTATCAGGTGGGCGCCAAATCCTGTCGGTGGGCGCCGACTTTCGTATCCTGGGGGGAGGGGGGGTGGGAAGCGACATTTCAGGGGGCGCCATCGACCTTTCAGGGGGCGCCGAGGGTCGATCGGGGGAGCACGTGCCCCCCTTGCCCCCCTGGATCCGCCTATGGGACCAACATATACTATGTATGTAAGTCAGGGTTTTTGTGGGAAAATGCCAATTTTCCCCTCCTCCTCCTCCCTGAATTCGCTGCTGGTGACGGCCTGGGCCACGGACTTCTTTCGCCGGTCAGGGAACCTCTCCTGCCGGTCTTGCCGGTTCCCAATGTCAAACAAGTAGTCTTACTGGCCTGTTGGTAAAGCGTTTATAGTTTATAAGACTCCTGAGGCTATTGTTGAAGCGGGACTCTGGGGCCCAGCGGAGGCCTCGTAAAATTTCCTGGGGGTCAAGGACCCCATGGACTTGTGGAGCCCCATGAACCCCAATATTTTTATTTATCAGCTGCGGACACTTCCAACAAGGTGGCTTTCAAGCACCGTCGTAATGGACATGAAGTATGCAAACTAAAGGAGATGTGAGAAGATCAGTGTCTGACATTTCCGTGCGAATGGGTGAACCTTTTTTCGTCGTAAAAACCCAAAGCCCATGGTCGTTTGGTGAAAAGAATTATCGCGGGATAAAAATTGGCCTCCGTTGGATTTGTTTGTTCTCTGGTAGCTAATCACACACTTTGATAGACCCAGCCGCTCCTCCTACCGATGCTGTCACCGAGACACCGTTTTCTGCGATCTTTTCAGTGAATCTTAACACGCTTAGTTGCTGGTTTTGGATCATTGAGTGCTGTAAAAAATGGGCCGGCTACGCACTTACCTGGGATGCGATTTTTAAACATTAGTAGGAGCTCGACCAGGTGCATTAAAGGGAATGGCACTGGTGAATCCTGGAATTTAGTGCAATTAGGCGACCTTTAGCCAAAAATAAGAAACCACTCATGATTTCTCTGCAAAATGTTCGATAAGCTCAATATTTGGTTTTTAAAAATACTCCTTAGAAAATATATATCAGCCTGTGGATGATGTCACGATCCGACTACCATACGAAATGCTAAGGGCTTCGATTGCGATGCTCATCGTGATGTCACTATGTCGTAAAGCACTCCAACATGGCCCCGGAGGAAGATGAGGGGTAGGTGTCAGGTAGGTTTAGCTTTTTCTACGGAAATATAGAGTTCAAGACAAATGATATATGGAGTACCGGGTTTTCAGACTTGCTTTACAACTGGCTATCTCAGTTAAAATCACGTTATGAAGGTGCCACATTCCCTTTTAGCGTAAATACCGTTGCTCACGAAGTTTGAAGCGATTCATTTGACCCCTCAGCGATCACGGCCAGCGATACGAGACGATAATGAAGATTAGATATTTTCTTTTGGTAGATCAAAAGAAGGCCGACAACAATTTTGTGTTAAAATCCCTCTTACGAACAACAGATTGTGCTGTAGTATGTTACGGACACCCATTTTAGGGAATGCCAAAAATAATACGTAGTACAAAAAACAGTTTTTCATTTAAATGAATTAGTAGAAATCCTGGTTTAGGGGACTGTACTCTGAGCTCAGGGGCACATACCTTTTTAGCACCCCTCCCCAGAATCCACCAGCATAATAGGCAATTCATATAATCAGGGCTGATGCGGCAGCAAAAGCCGTTTTAGCGATGGCTCATTACTCGTTAGCTGCATTTTACAAGGGGAGTTTGCATTGTGTTCTACTTTCCCATCTATTAAAGACCAGCTCAGGGGCCCCCAGTGTGGATCAAAGCTCGCCAGAGCAGCCGCCCCCCCAGATGTGCCCCCAGGGATTAGAATAGCTCAGTGGCCCGCCGAGACGATGGGAGTTGGCCTTATGTTCTTATTGTCTGTCTATTCAAGACGAGAACAGGGGACCCCTGATGTGGATTATAGTCCCCCAGAGCAGCTAATGCTCCGCCTAGGGACTAGACTAGCTCGGCATAGAGGTCAAGAAGCTTGAGCCCCAGACTGACTCATGGGGCCTTGAACTAGCTCAAATAGCCCCAGAATAATTTAAGGCGCCAGATCACCTCAATAGTCTCAGGCCAACTTAATGGGATCTCACAAGCTCAGCACTCAGACCAGCTTAGTGTACCCCCAGGGCCCATACCAGCTCAGGCTACCCACAGGACCCGGATCTGCTCGTGGGCCCCAGATCCGTTCTTGGGGCCCCAGATCAGTTCAGGGGCCCCAAATCAGGTCAGGGTGCCAGATCAAGTCAGGGCCCAGAGCTGCTCAGGAAATCACGCAATCAATTCAGGAGGCCCAGATTAGCTCAGGGAACACCAGATTAGCTCAGAGGTGTTTCAGATGGGCTCAGGAGGCACAGTGATGGCTCAGGGGCACCAGATCGACTCAGGGGCATTAGTTCAGCTCAGGGGGTAACATATCTGTTCAGGGGGCACCAGATCGATCAGTTCGGGGGCCCAGAACAGCTCGTAGCCCTGAGACAACAGAACAGTGGCCTGGATCAGCTCCGGGAGCACCCGATCAGCTCAGGGGACAAAGGATCAGCTCAGTGTCCCCGACCAGATCGGGGCCTAGATTAGCCCAGGGGTACCATATTAATTCAGGAGACCCTGAATCAGCTCATGAGCCCCATACCAGCTCAATGGCCCTCATCGGCCTCGGTGGACCCAGCTCAGCTCAGGGCCCAGAGCTGCTCAGGAAATCACGTAATCAACTCAGGAGGCACCAGAATGGCTCAGAGGGCATCAGATGGGCTCATGAGCCACACTGATAGCTCAGGAGGCACCAGATCGACTCAGGGGGTATTAGTTCAGTTCAGGGGGCAACATATCTGCTCAGGGAGCACCAGATCGATTAGCTCCGGGATCCAGATCAGCTCCTAGCCCCAGACCAGAGCAGGGGCCTAGATCAGCTCAGGGAGCACCATATCAGCTCGGGGACACCATATCATCCAAGGATACGCTAATAATCAGCTTAGGGGCACCTGATTAGCTCAAGAAGCACCATGTTCGTTCAAGAGACAGTAGATCAAATCCGGGAGGCATGAGATCAGCTCAGGGAGCTCGGATTAGCTCAACGGGCACTAAAACAGCTAGTAGGGCACCAGGAAAGCTCGGAGGCATCAGAGTAACTCAGAGAGCATTAGATAGGTTCAGGAGGCACAGTGATTTGCTCAGGGGGCACCAGATTGACTCAGAGGGCAACAGATCAGCTTAGAGGGCACGTAATTAGCTCAAGGGGCCAATACGAACTCATTGGCACCAGGTGAACTCAAGGGGTACCACAATAGCGTCTCCCAGACAATTTTTGACGAAGATAATGCATTAGTTGGACACGGATTTGGTGCCCATACTCTTCCTGAGTGTCTGCAAACCCGACAGAATGCCCCAGCTAACCAAAAAAGGTACTTAATTATCAAACAATAGTTTTAATCGTTACATTCGGTTTAGTTGCATCTAGGTTCAACGGCGTAGGGCACTAAATGTTGAGTGGCACAGCCCAAACGGGGCTGGGCGCATATAGCCTCAGCAGCTGAGGTGCCCTAAAACCCCAATCATCATCAGCGCAAACGGGGTAAACCGCCTCGCGATCAAAGGGCACACCAATGGGGGGCACGTGCCCCCTGTGCCCCTTGGCTGAGCCCCCGCTCACTTGTTGCATTATTTTGCGCCCATTATCTTGTGTATTTTTCAACAAAACGCCTGGCATCAAGAGCTCTCGGTTTTTAAACAGCAGGTCTGGACTCTCTCTTGGGGCCTTGGTATGGTTAGTAGCACAGTTTTGTCGCAGCACCTCTAATCTTTAGAAAAGTAACATATGCAATCGCCTCTTTTGTCAAGCAAAGGGACTTAATCCTTTATTCCATTAAAAATATTAGCGCCGCATCGTGCGCTTACTATTTTCATCAGCGCAAACAGCAGGCCATAGCGAAACTAGAATAGTTGGAATAAATCCTGTGACGTGGCGCAACGGGCCCGCTGATTGGTCTGACAATAAGGCATGGACTAGCCGCTATTTTGCCACCAAATCTTGAGCTTCCAGCGCAGCACAGTTTTTCAGCAGGACCTCAACCTTAGAAAAGTAACATCAGCGCCATAATCGCCTCTTGTTGTGCGAGTAAAGGAAATTAAACCCTATACCATTAAAAATATTAGGCTCACGTGCACTCGGTTTTTCATCAGCACAAACAGCAGGCCGTCAGCCTAAAACCAGAACGGTCCGGGGAAGGCTAAGTCTGACGGGCGCACGCGGCCGTATTGGTGCGAAAAGGCGACAGCGAACAGGGCTTGGTACGTTCAGTTGTCTACGGGATCCCTTCAATGGGCGGACCGTATGTGAAGTAATCTTGGCGTTCCCGGGGATGGGAGAGGCCTATCTGCGCTTGGGCATTGGCGGACGCAGGGGGGAGACATTCCGGTCAAGGCCCCAAAGCGTTGTGGGGAATTTTAAGGCGGATAAATTTTGAAAACAGGGTTTTATAATAGGTCGAATAAATCAAAAAGGAGGCGATCATGTACTAAAGCATACTAGGTCGTCGAGCACCCAAATCGCACGTCAGATCCCCGCCCCCTCGCCCCTCAGGAGGAGAGGCAGACATGGGTTTGCCCCCACAACTCGGGTCTGCGTCCGCCCATGCGCTGGGATGAGATGCCTCGGGCAAAGATTGGTCACGTGACTTCAGTGCTGGTGGTTCAAGGTCCCTGGCTTCAGTTCGGGTCAGACCGGCGCGAGGAAGGAGCGTTTACGTGCACAAGGTGGTGAATTCAGGAATCATACGAAGCTGGACGCAATGTGACGATAAGAAGTGATAAATACAGCATCGTCATACGACGCGACGAGAAGAGGAAACGCGGTTAGCGCTGAGGAGAGACATCCAGTGGGATAGAAAATACGTTTCGATGATGTGAGCTGATCTTCAGCCGAGGTAAGCCCCTCTCCGTGACATGCGTGTTTTGTTGAATCAATTCTTTTTCGCAGATCTAATGTAAAGTACCTATATTTTCATTCGCGTATTGAATGGGTACGCTTACAGGCCCCATCAGATCCAGGCGGGCTGGGGAAAAGGGACTTGCGTCCCATCCCTTCGATCTACTCCGATTTCCTTTACAAGAGTACGTTTTTCATGATTTTTTAAATAAAATTTTGCCCTGTAACACGCGCATTGACGGAGTCTGAGCCACCTTCGCTTTGACGGAAGGGGTGGGTCCGCCCTTCTCCCCAAAAAATACCGAGAACCACGCTAGCTAGCGAAAAACGGAAAAGGGTGTTGGGTAGCCCATTCACCTCTCTATCGAAAATATTTGAATACATTTGTGTCAGGTCATATTTAAGGTCACTAGAGGTCAAGATATGCCGTCATAAGGATAACATGTAATTGAAGGTTTTCGGTCATCACATCTGAACAAGTAAAGGTAGAGCAGAACAGTTTAAACCCTCGCAATCCTTGCAGCAAGCCAAATCAAATATGTACAATATGACCTTGCGATGTAAAATCAGGTCAAATTTTACATTTTACCTGACCTGAGGTCAGGTCAAGGCCGATTTAGGTCAAAGTGACCGGAGATGATCTAAACTTAAAATTTTGGAGAAAAAATTGTAAAAATAATTAGAGAAAAGGTATGCCGAGTACGGCAGCGCTACGCATCGCTTTTTTGTGCTATATTCAAAAAAACCCGAAGGGTACCTACATAGAAATTTGCAGCACACGAAGCATGGAACCAGATACCAGCGCGTTGGCACAGTTGCTTAACCCGGCACCGCCATGGGCTCTTTTCGTGCCCACCACCTACTGGGGGTCTGATCGAACCCCCCTCCCCCTTTCGTCTCAGAAACCGGAATTGATGCGGTAAAAATTGATGCGGTGCTGAAAGCGTCTTATCGACGTCTTTTCTTAAGCCGAGTTTGAACCATAGAGCCGTGACATCACAGTGGGTGAGAGCAAGTCAGGCTGGGTTAGATTTAGACCCATTTGAGAAGCCCCTTATAACTTAGCAACCATTAGACCTAGAACAAGGCCCAAGGCATTTATATGTTTCTCTTGACCCAAGGGTTCAAATGAACAAATAAACAAGGCAAAGCCTTGTGAGATCAAATCATCTAGGTCAAGGTCAAATAATAACCTTTCAATGTCATGCTGCAAATCATTTGAATTCTTGGGTCATGCTCATCACTATGGTACCAAATTTAACCCTTGCCCTGGTGGCGGGTACGAGCCACCTTCGCCCTGGTGGGGGGGCTAAAAAATACCCCCACGATCTCAAAAACTAAGAGAGCTAGAAAAAAGCGCAAACCGGCAATCGAAAGCTCTTCAAAAATGATATCGAAAATACTTCGGTCATTTTTCTTGTCAGGTCAATATCAAGGTCACCAGAGGTCAAAATAGGTCAAAATCGCTAATATGAGGTGTACTAAGAAAACCTCATATCTCAGAAACTATGATAGCTAAAAACATTTTTCTAACACCATTCGAAAGCTCTTGAGCTGCTCTTTCATTAGAGTGGAATTCATTTTCGTGTCAGATCAAAGCCTAGGGAGCTACAGGTCACTGAATATTGGGCATATTCTTGGGAATGTCCATAGCCACCCATGCATAAGGGTGTTTACTTTTTCACTAATAGCTTCCAAACCAAACAAGATACAGCCATAGTTTATGCACCATTGCAATCCTCTCGTCAATACGAATCGAATGATATATGATATTGCTATTCCAGGTCAAATTGAAGAATTTAACCTAAACCAGGTCAACGGTCTGACCCAACTTGACCTGGTATAGTCATGATGTATATCATTTGACTTGCAGTGACTATACAAACACTTTGGTGACAAAGTAAAAGTTATATCTTAGTTTATTTAAAATTTATAGAGCAAAACACCAAAAAATGTTTTTTTGACCTAAGGTGACCTTTTAAAGGTCACAAGTCAAAATTTTTGGCATCAACTTCAGAAATGGACTAAGAACAGGTCGTAACCAATGTTTGAAGTTGATTCCATCCATACTTACTGAGAAAAGCTCATTTCGTGATTTTCCCCATGTATTTACAATGGGGAGGTCATGCTCTGCACATGACCTTAGGTTACCAATATCAAAAATCCCGGAACATATGTTGTAGCTCCTGGTGAGCCCAATATGTGGTATGAGTTTGAACTTGATCGATTAACCCTTCTTTTAGTTATGCGATCCTAATAATTTTTGAGGTGAGGTCACTTCACCTGGCCTGGTGACCTGACCTGATATGACCTTGAGCTGAAATTTTCAGGAAAGATGTAAAAATGATGAAGAAACAGCTAGACCAAGTTTGGCGGCGCTGCGCCCCGCCGTTTTCTGGTCGCTTCGGAAAAACCCGAAGGGGGGTCTAAAAAGACCCTCCACCCGGGCGAAGGTTAAGACTTACTCTTTTATTTTAGACTTATCTTACTGTGTTCAGAAACTAAACACACAATCTTTGGTATCACAATCACAATTTAGAAAACTGTAGCCTTTGGTGACCTAAGTATTGACCTGACCTCAAAATGGCTAACAGCATGCGGATTTTTCGTCTCAAGAACCTTCGACTGATGATTAGAAACAACTTGATCTAGCTCTTCTAGAAGCCGACTTACTCCATTGTTCTGTCGGTTTCATGGTGTGTATATTTGGGGTTTTGGGTGCTTCCAGCGACTTGGCTATATCATGCATGTTAGTTTCATTTTAGAAGAAAAGAAGACTTACATGGGCTTAACACGCGCATTGACGGGGGTCTCAGCCACCTTCGGTTTGACGGTGGGGCGGGTACCCGCCCCTCTCCCTAAGATCTCGAGAGCCACGGTAGGTAGCGAAAAACAGTAAACGGTGTTGGGAAGCCCATCCACTTCTCCATCGAAAACATTTGAACCATTTTTTTGTCAGGTTACATTTAAGGTCACGAGAGGTCAAAACATGCCGTCATAGGGATAACATGTAAATTAAGTTTTTCGGACATTACATCTGAACAAGTAAAGATAAGGCAAAACGACTTAAAATATATGAATCCTCGCAGCAAGCCGAATCGATTGATATATAATTTGACCTTGCTAGGTCAAATCAAGGATTTGACATAACCTGACCTGAAATCCGGTCAAGGCTAGATTAGATAAAATGCATATCATTGGAACTGCAAAGACAAGGAAAATTTAATGTACTTAAAATGAACGCTCTATTGCCATCCGTTACTAAGTTATTTAGTTAAAACCATTTTTTCCGTGTATTTCCAAAGGTGAGGTCATGGGTCGTACCTGACCTTAGGTCATCGATATAAAAATACCGGAATATATTTTAAATATCTCTGTGGGCCCATTATGTGATATGAGTTTCAATTGGATAAGTTTACCCTGTTCCGACTTATGCTTTCTTAAACTTGTTTTGAGTTCAGGTCATTTCACCTGTACTGGTGACCTAACCTGAGATGACCTTATCTTGGAATTTTGACATAGGTTGTAAAAATGATGAGAGAAAAGGAATGCCAAGTACGGCGGCGCTACGCGCCGCCGTTTTTATGCTTTCTTTGAAAAACCTGAGGTGGCGGATATCCGCCCCCGCCAATGCGCGTGTTAAATTTGATGTCATAACTCGTTGACCTGACTTAGCTGATGTCAACTTGTGGTCATAAGTTGTCAAATTGATCACCCTAGAGGCATGCAAAGCGATGTGTGTACCAGTCATTCGCGAATAACTGGGGGTGGAGGTCTGATGGGACTCTGCACCCCCCATGCCGTGAAGGGTTAATATTTACATATATGTTGCATACTGGAGCTCTCTGGGTCAAAGTTGACCTCGGGCGGCCTTTTATCGACCGCCTTCTACCCGGGAGTTAGCAGTAAACTGGGTAGTGCTGACCTTGATACCAAAGTTTCACTGGCCAGCCAGCGCCCTTGTCATTGGAAGCACGGGCCTGAGCCCCATTTCATAAAAGGCGTAACTTATGCTTATAGCGTAGAAGTAGCATAATGCAGCGTAGAAAGTAACGTAGAAAGAAGGCGTAGAAACAACAACTTGCAAAGTTACGCTGCTCTAAACTACGCTGTACTGGAATGCAGCGTAGAATATTGTCAATATTGTTTCATATAGCAGACAACATGTACGTTGAATATGTAAAACACTCCTGAAAAACTGTGCAAGATATAGCAGCGTAACATTTATCAGACAATGAAGCAAAACATGAAAAATATATAATTTCTTATGAAATTCTGAATCGGAGGCAAAATTAGGTAGTGTAGTGAAGGACAAAAAGTCATGAATGTAAAATAAACTTAAATAAAAGGTGTGCAAGTTCTTCATTGCACATGTATGAAATGCAAGTTGCACATGCCAAATTGAGCTGATATGTAGAGTTTTATGGCCATTCGTTATGCCAAAAATGATGATTGCTATTGATGCAAATACACAGGAAAGCTGACATTGATTTTTACTTTAGACTTTCTGCCGTTACTGTTATTTTACAGTCTAGTGAGGACAGAACCCTAGATAGGCTGACACTGAAAAAGTGTTATATGGAGTCTATGGGGGGTAAAAGTTCAATTTAAGGTATCTGTCACCAACAAAATCCAAGTATCTCTACTGAGGCCTCTGGCAAAAATGATGATATACCTAGGTACCTAAGTACCAGCATCTTGATCTAGTTATTCTTCAAAGATGTTAACTCACTATTCATTTCCCAGTTTCACGAAATTATAAGGTTCACAGACCTTTCACAGTTCACCCATGATTAGTAAACACAACTCACCTCGAATTCCGCTGAACTACACTCGCACAACAATACAATACAATAACCTTTTTAGGGCCTTCTTGACAGTAACTAACTAAAAAATGGGGTACTGCCAAAAACAAATACGTCGTATTTTTATTGCGTCAGCTGATAGTGCATCTTCCTCCGCAGTATTTGTAAAAGAGCATTATAAACTTAAAAATCGAATAGGAGCAAATAAGTATGATAATTTTCGTTCAAATTATTTCATTGAAATATATAAATGCCCTTTTTAATGTTAATAAAGCAGTTGTATGCCATATTTGAAAGGGGTAATTCCATTCTGGAATTGGGCGTAATTCACGCTGCATTTGATATCTACGCCGCTTTCGCGTGAATGTCACCGCTCTTTGTGAAACGTGATTCTGAGTACGGCGTAACTTTGCAGGTGAATGTGGTGTAAAACACGCTGCATTTCTACAACTTTTATGAAATGGGGCCCTGGTCAGCTTTTAAATAGATCCACCAGTCTGGTGGCGCGCCCCGAGGGTACGGCCTCGCCTCGTGTCGCCGGAGCAGTCCTCTGCTCCGTCGGGCCCGAGAAATCAGGATAGCCTCACCGTACCACACGGTGGGCCATGTGAAAGAGAGCCCACGGCTTGGCTCTTCCACAGGGGTGCCCATAACTGGAACATCTGCCGTGTACGTAGTGTGACAGTACCTACCTTGTTTGCTGCTGAGTGTATGTGTGTTACAAGTATGCAAATAATGTGCCCAGGTCGACGGCGCAACAACATTATAAACGCGTGAAATCGGATATTTTTGGCCTGATCTTCTGCCCGACTGATAGATCAGTTCGCGTCCCAGTAATGAAGATGAGACACTCCTTTAAAGGGAATGTGGCACCTTCATAACGTGATTTTAACTGAGATAGCCAAGTTGTAAAGCAAGTCGGAAAACCTGATACTCCATACATCATTTGTCTTGGAACTCGATATTTCAGTAGAAAAAAGCTAAAACCTACCTAACACTAGCCCCTATCAGCCCCCGCCGGGCGGCCATTGTTGTGAGCTACTGGTGTGACGACATATGCTGACGTCACGATGAGCATCAGCCAATTGAAGCCCTTGAAGCGTTTCAAGCATGGTAGTGGTTGCCAGATCATGACATCATCCACAGGCAGATATTTATTTATTTTCCTGGAGGAGTATTTTTAAAAGCAAAATATTGAGCTTATTGAACATTTTTCAGAGAAATCATGAGCGGTTTCATTATTTTGGCTAAAAGTATGCCTAATTTCACTAAATTCCAGGGTTTGACTAAGGTGCCACATTCCCTTTAACTTTGATATTGTTCGAACTAAAATGTGGCAGCCTTTCTATGGAGCAGACGGCCTTGGGTTGTCCTGATAATCTGTAACCAATAGACAGCAGGCAGCTACAATCAGAGCTGAGAGGAGAACCAGACATTTGGGTCAAGGGCTCTTACTGGCAGTGTCAGATATGACCAGCAAACCCTTTGGATTGTCTTTGCCCTGACTTCTCGGTGTAGTGTTTTGATCCAAAGTTTTTGTCTAACGCACCAGAAACCATGATATTTCCATTTAGAGTTTTCAGACTAGACGGTGGCCTTTCTAAAGTATTCACGAGTTCTATTTTGTTACGGGCAGATATAACTGCTCGGTGACAGCGCAGCAGGGGCCTGACGAGCCCAAGTTGTCGACGATTGGCTGAACCAGATGGCATGTTTGCATCGAATAAACCCTCACTGAGCTCGACATGTGTACTTGCTCTTTCAGTCTCGTAACAAGTTCAAACCCATAGGGGAAAGTGGGGGTCACAGACACCGTGGGTAAGACGGACACCCCCTGTTTAGGACGAACTGACATTGCCACGACCGGGAAAAGCGTGTAATACGCTCAGGGGCGTAGCCAGGATTTCGCTCAGGGGGGGGCGGCGGCAAAAAGGGCCCCTGAAATTCCGCCAAAAGTGCCCCAAAAAAATTTTGCAAGCAAAAAAAGTGCTAGCACGGTTTTTACGTCAGTTAATCTAAGGAAGGTCGCTTTAAACCAAAGCGCCCCTAAGAGATCTTCATGAAAAGTCATTTATGTGCCTACCAAATTGCTTCAGAGCCAATCGTGCTCGAAAAGCCAAAAAGGCCGGAAATATTTCTTACTCTTTGGGAGAAACTTCTCTCAAAGATATATATATTTCGGGATGTTGCACTGAGGAGCATAATAATGCGTAGAAAAGTTGGTAATTAACCTATCTCCTCAAATCCGGGGTTCATTATGAAGTAAAAGCCCAAAGATTATTCTGAAATTTGGTGAAATCTAAAATTCCAGGTCTCAGCTCACATTATAATCAAGACTCCAATCAATAGATACATTTCATGAAAATTCGGAGGAAGGGCTGTGTTTGAACATATTTTCACTGTTTTTGCTATTTTATGTATCCAGGATTCGAGGAGACAGGCCAATTAACAACTTAAACTTTATGCCTGGTGCCTGCCATATATGGTGATTATGCAACTTAAGCGTTTTACCTACAGCGGCAGCACATCGCTCAAAGCCCACGCTCACGGCACTTTTCCCCTTAGCGACCTGGACCTCCGTTGAAACGCCCTCGGGCATCCGCAGATATCTGACAGCCTTGTGTTTGACCTGTATGGAGCGGTGGTACACCATGGCAGCCCCCCAGACCAGCCACTGCACTGAATTCTGCTTGAACCAGTCGGAGGCTGGTTGGTGCCGCATTAACGATACCAGTGTCAATGAAATAGGGGAGAGAGTGGTAAGACGGGCATGGTAGGTAAGACGGGCACAGGCTCTGTGGACCAAACCAGCAATGGTATAGATATCCCATTACTTGCATGAGTGTGTGTTTGGGTGCCTGACCATGAGCCAAAAAAGAGTTCTTAATCTTTCTTGTTTTTACAAAATTTTTGAAATACAATATTGATGGCTCAATCTACCATTGTTAGTAGTTTTGTTTGTAGCGTACTGTCAGTGTCTGGCCATATATTGAAAGTCGAATATGCAAAATCTGTCAGGGGAGAGCGTTAACATGCATTAGGTGATTGAAGTTTTATATTACTTTTTTATTTGACATACACGGCATCTCCACTATTCATGTGGCTATTCTGACGCCGGTCGTAATGAAGATAAGGGACATAAATGACAACTTATGCAAAAACACACTGTGGGATAAGGGTAAGGATAGGATGGTTGATGGGGAAGGACAAGGATTACCCTTGCATGATGATCGCCAACAATGAAATTTTCTATAATATTGGTATGGGACAAGACGGGCACGAAAGGAAATATCATATTACCATAATTTATATAATATTTATCGCTGCTGTTTTTACATGATTAAAAGGAATCAGTCCCAGAAGGTCCTGCAAACCAGATTAGGAGCTGTAAATTATTGATTGTTTGAATTCAATGAAAACATTATTATCTTATGGAATTTCCGCAAAGTAATTGTCTCCCGGCTGTGTTATCGAAATAATGTTTTGCAAAATGTTCCAGACCTCATTTTTGCTCCATATGGTATGTTTTTTTTAATGTCTAGCATATGACGAACTATTTTCAAAAGCCCGTCTTACCCCACCTGTTGGGATAAGACGGACTTTTGCAGCATTCTACGGTAAACATACTGCTCAAAGGAATAAGCACGGATCCTAGTATGTTTAAGCGCAGGGACAAATAAATGTTTGCTGAAGCTACAAGCGAAATCGCATCACCGTCATATAAAAAGCGAGTGAGACACACAGTCTCAAACACAACTATGCCCGCCTTACCACCCTCTCCCCTACCGACCGAGGAAGTGAAGAGGGCAACAGTGTACGTGCTTTGATACGCCGCCAGAGATGCTGTTTAGTTCTTGCTAGAGTGGTTTTCCTTCAATTTTGTAATGACAGAATGTGGCGTTAAATAAATTAAAACTTTGTAATACAATGATGTAGCTAAGGTATGGCATGATTAAGGTTGGTAATAAACAATTTTTCTAGGAGTTTCTTTCACCTTCAAAGCGGTTTCTTTCGAACGACAAAAACGCCTAAGATGGTATTTAGTGGCAGACAAAGTTGACCTCAGCTGACCATTATGGGCCCAGCTGGTCAGAGGGCCTAATGAGTCAGAGGGCCAGAGGTTCTGCTGGTTCTAGAGAGCCTAATGGTCACAAAGTGTTCTGCTGGTATCTGCGGACCCTCTGAACTAGCTACAGAGAATCATGCTAGATGAAGAGGACCACCATGTTGCTTCGGTTTTATGCAATTTTCATAATAGTAAATGCTGCAACTCATGTGTTTTTATCACAACCTAATTCGTAAGGTCATTGCATGGATGATTCTATAGATACTATATTGGTATTACGTAATATGGCTCTACAAGATGTTACATTTTGTTCACCGCAGTCGCTGACTGTGCAATTGCAATGGTGTCCGATTCATGTCCAAGTTTGTTTAGGAAGAGCAGAGTGGGGTAAGACGGTCACCACGTATGGGGCAAGATGGACATGGTGTCTATGTTACCCGGCACAAGAGTATATTTCATTTTATAAAACACAAGCTTAAATAAATAAAGGCTGATGGTTTGAGGGGGTGGGCACACAGGGCCCGAAATGCTGGAGAACATATAATTAAATTTAGGGGTCATCCAGGGGCAGGTGTACCCCTCGACCCTCAGCACCCCCTGAAATGGTCACGGTGCCCCCTAAGAGATTGATGGACCCTCTAAAATGTCGCTTCCAACCCCTCCTCTCAGGAGCAGGGGAGGGGCGCTCCTAGCCCTGCGAGAGGATTTTGCGCACACCTGATAGATTTTGCGTTCCAAAAATGGCACCCTCTGGCGCACCCAGGATTTTCATTTGGGGGGAGCAGCTGACGAGAGGGGGCAGCAGGCCGGTGGAGGAGGCGGTATTTCACCTCAGGGAGCGCTCTTGTTTACCCAAAAGGTGGCCAATTTTCACATCCTGGGTGGGGGGGGGTGAGCACGGTGTATCGTTTGCTCCACAGACCTAGTGTAATTTTTTTTAGGTGGCGGCATGTTGGGTGCAGGTACGGCAGTCATTGTAGCACTGCCTTTAAAAGTCAGGTTTTATGCAATGAATCCATCCTTCCCCTTGATAGGCGCCTTCGCCGCTCCACATGGATGGGGGCGGCACTCTGGAGCCAAGGCGTTTAGGAGGTGGGCCTGCTGCCCCCCGCCCCTGGGTGCGCTCCTGCCCTCTAATCGGGATGGCACCCCCCGGCAAGATGCCCCGCCCCCCTGATCGGCGATCCTGGATCAACCTATGCATAGTTCCACGACAGCCCTTGATACTTAAATCCTCCGTCATTAAACAATTCAGAAAAGTTATGACCCCCTTTGACCCTTTGACGGAAAAAGTAAGAAAATGCCCCCTCCCCGCGGCGGACGACAGTCGCCTAGTGGGTGGATGCAGATAAAAATATTGAAGGCCTGGTTCGATCACTCTGTTCTTCTTGTCCATCATTCCCCATGGGGTGACAATGTTACCCCATTAGGTGGGGCGAAATGGACTTTTGCTACTTTTTCTAAACTTTATGCAAATTTTGATATGATAATTACAGACACATAGCTGCTTGCACACTGGTAGATAAATGTCTGAGGTATCTCTATAGCCAAAATAGAAACGAAACAAGCTGATAAAGTCACCGAAAACTCACACCATCCTTACGGTGTCCATGACCCCGCTTTCCCTTAAGCTACTTTGAAAGATGCAACTGGTGATGCAAAAACGTATATAAGATGCGCATGTAATGCACCCAGCTTCCTTGATGTGAACCACATAGTATGTGCAAACTCTTCTTTTAAGCAAAATCATAGAAACTGCATTTAGCAACCTTCATTATTGGGGCAGAATCATAGTCCTCCCGCCTGACAAAACCGATGAAAAAGCTAGAAACAGTCCAGGCTGCCCCACGTCAGGCTAGTGCTCTTCTTGACTTGCATGTCCACAATCCTTACCTATCTACTAATAAAAATGAAACAAAAAAACGATAACGTGAAAATAAAAGCGTCATTCAGCGAAAGGCTATTAGCTTAACTAGCATAACACTTTGTAGCATAGCTGTAGCATAGACACATTATATTATATAACATATAGCAGACATGGTATACCTACACCATATTTCGGAACCGTGGATGGTGTGGCCCCCTGACCACACCCGAGGTGGGCCTCCTGATCAAGGAGGCCCCCTCCTGATCCGAGAATCCTTTGCAGTGCTTAAGATCGGCAGAAGCAGGTCCGTGGAACCAGGCCATTTTTTAACATGTTAACTGGGGGCCATTTGCCCCCCAGTCGGCCGAAATGCCTCCCCAGTGCCCGGAAATTGGCCCCCAAGTGAAATAGACAGGAGATAACTTAAACTTCAACAAATGCAAACTCACCTAACGAAAATAAGACAGAACACCACCCGATAATAATAATTTAGTTTTATTGCTGGTGCCAAACTGGTAATTCACAAAAATTGTGTTAAAAAATGTTCATCAGTGGCTGTCTCCTCCGTCGTGCGAAGACGAAACAAAGCGCGTAGTTACGGGAAATCCCGGCGAAAGCAGCCTCAGCATCAGCTAATCACAACGCTGGAGATGAACGTTGGCCTACAACCAATCAAACATCATGTTCTATCCTACCGGAAGCCCATACCCCAGCCAGAATCGTGAGATTGTATGATGCTCTCATTTCACACGCGGTCAGTTGTGGCGCTTAGAGCTCGTTCGTGAATTAGACGGGATACGGTGTAGTCAAAGCGCGTACGACTGGTCGCGGGTGTGGCGGTGTGAAGTGCTTAGGCTTTTTATTTATTATTGTGGTGGTAGCATACATAAACGTCACCACCGGCAAAAAAGTGAGGGGACCAGCAAAACTTCAACCTGATGCTGACAACAAACTTACCACGTGCGTACCAAAACTCTTCGAATTTGGGGTCCTCGTTGCCTTCCGCAGCGGCTGGTTATACAAATTTCCGTTTTTCTCCCATTATGACTGATATCAGAAACTTTCTTATCAAAAAGTGGGCGGGGGGGGGTGGCAGGCCCCCTGTTCCCTCTTTTCCGATGCTTGTTGTGTGTTGTAGCATACGTGAAATTTATAGTGAGATCGCTGCATCAATTTGTTCTGTAAACTCGATAAAATGTTAGCTGGCCTTTCTCATCGATTCCCCGATATTGAAAATTGGGAGAGATTATATATTCGGCCACAGCCCTTCGTCAGAATCATAGAACTGGCCCCCCGAGAAACCCTTCCCAAAGGGAAAGAGGTGGCGACGCCATATAACCCTGACAGTTGGTGCGTCGGTAAGCCTAAAAAATTATTGACTGGTTTTTGTACTACATTCTCTAGATGATTTTGACAGCAACAACCACACATTATAGTAGTTATGTACGTAAGAACTTGTCTCGATTTAGCCTATAAACCACTTGTGTTCGATACTTTAGGAATTTGCTTACCTTGCCACAATCATCAAGAAAAATAAGAAAATAACCTTTTCATTTGGAATACATTGTGGCAGCGTCAGGGCTGCCAGGTTGGCCATTTTGTGGCCAAATATCTCGAATTGGGTCTTTTGTGTCATGTTTGGCCCCACGATTTTTTTCAGTTGGCCCTTTCTTGGAATCTGGCCTTTTTGCCCCCTTTTCAAGCAGCTGGCACCTAAGCTATTTCTGGTTTGTCCCTTGTATAAATATGATTTCTTTTTACCTCTTCTGTTCTTGAATACGATATTCTGACACCAAAAAAGCAGCAGGGCAGCAGACAAACTGTTATGGTGGTGGGAGGGAGGGACAGAACTTTGTTATAAACACGATCCAGAAAAATGATGGCCACCGAAAACCGGACGCAAAGGATGCGATACTATAGGCACCCTTTGGGTGAAAAGTTGATGAAAAAGTGCGCCCTCTGAGGCTCCGCACTCCCCCACTTACCAATATCCTAGATCCGCCACTAATCAAGAACAAAAAATACATAGTTGGAAAACAGAGAAAACATTAAATGTTAGCGGGGAGTGGTGAGGCCAACATGATTAATGATGCTAATAAATGTTCTGGTTATGTGGATAAAATCATTTGAGGGTCACACGGGACTGGAAGGGCAACCCCGGCTTCCTATTAAATCAGTAGTGTGCTAAAAAATATCGCGTCAAGTCGATATCAAACTGTCAACAATTAGTTTTAAACAGTGATACAAGTAGTTTTTCTGTGGGCTTATGTCTACCGCAAGGGGCTGTTTTAGCCTCAAATCTGGTTTTTGTGGTATTTATTTGGCTGTTTTAGTGAAAATAACGTTTTGCCCCTCTTTGGCCCTTTTTCTAACTCGGTTTGACCTTTTCCGCGGGAAAAAACTTGGCAGCCCTGGGCAGCGTCTATAATCTGGAATAACATGGAAAAACACAAAACTTGCGAAACATTTTTAAACACCAACGCGTCTTAGTTTTATTGGACCCCTCTCAAAATGGGGTCTTGATCCCCTGAAGACACTATATTGGCCAGCACAAGAAATGCCCCCCACTGACTTTTCCTTAAAAATGCCCTGCGTGGAACCCTAGGACCCCCTTTGGCTACGCTGCTGGCCCAATGTGTGCCCAAATGCTGTATGCCCCTAATATTGATCAAGTTGTCCCCCTCCTCATTCGTTCTATTGTAACACCATCCGTTTTTATTTTTGATACATATATATATATATACATATTTTTTTAAATCAAAATGTAATATATAGCATAATATGTATATATATATATATATATATATATATATATATATATATATATATATATATATATATATATATATATATATATATAATATATAAACGCTTTTGTTTTTGTCTTACTTTGTTTGTCTGTTTTTGCCTTCTAGGAAAGTTCTTGCTCTGCAGAGCTTGTTTTGTTCTAAATTGGATTTGTTATTTCTATTATTTTTGCCTCGTGCATGTACTTGCATTATTATGATCATCTAGCTGTATTACTTGTTTCAAGCAGTATGCACTATTCTTTCTTTTTGTTTTGTATCACATTATTTGCATTGTATTGTGTGTTATCTCTTATGTTTGCTGCGCTTGGTTTTGTTTTTGTTGTTGTTTTTTTTGCTTTTATTTGCTCTCAACTGCCATTATTCCTCTTTGATGAAGTTTGTGTTCTTATGCCTGCTCTTTTTCCCTCGTTTCTTGTCTTTATCTTGAAAAATCAATAAAAATATGATGATGATGATGACATATTCTTCTTCTTCTTCTCCTTTCCTTTTACCTCGAAGTGTGCTCTCAGAAATTTCGGGGGCAGATGAAAGTCAGATTCCGTGACAGATGAAGTCGTTTCAGCAAAACAGTCCCTGTTGTATTTGAAGTCTTTTATTAGCCGGAAGCTTCCCATCATATATGAAGAAGATATTCACTTCAAACAAATGAAATACTAGACTAGGTTTCCTTAAATGCAAGGAGAGTATTGCCAAAAAGAAGAGAACATGTTTATACCAAATTACTCGTGCGGAAAAGCCACCTTATTCAAAATGCTCGCGAAGGATATCAATATTTCAGTCCAGAAAGAAACACTCCCTCTTGTAGCTCCATCCGCTAAAAGTGTTCGCACCTCCCGGGTCCTCAGCAACAGGACTCAGCTTCGCCTCACCACCGATTACCCCACACAGTAATTGGCGTCCCCAGTCTGCCCCTTAATCCAGCCCATTTCATAGGAGACTCTGCTAAAGACTACAGGGAGGCTCTTGTCGCCACAGCCGCCAGTCGGTCCAAAAGAAGTGATGCCAATCACTGCGTAGTGTCCGTTCTCCCAAGACATGAGCGCCCCGCCGCTGTCGCCGCTGCAAGTAACCTTCCCCTGTGGCTGGCCGTAGGCGCAGATCTGGTTCATCGTTAACAGGTTCCATGTATTATCGCAGACCGAGTTACTTATCACCGGCAATGTGACCTCTTGCAAAATGTTGGGAAGTCCTTCGTTGGTATTCCGTCCAAAGCCGATGGCCACTGCGTTGGTGTTGGCGTACGTTTTCCCTGGTGTGGGCAGGCAAATGGGCCGTCGCCTGCTGCTGTACGACACTGAGCTGGACAGGCGCAGCAGAGCTGTGTCAAACCCCAGCTGAATTCTCTTTTTGTTGTAGTTCTGGTGAATGATGATCTGACTGACGTAGTGGCGCGACTGGCCGTCGCTAGTTGAAGACCGCGAGTGGTCGCCCAGCAGAACGTTGATGCTACTAGCCGACCTACTATCGACACAATGTGCTGCCGTCAGTATATACCTGTTATTGATGAGCGTCCCGCCGCAGAAGAAGCTGTTGCTCCCGGAATATACCAAGGTAGCGTGCCAAGGGTACTCTCCAGCAGCGGCGTTGTTACCTCCCCCGATCCTGTTCCGCGGCCCAGGAGCCCCACACGGACAGCTCGTTGTCTCTCCTCCTCCAGTTGCCGCGGCCGCCACATTGATAGTGCAGTAGAAGCCCTTCTTCGTAACGGAGCCGTCTGTGTGGAAGACTACATTCAGGTGCCATAAGTCGTTCGTTTTAGGTTGACCATTACCGCCAGTACCGCAGAAAATTCGTCTGTTAAATTTGAAGTAATCGTAAATGCATCCGGTGTGTCTTTCAACTTCAAATGTACTGCAGGAGATTCGGAGTGACTTGGCGCCAGAAGCTGGGCTAAGTGTGTAGGTACAGTCATAGCGGTTGCCGTAGTTGTTGGGATAGTTGGGAGATTTGATGACGTAGCTGCCAGGGGCGAGGGAGTGAGTGCCACAGCTCAGTGTCGAGAAAGGCTGTGCCGGGATCGGTGCTGCGTCTTCTGGAGCACTCAGGTATTCTCGGGAGGTGCTGTTGGAATCAACAACGACCATACCTGGATCCTCATCATCTGGTTTTTTAATTCTGCCGGCTGCAGCTACGGCCAGCAGGGCAAACGCCAAGACTAATGCTCTCATGGCTCGTGCTCACAAGTGGATGGTTTCTGGGTTGGAACGCATCGTTTATATACCACATGGACGCTGTAGTAAATCCACAAGTGTGCACTCAACCGTAGTGGAAGGGAGTGCAGACGGACACGTTTTCTATTTGTTTATTAAATGGGTGACATTCACTGTTTGACGACCTCGCACAAGTCCAACTACTGTTTTCATCTTCTGTTTAGGCCAGCTTTTCCATATGAGCAAACAAGCCTGATGCCAGTCTCGCATTAGAAGTCCTCATGATAAAAGCAAGTTTGTGTTAGTTTTTTTCTTATTGCGAGTAGCTAATCTGCTTCTTCGATTTTATGGTCTGATGACCTTAGATACGAAAATGATGACATATGACAACAGTTGGTATTCGAGCCGTGGTGTGTAGTCTTATGACAGGCCGTCATTACGTATCATAAGCAATAAAACGAAATAATTACAGCTCATAAATGATACATTCTACTTATAAACCAGTTCAGGTCCAGTCAAATTAGGATTTACATGTCATAAAATTCTAGCGCCCCATAAGATACACCGTTGTGTTCGCAATTGATAGGGGCAAAACATATCCAAAATCCGCAAAAATCTACCGAGCGGATATCTTATAACAGGGGTGCAGAGTCCACGTGCCAGAGAAAAACCAGATAGTTCAAAGTATAACGCTGTGGTGTGCAGAGCCTGCAACATCGTCCCAATGGCTATAATATTTGGGAAGCAGGTACATATGATGCTGGTCAATTCAAACAACCTTAGCTGGCCGGTGGCCTACCCTTGGTTTGCACGTGCTGCATGTGCAAAGTAAAAATTTTGCAATTTTGTCCCTATTTACATTGTTTCCGTTAGCTCTCTTATCGATGTTTATTGTCGGATTACTGTTTTTGTTTGTCATGCTATTATGCAACATGTTCTAAAGAGACACACCAAAAATTAGGTCTCTAGCTGTAACGGTTTGCTGCTGAAGAGCGTAATTGCTAGGACATGTCGGGATCCTTCACCTTATGGATTGCGCATGCCACACTCATTTTGAGGCCGATTAAACATTGAAAATGCTTAATCCGGCTGCATAATTCCGTGAGTTGTGGTTGTTACTTCATTGCCAACCACTTCAAAATGAGACTTGTGATGAAAAAGAAAACAACTCACGAAATTATGCAGCCGGATTAAGCATCAAGGCCAACAGGTCCCTGGGTTACTGAAATGGTCGCTCCAATCTGAAGATATCATATTTGTTTTACGGTACCTCCAGGGTGGAGATTGATAATTTTGCTATATATATGGCTTGGGTGGAAACTGTGTATAATAGAAAATCATTGAAGTTCAAGAACATTCTAGAAGATATGTACATCACATGAGACCTACTCACGGTCTGTATTTCTTAAGGTCCATCTGATGCATGTTTTATTTTGGACCATCATAGGCTGAGCTTAATCCGCGCCCCACCAGGGGCATCGATGGCCCCCTTTGAATCCGAAATACGGGGATTAGCGCAAATGTGCAAACCGCATTAGAAAGCTCGTGTGAATTCAGTACGATTTCAATTTGCATGTTTAAGCGCTCAGGTCAATGGTTTGACCTCCAGAGGTCAACTTAGGTCACGATGGTCTATTTCCACCAAAATTTGCAATGTTTAAGAAACCTGGGCAGGACCAGGAGCTATTAGATCTGACCATTAGAGCTATTGAGATCTGATAAAATATTTTGATAGCAAAATGCCAGGGCTTTCTCCTCTATGTGGAATATAATGATCTCCGTCCAGTGATTTGAACTCCAGAGGTCACCTCGTGACCTAAATGACCTGAGGTCACGCACGAAAGGTCAGAGTGACCTTACCGTATGTCAAATGAAAGCCAGTGACTAGACATACACGATGGCGTTTAATTCAGCGCCTTAGCTTGGTTAGGTCAAAAGTTATCGTCAAAATACTTTTTCCCCTGGTGACCTGTGATGAACTCAGATAGGTCAAAGGGAAAATATCGCCCCTGGAACCCATGAGAAGGCGTTCAAGAATGAATTTCTGAGCAATCTGAGCATTTGCAACCATTTTTGTGACTTTTAGATCATAAGACAGCATTTCCCCTGCTTTTTCTATGGGAGATGTCATCTTGTGACCTGACCTCAGGACACAAAATCGAAAATCCTGGAGATAAATTTTTTAGACCCTGAAAGGGTCATGAAGTGTAGAAAGTTTCAAATTGATCGTGTGCGAAATGTAGCTATCATAGAGCTCAAAAGTTAAAGTTAGGTGACCTTGGTTGACCTCACCTGTTGACCTGACCAAGTGTGACCCGTGGTGAAAAATTCAGGGATGATGGGAAAATGGTGGGGTGAGAGGTAGACCTGTCAAACACGGTGCTGCTCCTCGTCGTTTTTTTTGTTATTTTGAAGAAAAAAACATTAAGGGCCATCGATGTCCTCGGTGGGGCAAGGGTGAAGAATGCTCGCTTATGACGGCCTACCCTAACGTGTGCGACGAAAACCCTGCGAATGCGCCGAATAATCATAAAGCTGGATAAAGTCTGCAGCCAATAAATACCCTCGTCTCATCCAACCGATTATCATAAAAAACCCTCACGTTATTTGTCAACCTGGGAGCCCGCCTATCATGCCTGAGGTGGGTTTGGGTGATGGCAGTGCAAATTTTTATTCATAATGTTTTTTGTTGGTGGCTAAGAGTCATATTTTATATATTCTGTGAAGAACTAAGAATATATATGTTGAGATGGATGAAGGCTCATTCTTTTTCCGAAAAGGTGGGGGAAATATTTAAAGTTTTTTGTTCTTTTTGGAAAAAAATCTATCTGGAGAGGAGCATAGGTGCAATGAAATGAAACATGAGGGTTATTTTATAGAAGTATCAAAGGCGTCCCCAAAAATTGTTCCTATGTAGACGAACTCCCTGTGGGGCTCTGGATCTGGGCGCTATATAACCACTAAGGTTGGCGCGCCCTCAAGCCCCAATAATCAATCAATCAATCAATGTGGGGCTCTGGGGAGGTGAAAGCATGGAAAAAACACCCTACATGAACCGAATTTTGTGCACTTTCACGAAACTAGTATTGTTTTTCAGCGCAGAATGTTTTTTAAGCATCATGCCGCTGCCTCCATTTACATCTTGGTGCATTGCGTTACATACAGTGTATATGGGGTGGATAAAGATTATCATGACCAAAAAAGAACAGTTACAACGTGAAAATAAATTCGAATTTTCCTTGCATCCGTCAAGCACTGAGTGTACTGCATAACATTTTATTTTTTATTTTTGCGTATTGACTTGGCCTGTCTCCCAACTAGAGCTAAGCCCTAGCATTTCTGCCTTTGTATCGGGTAGGGTTGGTTGATTTATATCAAATCCCACCTAGTGAAAATTCCTTAGACGAGGCACTGGCATACGCCAAATTTTGGCATCCACATTTTTTCATCCCGTTAGTCTGTTCCGTCCAATACTGTCCTAGAATATGACCCTGAAATGAAGTTTCGTCCCGTTCCATTTCGTTATAGCTCAAAAGTTTTAAAAACCGATCCAGTCCTGAATTAAACATGGAAAAATATATCATCCCGTCCAATTCTATGCTGTTTTGAACTTTGTATCATTTTTCCATCCCATGCATATTTTTACGGGTTTGGCCGACCCAAAAGCCCTTGTCGTATGCAGTATCCCTGAAATGAATGGTCCCGACATGTATCATCAGTTACGCTTCTCAGCAGCAAACCGTTACAGCTAGAGACCTAGTTTTTGGTGTGTCTCTTGAGAACATGTTGCATAATAGCATGGCAAACAAAAACAGTAATCCGACAATAAACATCGATAAGAGAGCTAATGGAAGCAATGTAATAAGGACAAAATTGCCAAATTTTGACTTTGCATATGCAGCACGTGCAAACCAAGGGTAGGCCACCGGCCAGCTAAGGTTGTTTGAATTGACCAGCATCATATGTCCCTGCTTCCCAAATATTATAGCCATTGGGACGATGTTGCAGGCTCTGCACACCACAACGTTATACTTTGAACCATCTGGTTTTTCTCTGCCGCGTCGACTTTGCACCCCTGTTATAAGATATTCGCTGGGTAGATTTTTTCGGATTTTGGATATGTTACGCCCCTATCAATTGCGAACACAACGGTGTATCTTATGGCGGGTACGAATTTTATGACATGTTCCCTTTATAAAAATGCTAACTTGACTGGACTAAAGAAATGATGATTATTTTACACGGTAGCCCCGAATTTAGATTTCAACTCCCGAAATCGACCGTATCAAAGCGACTGCAGAAGTCGACTGAGAAGTGAGATATTCTACTATACTAGACGACTGAGTAGTGATATCGACTGTAGTAGTCAACAGCTGTCGTAGATTCATTTGTTACAAACTTAAAATATTTTCCGCTCATGTGTATATTGAACGATGTGCTAAGACGCCTTGTGCCCAATCCAACAAAGGACAAATTCTGAAAGGTTTGGTAGCGATGAGATCCCTGAAAACGAAGTCCACATCCAAAAAGTGATCAAATGCAAGAGCACAAGGTGAATTTGTGCTTCCCGCGGCATGGCCAGAAACCGTTGATGAAGTATAAAGGCTTCTACTCTCATTTCACGTATCGATCAGAGTTTTGAATTTATATCCCTTCCAGTGGCTCCTTCCTACGCATCACAGCACAGTCCAGTGGCCCCTTCCTACGCATCGCACCACAGTCTAGTGGCTCCTTCCTACACGTAGCACCACAGTTTAGTGACTCCTTCCTACGCATAGCACCACAGTCCACTGACTCCTCCCTACACGTAGCACCACAGTCCAGTGACTCCTTCCTACGGATCGTACCACAGTCCAGTGGCTCCTTCCTACGCATCACACCACAGTCCAGTGGCTCCTTCCTACGCATCGTACCACAGTCCACTGACTCCTTCCTACGCATCGTACCACAGTCTAGTGGCTCCTTCCTACGCATCGTACCACAGTCCACTGACTCCTTCCTACGCATCGTACCACAGTCCAGTGACTCCTTCCTACGCATCGCACCACAGTCCAGTGGCTCCTTCCTACGCATCGTACCACAGTCCACTGACTCCTTCCTACGCATCGTACCACAGTCTAGTGGCTCCTTCCTACGCATCGTACCACAGTCCACTGACTCCTTCCTACGCATCGTACCACAGTCCAGTGACTCCTTCCTACGGATCGTACCACAGTCCAGTGACTCCTTCCTACGCATCACACCACAGTCCAGTGACTCCTTGCTACGCATCGTACCACAGTCCACAGACTCCTTCCTACGCATCGTACCACAGTCTAGTGGCTCCTTCCTACGCATCGTACCACAGTCCACTGACTCCTTCCTACGCATCGTACCACAGTCCAGTGACTCCTTCCTACGCATCGCACCACAGTCCAGTGGCTCCTTCCTACGCATCGTACCACAGTCCACTGACTCCTTCCTACGCATCGTACCACAGTCCAGTGGCTCCTTCCCATCCATCACACCACAGTCCAGTGACTCCTTCCTACGCATCACACCACAGTCCAGTGGCTCCTTCCTACGCATCGTACCACAGTCCAGTGACTCCTTCCTACGCATCGTACCACAGTCCAGTGACTCCTTCCTAGGGATCGTACCACAGTCCAGTGGCTCCTTCCTACGCATCGTACCACAGTCCACTGACTCCTTCCTACGCATCGTACCACAGTCCAGTGACTCCTTCCTACGCATCACACCACAGTCCAGTGACTCCTTCCTATGCATCGCACCACAGTCCAGTGGCTCCTTCCTACGCATCGCACCACAGTCCAGTGGCTCCTTCCTACGCATAGCACCACAGTCCACTGACTCCTTCCTACACATCACACCACAGTCCAGTGGCTCCTTCCTACGCATAGCACCACAGTCCAGTGGGTCCTTCCTACGCATCGGGGACTGTGGGTGCCGTTTCATCGAGTGTATTACGGGCTGAGTTTCTGAGTGCACATCCAGCCCAATCTTATCCACTGGTGGATTATATTGGGTTCGATTGATCAGAGACGTCGGCCAGGTTTATATCAGGGTACGGATTCTGTTTTTTGCCGATTCTGTAGATTCTTTAAAATAAATCAGGCATGGAAGGATGGGTATGGAATTTTCTGTGAATTATGCATTATGAACAGCGTTTGATAAAAATATTGACCGTGACACACCCTGAGGGCTCATTTGGGTTGCGGATACGGAAATGCCCCGTCAGATTGTTTGTGGTATCACTGCTCGGGATGCTGACAGTCATTTTGTTTATATGTTGCAGTGCACTCCATGCACGGTGATAGAGGATGAATTCCTCTTGAGTGGTTTGAGCGGCGAGGGAAGTTGTGCATAGCGCAGCCAGGGACACTGCCATAATATCCTTTCATGTGGGCCAGACTCTAGGTGGATTCAGACCCCTCAGACTGAACGGAAGCTTTGGGGGCCTCCACGCTGGGGCGGGCCAAATGTTCCGTTTTACCATGTATGCAATTGTAACCAACCTTTTTGTGCTGTTCGATATCTTCGTTTATTAGTCAAGGAGCTCCCTATCTATTTCAAATTACATCCATGTGTATATCAGTGGTCATGCATATAAATCGAGATGAATAGCTTGTCAACGACGCTGGCACCCTTCTCTTCCTCTAGAAGGCTTCAGTGTACCACTTGCTTCGATGAACGGGGCCGCTGACCTTTTCAATGACCTGAACTTAAAATATGGGAAATGTTTGCTCTCATAATGACCTGAGAGCATTATTTTTCAATTCAGGATTTTTTATCGGTCAAAAGGCCTCTTATGTATGTCAGGGGCCTTAAATATAGATTCAATCGCCATAAATGATGCTGGAGGCCCCCTCTGCCAGCACTGGGACCTCTCCCGACTCCTGCCTCGTCGGAGGCCTTTTAGGGGTGATTTATTAGGCAAGTGACTTCGTTTTTAAATTCAAGCTCGAATAGGTGATTGCTCAAATACAATATATGAATTATTCCTAAGCACATCCTCACAGTTTTGAATTCCCACGGCGTGTGTCCCACTGTTCCTTGGGGAAGGTGGAAGCTCGGAGACAGATTTTGAGAATTTCGACTGCATATGAAACGCCAACGACGATGTACTTCACCAACGCATTTGTGCAGTTTCACGCAGGCAGCAGGGAGAAAATGCAAAAAAGTCAGGTCGATGTTTGAAATTTTGGGAAGACGTGCCCCCTGATCCGCTAGTAGGGAGGACCAATCCGCCCCGTACCCTCCCCTACCACCCCCACCCCTCCGCTTTCGACGCCCATAATGCCGGGAGACATGTTGGAACAGGACTGCATGACTATTCAGGACATATCCAGGAAGTCAGCTATAGGACTTTACAGCACAGTAAACGAATCTTATCCTGCCAACTTGTGTTGGTATCAGTGACAGGTTAAGGTTTTGTCCTGGTAGATGACGGCTCACATTCCTCCTCCTGATACACTTGAGTGATGGTGCGAGGTTCATGGCTCACAATCACACATCTCAAAAGACTTGCTGCGCGATAAAAGTAAAAATCTAGCACCAATAGCGATCCAAGCTCACGAATAACAATGCATATGTCTTCTTTTCTCTTTTTTAGAAACTGCTCTGACAATGAAATTAGAATATTCTGGACCGCGGACATATTATGGATAGCGTAGTTGTCGTACACACTAGTACAGAACAGCACATGATATATTACCAGACCGTCAACTCTCGAAATGACATGGTAAGTGGATGAGAATGAATTACATAAATATAAAGGACTTCTCCACTAGTGAAAATGAAAAAAGTTCGGAGTTTTCGGCTATATTTTATCAGCCTTCGTCAGCGAGTGGTCGGATCGATCGGTGGACATCGGAAGACAAGACAAGTTGCAAAAATTATATCACAAGTGCCAACTATCGCTGGTATCAACTGGCGTCGCAAACAATGCTTCGCCTGACTCAGTCCAAGATGAAAACCCGTGCATTCTCTCAAGAGATGACTTTTATGAGATTCGTAGTTAAAATAGTGATCCATGACTAGACTAAGTTTCCTCACAATGCAATACTCCCCGTGGCCGTTTCTTGCACTGTTAGTGTAGCTTTTGGTGTTTTTTTTACAATTTTGGGGTCGCTAAGAAGAGAAGTTGTGGTTTTTTGGAGTGCTGAGTTTCGTATAATTTTGACTTAATCAATGGTTTTGTTAAGGTCTGCAAAATGGGTCCCATGTTCGTGACCTATTCGGCAAGCTATGTTTTTTCCTGAGATGAGAACATTGACTGTTGAAGCACTTACCACAAGTATACGATAGATATTATCTAAGATCGGGACAAAAAACACTAGCTTAATTGCCGGTCCGCACCTGTCAGAATTCTCCAGGCCTCTGCCGGCTGAAGCTACAAAGCACATGAGGATGTTGTCTACCAAAATATTGACAGCAGATTCTGTCAGGTGTTGATGGGCCTTAGTTCTTTGTGTCTCTCTCACTCACAGTCTGAAGACACGCCTCCAAAGGAGAACAAATACATTTTGACTGTAGTTGTCACAAACAACACAAAATTTTACACCCACCTGTGCACTCACAAATACCTGGTCCTTGGATCGCTGGCTGCAGCTTAGGCTAAGGCCAAAGATGGATCATAAATAGTTGTTGTCTGTCGCTGGGTTAATTTTTTCGGCGAAATATTTAGGCAGTTTTTTATATTATTGATCTATTTTGTGACATTACTTTATTAGTATTATTATATTTTATATTGGTATTGTTGTGTTATGTTTTAATATTTGGTATATTTTTCGAAATATTTTGATCTGAAATGACTGCATGCCCGTCAATGGCCCTGAATATAACAGAGGTCCACATCCACAAAGCTGGGGACCTCCTGTGCCATAAGTGTGGCCTTTGCATACCATCGATTTCACTGAACGGGGGCTCCTTGATAAGTTCAGGGTCCTAATCTTGATATATTTAAAATGTAGCCTCCCATGGATGGTCTTAGAACATCTACTGTTTAGGTGACTTTTTTCTGTCATGCGAAATATGTCAGGGGCATGATATATGAATCATGAATAGAGCACGGTTCGATGCCGGTAGGGACGGCGCTACCGTTAGTGAGCCCCATCCTGTCAGTTATGTCGTGAGATGGCGCCTCCATTTCTTATCCAGGTTTTTTTTGCGCGGTGGCCTCTCATACCTTCCAAGGGGGTACAAACGCCAAACACGTTTTCTTAAAACCTTGCTGGTGACGCATTTACTGTTTATAAAAATCCTTAGGCACTTGTTGCTTCCAATATCAAAGGTGGTATCCTGAGTCGAGAGGAAGCCCTTCCAACACTATAAGTGCAGGGAAGGGAGAAGAGTGGGGGGGGCGTATGGGGCCCTTGATAGTTTTTCTCGTGTTATGGTTAAACTAAAAGAAAAGCAATTAATTCTAGCTGGCCCATGAGCGGCCCCAGGCAGTGGACGTGGAGGATCCGGTTGAAGCGGAGGGGGCACCTTGGACTTTTCAAACTTTTTTTATCCACTAAACGTCATAGGGCTAGTGTTAAAACTTAATCAGTTAAGGGGGAACGGTGCCCTGTTATCCCCTAGTTCCACCACCTATGGCTCCAGGGATACTTTTGGAGAGCATATTGACTGGTGACGAGGCTGCACTAGTTCAGCTATATTTGGGGACAGATCACGACGTCAAAACGCCATATGGTCTGTGTGATATGTTAAGGCTATCTCACATGAAAGTTAAAAGGAGGGTCAGAGGTAATACCTAAGTCAAGGTCGTACATCATTTTCCAGGTCATTGACGCCCATGCCTCCAATCCGATGATGTCACCCAGTATGCCGTGCATTATGTAATAACTTCTTAGTTAAGAGTATTTACTGTTAAGTCCCAGGTCATATGCCAAGATAAAATATCATTGGTTACGGTTAAATCCTTAGACCCCGTCCAAAGTGTCATATCTTTATCTATAGTATATGGTGTATAGTCTGCTGAGTCTTTACACTTCATGCTAAGTGTGAACATGAATACTTATAGGTACCTGAAAATGTTACACAATACCTAAACTGAAAATGTTCAGGGCGTCCTTCCTACACTATACCTAGCAATGTTAAATGTTAGCCTAAAATTCACCTTGTATCTAAAAATCATTGTCATCAATTATTTTTCAAGTCACAACATTATCTGAGAAGACACGGTGTCGAAATATCATAATATATTTTTTGCCCTTTTGGTTACTTTATATTATTAATAATGTTTTTTTCGGGAGCTTATCGACGCACCAACTGCCAGAGTAATATGGCGCCACCATTTCTTTCCCTGTTGGAAGGGTGTCTCGGGAGCCAGCTGACTCCTTGTTCAGGGAAGCTGCCGGGCCTTGAACCCGGGTCGGCTGAATGGAAGCCAGCTACGCTGACAACTTCACTACCGCGCCCCGACTTTATATTATTATGAACGATTATCGGTTAACTTTATATACTATAATCATGACTAGGACGCTTAGAATCACACTTCAAACCATTAAAAGGGATGTGTTAGTGACCTTGAATGACATAGACCCCAAAAATTTCACAGAACACTCTAGGGGACACTTCTTCTATGTCTGCAATCCGAGTGGAGTGTGTTCGATACTTTTTGTGTAGAATCATAACATTTTTTGATAGACTCGCAGCATAGCCTAGATTTGAAAATTTGGCCTCACTTGACCTAGGTGATATTGGTCTAACTCAATGAAAACTATAAGTTATCGATTACTACAGCCTTCCCCCACTCCACTGCAAAGGAGGGATATTCGTAACTTTCTTGGTTTTTAGATGTCAAGGGGCGCCGAATAGGCCCCTTACCGATTCTAAATTTTCTTTACTGGATGATATAATGGGGTTAAAATTTGATGGAGACAACGGAGGTATTGTCCCCCTCAGACATAGAGGTGACGCCTTCATTTTTATAGTTACCCACCTTAAGCAGGACATTAAGTCGTTACCTATAATGTTTGTGAGAATAACTATCTCGAAAAGGCCTTTGCCAGTAATAACCGGGCTCTCCTGATGATGGAAGTCAACCTCATGTTCATTATATGTGAAGAAATCCGAAAGAAGTCAAAATTCGTGTGAATAACATTTCGAGCACGGCGATGTTTTAAACACAATTGAAGTATATCAATACCATAGCCGTGGATATGATTGAGTATCACTATGAGCTAAGAAAATATGCATGATAAGATGATTTTTTAATCTGTACACATGCTTGAGGGCAGTGTAAAGTAGCCGTGTGCCTGAATGACGCCCAGGACGATCAGAGGCTGTGCTTGAGTCCGTGTCCGTGAGAACCGTGTCCGTGATAACCGTATCCGTGAGAGCCGTGTCCGTGAGAACCATGTCCGTGAGAACCGTGTCCCTGAGAACCGTGTGCCTGAGAACCGTGTCCCTGAGAACTGTGTCCGTGAGAACCGTGTCCCTGAGAACCATGTCCCCGAGAACCGTGTCCGTGAGAACCGTGTCCCTGAGAATCGTATCCCTGAGAACCGTGGTCCGTGAGAACCGTGTCCCTGAGAACCGTGTCCGTGAGAACCGTGTCCCTGAGAACCGTGGTCCCCGAGAACCGTATCCCTGAGAACCGTGTCCCTGGGAACCGTGTCCGTGAGAACCGTGTCCCTGAGACACGTTGTCAGAAGCGCGAGCCCAATGAGCGCTTTTGGTCACAGTTTTTATAGATTGATCTGTCAGAGGAAATTACGTTCAGTGACAAAACGAACCGTCAGAAAAGGTGTCATGTATGTATCAAAAGTATATTTCACACATTTTCCGTTTTTAAGCCAGGGCTGAGAGTCATTCAAATTCATGTGCAGGCTAATTCAGAAATTACTTGGCCTGAACATTTCGTTTCAGCAAAATCATGTAACTACAAACCACATCCGCAATTATAACAAATGTTTAGTTAAGCTTCTTGAAACCCCGTTCCCTGCACGACCACATTATCACTATATCCAGTGCAAACATCAGACACTATATATGATAACGCCACCTCTGAACAAAGCGAACGTTATCAATGTGACCTGTAGCTGCTGTAGTAGCGCCTCGAGCTGCTGGTAGCCGGCTGCTGCAGCTGCTGGGAGCTCTTCCTGTAGCTGTAGGACCGAGAGACGCCGGTCGGGTAGGACACCGCCGCCGGTCGCACGTGGCGATAGGTGTATACGGTCGAACCGGGCTGGAGACTGGACGAACTGGAGCGAGACGACCAGGAGGAACGGTAGGAAGAGCCACCCACCTGGTGAGCTCCCGTACTGCCGGCATGGTGAAGTCCCGAACCGCCCAACCGGCTGGGCACGAGCGAAGAGCGACTGGTCAGAATGCTGGAGGGTGTCATGCTACCTCCGTGACGCGTCACTGTTTCGGAGGACTCGCGACGGGTCTCGTATGTTCCGCCCAGCGACGAGCCCCTGGGCACCGTGCCGAGGTCGGCCGGGATCCCTGCAACATCGGGAACGGCAACAGGAGGAACGTGCACTCCGTCAGGGTGGCCTCCTCCTCCTGATGTAGAGCTAGAGTAGGAGTACTGCCGTGAAGAGCTGCTAACCACATGACCACCAGATGGTGTCAGAGGCTGACGAGGGAATTCGGAGGTGACGGCCCTTCCGTCCTGAGTGATGGTGTGCGATGATTCGTGCAGGCTCCCTGGCACGGAAGGTCCGTGGTGCTGACCAGCGAAATCTGCAGTGTGAAGACCACTCAGCGATCCCAAAGAAGGACCCGCTGGAGCTCCCGGTCCCAGAGGCGAGCCAGGACCAAGAGGGCGTTGGCTTGATGAGTGACTGGTCTCATGTCGGGTGACCTTCCTGGTGGATTCATACTGAGAGCTACCAGAAACGTGGGCAGGAACGTCCGGTTCTCTCGGTCCTGACGCCTGGACTGAAGTCACAGTCTGTTGCCGGATCGTTGACCCATGCTGCCGCTGGCGGGGACGGTGCGCCGGTTGATCTGGTCGCGGAATCCGCAGGGCATGTCCGAAGAACTGAGAGTGGCTCTCTACCCCCTCCTCTTCGTCGTCATCATACTCTTCACTATCCGGCTCTGGCCGGTCGCCCCTTTGCGTCTGTCCATAGATGTATTGTCTCTCAGTGCTGCTGCTGGTAGTCTCTTCATGTGTGCGCACATGACCTGTCATGTCCAGGTCTTCCATGTCATACTCCTCCCGTTGCTGTGGAACAGCTGGGTATCGTGGGCGTGGCGCTTGCACCGGTTGTCTGTCTACCTGACCACTGGGTCTGTCAGCACCAACAGGCTGTCCGGGTCCCTGGTTTACTCTCTGTGGAGCTTGCCGACCTCCTTGCGGTGTGGTATGCGGCCTTGGCCTGTCATCTGTCGTCATGACGCGCGTGTTGCGGTGAATGGTCCCGCTGTGAAGTTGTTCGTCAAGCGCTTCCATAGCTGACTGCATGCGCGTCATGTGATAATCGTTGGGTGACGGTCTCTGGCCTCCGGAAGTGTCCACGTGTTGTACGTTGGTGCGGAATGTCTCTTGCGTCTCGTGCACTTCAGGCTGGTCTGGTTGTGCTTGGACAGGCTCCGGTCGAAGATGGCCAGGGCCATGAGCAGGCTGGCTGGGCCTATAGTCGAATTTTTCAGGGCCGGATTCAGGTTGCCGAGGACGATATTCCGGTTGTTGAGGGCGCAAATCCGGCTGCTCAGGACGGTATTCCGGTTGCTGAGGGCGATATTCCGGTTGCTGAGGGCGCGAATCCGGCTGAGGGCGAGAATCCGGCTGCTCAGGACGATATTCCGGTTCCTGAGGGCGCGATTCCGGCTGTTGGGGACGGTACTCTGGCTGCTGGGGGCGCGAATCTGGCTGCTGAGGACGATATTGTGGCTGCTGAGGGCGCGAATCTGGCTGCTGAGGACGATATTGTGGTTGCTGAGGGCGAGAATCTGGCTGCTGAGGACGATATTGAGGTTGTTGAGGGCGCGAATCTGGCTGCTGAGGACGATATTGTGGCTGCTGAGGGCGCGAATCTGGCTGCTGAGGACGATATTGCGGTTGCTGAGGGCGCAAATCTGGCTGCTGAGGACGATGTTGTGGTTGCTGAGGGCGAGAATCTGGCTGCTGAGGACGATATTGCGGTTGCTGAGGGCGCAAATCTGGCTGCTGAGGACGATATTGAGGTTGCTGAGGGCGCGAATCTGGCTGCTGAGGACGATATTGAGGTTGCTGAGGGCGCGAATCTGGCTGCTGAGGACGATATTGTGATTGCTGAGGGCGAGAATCTGGCTGCTGAGGACGGTATTGCGGTTGCTGAGGGCGCGAATCTGGCTGCTGAGGACGATATTGTGGTTGCTGAGGACGAGAATCTGGCCGCTGGGGGCGGCTGTCTGGTTGGTGAGGACGGCGCACTGGTTGTTGCTGATCTGTTGTACCACGCGTGCCATTTGAAAAGTAGAATGACTCCTCGCTTGTATACGATGTTAACGCAGGGCTTGGCTGAGGCCGACGGGAGTCCCTGAACATTTTTTCCTGTTCAGTGTTTGCTTCATATGTGTCTAGATTGTCTAACCCGAAGGTACCCTGCGATCCAGTGAGGCCCAGCTCTGCACGGCGTCTTCTGTACTCATCTTCGGTGAGCGTCGAATCTTCAATCACTCGATCATCGCTCCGTCGAGTTACAACAACACGAAATTCGGGTCTCTTGTCGGTGGCGGTTTTATGAGTAATCGTCGTGGTGTGAGTGCCATTGTAGAACGTGTAGTATTCTTCGTGACTGGAATAACGCCACCCTGAGGGGTTGTCCCGCCGACGTTGGAGGTCTCTGTAGAACTCTTCACGCTCTTCTGATGTAGCGTAACGATCAAGAAGAGATTCCATTCCAAAGGCACCCTTGGACCCCTTCAGACCAAGAAGGACGCGTCGCATAGCATACTCCTGTTCGGAAAGAGTTGAATCTTCTAGCACGCCTTCGTCTGGTCGACGTTTTACCACGAGATGAAATTCGGGAGCTTGACCATCGGCCACCATTTTTGTGACGGTTGTACTATGTGAGCTGTTGTAAAACCGATAGTACTCACTTGGATACCTAGGCTCGGATGGTCTGTAACCACCCTGCTGTTGGATCTTGCTGTAACGTTCCTCACTTTCTGATGTCGTCCCAAAGTTATCGAGAAGTGAATCTATGCCGAAGGTACCTTGCGACCCCGTGAGGCCCAGCTCTGCACGCCGTCTTCTGTACTCATCTTCGGTGAGGGTCGAATCTTCAATAACCCGGTTGTCGGCTCGTCGAGTTACAACGATATGAAACTCGGGTCTCTGGTCGGTGGCGGTTTTATGAGTAATCGTCGTGGTGTGAGTGCCATTGTAGAACGTGTAGTATTCTTCATGACTGGAATAACGCCACCCTGAGGGGTTGTCTTGGCGACGTTGAAGGTCTCTGTAGAACTGGTCACGCTCTTCAGAATCAGCGTAACGATCAAGAAGAGATTCCATCCCGAAGGCACCTTTGGACCCTTTCAGACCAAGAAGGACGCGCCGCACAGCATACTCCTGCTCAGAAAGGGTTGAATCTTCCAGCACTCCATTATCGCGACGTCTCTTCACGACGAGGCGAAACTCGGGAGCTTGTCCGTCACCTATCATCTTCGTGATCGTCGTGCTGTGTGTACTGTTGTAGAACGTGTAGTACTCGCCTGGGTATCTTGGGGCTGACGGCCTCCTGTGGTGACGCTCTTCACTGGTGCGGTATTCCTCATACCTAGATGATGACACATCGGAGTCGAGCAGTGAGTCCATGCCAAACGCTCCCGCGTCGCCAAACAGACCAAGACTAGCTCTTCTCGCGGCGTATTCGCTCTCAGACAAGTCAGACCGCTCGACAATGGCATTGTCGCTCAGACGCACCACTTCCAGGCGAAACTGCGGCCTGTCCTGACTTGTCCTCCGACTGGTGATAGTCACCTTGTGGGTTCCGTTGGTGAAGGTGTAGTAGCCCTCGTTGCTGGAGTATCTATAGCTGACTGATCTGCCTGGGTAGATGTGAGGCTCAGCGGGTGAGAGGTGGCTGTGCCCCACATGGCCGTGCTCGCAGATGCTGCAGGCGAGGCAGCTGGTAGCTGCCGCCGCCAGGACTAAATACACCAACGCTCGCATCGCAATGACAGGATGTGTGGTCGTCGAAAGTGTTCTCCGGGTTGAGCAATAAATCGATGCTCACTCAGTCAGCACTAGTTCGTCGCCAGCGACACTGCGTTAGAGTTGGTCTCCGTTAAGTGAATGTCCTCCTAAGTGAAGACACCGCCGCTGACTCGAGAAATTGGAACAGGCACGGTGTGATGTCCCACGCGCGGAGGGCGCGTCTGACCTGGAGGCTAGCGTCCATCGCTGTTATATACAGTGCAGTGAGACATGTAAACATTCCTGTCCGTCAGCGTCATGGCCATCGCCACCAGAACGGGTTGCATTGATCGGTGCGCTCAGTTTGACCGTGTCTGGACTATCCCGCACGTTGAGAGGTTCAACGCTTCCACATGTGCAAAGACTGCGGGCTTGATAAAAATATAAGGTAAAACAGGATAACTAATTGCGTTGGTCATGTTAATTCCTTCTTGGATGGTTAAAATATACGCAGACGCGGATTGAGTCGCATGGTGTGGGCATGGGCTCTAAAGCGAGGACGGGTACTGGGGGACGCGTTCCCTTAACTGGTCATTCAGTGAAACGTCCCCAACATTATGGGACTTGCCTGGGTTTTCTATTTCATTTCTTTTATCTGCAAATATCTACCTGTAAGATTCTAACTTTAGTGTTAGTGAAGTGCATTGGAGGCGTGTTTTCAAAGATATCCAACATCTTAAAACCTTTTAATAGTACGGATAGCTAGTGGCAGCATTATGGAAAGAAAGATAAAAATATTGATTGTTAGCATGTCAAAATAGTTTAGAAATCATATGAGATACAAAACAGCCAAAAAAATCGAGACGATATTTCGCTGTCAACAGCATCAACAGGTCGTCTGTGGATACTGTTGACAGCGAAATATCGTCTCGTTTTTTTGCCTTTTTGTATCTAATATAATTTCTAAAATACGAGTACATTGACATGCTAACGATCAATATATCTATCGTTACCTTCAAACCTGGTGGGCTTTGTCTCCTATCACTCGATGAGTCGCCAGATTACGTGGTGGGCTTTCTCTCCTATCCCTTGATGAGTCGCCATATTACTTCGTGGGCTTTCTCTCCTATCACTCGATGAGTCGCCAGATTACATGATGGGCTTTCTCTCCTATCACTCGCTCCTGCTGCTGCCACCTTTTATCGAAATTCTGTATTCTTGCCTGGAAACTTTACCTATATATTTTTAAATTTCATGGATCTGCTGTATTTTCTCAAAAATCCATACAGCACACAGAGTCCGTTTTACCTAAGTTGAAGAATATACCACGGTCCGGGTCGGCACAGTAATTTTGTTGTACTTGTTTATTTTTCATGACTGCTTTTCTTTTTCTTATGTCGGCATTTATCTATAATTGATACTGAGAGTATCGGAAAAAATTCTGGCTCAGGCTGTGACCGAAGGCCCTACAATGTATTGTTACATTAAGCAGAATCAGTACCTGAGATGCTTTTACTCTGTTTTCATCCTGCTACATATTTGAAAAACCTCTTTCTCTGTTCAGATCATTTACTTGTGAGATAACTCAGACGTAATCGCGATTGTTTACTAAAGTGGGTTTTCTACCGTATGGCCAGTACTATTCTAAATATAGTTGGATGGCAAAGGTTAGACGATTAGTTATTTTTCATTACGGAAACGAATTGTTACCGCAAGATTATAACGTCTTCCCAGACGAAATTGGCTTTTGAGTCTTACAGAAGGCACAATGTGTAACTCCAATGCGCAGAATGAGTAGCTTAGATACCAGATTGTGAGCTCATCATCATTATCATTGGTGTCGAGGGGCGCACCGACTGCTAAGGTCATTTTGCGCCCATTACAAAGTAGAGATTGAAACACAACATAAAAAGTACACAGACTAACAACGTGGGTCATATCAGACTACGACATTGCTATCAGTCATCCAAACAAAACTAAAATAGAAAGATGGTCTGTAAAATAAAAAGTGGATGAAAAACATCATAATTGATTGAATAGATTGCGAGGTCACACTATAGCCAAGACATTAATTGTCCCACAATGGGTACCGGCAGTGGTGGAAACAACGAGGAGCTAGGGGGGCTCAGATCCCCCTTCTGAAATGTCAGAGTACCTATAGTTAACACGCGCATTGACGGGGGCGGGTACCGCCCCCTCGGGTTTTTCGGAGACAGTAGAAAAACGGCGGCGCGTAGCGCCTCCGTACTGGTATACCTTTTCCCTCATCATTTTTACAACTTCTGTGAAAATTTTAAGGTTAGGTCATCTCAGGTCAGGTCACCAGTACAGGTCAAGTGACCCGACCTCAAAAAAAGTTTAAGATAGCATAAGTCGGAGCAGGGTGAACTTGTCCGATTGAAACTCATATCACATAATGGCCCCACCGAGTTCTCTAAAATATGTTCCGGTACTTTTGATATCGATGACCTAAGGTCAGGTACGACGCATGACCTCTCGATTGGAAATACATGGAGAAATGGTTTTTACAGAATAACTCAGTAACAGATGGTGATAGAGCATTTATTTTAGCTGCACTAGACTCGCCTGGACTTTGCAGTTCTAATGATATGCATTTTATATAATTTGACCCTGACCTGACCTCAGGTCAGGTCAAATCCTTGATTTGACCTAGCAAGGTCAAATTATATATCATTCGATTCGGCTTGCTGAGAGGATTTATATAGTTCAAGTCGTTTTGCTCTATCTTTACTCGTTCAGATGAAATGCCCGAAAAACTGAATTTTACATGTTATCCCTATGACGGGCATGTTTTGACCTCTCGTGACCTTAAATGTGACCTGACAAAAAAATGGTTCAAATGTTTTCGATGGAGAAGTGGATGGGCAGCCCAACGCCGTTTACCGTTTTTCGCTACCTACCGTGGTTCTCAAGATCTTAGGGGCGGGTACCCGCCCCCGTCAATGCGAAGGTGGCTCAGACCCCCGTCAATGCGCGTGTTAATCCTTAGCCGGGGGCTGTTCCGAGACAATGGCAGGAGAGGCTCGAGCCCACAGCCCCTCCCCCGAAATGAAGTCCTGGATCCGTCGCTGGGTACCAGTCTCAGTTTTAAAAATGATTTCTTCTATTATCACTTAAACCAACACAGCAGACAGATGAACGCGTTTCGACAAAAGTTGTCTTCTTCAGCATCTATGGCAGGAGGGATGATCCCTCCTGCCATAGATGCTGAAGAAGACAATTTTTGTCGAAACGCGTTCATCTGTCTGCTGTGTTGGTTTAAGTGATAATATCTGTGAACCACTGTTTTACAATGATTTCTTCTGTTTCCTCGAGTTTTTTCCCGGCTGCATTGCCAGGGTCGGAGTTCTTCTGACCCAGCTGAGAGGCATCTGGCTCCCCCGATAGAGTCGTCCCACACCAAGTCCTGACACCTACTGGTATGACGTCCTCCCTCAGACTGCGAGTGGTCACGTGCCCGCGACACAGTGTCACGCCGATAGAAAACACAGCCAAAAAGGGAGCATCTGACTTGTTCACACGGGGCACTCTGGCCAAGTGTCCTTCTCCATTAAACCAATCCAATCTGCGTTTTTAAGGTTCTTACATTGCTGGCTCGCCTCTTGATGTTTACCTATTTTTCAATGATACTGCAAGGGCGTAGATTTTGCTTACGAACAGTGTCGTGTATTTTCTGTCCGGTTCAGTTAAACCTCAATATACCGACATACCTCAACGCTGATTTTTACCTTACAATAAAAGGAGCAATGCCTCGATCACTTCCATAATTCAAAATGACACGTTTTGTAATCCTCACTATAGCGTGAAGGGTGTTTGAAAACACCCTTGGATTTTTCTGGCGTTGTCGGCTACTTGGCGCACTTTGTGCTTGACTGTTACCACAACTGATACCAAAAAGTATAAGGCCTGGATTATAACTATTAACCTGCGCCCGGGTGGGGGTCTTTTAGACCCTCCCTCGGGTTTTTCCAAAGTGACCAAAAAACGGCGGCGCACAGAGCCGCAAAACTTGGTCTAGCTGTTCCTTCATCATTTTTACATCTTCCCTGAAAATTTTAGCTCAAGGTCATATCAGGTCAGGTCACCAGGCCAGGTGAAGTGACCTCACCTCAAAAATGCTTAGGACCGCACAACTAAAAGAAGGGTCAATCGATCAAGTTGAAACTCATAGCACATATTGGGCCCACCAGGAGCTACAAAATTTTTCCGGGATTTTTGATATTGGTGACCTAAGATCATGTGCAGAGCATGATCTCCCCATCGTCAATACATGGTGAAAATCACGAAATGAGCTTTTCTCAGTAAGTATGGATTGAATCAGCTTCAAACATCGGTTACGACTTGCTCTTAGCCCATTTCTGAAGTTGATGCCAAATATTTTGACTTGTGACCTTTAAAAGGTCACCTTAGGTCAAATAAGCATTTTTTGGTTTTACTCTATAAATTTTGAATAAACAAATATATAACTTTTATTTTGTTACCAAAGTGTTTTTATCGTCACTGCAAGTCAAATGATTTACATCATGACTATACCAAGTCAAGTTGGGTCAGATCGTTGACCTGGGTCAGGCCAATTTCTTAAAGTTGACCTGGGATAGCAATATTACATATCATTTGATTCGTATTGACGAGAGGATTGCAATGGTGCATCAACTATGGCTGTATCTTGTTTGTTTTGGAAGTTATTAGTGAAAAAGGAAACGCCCTCATGCATGGGTGGCTATGGACATTCCCAAGAATATGCCCAATATTCAGTGACCTGTAGCTCCCTAGGCTTTGATCTGACACGAAAATGAATTCCACTATAATGAAAGAGCAGCTCAAGAGCTTTCGAATGGGGTTAGAAAAATGTTTTTAGCTATCATAGTTTCTGAGATATGAGGTTTTCTTAGTACACCTCATATTAGCGATTTTGACCTATACTGACCTCTGGTGACCTTGATATTGACCTGACAAGAAAAATGACTGAAGTATTTTCGATATCATTTTTGAAGAGCTTTCGATTGCTGTTTTGCGTTTTTTTTAGCTCTCTTAGTTTTTGAGATCGTGGGGGTCTTTTTTTAGCCCCCACCAGGGCGAAGGTGGCTCGTACCCGCCACCGTGGCAAGGGTTAGGGCCACGAGGGCAGCCCAAGTGACTTAATCTCAAAATATGGTATAAGTGACAGCTTTGAAAAATAAGTTTAATGTATGGGTGTGAGATGCATACCACAGAATAAGGGCCTCTGAGCATCGCAAGTTGTGGTAGCAGTATTGTTCGATAGTCATGCCTGAGTTATACCATATGTGCTGATTTTGAGTTGGCAAATAAAAAAATCCGGAAAAATTGCTTTAATTTGATAAATACAACTTAAAATGGCTTATTTTCCCAATATCGTTGTATCGTAGGTCACTGTCCATGATAAAGCTGAAAGTTTTGACACGTGACCTCTGATACGTCATCTGGGACTGCGGGAGCAGGGTGTTAGATTCGAACCAATAGCTTGACAGGGAATGGTGACATCGCTTTTACTTGGATGTCACTGTGAATCAATTGTTAAGCATCATGGCCATGTCAGATCAGACGGTGACACTAAGCTGCCCTTGGTTCAGGTACTTTTACATGTTAACCTAGTGTGGTTATATGCATTCGATATACTCTAACTAGGGGAATCTGATGATGCCTAAATATTGACTCCAACTCAACGCAATCAGAAGCTGTTAACCCTCGCCCCACCGGGGGCCATCGATGGCCCCCCTAAGGTTTTTCCGGGATAGCAGAAAAACGACGAGGCGCAGCACCGCGGTTGAGGGCTCTACCTCTCACTGCATCATTTTCCCATCATCCCTGAAATTTTTTACCCCGGGTCACCCAAGGTCAGGTCACAAGACGAGGTAAACCAAGGTCACCTCACTTCACCTTTAGAGCTCTGTAAGAGCTACATTTCAAAGTCGATCGATTTGAAACTTCCTACACTTCATGACCCCTCCAGGGTCTACAAGGTGTATATCCGGGATTTTTCGATTTCGTGCCCTGAGGTCAGGTCACGAGGCGACCTCTCCCATTGACAAAGCATGGGGAAAAGCTATTTCATGATATAAAAGCCACAAAAATGATTGCAAATACTCAGACTGCTCAGAACAACGTTTTTGGACACCCTTTCACGGATCCTAGTTGTCATATTTGCCCTTTGACTTTTCCAAGGTCATCCAAGGTCACCAGAGGTCAAAAACAGTATTTTGACAATAACTTTTGACCTAATTGAGCTAGAGCGGTGAAACAAACACCATCGTGTTTGTCTTGTCACTGGCTTTCATTTGATATACGGCAAGGTCACTTTTTGACCTTTCGTGACCTCAGGTCATATTAGGTCACGAGGTGACCTCTGGCGGTCAAACCACTGGCGGGAGGTCTTTACGTTCCACATAGCGGAAAAAGTACTGGCAATTTGCTATCAAATGTACTTTACCAGGCCTCAATAGCTCTAATGACCTAAGAGTTATGCCCAGTTTGCTTAATCATTGCATATTTGAGTGAAAATAGCCGATCTTGACCTAATTCGACCTCTGGAGGTCAAACCATTGACCTGAGCACTAAAACATGCGAAGTAATTTCTTACTGAATTCACGCGAGCTTTCTATTGCACTTTGCAGATTTGCGCTAACGCCCATATTTTCGGAGTTAGAGGGGGGCCATCGATGGCCCCCCGGTGGGGCGAAGGTGGCGCCGGACCCCCCGGTGGGGCGCGGGTTAATGCTGTCTGAATAATGATAATACAGTCAATAATAATAATAATAATAATAATGTCAAAATCTGTTAATACGGTTTCACTTTCTTTGACCCATATTCAATATACCTACCCATATTTAATATTCAATATTGACCGGAGTAAAAAAGTGTCACTTGAGGTTTCTTGCGCCCTTGTCATCGGCTATCTTCTACCGCTTTTGTTTTTGCTTTATTTTATACGAACCAATATCGACGAGAAGGTGTTGAAAATCGATGAAAATTTCAGAGCGCACTGTATGGTGTAGTATCAGTGCTGCTACTTTAGCACTAATTAGCCTCGTGGGGCGTGTAAGAATGACATCGCTTCTCCAGGCCATGTTTTTCATTATTATACAAGGACAGGCGAATTAACAATGAACGATTAAGTACCCAGGGAAGGGGTATGTTGGATTGGGACAGACAGAAGCTGACGAGGTGGAGGTAGGCCCCATTAGCAGCGGCAAACTGATTCGGAGCACTTGCTTGGAGATGTTATCGGTCCTGGCGGCGGGCGAAGCTTTCATGTTGAGAACAGGGAACGCTGCCCGATTGGAGATAAGGTGGAGAGGACAACGTCGCAGGCCTCTACCCTTGGCAACTGACGCGCAGTTTTGGGATTCCCGTGTGCTGCTTCTTCAGCTGTGGCGCGCAGTCCCACACAAACGAAACAAGGCACGGAACTACATCGAACAATGCCAGTGCGAAGATCCTCCTGTTGCTCTTGGCACCTTCCACTCCTGGGCGGATCAGGGCAGAGGAGGGGGGAGAATATCATTGTCTCTGAAACATTCTGGTTTTTGCTGATCTTTTAAAGAAAAAACACATATTTTACACAATTTTTGCCCTGTTGCCTCCCCCACCCAAACCACCAGGCTATATCCACCCCTGGTTTTACTCGGGAGCGGCCTCCGGTGAGCGGCTGCAACTGCAGTTGCAGGCAGTGTTTATGTTAGAAGTTCACGGGTTCATGCCTCGTTATCATTAAATAGTGACAGTCGTGCATCTGTCTGATGCTTGTCGGCCCAACACAGCTGCTCACATGAGGTGTATTTTATCTTTGTTTTTATTAGGGCTACTCCTAATGGACACACTAGCCCGATTATTGGAAGTATTATCAATTTAGGATGCAGTGGTTTTACCTGAGTGGAACGCTGGAAATCTGACTTGAATTCCTACCAATCCCAGATAAATCCGTTCAAGTTGAGGCACAGGCCGATCAAGGGTTTTGATGAGGGTCACTGGTCAGGGGGCGTCATTTTGAACAGGGAAGTCACCATTTCTCAAGAGTAAATTTCACCAGCGGCGCAGGATCACATCGTGTGGGTGCCACTCCTCGAATCCGGAGGGGGCTTGTGGGAAGCAACATTGCAGGGGCGCGGCGCCGGTTTTGAGGTAGAGCCGATTGCCCGATTAGGGGAGGGAGGGTCACGTGCTTCCTTTTACCCCCTGGGTCCGCCCATATGAGATGCGAATTTCCTCAGGTGGCGTCCGTAGTGGCGTACGCTAGGGTGGAGTGTTTTAACGTGACTTCCTCGGTGAAACTATTATATATGTTCCTCTCTCTGTGCACAAGTCTGTTTTAACATAGCAGAAGGAAAGGAAGAACTCCCAGCGGGTCCCAGACTTGGGGCAAAATTATGTCCTCGCTATTCACCAATTCCAAAGTCCATGCCGTCCTGTTTTGGACACTAGGTACTATTTTTGTTTAAAACACACTGCAGAATAACCAGTGCTGAAAAGACTGAAGAGGTTAACTGGAAAACTCAACGTTGTCAAAAATTTACAAAAATTGATTTTCATTACAGTAAAACAAACCATCTCGAGGAATTGTATATCAATAAAGGAAAGAACACAGGCCTACATGCTCCAATACCACCACGGCTTAGAGCTACAAATCGTCGTGGCCTGTTTCAGCCTTTCATTCGTTTGTTGCCAACAGCATAAATCAATTCTAGACAAGCCCCAACACGCCTATATTTCACTGTAGGTGACGTCAGTGGGTTCCCAGAGTCTTGAAGCCTGAAGATGTGGCTTCTTTGTCTCTCTATGACTTTCCGCCCAGCAGCGAAACGAGACCGTCTTCATAGTCCCCGGTTGTCTTAGTCTGCAAAATACGGCAACGTCAGCATCAAGAATATCGGAAGTAACAAAATTGCTTACTTTAACTGTGGCAGTACAACATATTTTGTCTGGATTTGATTTTTAAGCTACTCCACTTGAGAACGGAAACATTTTAAACCTTCGACCTCGGGAAAAAAAGAGCTCTGATTCCCGTCAGGGTCAGTGTCTTCGTTTAGAACTGAGTTTTGAAATATCGGGCATCATTACTCCAAACATATAATAGATCAAAGGTAGTAACATACGAATGACTTGCAACTCAGCTAATTAAGTTCGCCAACAAAAGAAAATGATTCTAAGGGAGCTGTAACGTGCTGCAGTTTGGGACTGCTGACGTATCCGCTTCATGTGTGTCCATACCGTACGTTCCGGAAAAGTTTTCTAACGCTGTATTTCGATGAAAACTGAAAAGTCTAACAGACTGTCCATAAGATTGTCCTTTTAGACGTACCCGCTTGATACTAACCCAAAACCTTTGAATTTTTATAGTCGTTTTTCCTCTTATAAGAAGTAAATGATTACTTACGAGGACTCACTCTACTTACTAGGACTACTAGTAAGTAGAGTAAGTCTCTACTTACTACTAGTAAGTACTCTACTTACTAGACTTGCTACTTACTCTACTTACTAGGACTTCTTACGTCCTATCTTCAGACTTCTTTGCCTGAATTTTCAAGTGACATTTAATCAAATCCTTTTTCCACCTATCCAGCTACTCAACACACTGAAGCTTAGGTTTAGCTAAAGCTTACACCCACTCAAGCAACTGGGAGTACTCAAGGATGTTTATAACCCATCTATGTAAACAATATCCGCCCTGGCGGCCGTTCCTCTAACTAACCTCGATATCGTCGATGAGGGTGCGGCCATATTTCATCTGATACTCGTGAGCGATGGTGCCCAGGTCAATCTCGGCCCGCGAGATGAGAATACGCCGCAGGGAGGAGTCGTCCTTGCTCAGTGGCCCGCGGCCCCACAGGGCGTCGTGCAGTCTCTCAGCGAAGTATTTCGGCAGGTTTCGTGTCACAGAAACTGGAGAAAGCAGAAGATTTTACTAGGATATCATATATGATTTATAGAGGGTTAAATCATCATTGGTTTAAATCATGAGGCTCATACCTTGTGAGGCCCGTCTGCGAGCATAAACCGAGACATGAGGCCCATACTTCTTGACTTGAGGTCCAAGTTTTGATTACTATTTAATCACGTGTGACTCAAAATGTTGTTTTTAAGACGTCGCTGAAAATCTCGTAACAAGGGGGTGGGGGGATAGGGGTCGCGAGTGAATTTTCACAGGCCCTAAAATACGTACAATCTCTGTTTGGGACCCAAAATCCAGGTAGTTCAGACCTCCGCGTAAAAATATAGCTGCGTAAAAATACGCTTACAAATGACCATCCGCGTCACCTTCTAGCATTCCTGTTGAAACATTTTGTCAGGTTACCAACGTATCCTCAAATACGTTCTGGTCGACCGCTTGTCCTGAGTGTCCACATCTTAGACGCGCTGTTTTAATGCTCAAAAGAGGGCAAAACCGGAGTTTTTAGCCGGCTTGGAAACGGTCACCGATGCAGTCTGCCCACACTAAAATTGCGAGTCTTTCCCGCTTTTGATGCCCGGGTTATACAAATTCTGAAAAGGCAGAACAGCTTATGTCGCAGGCTCTCACTCTTTGCTTAGCACAGGAGCGTATCTGCACGCTCATGCACAGTATTGCACAGTGCATGTGGTGGGCTATTAGGCTTCTTCAAAATTTTCAAGCTTCGCAGGGCTATTTCAAGCTTCGCAAACCACTAAGAACCGGAGCGAAAATGATGTAGTGCATAGGCAGATCCAGGGGGCAAGGGGGGCACGTGCCCCCCCGATCGACCCTCGGCGCCCCCCTGAAAAGCTCCTCCTTAGCTTTATGCACCCGGGTTGCGCACTTGCTACAGGAATCTAGTATCGACTTTGGAACCATAGCAAAGAAACGACCCGAGAGGTTGGAACCATGGCGCCGAATTACTGTTGAATGCGATTTGGAGCTGATACAACACGGAAAAACAACAACAGCCCCGTCAGAACTCTTACAACTAGCCTTGGAAAAGATAAGTCTATACTCAGACTACTCTAAATTTTACACTGACGGATCCAAAGGAGCTACTGGAGCCGGGTGTGCCTTCACAGGCGAAGGTGTGCGTAGATGTTTTGGTCTACCGAGAACTGCGTCCGTGTTCACCACCGAATTATATGCGATCTTGCAGGTCTTACGATATATCCGCCAGTTCCCCGAGGGACGCCACCTGATAATCACTGACTCAGCCAGTTCCCTGTCAGCTCTCCGTTCTCGACAGTCACACTCATCATGGCTCATACCGGCGATTTTAAAGCTGTTGACCACTCTTGCAACCCAAGGCATCGAAATAAAGTTTGTGTGGGTCCCAAGCCATGTTGGTATACCCGGCAATGAATTGGCGGATGAAGCCGCCAAAACAGCGTCGTTTCTGAGCCCCCAGGAAAGGTTCCGCGTACCAGCGGGTGACCTCAAGGCTGCTATCAATAGTTTTTTCTCCTCAAAGTGGCAGGCGAGATGGGACACTGAACCGGACTGTGCTTTGAAGCGTCTCAGGACAACGATAGGCCACTGGGAATCGAGTGCTCGGCGAAATAGAAGAGAGGAGGTATGTCTGGCTAGATTACGCATTGGCCACACATTCATCACACATGGGCACTACCTGTGTGGCTCTGCACCAAACACCTGCCCCCGGTGTGGCGTAAGACTGAGTGTCGAACACGTTTTGTCAGACACTGATGTTTGCGCAGGGCTCCGCCAAGTGCGTTGCCGATTCCTAGCTGGAATATCGATGCCGGAGATCCTCGGTAACCACTCAACAACAGATTTCAACCGTGTTTTACTATACTTGACTGAGATAGGTTTCCACATCATTTACAGCCCAAATAGGGTTTGAGTGGGCGGCAGAGCCCAAGTCTGAGCTATGGACAACTATTCGTAGGTAGGATGACACCCAACAACGAAGTTGAATCTGATATTTGACTAATCTCACCTGTTAGGCGCGCTATATGGCCCTGGCAGCCGAAGTGCCCTAAAACACCAACACACACACTCGATGGCGCCCCCCTGAAATGTCGCTTCCCACCCCCTCCCCAGGATGCGAAAGTCGGCGCCCACCGATAGGATTTGGCGCCCACCTGATAGTTTTTGCCGGTCATAAGTGGTGCCCCCTGGTCCGGATGGCGCCCCCCCCCGGTCCGGATGGCGCCCCCCGGGAAGGTGCCCCCCCGATCGGCAATCCTGGATCCGCCTATGATGTAGTGTAAAGCAAACAGTGTATTACGGAACAGCACAAAACGCAGGAACGGTGCACGGCGGGAGAGCGTGTAGCTAAGGCGTTGAGTACGACGGCGCAGCATACAACTGTGGTCACGTGGTAGTGTACCGCGGAACAGTATAGGCTGCAGGTGTGCTGTAAGCCGGCACAGCATATAACTCAGGTGTGGTGCACGGCGGTGCAGTATGTGTCAGGGATGTTGTACCGCGGATCAACCCAAGACCAGGGGGCGGACATGAGATACTTCTCTAGAACTCTGGGGGTTTTGAAGGTTGTACTTCTGGTTCTAACAGTTTTTTGGCAGCAAAATTTAACATGTAATTCCAATGGGACTGTTTGCAGGGGTCTGGGGCACGGGCCAGTGGGAAAATGTAAGTGGTGCTTAAGGGCATATTTTTTATTTTTGGTATGTAAAATTCATCAGGCTATCTTCTGGGTGCAGCTTTTAGTCTCTAAAGCGCTTTTATAACAAGGAAAATCCACGATGAACTTCATGCTAATTCCTTCAGAATTCTGTTTCAAACGTTTCGATTACCCAATCAAAACGCTGCATTCTACCTTATGCTACCGAAATTAAAGTTATCTTGAACAAAACCCTTCAAAATACTGCCATATCCTCAATGTGCTGCCAAATCAGGCAGTCAGCTGGCTGTCATGTCCGAACCGTATCTATAGGAACCGTGCCCAAGACCAGGGGTGTGGATTGAAATCGTTTAAGGGATGCCCGGGCAACCCTAATGAAAGATCGAGCTAATATTAGGTCTCACATTTTAACAAACGAAATTTTTAAAAATGTTAACCCGGCACCGCTTGGGCTCTTTTCGCATCCACCACCTCCTGGGGGTACGATTGGACCCCCTAAGATCTCGGAAACCGGAGTTGATACGGAAAAACTAAAACGCTGCTGAAAGCGCCTTACAATCGTCTACTTTCCAGCCAAGTTTGAACTATATCCGTAGACCTGTGACATCACAGTAGGTCAAAATGGGTCAGATGTTAACCCATTTACAAAATCCTTTATAACTCGGGCACTATTATATTTAGAACAAAACCAAATGCAACCATGTGTTTGGCTTGACACAAATGACATTGAAAGGCCAAATAATGACCTTTAGGAGCATGCTGCACATGATTCGAATCCTTGGGTTGTGCTCGTCACTATATTGCCTACTTTTTTCTTTATCTTATCTCGTTCAAAATTTATAGGCACAAACAATTTAGAAAAACGTGATCGTTGGTGACCTCTCGTGACCTTGTTATTGACCTGACCTCGAAATAGATGGCTGCATGAAGATTTATCCTTTCAAGAACTTCCGAATGATGTTCAGAAACTTGGTCTGGCTTTTTTAGAACCCGAGTTGCACCCTGGTTTTGTCAGCCTCATTGCCTCTGTGCCTCAAATGAGCCAGTCAACTTCAAACAGAACTAGCCAACTTCAAAACAGAACCAGTCACCTTTAAACCGAACCAGTCACCTTTAGTGTAAACATTTGACCTTGGACCTCTTGATATTTAAAATCACTTTTGAGTGAATGATCCTTACAAAGGATCTTGCGGCCACATCTTTCACGTAGTGACGTTTGGTTTTGTTTTTTTACTTGCGTTTGTCCCTCTCCCAACCCTACCGGCTAGTCTAATTATGGCCAAATCTGTTACCGCGTGACGTTTTTTTGCTGTGCTTTTATACTTGGGATTACCCCCTTCAAACCTACTGAATAATTAAATTGTGGCCAATCAGTCACCGGAGGAAGTTTTTTTGCTTTTCGACTTTGGTTTGCCCCCCAAACCTACCAGCTAGATCCGCCACTGTCACTGTATGAACAGTGGATCTTGACGCTCTTAACGTTGTGTAGTTTAACCCGAAAAAGTTGCTGGTCCATTCAACTACAAAGCCCAAAGAGGCAAATACAGGAGCGTTTCCATTTCATCTACTTGAACATACTTTGGCATCGTGCTGAGTATGAGGGCTCAGAGCAGTTTCCCCCTGGCCCACTCGGATGTTATTGGTGTCGATACTATGCTATAGGAACAGAGGGTGAACGACGGTGCCTTCTGGGTAAGGCAGTGCCATCTATATCAATCTCTCTGGGCTCCTGGACGTTCATTTTAAATGTGTATATGGTACAAAATTTATATTACATTCACCTTTCTCTCCTCCTTATGACCTTGGCAGCTGAGTTGTCCTAAAACTCCTCTCCTCCCTCTCTCTCGCCACTCTTCTCCCCCCCCCCCCCCCCCCCCCCCCCTCTCTCTCCCTCTATCTCTCTCACTCACTCTCTCTCTATCTCTCTCTCTCTCTCTCTCTCTCTCTCTCTCTCACCGATGGCGAGCACAGCCTCCTCAGTGTGACGACTGAACTCATCCTCCAGGGCCTCTTCGAAAGTCTCTCCGGTGAGCTGTTCGTATTCAGCAAATATTAGCGCTAGTTGAGCGTAGTTCTCGTGGGTCAGGTACCAGAAGAACGTTTTTTCCTCAGTGCCAAGTCCAATGCCACCTTTTCCTGAAAAAAGAGGAATGAAGAAGGGAGAAAGTGTTAGCAAGATGACCATGTAGCCTATGAGCAGGGCCTTCTGCAGGATGAATGTTGAGGTCATGACGAACAGATGCCCAATAAATCACGGACCCATGAAACATTTTCTGACCATAAAAACTGTACAGAAACTTTTCTGCTCTGACAATACCTGTTCCGTACAGAGCCTGTTCCTGTTCTCTGCCCGCTCTGTACAGTGCCTGTTCCTGTTATCTGCCCGCTCTCACCTACTCTGTACAGAGCCTGGGCCTGTTATCTGCCCGCTTTCGCCTGCTCTGTACAGTGCTTGTTTCAGTTCTCTGCCCACTCTCACCTCCTCTATACAGTGCCTGTTCTTGTTATCTGCCCGCTCTCACCTCCTCTATACAGTGCCTGTTCCTGTTATCTGCCCGCTCTCATCTCCTCTATACAGTGCCTGTTCCTGTTATCTGCCCGCTCTCACCTCCTCTATACAGTGCCTGTTCCTGTTATCTGCCCACTCTCACCTCCTCTATACAGTGCCTGTTCCTGTTATCTGCCGCTCTCACCTCCTCTGTACAGCGCCTGTCTTCTGACTGTTCTTACCTACTCTATACGGCACTTGTCCCTGTTCTCTACGTGTTCTTACCTGCTCTGTACAGTGCCTGGGCCTGCTGGCGCGCCTTGTAGGCGTCCACGTGCAGGCTGCTGTCTCTGGTGCCGTTGATGAGGGCCACCATGATGTCCTCCAGGTCCCCAGTCAGGTCGTCCTCTACGTCATCGATCAGTGTCTTCCTCTCAACTGAGGCAGAGATCGGAACCACGTCAGAGTGTCAGACGTCAAAAAGGAGCTGGATTTCTCCCTACGTTGTGCTGTTTCGCATTCATTTTGACTCTTGGACCAAGGGTTAAGAATTGTGCGGAAGAAGAGTTACTTTTTACCCCTGTAGTCTATACATGAACGTTCACGATAAATGGCCCAGAAGAAAGCTGCACAAGCCAGCATAGCCTCCAGCTGGAGTATTCCTAACTCAGAACTAAAGACCAGAAATTTGCGTTTCAGCTAAACGTGCTGTGCTCACTGTTGTAGAAGTGAGAGCTGATGGCCCTGATGTCTTCATTGGTGCTGGAGATGAGGGTCTCCAGCACGACATCCTCGTCAGTTCCCAGTCTATCCATGCCCTCGTGCAGCTTCTGCGCTAGGTACTCGTAGTAGGAGCCGGCCTGCAGCAGCTCCTGCATCAGGTTCTCGAACTTGCCGCGGGTGGCGCTGGTGATGGCATCGACAAGGTCCTGAAACGGACGGGAGGTTCTCAAACTTGCCGCGGGTGGCGCTGGTGATGGCATCGACAAGGTCCTGAAACGGACGGGAGGTTCTCAAATTGCACGATCTTGAAGTTTGTTATACAAATCAGAAATATGTGTAAAAATCACGTGGATAATAATATCGAGATGGAAGATATGTTCTAGGTATCTTTAAATCTAATCTCAGTCTATCAACGCAGATGTCGCTAAATGTTGTAAACGGAAAAATGTAGTGTCATTAATCTAAACACGAATTGTCACATCACTTTGCTGACCTTGTTTGGCTCACTGGTAAGTCATGCCTAAATCATTTTTCAATGTCTAGCCAAACCGCGCAATGGTACTTGAGGCCGGATACGTCAGCTAGCTCACAATTGAGGCTGTCTTGTGACACCGCAGCACAAATAATAGAACGTGCCAAATTGCGTTACGTGATAATTCTGCTGTTCCTTGAGCTGCCGGGATCAACCCGTGCGATGCAATCACCAGAATAGCGTGGACGACGTGTGAATTCAGATGTGTTTACGCTTTATCTTGCCATCCGTCTGGCGGTAGACTGACCTCCCCTTCCTTCCCCACCACCCCATCTTTGGTTTTCTGGATGATCTCCTGAAAGAATGTTTATACCAGAATCGATAAAATGTCAAAGTTTAGGGATCAAATTATTTCTTTTGAATTTTTTTAGAGGCTCCAAACATGCTTCATACGAAAAATTCTGCATTTCCTTTTATGGCCGACTAAACATACATAAAAGCAAATATATGTTTCCATTACGTGCTTGGTCCCCACTCAAAAATCCGTTGAAGCACCCTCCCATTTTATCCTTTTTATCTCGTTTTGATCTATCTGTGATGAGTTTCTTTCTATCAGGACAGCCCCTGACATTCTTTAAAACCACGACCGCGATCAAGGACCCTAGATATGTTCAATCCTGGATGGGGAAACCATGAGACTGTTCCTGCTCAAACCTAAATTCAGACAATCAAACGCAGGTGTGCTGCTTGAAGTTAGTTGCTAAAGTTGCACATGAATTGCAGGCTTAATAGTTTCCTGCCGTGCAAAGCTATCGTGGTTTTAGCCCCAGTGCTAAAGCTGACGTCTCCGCCTCTGATGGCCCTGGCCGATATATTTACGCCATTGGAAACATTCCTCGGCAGTGTCTGGAAGCTGTCACCGAATAAACACCCTTCTGTATATATGGCACAGGGCCACTGACAAAATCTGGCCACAAACAGATCAGCTGAACGATTCCCAGGACCTCCGAGTATTTTCCGAGGCAGCTGATCAGATTTAGTCGTAAATTCAACACTAGGTTGTGTTAATTTTTTTACTTATTACAGCTTTTTAGAATTTAAAGTGCACATTAAAAGATTTAGGTCGCTTTTCCGACAGCTCTTTAACACTAGGAACATTCAGAAGAATTCAGACACACTTCTTAATGATAGTAATACAATAATATAATATCAATAATAATATATTCTTCTTAAAGAGGGTAAAGGGATCAAACATCAACTCAGGTAAAGGGATAACGGGGTCAAAGGACAATTCAGGAAAAATTTCAGTCATATGTCTGCAGTTAAGAATATGAAATATTGGAGACAGGGCGTGTCCCAGCATACCAGCAAAAGTTGGCACTTGCAAAAAAGTGGTTCGACCCAGTACTCAGTTTGAAACTCTTTCCGTGCACATCATGCTTTATACTTTCATATAGAGTAGCGAACATGATTGCGATATTTACCTTTCTATAGAGACTGGCGTTGGCGGCGGCGATCTTTACCTTTCCGTAGACACAGCAGCGTAGGCGGCGGCGGTCTTTACCTTTCCGTGGAGACTGGCGTAGGCGGCAGCGGTCTTTACCTTTCCTTAGAGGCTGGCGTAGGCGGCAGCGGTCTTTACCTTTCCGTAGAGGCTGGCGTAGGCGGCAGCGGTCTTTACCTTTCCGTGGAGACTGGCGTAGGCGGCGGCGATCTTTACCTTTCCGTAGACACAGCAGCATAGGCGGCGGTGGTCTTTACCTTTCCGTAGAGACTGGCGTAGGCGGCGGTGATCTTTACCTTTCCGTAGAGACTGGCGTAGGCGGCGGCAATCTGGCGACGTTCGGCGAAAGTCCTTTTGGTGAGGACGTCTATCAACACCTCGTCATCAGCGTTGTACTTGAAGAACCACGACCCGATAGCTGACCTGGGCAGTTAACACCGGGGTAGAAGATAGCGCAGGGCAAGCATGATCATCAAAGGCGGGGTGGGGGTGTGGTAACATGAGCTGGTAAAAGTGCAAGTTTGGTCCCAGCGAATGAACAGAGCATAGGGAATTAGTCAGCTGGCTATGAAGTGAGCTGTCGGGAGAATATCCACCGCGTGAAACTTACTACTTGCATTACGAAAGCAGTGTGTTCCAGAAAGTGCAAAGTATGGCATACTGTTTAGACAGATAACTAGTTCTCCAAAGGAAAACAAAAATGGTTTCCGCAGAAATCTCGCGGCAGACATGTAAATATACAGTCAATGGAAAATCCTCCTGGGTTTTTTCACGGCCAGTTGTTTTGCTTCCTCCAATATTTACATTATCTATCACGGTGGCAGAGTGGTACTGCCTTCTGCCTAGCACGATATCAACATGTAGGATGAACTCATGCGGGGTCTTGGAAACTATATCAGAGGATACGGCCAGTTTATAGCACCGTCGGCGGTCTGGCTATGTCTGTTTGTGGTGAGGAACGAATATACAACAATAAAAATTATCTCGTCTCTCCAGCGGCAGCACTCAAAATCCCTCTGATGCGTACGAAGCACAAACGTTTGTATTTTTGGAACTGTAAAACCCACACATTAAATCAGTACACCATTACAAAGTAGGGGTGGCTTATTTTCCTTTTTAGTTCAAACACTTCATGCATCCCCTGTTGCCCGAGACAGATGAAGTTATATGTAAATTAATCGGTTACTGAAAGCATTAGTTCTACAGAAACAGAGTGATAGACTCATGATATTGATAGCTATCGTAAAATGGGGTATTGCTAGTCCGGTTCTTCATTGCTGTATAATTGTTGGCGACTTATACCATGTGGTGGATGTTATATATATATATATATATATATATATATATATACATATACATATGGGAATTTGAGTCTGAAAATTTAAGTCAACTGTTCCTATTTTTATGCATCAGTGATACGTAATGTCAATGAAACAGAAGAGATCCAGCAATTTGATCCCCATATCTCATCTTGCTCACTTGCTCACCCTGAAATTACTACATTTATTTCAGAGATTGAAGAAAACTAATATTTATGTATAAATTCCTGTATAGGTAAATTTTTCTGTTTAGGTCTCAGTCAGTGAATTAACTTTAATTTCCTGGATAAAGCAAACAAAAGTCAGTAAACAGAAGCGTGCGCAGTCAAGTACGTCGTGGCCTTGGGCCCGGTTAAGACACAACCAGGAGTTGGCCTTGAAAACTAGTTCAGCAATACACTAAAAATCTATGGGTAATATCAATCTAAGGCTGGCACCAAGTTTGGGGATAGCAACGAGCGAGCGGTGGTAAATGTTAACGAGGGCGCTAGTGAAGTAATGTGCAGGGCCAGGGGGTGACAAAATCAAAGACTAGCAGCAGGCTCACGCAACAGCAAGTCAAGGAGCCAAATATCAGCTAGAAGTGGTAGCATAAGCGTCGACACCGATACAAAAGAGGGGGCCAGTCTATCTTCAACACCCTTCTCAAAAGAAACTTGCCCCTCTAAAACCCAGAAGTCATCGGATTTGAACTCGTTGTTGCCGTCCGCGCACTGACTGGTTAAAATATTTTCCTATTGCTTCCCAATTTGACAGAAATATCAATTTTTCATGAAGTGTGGAGGCCAGCCCACTGCCCTTCCCCTATTCCGACTCCTATAGGCGGCATGACCTGAAGGTGGTGCCCTGGCCCGTTCTATAGGCTGGGGCAGCACATAGCCGGGGCTGGACAGAAGCAACTAGGGAGTGAGTTTAACTAACAATGCGATAGCCTGGGGATGATAGCAGAAAAGGTGGTACCTAAGCTAGGGCGGCTCCAATCCGAGAAGTTTTCGTAACCAATCTTTCTTACATATTTATATCTAACATCATAAGTGGCACCTCTCTGATGAAAAATTCCCAATCATCTAATTTGTTCAGAACTAGAACCGATCGGTTAGAAACCAACTAGTACGTGAATTCACTGATTAAAATATACACTGAGACGTAAAAGTGACATGGACAGCGGTCCAGAGTACCTATCAATATACTTACTTGAGTCTTTGGGCGTCTGCCTTTGCATTGAAGTAGACGGAAGGACGGAGCGTGGGCTGCCGAGAGAACTGAAAAACAGAGTGTTAGGTGAATACTATAATTATCTCGGTCAGTCGGCAAACAGTCCTTGAAACGGCACAAATGATGAATTGTATACCAGCTTTATTTTCACTTAGTAGTGAAGCATAGACGTAGTTTAACCGTTTCCCTATTTGACTTTGTGGCAAGTGAGATGCATAAAGGAGAGCCTCTTGTTCCGAATGTGAATCGAGTAGGATAATACGCGAGTGTCCTCTCCTGACGCAAGTCATTGGACATATGTATTGAAGTAATTAGGAATGGAGCAAAATCTGAAGAAGACCCGATTTATCAGTTTTTCCATTGACAAGCACTGTTCTCAGACCGTGCCTCGGTGCTCGGTTCGGTCAGTTCTCACCGGGTGGGAGTGGCCGCATGCCACGCTGAGGGGGTAGGCCTTGCAGAACTGGTAGACGTCGTAGTCGTTATCGCGTGCACCTGGCAGCCCTCCGGGGCCACCATGACCCCCGGGGGCCTCCGTGACCCCCGGGGCCTCCGTAAGCACCGGGGCCGATGTTGACGCCGGGGGGACCGGGAATGTAGCCACCGTGGGTACCGGGGGCGCCGAGGAGTCGAGGCGCCGGGAGTGTCTGCTCCTGGCACGGACAGGGGCCTCGTGCAGCAGACCTGATGATGGAGAAACGGGAAGGGTGTAATATTGGGCCTATAATGGTGGCAATAAAAAGGAAAGGGATTGAACTTCGAGTGATTTTATCGAACCAGGGGTGACATGATCGAAGTGGCCCCAGGGGCGGACGCAGACCCGAGTTTGGGGGGGAACCCATGTCTGCCTCTCCTCCTGGAGGGGGGACGTGCAGTTTGGGTGCTCGACAGACCTAGTATAAGCTACCTCTCCAAGTACATGATCGCTCTCCTTTGGGGGGGATTGGGTTTGCAGCGAAGATATAATAGTTCGGCAGACCTACTATAAAGACCTTGTTTAAAAAAAATCCGGCGTTTGGGGGCCAAAAGATAGTTTGGACCCCCTCCAGCGGTTTGGGGGGCATGGCAGGAATGGCCCTCCCCCTGCGTCCGCCAATGAGTGGCCAAAGTTAAAGTGATTTGCTTCCAGCTAGTGTAACCTGCTAAGTGTGAACACCGCAAAAAGGTTTCTTATCTCACTCCGTCGATCCTTCCTCACTCTCTCTCTCTCTCCCCCTCTCCTCTCCCCTCTCTTATCTCTCTTTCTTCTCTACTCTCTCTCTGTGGTTACCAGGTGAGATGAGGAGTGTAAGATCCCTCGTCTCTCTCGTTCCTCCCCTCTCTCTATCTCCTCCCTCTCTCTTATCTCCCCCTCTCTCTCCCTCTCTCTCTCTCACTCTCTTTCTCTCTCTCTCTCTCTCTCTCTCTCTCTCTCTCTCTCTCTGTGTACCAGGTGAGATGAGGAGTGTAAGATCCCTCCCCGTCTCTCTCGTCCCCTCCCCCCACCTCTCACCTTCCTGGCGGCGGAGCAGAGGTAGGCAACAGGGTTAACCTGTGGCGACAGTATGTCCTGGGGGAGCAGTCGCTGCTGAAGGTGCACTGACAGACGGGAGACGCTGGCGTGGGGATGATGCTGGCGCTGGGCACCGCGCAACAGACCTGCCGCACCAGGCACAGCGGCTACTGCAGGGGTCTGAGGTTCACACCACGCGCGACGCTCCAGAGATAGGCGCTTCAGTGTGTGTTTATTGGTAGTATCATTGGTATTTGAAGCGGGACTTATTGTTGCTTTCCCCACTGGCTGGTGACACAATTTTTGGGTTTCTTCCTAAGTTGGCTGAACTGAGGAATGTTTATGATGACAATGAGGGGGGAGGTCAGACCACTGCTCCCCTACACCTATTTCAACGCGTATATTTGTATAAAGAATTAAGTCTTTTGATCTCTTGCAAAAATTATGGTGGGAAGTGTTTCCATGCCAAGACTGAAGACTAACTTAAAGTTTGTTTTCTTCCATTACCTACTATGTATCGGTTGGTTTATTCCTAGACCTTTTTGCTTCTTTTCATTCTTTTACTTTGGAATTGAGTTTCCTTTTCCTTCGTTTACCTTCTAAGGGCTTTGAGTTAGTTTGTTTAATTGGAGGATCCAAGCGATGATTGTGGTATGATCGTCTGGCATAGCAGCATGACACTATAAGCTTTTCGGTACCATATTTAGGGGGCGAGTGCAGACTTTCTTCTCCCGCAAGCTTTAGGCCACGTTACTTGTCCGAATTTGTATAGGTGTAATCTCACTTCCACTCTACATTTCGTTATTTATCTTTCTCTAAAGCTTCTCCGCCTTATCACTGACCTGCCCGCCGTAGTTGCAGCGGCCAGTGGTGGAGATCTGTCGAATGTCCACCATCTGCGCCTGCGAGCTCTGAATCTGTCGGGTCACGGGGTCACAGAGGTTGCTGGAGACACAGACGCAGGGCCGCACGGTCTCTGGAGTAGCTGGGTAGTACGGGCTGAGAGAGCTGGCAGGGATCGACATCATGGCGCCGGGACGGTAGCCGGGAGTAGACTGCAGATAGTTCCTGGCACCGGGTGGCAGCGCGCAGCAGACGTTGAATCCCTTGCACTGTTTCCGCAGTCCCAGTCTGACGGTGTGATACAAGTGTTAGACATGACGAAATGTTGGGCGTCAGCGTGAATATTAAGCTATCAGATGGCACATCCAATTCATGATGCTTGAGTATCCGTCAATATATTAGGAATAAGATCTCAGGAGCTTAAGCTTTGTCCTAAATATGCAAATTGATCCAGTGGTTGGACTTCTGACAACTTAAACATAAGACAGCCCAAACAGGGTGCACTCACTGAATGTTCAGAAGATCTGCTCCGTGTGTGACGACATTTCCGTCGCTGCACCTGTAGAACGGTACACAACTGCAGGGCTCATCGCCTCTTGGGTCCACGTACTCAGCCGCACTGCTGAAGAGGCCCCGCTTCCTCCTCAGGCGTCTCTGGCCGCTATAGTGGCTCTCACTGTCGTAGCCGTCCGCTGGCTGGAGAGAAGATGAACTGGACCGGGAGGACCAGGAGGATCGGTAGCTGGAGCTGCTGCTGGAACTACTGTCTTCGTGGCCAGAACCGTGGTCGGATCCATGAGCCAAACCTGAATGAAGGTCCGAGCCGTGAGCGGAGCCAGAGAGAAGGCCTCCGGCCAAGTCGGATCCAGCATCAGTGTCACCTCCGCTGGAGGTGAAAGATCGCCGAGAAGAGAAGTGCCTAGAGCTGCTGATGGTTGGACCGCCTGCTGGCTCCAGGGACTGCAGCGAGAAATCTCTTCCGGAGCCGGCGCCGCCCCGGTGACTGGAACTGGAGTGGGACGATTCGAACTGTCTACGGGTTCCACTGCCAAGATCGGAGGAGAATCCGGCACCACCTGGTGCACCACCGAAGTCACTATCGAGAGAATTGTCTCCGGAAGAGGAGGAGGATCGGGTGTATGAAGTTCTCCGAGAGCTGCTCAGCGTTCGTCCTCCCGGATGTGTCTGGTTCGAGTGTACCTGAGTGAAAACGCGATCCGTCCCTGTGGTCGGTTCTGCCCGTCCCAAACTGGCTACGATGGTGGTCCCGCCGGCTTCCAGTGGTCACATCAGCGTGATCCTCGGCTCCATCGTCTCTTGTTACAGTGCGCTCCGTGTTTCTTGATTGGGTGACGCGGAACACCGCTCCGGGAAGGTCCACAGGTTCAAAAAGATGCTGCTCTGTTTCGTGACTGCTGTGTGCTTGGTCATGGCTGCCTCCTCTGATTGCTCCGTCGTGGCGACGCTCCGAACCGGAAGCCTGCTGCGCGAACCTTGAGCTGCCATAGCCTCTTCGCCTCTCTGAGTTGTCCTGGTGGTACCTGCGCGAGCCGGATAGCTCCGCTCCTACTTCGTCACGCTGGCCCGGGCTATTCTGGCCAGTGAGTTGGCGTCGGTCTCCGCTGCTGACGGATTCGGTTCGACTGCTGTAACTCTGGCGACTCTCTGTGCTTTGATGTCTAATCGGCGCGGGTTCATCATAGGCAGAAAGTGAGGTTTGCAGCTGGCGAACGTCTTCACCGGTGAGCTCCCGGTTCGAGCCGGAGGACCCCATATTGTCGAGAATATCACCAAACAGCTCCCGATCGTGATCTATGATATCTTGGGTGATGACTTGTTGGCGCGGGTGATGTCTCCGAGGTGGAGATGTAGGCTGTGGTCTTGGCTCGGGTTGACGTGGGGACTTACAGCACACTTTGGTATATCCACAACGCTTGCGGGTTTCTACGCTATAGACCCGGTCCCTAAAACTGCAATCGTTTCTGTTCACACAGCTGCAAGTTTCGGCCTCCGGCTGCGGCTGCGGAATGAAGACAGGCCTTTCTGGCTCCTCTTCCTCTTCTGTGTCCCGACAGCACACTTCAGGGCTTGGACACTTACGGAAAGCTGCAGAAGTGTGAACCCGTTCAGAAAACCGACAACGCAGCCTTGAAGTGCACTCACAATCTTCTTCCTCGCCCGTCACCCTTTCTTCTATCCGCGTCTCCTCCTCTTCTCGACGGAAGGTGGTAGAATGCGAGGAGCCGGAACTTGGTCGAGATGGGCGAGACGGACGAGGTGCCGGACGAGGTGCTGGACGAGGTGCTGGACGAGGTGCTGGAAAAGATGGACGCGGTGAAGGACGACTCGAAGGGGTGGCTGGACGGGAGCGAATTGAGGACGGGCGGCAGCAGACTTGCGCGTCGGGGCAACGTTGGGATAAAGAATATCCCACCATCCCACTCAAGGAACATTGGCTGAAATCAACACAGGTGCATTGCTCTGAGCCTTGTCTGTCATCCCTGGTAACATCACGATCGGTAGTGTGGGACGAAGAAGAGAAATCTCCACGGTTGCTTATAGTTCTTGATGTTGACGAGGAGTCGGTCGAAGAGTGACTGCTTCCTCCACGATGCTGGTCAAAGACATCAGCAAAGCCGCGTCCTCCGCTCATGTTTCTGCGCCGGCGTTCGTATTCCGCCTCAGAGATTGTGACACGATCCAGTACCTCGTCATCGCTGTTCCTAATTAGTTCTAGGTGGTACTCCTGAACGCCGTCACTATTCTTCCTTCCCCGGAATGGCGGTGGTATGCGTTCCATTGCTGAACGAGTAGTAGGACTCTTCGCTGGAAAATGATGTCGACGTCCTGGTGTTACCACGATTCCGTGAGCCGGTTCCAGATGATCCGAAGCGGTTTCCTAGAGAGCTGAAGAAGTCATCCCGTCCAAATCCGCGGCTACCAAAGTGGGAACGAATCTCGAGATGAGTCCAACCCTCTGTTGAAAGACCTACGACTCTCTTCAAATGAACTACGGGTTTCCGTGCTTTCACGGCCGCTTCCATAACTTTGCGACGAGCCGTCACCTCCAAGAGACTCGAAGCCGAAGGAGCCGGCCGACCCGGTCAGGCCCAAGCTCGCGCGACGGGCGGCGTACTCGGCCTCAGAGAGCACCGAGTCCTCAAGCACGGCGTTATCTCTCAGCCGGATCACCTTCAGGTGAAACTCGCCCGGAGCGTTACTAAACTCCTTGCTGGTGATGGTCGTCTTGTGGGTGCCGTTGCTGAAGCTGTAGGTAGACTCTTTGCTGGAGTATCTGTAGGTGGTCGCACCCCTGTGGGTATTTCCACTCCGGTGGTGTCCATCACCTCCGCGATGACCACCAGACAACAGATCATTGGCGGAGAACGAGTGCGTCCGACGCTGGGCCCGTGGCTGCTGATCTACACCACTTCTTCCTCGCTGACTATGGGCATGCTCCTCCTGTTGGTGACCAAACTCGCAGCTGTCGCAGTCGGAGATATCTGCACTAGAGGCCGACCATCCGTGCGTGAACACAGGACGGCGGGACCGGCCAGAATCGCCCCCACTGATCGCCGATCCCCAATCTGTGTCGTCCCCTACAACCACCGTCCGGAAGCGCTCCTCCGCTGCGGAGGAAATCAACACCGCCGCCACCACCAGCACCGCCCACAGCTCGCGCATCCTGCGGCCGGCTGTACTACCGGCTGGTTAGGTGACACAGCTCCTTACTCGGTGCCGTTGTCCTGTCGGCGCGGTGGCTGCTTCTGTCGTTTTCACTGGCGACGGCCGCGAGGGAGCGGCCAGATTTATATAGCCAGATGCGGCGTATAAACAAAGTGGACGGGGGCCGTCGCTGGTCGGCACGGCGCTCTGTGCTAGAGATGAAGACCGTTTTTTGCATAATTTACGTATATTCCTGCCGTGAGAGATCTAGTATAAGTATAGAAGTATCTAATATATAATATAAGTAATATAAATATGCATTATTTTTTATCCACTAGAAACCTGGCCAGGGCTTACCAGCTCATGAAGTTTTTTGTTGTACTTGCGAATAACTGTTAGGACCGTTTTGTCCAGAAATGCTTTAAAATATAATTTTCTCAATATACCTTAACGCATATAAAACCAGAAATGACAGGCTCCCTGGACCCTGGAAAATTTAACGAGAGCGGGAGCAGGGACAAAATAGCCAACATCTATTTGGTAACATTTCTTTTAGTCCACCACAATGCAGCTGATACTCTTTTAACTGGGCTCCTTTTAATACATATCTACACTCTTCGCTTTTACGCTAGTACAGTACGCGTTTTAATGTTGAAATTGGGCCGTCCCCTGTGGTCTTGGATTTTACTCTTTTTCTAGTCCGGCCCCAGGCCCAAGGCCCAAGGTCTGCTAACAATAACAACTTTGGGGCCTTACAATACAGGGGCGTAGGAACCGGTTGAAAAGTGGGGGCAACCCAGAGGGTGCCCACCTCAAGGGGGCCCCCAGCCCAAGGAGCCCATAATTTTTTAATCTGAAGGAGTGGAACCATACGTTTATTACAACAACAAACAGGCACATATATACGTGCGCAACCGCAACACGCACACAAAGGGGGCATTAAAAAGCCAAAAAGGGAACACTTTCGTCGTAGACGTTACGGAGGTAAAGAGCGATTTAGTACCATGATTATCATCACCCGACCTCACTCATCTCCCGACCAGCTGCTGAGGGTGACAATGGCAGGTCATCAGGAGTCATGACATCGTGCAGGCGGCAGGAATACGTGCATTTCACCGCCAGCCCGAGGAAGGGATTTAGCAGGAACTGTGCGGGACCGCCGCATCCAGATATATCCCGTGAGCAGGGAGTAAATAAAATAAAATAACGTAAAAAAGTGAAGTGAAAGAATGCAAAAAATCAGTAGTGTTGTGCGAGTGAATTATGTGCCCTGCCGTAGTCGCGGACCTCTTGTGCGTGTTTCTGAGTAATGCCGAGCAGAGTTGTAGTGTATGCCACCGAGACATCGGCCGGCGCGCCCCGGTCGAGAGGTGTAGAACGAATGGGGGGGGCGGGGGTTCGGGGAGCGGCGAAGCGGTCAGCAGCGGAGAAAGGAAGGGCCGGCGAAAGGAGGCAGGCATGAGGCACTCATAATGTTAACAATTAACAATAACAATTATATGCATTATCACGCGGTTGAATCAGGGCACAGTCCGTAACGAGAAGGAAAAGACCTCAGTGCCTCTCCCGAACTCCCGCCCGCTAGAGAGTCTGAACATGTAGCCACAGTCGCTTCCGGCCAAAACGCACTTCAATGTCGGGGCATACGGCCTGATATGGGGAAGCCTCAGTAATCATAATAATTATGAGCAGTTTTAAAACTGTTCATTTGGTGTCGATAATACACGCATACACACCGGCCTACACTAAGTATTTCCGTACATTACTTGTTAGTTACATATTTTCCCACAGTTCCCTCGCGTCGAATATTTCTGTGGTGATGTTTTTTCACTTCGTAGTGGACGACGGCCTGTAGACGGCTCTTCACGCCCGTTGATGACCGAGGACGGCTGCTGCTCGGCTTTTGGTGCGGGTTGCCTGTCCGCATTAGCACCCTGTGTTGGGAGCGGTCTGGGCTAGAGTTTGATTGGGTCCAGTTTTCGGGGTCCATCTGGGAGCACTCGGGTAGTAGGTGCCTTGGCCTTTTCATGAAGCGCTTTCGGTTCAGGGGTTTGCAGAGGGCATACGCCAAAACTGGAACTTTCCCAGACAAGCTGTCGTGCCCGCCCGGGTTTCTTGTTTTATATTGCAGTTGCTGATATTTGTATATGCGTTGCAGCGGCCCACCACAGAACAGTGGAGGGCCAGTGGCTCCCTGGCCCGCCACTCTCCCGTTTCCTATGCCTATGCCGCTCAAAAGCCGCCAAGTCATCATAGACGCCCCCAGTGCCCAAACCATGGCTCAGGAACCAAATCAGTCAGCTCTGGGGGCCCCAAACCTGCTCATGGGCTAAGGGACCAGCTCATGGGACCACCTTATTAAGGGACCCCACATAAGCACAGGGCGCTAAAAGCTCCGAACAGGGCGCCCCAGATTGTCTCAGGAAGCCAGGCTAGCTTAGGGGCCCGGCTCAACTCAGGGCCCCCAGGTTGGCTTATATAGGGTCTCAGAACAGCTCAAGGGGCCCGTTTAAGCCTATGGATCCCAGCTCAGTGACCCTAGCAGAGTTCAAGGAGGCTAGACCAGCTGGGGACCCCAGTTCAGCACAGGGCTACATATTAGCTGTGGGAGACAAGCTCAGCTCAGGGGCCCAGGCCTGCTGATATAGGTTATCAAACCAGCTCAATGGGCCATTCAAGGTATCGGCCCCCAGCTTAGCTCAGGGACGCTAGAACTGTGCAGGGGCTCCAGACCAGCTCAGAGGCCTCATATAAGCACAGGGGCCTCAGCTTAGCTTAGGGCTCAGGGGCCCCCAAGTTAGCTGATATAGGGTCTCAGAACAGCTCAATGGACCAACTCAAAGCTCATGGCCCCCAGCTTAACTCAGCGGATCCTATAACTGGGCAGGGGGCGCCAGACTAGCTCAGGGGCTGCTCAGTTCAGCAGAGGGGCCTCATACTAATTTAGAGCCCAAAACTAGCTTTGGCGGCCTAGTTCAGCTCAGGGACTCCAGGTCGGCTGGTGTAGAGCTCAAAACAGCTCAAGAGGCCCATTCAAGCTCATCGCCCTGGCTCAGCTCAGCGGACTTAATAACACTGCAGGTGCCCCAGACCAGCTCAGGGGCTGTTCAGTTCATCACAGGGCGCCTGAGATAAGCTAAGGGCCCAAATGAGCTTTTAAGGGTCTAGCTAAGCTCAGGGTCCCAAGTCGGCTGATGTAGGGTCTCAGAATAGCTCAACGGTTCCAACTCAGTGACTCTAAAGTATTCAGGGATCCCAGACCATCTCGGGGTCCCCAGTTCAGCACAGGGCCCCAGGTTAGCTCAGATGACCAGATCAGCATAGGAGCCCGGCTCAGCTAAGAGGCCCCAGGTCGGCCTATATAGCGTCTCAGAACAGCTTAAGGAGGCCACTTTAAGCTCATAGCCCCCAGCTCAGCTTAGGGGCCGTATAAGTGAGCCCCAGATAACCTCAGGATTCCCAGTTTAGCTCTGACGTCCTCCTAAGACCAACACTTAGCGGCACTCGCGTGGCTAATTTTCGGCCCCTCCCCGATTAGCTGTCAGGGATCCCTGGGCCTTACTACCGGGGCCTCTTAGACCAAAACCGAGGGGCCCTGAGTATATCTCGGAGCTCCTAAGATAAATTCTGGGCAGCACCTCTGAGACTACCTATCGGACCCCCAGATTTGCTCTCGGGTGGCCCCAGACATAGAGTCTTGGGGGCATCCAGGTTAGCTCTTGGGGTCCCCTGAGACTGACTTTCGGGGCCCCTGGGACTGACTCCTGATAGCAATCTGAAACTAACACTGGGGTGACCCCTGAGTTTAACACTCAGAGGGTATCCCTGAGACTGAGCAATTGGCGCTTCTGAGACCTACTCTAGGAGGCCCCAGATTAGGCCTCAGGGGTCTAAGGCCAACTTGGAGCCCGTGAGACCAAAACTCGGGAGAAACTCTTAGGATTACTCTCAGAGCCCCAAAATTAGCTCTCGGATGCCCCTGAGACTGAATTCAGGGGAGGGGCCTCTGAGACTAGCTTCTGAGCGCTCCCCGAGGCTGATTCTTGGGGCCCCTTAGACAAAAACTCGGGGGGACAAACTGAGGCCAATTCTCAAGGGCAATCAAGATCACCTCTCCGCGGCCCCTGAGACCATCACTCTGCTTCGCAAATGAGACTAACTCTCGGGACTCCAGATGATCACTGGGGCCCCCTCAAAGTAAATATTGTCTCCTGAGAAAGGCACCCTTGAGACTATGAGGGGCCCCTGAGACCAGCACTTGGCGGCACTCAAGATTCTAATTCTCGGGCCCCATATTAGCTTTCGGGGCCCTTGAGAGAAAGCCCCTTAGACCAACACTGATGGGGTATCTGATAATAACTTATCCCGAGATTAGTTCCCAGGGACCCCTGAGACCGACTCCAGGGGCCCCCGAGAACAACTCTCGAGGGACCCCTTAGACCGATTCTCAGGGGGGTGGCGGGGTTTCTGAGGCTGACTCCGGGGGCCCTAAGACTGACTCTCGGGGCCCCCTGAGACCAACTCTTGGGATCCTCTGAGACTGACTCAGGGGCCCCTGAAATAGACTTTTGGCCCTGAGACTATCTCTCGGCCCCCTGAGACTATATCTCGTGGCCCCTAGGCTAGACTCTCGGAGGCCCCCTGAGACCGACTCTTGGGATCCCCTGAGACTGACTTCTGACTGACTGAGACTGAATGAGACGGACCCTCTGAGACCACCTCTCGGGGGCCTCTAAGACCAACTCTTGGGGGCCCCCTAATGCTAACTCTCGGGGCGGAGGGCCCTGAGACCGACTCGGGGCCCCTATGAACAAATCTCGGGAGCCCCTGAGACTGATTCCGCGAATCCCTTGAACGGGGTCCGGGAACCCCTTGAACTCTCCTTGGCTACTCTACTGGTCCCAGTCTATCTCGGGGGGGTGGGGGCAGTTCTGCACAGTGGGTCACAGATTAGCTCAGATGACCAGATCAGCTTAGGAGCCCGGCTCAGCTCAGTGGTCCCAGATCGCCTTATGCAGCGTCTCAGAACAGCTCAACTTCAAGCTCAGCTCAGGGCCCTATAACTCTGCGTGAGCCCCAGATAAGCTCAGGAGCCCCAGTTTAGCACCGGGGGAATCAGATTAGCTTTGGGGCCCAGCTCAGCTCAGGGGCCCCAGATCGACTTGTATAGGGTCTTTGACTAGCTCAAGGGGCCCATTCAGGCTGATGACTCCAAGTTCAGCTTAGGGACCATGCAACAGTTCAAAGGGGCATAAACCAGCTCGAGGGACCTTAGATTAGCTCAATGAGCCCCGGGTTATCTCATAGGACATCAGAGGTTAATTTAGGGGCCCCTGAACAGCTCAGGGGCCCCAGGCCGACTCATAAGACCTCAGATCAGCTCAGGTGTCCAGGCCAGCTTTATAAGAGGTTTTCCGAGCAAGCTATATGGTCCGTTTGGGTTTCTTGTTTTATGTTACAGTTGCTGGTATTTTCATATCAATACCACTTTTCCGTGGGGGCCCCCACAGAAAAGTGGGGGAAACAGTGGCCCCCTGGCCCCCGGTTCCTACGCCTATGTTACAATACACCGACTAATAAGTTATATGGTGGACGAGCCAACGTTCATCCTGTTGGGAGGGCATAATGGGGACGGAAAAGACTTAAGCAAAATATTTACCCAGGGATTTGAACCCGGGTCAAAGACGTGGAAAGGTCAGCCTGCCGAATCTTGGCAATATATTTCAGAGTTGTTAAGTCGAAATAAGAGTCAGAGTAGGTTATGACTCAGAGCAGCCTACTCCGCCATTGTCTCGGATCAGCTTCTATCTATATATTAGCTATATGCACTCGGACATGGGGGGGCTTGAGCCCCCTAGCCCTCTTGTATCCGCCACGGTCTATATCCTTGATGTTAACAAAAGCTTGGTTCACCTTAATAACCCTTGCGCGGTGTTTATTTCTGTTTTCAACTCATCCTTGTGTCTCAAATTTTTGCGAAACAAATGCGTTGAAATATGTTCTCCTTTTAAAGCTGCGGTACAGGTGGCTACCACGGGGTGTTAATTTTCTAGGTAGAATTATTGTCTAAATAAAAAGTAGGCGTCTGTCGTCGTCATATTGACCCTATATTTGCATTAGCTTAACACAAACGTAACACCTTGGCAAAGTGTTATTTTTCGTGTTCGATTCATCCTGCCTTTTTGATTTTCGTGAAGCAAATGAATTGTAAAGATTTGTTGGTTTTGTCACAACACATCCACCCGTCCCCGTAATTAGAATATTTGAGGCGTCCAAAGCCAAAACGTACAAGCCGTTGGCTTTTTGGGCAAGTTCTGCAAATTTTTGAAACCTAAATGGTAGATTTGTTATTACGGGACCTGAGGGTCAGGAAGCAGGAGCTCTATCATGGAGCCACGCAAGCCCCCATTCCCCTCACGGAAATTGCGAGACAATCCACAGAACTTGTGACTCGGACCGTTACAGGCGGCCACAGTGACACCCAGCGGCCCGTGTTTTCCAGGTGTCTCCACCAGATGGCTCGCGTGCGTGGAGTTCGCCAACTGCAGAGGCGTGAGGACTGCATCGCAGCAGGGACGTGCCAAGAACGACTCTTTCTTTTCACAGGTGAGCTAAAGTTGTGTTTTTACTGGAGGTGGCTGCAGGGGAGGCAGGGTCAAAATTGAATGAAACCTAGTCCTTGATACTTCAGGATAAAATACCTCATAATCCGGAACCTGCATTCCCCAACCTCTCCATAAAGAATGAACAGGACACATCGAGAAAAACCACCTATATACCTTCATATATTTTGCATAATTCTGGTCGACACAAACACATACACCCTCCGCACGATACATGATACTCGCTATATTGTACACATGCCCGTCCGTCTGATCATGCTAATATATTGCTTGTAGCGGATACCTCACGACGCAGCGGAACAGGCTCTTTGACTCGGAGCACCGTCCTGAATATCACAGTGGAAGAAAACGCGCGCCACGGCGCCGCGCCAAAACATCTGGCGCCACACCAAAGGCGCCAGAGCTTATCGTGGACGGGACAAGAGCGACGATTTTTCCGTTCCCAACATCTCACGAGCGCTGATTTTCGATCTTGGTAGGGATCTTTCGCCTTGCGAAGGCAAATAAGTGACACCATGACTACACACGTTGAAGCGGACCTATTCCTTTATCCCGGGATTATAATCATAGCCCAGATCTTGTTGAAAACGCAAACAACTCTCGCGGTCCACGACTTCGGTTTGAGAGTAAGCTCTTTTCTAGAGTCCCCGGCGCATCCAAACCGGAGGCGAAACCGCCCATACAATGCGTCTCAAAACACCACAAACACCAATCAGATCAAAGTGTGCGGTTTCGAACTATCCCCCGATCTCACGCGCTCACCTGTGAGCACGTGCAAAATTCACAGTGCTCACATCTGTTGGGCGAGTACCGAATATAGGACGCAGATAAGCACCGAGTGACATGCATAAACAAAAACAGCACGACTAAATGTCTCATCTTCCAAGTTACGTGGCCTTGTTGACAGCTAGAATGATCAAATGAGCCGGTGTATTCAAAATCGACACCATTAAAGAAATCACTAGGTTGGTCTTCGCACACCAGTAAACGCAATGACAACGAACTCGCAACACACGGGATCAGGCAATCGGCAGTAAGCTTCCGCAATACAAAAAGCAGCACTTGACTATTGACTCTCAGTTTCATAAACAACATGTATTGAGCTTACACAAAAAACGTTGACAGAGTGTCGACGGCAGGCGACATTTCATTGGACAGGAAGGCGGAACAGTTGCTGTACGCGCCGCTCACTCGCTGACTTACGGCACGGACATCAGCATTGGGCCTCCAACGCCCCGACCAGCACCTGCCTCTGATGTTGGGACACTCCTGGTGATGCCGCGTCCCACCAACAGCCACGAGTGAGCGCGCCAACGGTACTTACACCACATTCCTTCCAAACCAATCGCTTTCCATCCGAGAAACATCTGAAGAACTCTGACTCCGGCGCCACATGGTCGCGCTCTTTCTGTCGCTAACCACCTTGTACCCCTCTCCAACCAGGCAGCACCCCGCTCTGACAACTCCAACAACTACACCGACGACTACACCACGTTCAGAGGCTGCAGACAGGTCCAGCTCTCGGCTCCCTCCGTCGCACACACCAGCTGTAGAGTGTACTTCCCCGCCGCGAAGAACACCAGGCCCACCTCGTGACGCATCGCCTCCCCCGGCAGCACCACCTCCACACTGCAGGCCAGCGCGCCGGACACGGCCACCTTGTTCTCCAGTCTGTAAGTGAGGGCACCGTTCTGCTGATCCTGGTACACGGCTGCCCGCAGGTGCAGAGAGCTCAAAGCTGATTGGCTGCAGTTGACGAGCCGGACCTGAGCTCTGACGACGTCTCCGAGACGATGCTGGCAGTCGCCGGCGGCGGCATCCACCGGATCGCCATTGATGCTGATGTCTGGTGGAGAGGCAAAGAGGTATGTGAGGCTCTGAGGTGAGGTGACAACATTATAAACGTAATTCTTGGGTGAGTTGTAGCATTGAACAGAATTAAACACTGAAATCATTTGAGCTATTGGAAGAAAGTATAGGAGATTTTCTTATATAGATATTACAAGAATTCAAAGATACTATATGAAACTACAACATGCTCTCTCTCCCCCTGCACTAACCCCATCTGACGGGGCTCATTCTCAGGGCCTCCAGCATGGCTGCACTCCAAGTGACCCCACGCAGGTCAGCCGTGCCGCGCCTCTCGCCCTCGCCAGCCCGCCAGCCCAAGGTCACGCGCCGCGTCACGTGTTCTGTGACATCACAGTGGGAGGAGACTGCGGCGATTCCGTGGCCTAGTGGCAGCTGACGGTCCGGAGTGGTGAAGTTCTCCTCCTGTGAAGGCAAGCGGTGCATCAGTACAGCGGTGAGTTGGCAGGGTCATGCCAAGCCACCCTTCGCCTGGGTCCCGGGCTACAGGGGACACCCCTCGCCTGGAGTTCAGGCAACAGGGGTAACCCCTCGCCTGGGTCCAGCCAGGGGACACCTGTTGCCTGGGTCCCGGGCTACAGGGAGACCCCTCGCCTGGGTCACGGGCTACAGGGGACATCCCCTTGCCTGGGTCCCAGGCTACAGGGGACACCCCTCGCCTGGGTCCCGGGCTACAGGGGGGACCCCTCGCCTGGAGTCCAGGGCAACAGGGGTCACCCCTCGCCTGGGTTCCAGGCCACAGGGGTCACCCCTCGCCTGGGTCCACGGGCTACAGGGGCATCCCTCGCCTGGGTCCCAGGCAACAGGGGACACCCCTCGCCTGGGTCCCAGGCTACAGGGGACACCCCTTCGCCTGGGTTCCAGGCAACAGGGGACACCCCTCGCCTGGAGTCCCAGGCTACAGGGGTCACCCCTCGCCTGGAGTCCAGGCAACAGGGGCACCCCTCGCCTGGAGTCCAGGCAACGGGGCATCCCCTCGCCTGGGTCCCAGGCAACAGGGGACACCCTTCGCCTGGGTTCCAGGCTACAGGGGACACCTCTCGCCTGGGTCCCAGGCTGCAGGGGACACCCTTCGCCTGGGTTCCAGGCAACAAGAGACATCCCTCGCCTGGGTCCCAGGTCGTGGGGACACCCTTCGCCTGGAGTCCAGGCAACAGGGGACACCCTCGCCTGGGTCCCAGGCTACAGGGGACACCCCTCGCCTGGGTCCCGGGCTACAGGGGACACCCCTCGCCTGGGTCCCGGGCTACAGGGGACACCCTCGCCTGGAGTCCAGGCTACAGGGGACACCCCTCGCCTGGGTCCCAGGTCGTGGGGACACCCTTCGCCTGGAGTCCCAGGCAACAGGGGTCACACCTTGCCTGGGTCCCGGGCTACAGGGGACACCCCTCGCCTGGAGTCCAGGCAACAGGGGAGACTCCTCGCCTGGGTCCCGGGCTACAGGGGACACCCCTTCGCCTGGAGTCCCAGGCTACAGGGGTCACCCCTCGCCTGGGTCCCGGGCTACAGGGGTCACCCCTCGCCTGGAGTCCAGGCAACAGGGGACACCCTTCGCCTGGAGTCCAGGCAACAGGGGACACCCCTCGCCTGGGTCCCGGGCTACAGGGGACACCCCTCGCCTGGGTCCCGGGCTACAGGGATCACCCCTCGCCTGGGTCCCAGGTCGGGGGACACCCTTCGCCTGGAGTCCAGGCTACAGGAGTCACCCCTCGCCTGGGTCCCAGGCTACAGGGGACACCCTTCGCCTGGAGTCCAGGCAACAGGGGTCACCCCTCGCCTGGGTCCCGGGCTACAGGGGACACCCCTCGCCTGGAGTCCAGGCAACAGGGGAGACTCCTCGCCTGGGTATCGGGCTACAGGGGGCAGCCCTCGCCTGGGTCCCGGGCTACAGGAGACACCCTTCGCCTGGGTCCCGAGTCGTGGGGACACCCCTCGCCTGGGTCCTGGGTCGTGGGGACACCCCTCGCCTGGAGTCCAGGCAACAGGGGACACCCTTCGCCTGGGTCCCGGGCTACAGGGGAGACCCCTTGCCTGGAGTCCAGGCAACAGGGGACACCCCTCGCCTGGGTCCCAGGCTGCAGGGGACACCCCTCGCCTGGAGTCCAGGCAACAGGGGTCACCCCTCGCCTGGGTCCCGGGCTACAGGGGTCACCCCTCGCCTGGAGTCCAGGCAACAGGGGACACCCCTCGCCTGGGTCCCGGGCTACAGGGGTCACCCCTCGCCTGGGTCCCGGGCTACAGGGGACACCCCTCGCCTGGATTCCAGGCAACAGGGGACACCTCTCGCCTGGGTCCCAGGCAACAGGGGCACCCCTCGCCTGGAGTCCAGGCAACAGGGGACACCCCTCGCCTGGGTCCCAGGCTACAGGGGACACCCCTCGCCTGGGTCCCGGGCTACAGGGGACACCCCTCGCCTGGGTCCCGGGCTACAGGGATCACCCCTCGCCTGGGTCCCAGGTCTTGGGGACACCCTTCGCCTGGAGTCCAGGCAACAGGGGTCACCCCTCGCCTGGGTCCCAGGCTACAGGGGTCACCCCTCGCCTGGAGTCCAGGCAACAGGGCATCCCTCGCCTGGGTCCCAGGCTACAGGGGTCACCCCTCGCCTGGAGTCCAGGCAACAGGGGTCACCCCTCGCCTGGGTCCCGGGCTACAGGGGTCACCCCTCGCCTGGGTCCCGGGCTACAGGGGACACCCCTCGCCTGGAGTCCAGGCAACAGGGGACACCTCTCGCCTGGGTCCCAGGCAACAGGGGGCACCCCTCGCCTGGAGTCCAGGCAACAGGGGACACCCCTCGCCTGGGTCCCAGGCTACAGGGGACACCTCTCGCCTGGGTCCCGGGCTACAGGGGACACCCTTCGCCTGGAGTCCAGGCTACAGGGGTCACCCCTCGCCTGGGTCCCGGGCTACAGGGGTCACCCCTCGCCTGGAGTCCAGGCAACAGGGGACACCCTTCGCCTGGAGTCCAGGCAACAGGGGACACCCCTCGCCTGGGTCCCGGGCTACAGGGGACACCTCCTCGCCTGGGTCCCGGGCTACAGGGATCACCCCTCGCCTGGGTCCCAGGTCGTGGGGACACCCTTCGCCTGGAGTCCAGGCTACAGGGAGTCACCCCTCGCCTGGAGTCCAGGCAACAGGGCACCCCTCGCCTGGGTCCCAGGCTACAGGGGACACCCCTCGCCTGGAGTCCAGGCAACAGGGTGACCCCTCGCCTGGGTCCCGGGCTACAGGGAGACCCCTCGCCTGGGTCCCGGGCTACAGGGGACACCCCTCGCCTGAAGTCCAGGCTACAGGGGACACCCCTCGCCTGGGTCCCAGGTCGTGGGGACACCCTTCGCCTGGAGTCCAGGCAACAGGGGTCACACCTTGCCTGGGTCCCGGGCTACAGGGGTCACCCCTCGCCTGGAGTCCAGGCAACAGGGGAGACTCCTCGCCTGGGTATCGGGCTACAGGGGTCAGCCCTCGCCTGGGTCCCGGGTCGTGGAGACACCCCTTCGCCTGGGTCCCGAGTCGTGGGGACACCCCTCGCCTGGGTCCCGGGTCGTGGGGACACCCCTCGCCTGGAGTCCAGGCAACAGGGGACACCCTTCGCCTGGAGTCCAGGCAACAGGGGTGACCCCTCGCCTGGGTCCCGGGCTACAGGGGAGACCCCTCGCCTGGAGTCCAGGCAACAGGGGACACCTCTCGCCTGGGTCCCAGGCTGCAGGGGACACCCTTCGCCTGGAGTCCAGGCAACAGGGTCACCCCTCGCCTGGGTCCCGGGCAACAGGGGTCACCCCTCGCCTGGAGTCCAGGCAACAGGGGTCACCCCTCGCCTGGGTCCCGGGCTACAGGGGATACCCCTCGCCTGGATTCCAGGCAACAGGGGGACACCTCTCGCCTGGGTCCCAGGCAACAGGGGCACCCCTCGCCTGGAGTCCAGGCAACAGGGGACACCCCTCGCCTGGGTCCCAGGCTACAGGGGACACCCCTCGCCTGGGTCCCGGGCTACAGGGGACACCCCTCGCCTGGGTCCCGGGCTACAGGGATCACCCCTCGCCTGGGTCCCAGGGCTAAGGGGACACCCTTCGCCTGGAGTCCAGGCAACAGGGGTCACCCCTCGCCTGGGTCCCAGGCTACAGGGGTCACCCCTCGCCTGGAGTCCAGGCAACGGGGCACCCCTCGCCTGGGTCACAGGCTACAGGGGACACCCCTCGCCTGGAGTCCAGGCAACAGGGGTGACCCCTCGCCTGGGTCCCGGGCTACAGGGGACACCCCTCGCCTGGGTCCCGGGCTACAGGGGGCACCCCTCGCCTGGAGTCCAGGCAACAGGGGTCACCCCTCGCCTGGGTCCCGGGCTACAGGGGACACCCCTCGCCTGGGTCCCGGGCTACAGGGGACACCCCTCGCCTGGAGTCCAGGCTACAGGGGTTACCACTCGCCTGGGTCCCGGGCTACAGGGGAGACCCCTCGCCTGGGTCCCGGGCAACAGGGGACATCCCTCGCCTGGGTCCCAGGTCGTGGGGACACCCTTCGCCTGGAGTCCAGGCAACAGGGGTCACCCCTCGCCTGGGTCCCGGGCTACAGGGGACACCCCTCGCCTGGAGTCCAGGCAACAGGGGTCACCCCTCGCCTGGGTCCCAGGTCGTGGGGAGACCCCTCGCCTGGAGTCCAGGCAACAGGGGTCACCCCTCGCCTGGGTCCCAGGTCGTGGGGACACCCTTCGCCTGGAGTCCAGGCAACAGGGGTCACCCCTCGCCTGGGTCCCGGGCTACAGGGGACACCCCTCGCCTGGAGTCCCAGGCAACAGGGGTCACCCCTCGCCTGGGTCCCAGGTAACGTGGGAAACCCTTCGCCTGGAGTCCAGGCAACAGGGGTCACCCCTCGCCTGGGTCCCGGGCTACAGGGGACACCCCTCGCCTGGGTCCCGGGCTACAGGGGTCACCCCTCGCCTGGAGTCCAGGCAACAGGGGTCACCCTCGCCTGGAGTCCAGGCAACAGGGGTCACCACTCGCCTGGAGTCCAGGCAACAGGGGACACCCCTCGCCTGGGTCCCAGGTCGTGGGGTCACCCTTCGCCTGGAGTCCAGGCAACAGGGGTCACCCCTCGCCTGGGTCCCGGGCTACAGGGGACACCTCTCGCCTGGGTCCCAGGCAACAGGGGTCACCCCTGGCTACGGAGACTCCTCGCCTGGGTCCCGGGCTACAGGGGACACCCCTTGCCTGGGTCCCAGGCTACAGGTGAGCCCCCTCGCCTGGTTCCCAGGTTACAGGGGACACCCCTAGCCTGGTTCCCACGCTACGGGGGACACCACTCGCCTGGAGTCCAGGTAGCAGGGGTCACCCCTCGCATTATCTGCAGTGGTCACCTCTCACTTGGGCTGCAGTGGACACCTCTCACCTGGGCTGCAGTGGACACCTCTCACCTGAGGGCTGAGCTGCGGGGACACCACTCACCTGGGCACTGGCCTGCAGGGGACACCTCTCCACAGGCACCGGCACGCGACAGGTTTCGTTGGCCTCCATGACCAGAGTCTTGCCGTCTGTGTACTGCAGCTCCAGCTCCTGGTCGGTGGCGTTGAGTACGTCCAAGACCAAGTAGCAGGTGCTGGCACTGCCGAAGGCGTCATCAGCACGTTATACGTCAGAGCATGACTACCAGCTGTAGCACAAACATCACTGGGGGTGTGACTGGGGACTGACAATTTCCCGAATTAGTGTGCTAATTAAGAGATAGAAAGCCCTATGAAGCACCGCAGGCGCCATTCCCCGAGAGCGGAGGTCTATTCGTAAATCAGCATGAAGGAGTTTTCCACTTCCCCATTCCATCTCAGGTCTAAGCGTGGCCGGAGTACGCCACTATCTACCCTGTTTGGACGTCCTCGGTAGACGCCAACTGTGGATCTACTTTTGAATAAGAACAAACAGCTCTGCTACTTGCCACCGACGCATCGGTCTATGAGGCAGCTTCACCCTCTACCTAGCACCACAGTCTTCTGCCATACGTTTTATACCTCACCGCCGCTTCTGCCAACCGCAGCGCGCAGCTGCCGTACTCACGTTTCGGCTGGAAGGACGTCCCATTTAGTGATGAAGAGAGACGGCACCACCTCCAGCTGCACCAGAAGGCTGAAGGTGCGGCAGAGGCCGGCCGACAGGCCCGGCCCACCCGAGTAACGCACCGACAGCACCGTCTCCACCGACTGCCGAGGAGGCAGGGGCGTGGGAGACACGACAACACCACCCGCAGGCAACCGACAACACCTCCCACCACGCCGAGGCGGGGACACACAACACCTCCCCGACGCCAGGGCAGGGCGGACACACAACCCGTCTCCACCGACGCCGAGGGGCGGGGCGGAACACGACAACCCCCCACCGACGCCGAGGAGGCAGGGGCGGACCGACAACCCGCCCCCACTGCCGAGGGGCAGGGCGTGGGGCAACAACACTGTCCACCACGCCGAGGGGCAGGGCGAGACACGGACAACACCGTCTCCGCCGACGCCGAGGGGCAGGGGCGTGGGGACACGGACAACACCGTCTCCGCAGCAGTGAGGGAGACATGGCCCAACGAAAACGCTGCCCCCACCTCGAGAGGGGCGAGAGTAGCCATAATCATTGACAACACTGCCCCTAGCTCGAGGGGGTGAAGAAGGTCACGGGTCTCCACCTTAGGGGCGAGGAGCTACGGTCAACAACACCCCCTCCGCACATACCGTGGGATAAAAAAGCAGGAAGAAACCCCAGAAATTCGGCACTGCTCAAACCCAGTCAAAAGGTTTCAAACGTCAAGAATAAGGAGCGGGTTTTTGCTGAGATGAAGAAACGAACATCTCAGGCGTAACACCTGCAGGACTATTACAAAGAACCCACAATTGCAATTACGAACAAAGTAACGGAAACGCTCACTCCCTAGTTCCAACACCCCATCTGCCAGCGCAGCGACACGGGCCTGTGGGGTCCGCACCTTGCTGGGGTAGCGGTGTTCGTGTCCGCCGGTGGGCCGATGGTGAGGACCGCTGGAGACGGTGGTGCGGCCGCCGCTACTGCCCGACCGCACGCTGCCTCCCCCAGCGACGGAGTGGACTCGCCCGGCGCCCGCTGGCCCCGGCCCGAGGAGAGTGCACTGGACAGCCGGGAGGGGAGGGAGGTGGGCGCGCTGCTGAGCAGGCTGGGCGCCTGACTGGCGCCGCTGATACTGGCCGACTCGGCGGCTGTCGAGAGGCAGGCGAGGAGGTGAGACGATGACCACGTCTGCATGACAAGGCTCTTCTCTGAGAACCGCACCGAACGCAGGCGCCAACAGAGAACAGGATGGGACGTTGCGTCAGCAAATCAGCAAATGATACGCTATCGCGCTGATTTTTACTTTCGCAATTATCAACTTGAAGGAACGATTACAGCAGTGTCTTGTGTCTTTAACTTCTTCAGCGTTATGCTTATGATGGTGAAACGCACATCAACCGCAACACTACACGCTACGTTGTCCGAATAATGAATCTCAGGCAAGTTATGTCGAGTACTGTAAGAAACCATGACACAAAGCTTTTCTCACCCTCCAGGTCGTCGCCATGGAGCACGAAGTCGTGTCCGGCGGTGACGGTAAGGCTGAGGGAGGCCGTGCCGCCGGGAGCCAGAGGAAGCTGACGCTGAAGCTCCTCCAACGAGAACGCCACCGGCGCACCTCCGTCCGGCCGCGGCGACAGCGAGACGTCCAGCAGCTCCACCGGGTGGACGGACGTGTTGTGGAGGCTCAGCATTACCTCGTGACTGTGGGAAGGATGTCATGTCAGAGAGGCGGAGGGACGTGTTGTGGAGGGGCTCAGCAATACCTCGTGACTGTGGAAGATATGTCATGTTAGAGAGGTGGACGGACGTGTTGTGGAGGCTCAGCAATACCTCGTGACTGTGGAAGGGAGGTCATGTTAGAGAGGTGGACGGACGTGTTGTGGAGGCTCAGCAATACCTCGTGACTGTGGGAAGGATGTCATGCTAGAGAGGTGGAGGGACGTGTTGTGGGGGCTCAGCAATACCTCGTAGGCTGTTGCCGAGGAGTTCATGTGTTCATGTCAGGAGGGGGAGGAGCCATGCATTACTTGCACCGGGTGGAATAGGATATTTTTCAACGTTGATTGTCGAGCTTTCCCAGTGAATAGACTTTCTGCTAGTTTTCCAGAGAAATTCCAAATATATCTACAGATATGGAGTGGAAACCTGTAGTGACCCCAGGTTAAAACATGCCCCGGCAAGAACGGACACGTCGCGGAGACTGAGCACTACAGCCTGCTGAGCGGGTGTACGGGATGACACATGGCTAATTAAACAAGGCGGCGTGGAAGAAGGTGTTGTGCAGGCTTGGCAACAAGTTAACTCCAGGCGAGGGGTTTCGTGCTGGTGAAAAGGGGCAGTCAAGAAGCTGAGTGGCTTTATACAGAAGAAACGCCTCAGCAGGAAAAGGGACCGTGTGGGGCTAGTGAGGTGGGGTGCGAGGTAATGAAGATGATCCTTAGAAAAGCTTGGTTAACATCCCTCGTAAGAGTCAAGTGCTACATGGAGGGATGAAGCGTTACACAGGTTTGTTTATTGCTATTAAATTTAACTTACTCCATTCACTTAAGTGCAGAAGAATATTAAAACATGAGTGTGGCAAGCTGGTTCAGGCGTGCATAGCCATCTTTACGTTATCGGAATTTTATTTTAAGTTATCTAAGAATCTTAAGTTATTGGAATGCCTGCTGCGAAGGCGGAGAGGCGCCAGCCATTCTCGTGGGAATTACCTAAAACTCTAAGATGATGATGAAAAGGGAATATAAAACGACAGTTACGACCAAAAGAGCTAAAAGTAAAAAAAACATTCAAGCAAAGAACATGAAAACGCTGTTAAAACTGGGTTAAATCTGCTGCTTAAAGCTTAAGGACACACACAAACCAATATCCGTGTAAAAATGTCAACATTTAAAACTGGTATTGATGTTTTACACTGATGGAGATTTTAGTGTCCTTATTACTTTTAGCAGCAGTTTTTACACGGTTCCAAATGACATTTTATCATTTTCGTTTTGAAGGCTGCCTTTTCGGGTCGGCTTCAGCTGTCGTAAGTTCTTTTACTGTCTTTTGCTTTCATCATTTCGTTAGGATTTTTGGTCATTCCCACGAGACAAGCCCTCTCCAGGCATTCCAAGAAAAGAGGAGTTCATTTCGAATCGATTACGTGGGGGGATGGAGCGACCTTTTAAGTTAGGGAAACGGGCCCGTCTTAAAATCAAGAAGCTCGCGTTTTATCCCAGTTATCAGAAAAGCCAAAAAAGGGGCTGCGTCGGACCTGAGAGAGGTTACCGTACACGCGTACACCGGTTACGAAGACTCACCTCTCCCCGGCAAAGAGACTGAGGTTGGCCGCCACGGCCGAGCCCTCCGCGTCAAACGGCACAGGCCCGTGCAACTTGGAAGCCGAGGTCGACACCTGGGGAGGGAAGGGGTTATTACTCAGCAAGGGCAGCATGTAACTGGGTGAAATGGGAACATGGAGGTGTACGATAAATGGACCTAGTTTCGCCTTTTTTAATAAGGATATCATTCACGATATTTAATAACCACGCCAGCGACGAATCCCTCGTATAAACTGTCTCTAAGAGTCAAGCAAGCTATCTAACGCGATGATATGTGTGTAAACTGACAGAACAAAGTCTGGATATATGTAAACACTGATACAAAAATAATATACATCCTCAATCGTCCTTCCATGTGAATTAAGAGTGTCTACCAACAGTTCCTTTTGCAGGATTAAAAAAATGGGCAAGAAAGCAAAATATTCGCCATCAATGTTCACAGTCGGGACATTATTTCCCAAAAATGAGAGCATCAGCTGTGTGCCCATAAAGACCATCATATTAACAAGTGAACGCCCTAGATGATGATGGTGATGATGATGTGTGAGGCCCGACCTGCAGCTGCGGCAGGGCCGGCACCACCTCCACCGCGTACTGCGACACGTCCAGCCAGTCCATGTGCTTCAGGCGACAGTTGGACTTCACACCCAGCACGGTGGCCGTGTAGCCTGGGGACACACCGACCACGCCGTCAGAGGGCGCTACCAGACAGCGGGGGCACAGCAGAGACGCTCCACACTGAGGCTTTGTGCCGAAAGCGATAACGAGAGACGGTCGGATTCTACACACAGCTGGATAAAACAACGGGGTACCAACTAAGAGGAAAGGCCCATATTAAATGAGATAGTTTACCCAATTCTCTTTCCACTTGATAAGGAATCTAGCTCGGCAGGTCGACGCTACACCGGCCAGTCCCCCGTCCTTTGACCAGCTCACTGACCTGTGACGGAGACTGTGCCGGGCGTCTGGGGCGCGCCCACCAGGTGAACAGCGTGGGCGCCGGAGGTGGCCGCCAGCGTCAGCGTCGACGGGAAAGCGTCCAGGGCAGCGCCCTCGCTCAGCAGAGCCACGTGGGTGACTCGGAGGTCAGCCGGCAGCAGGTTCTCCACGTGCATTTCCACCTGACTCAGCTCCCCCGCCACCCACTGCAGGTCTGAGGAGTCACACACTGACTCAGCTCCCCCGCCACCCACTGCAGGTCTGGGGAGTCACACACTGACTCAGCTCCCCCGCCACCCACTGCAGGTCTGGGGAGTCACACACTGACTCAGCTCCCCCGCCACCCACTGCAGGTCTGGGGAGTCACACACTGACTCAGCTCCCCCGCCACCCACTGCAGGTCTGGGGAGTCACACACTGACTCAGCTCCCCCGCCACCCACTGCAGGTCTGGGGAGTCACACACTGACTCAGCTCCCCCGCCACCCACTGCAGGTCTGGGGAGTCACACACTGACTCAGCTCCCCCGCCACCCACTGCAGGTCTGAGGAGTCACACACTGACTCAGCTCCCCCGCCACCCACTGCAGGTCTGAGGAGTCACACACTGACTCAGCTCCCCCGCCACCCACTGCAGGTCTGAGGAGTCACACACTGACTCAGCTCCCCGCCACCCACTGCAGGTCTGGGGAGTCACACACTGACTCAGCTCCCCCGCCACCCACTGCAGGTCTGGGGAGTCACACACTGACTCAGCTCCCCGCCACCCACTGCAGGTCTGAGGAGTCACACACTGACTCAGCTCCCCCGCCACCCACTGCAGGTCTGAGGAGTCACACACTGACTCAGCTCCCCCGCCACCCACTGCAGGTCTGAGGAGTCACACACTGACTCAGCTCCCCCGCCACCCACTGCAGGTCTGGGGAGTCACACACTGACTCAGCTCCCCCGCCACCCACTGCAGGTCTGAGGAGTCACACACTGACTCAGCTCCCCGCCACCCACTGCAGGTCTGGGGGAGTCACACACTGACTCAGCTCCCCCGCCACCCACTGCAGGTCTGGGGAGTCACACACTGACTCAGCTCCCCGCCACCCACTGCAGGTCTGAGGAGTCACACACTGACTCAGCTCCCCGCCACCCACTGCAGGTCTGGGGAGTCACACACTGACTCAGCTCCCCCGCCACCCACTGCAGGTCTGGGGAGTCACACACTGACTCAGCTCCCCCGCCACCCACTGCAGGTCTGAGGAGTCACACACTGACTCAGGCTCCCCCGCCACCCACTGCAGGTCTGAGGAGTCACACACTGACTCAGCTCCCCCGCCACCCACTGCAGGTCTGAGGAGTCACACACGACTCAGATTCTTCGTTGCCACAGACTGACTCAGCAGCCCGCCACCCACTGCAGATTCGCACACCTCAGGCGACATTTTTTTCTAGATATACCTGTCACTCAACCCATTCCACTAACTGGAGTTTGCGCAGACGAAAGATACAGTGGACCGTGTCTTACCAATTGGCAATAGCTTTGCAGTGAGCCGAAACAGTTATCACAGTCACAAAACACCACCCTCTCACCAGGCTTCTCCTTGTCTCTTTTCCTCCTGAGGCTGGCGAACTGGAGAGGGCTGAAGATGAAGGGGCCGGAGTCCTCCGGCTTGGGGCTCTTCAGCGGCCGCGGACGCAGGTGAGGCAGGTACCCCAGCGGCCGAAACCGTCTGGCATCGGACAGAACAGCACCGTCAGACTGGAGAAGGGCGCTCAAGCATCCAGGACAAATAGGACGACAGTTCACACCCAGACATGTACGCGAAATCGTACCACTGGTCATGTTAATCCTTCATCTGGTTTACAGAAGCTAGGTCTGGTATGCATGGTACGCTCCAAATATGTGTCTCTAAAATGAATTCGACCAAATTAGAAGCTATTTACACTCGTCGCCTCTAACATCAGAGGCCAAGCACAATGCCAGGTCTCAACATCAACTTTAAACACACCCATTACACACACGCAAAACACCATTGCGAGACGGTTTGGCGAGACGATCAGTTGTACGTTCCACAATATTCCCACATCCTCCAGTATCGGGCCGCGGCGGGGCCGGCTCTGACCTGACCAGCGGCAGGCAGTAGAGGTAGACGGGCGGTATGATGAGACCGGAGTCCAGCGCGATAGGCGTGGGCGGCGGCCCGGGAGGCTGGCACTGGCCGGCCAGCGCCTCCAACTGAGCGGCGAACTCGGCGCGCTCAGTGTCCGACAGGCTGGCGAACATGGTCTGCAGCAGGAAGGTGAGGTGGCGGACCGCCAGAGGAGTGTTGCCCATCCGACGGGAGGAGCCGACCAGCTCCTGCAGCAGCTGGGTTTGCAAAGCCGACCAGCCGCTCACAGAGTCTGACGGACGGGCTGGTGTCAGGGAGGAGAGCTCACCAGATACAACACAATCAGAGACACTCACAGAGTCTGACGGAGGGGGCTGGTGTCAGGGAGGAGAGCTCACAGATACAACGCAATCAATCAGAGACATTCACAGAGTCTGACGGAGCGGCTGGTGTCAGGGAGGAGAGCTCACAGATACAACGCAACAGCCCACAGAGTCTGACAAGGCTGGCAGGAGAGAGCTCCAATACAACCACCAGAGACACTCACAGAGTCTGACGGAGAGGCTGGTCAGGAGAGCTCACAATACAACGCACTCAGAGACACTCACAGTCTGACGGAGGGCTGGTGTCAGGAGGAGAGCTCACGATAAAACCAATCAAGACACTCACAGTCTGACGGACGGCTGGTGCAGGAGGAGAGCCACGATACAACGTAATCAATCACAGACACCACATCTGGCGAGCGGCGGTGTCAGGAGGAGCTCACAGATACAAAGCAATCAATCACAGTCACTCACAGAGTCTGATGGAGGGGCTGGTGTTAGGAAAGAGGGCTCACAGATACAACGCAATCAGAGACCCTCACAGAGTCTGACGGAGGGGCTGGTGTCAGGGAGGAGAGCTCACAGATACAACGCACTCAGAGACACTCACAGTCTGACGGAGGGGCTGGTGTCAGGGAGGAGAGCTCACAGATACAACGCACTCAGAGACACTCACAGTCTGACGGAGGGGCTGGTGTCAGGGAGGAGGGCTCACAGATACAACGCAATCAATCACAGACACTCACAGAGTCTGATGGAGGGGCTGGTGTTAGGGAGGAGAGCTCACAGATACAACGCAATCAGAGACACTCTCAGTCTGACGGAGGGGCTAGTGTCAGGGAGGAGAGCTCACCAGTACAACGCAATCAATCAGAGACACTCACAGAGTCTGACGGAGGGGCTGGTGTCAGGGAGGAGAGCTCACAGATACAACGCAATCAATCACAGACACCTCAGAGAGCCTGAGAGAGAGTGAGAGACTGTTGTCTGGAAATCAATACACTGTATCCAGCCACAGACACTCACAGAAACTGAGAGGGGACTGTTGTTTGAAAGGGAGTTCGGTAGATGCAATACTACCAATCCATGTACTACTACCAATCCCAGGCGATACCGAGTCATCTGTAAGGGTGACTCACTCATTACGGGTGTTGAGTGAGGAGGAAATATCACAAGATATTGCATGTTTTCCTGATGACGTTCCGACCACCTTAACCCGATACAAAGTCGTAAGAACTAACACCCTGGTCAGAGTCCAGCCAGAGCTGTCCTGTCAACATACCTCCGCGAACACACACAGCCAACAGACCTGACGGGAAGTCGGCCGGGTCGAGTCCGAGCCTGTAGCCGTCCATGGCCTGCAGCAGTAGCTGGTAGCACTGGCCCCAGGAGGGCTGCGGGTTCTGCGAGGCCACGAAGCGCATGGCTGCTACCCGCCGGAAGAAGGCCGCCTTACGGTGGAAGCCGCACTGGGCGTACAGCTCGGAGAGAGTGGTGAAGCGCTGGATCTGCAGCACAGGGCGTGCAGGGGCGGTCACACACAGGTAAGGATATATCAGAGAGAAGGGGTGTGCAAAACTTACACAGGAGATACATCAGGGCGTCCGCTGTTGGCACAGTGTTATTACAGACCACGCTTGATCGTCGTGCACCATTTTTTAGTCACCCAATGCAATGTATCTCAAGAGCGTTACCCGCAAAATTCGATTACTGGCATACAAGGAGAAACCAACGGAAAAAGCAGGAGCAAAAACGACGAGCGCCTGCTCGAAGAAGAGTGTGCATCCCTCTGCAGCATTGGCTGTGCTGAGTAGGCACCTCCGCTACAACGCCCTATTCCCGTCCGTCACAACACCATTACGAAGAACCCAGGCTATACCAGTACACCAAGTGGGCCAGCTCGGCCGAGACGGACCTTCTCGTCGTCGGAGAGCTGAAGGTTGATGAAGACCACATTCTGGAGGAACTCGGCCGCCATCAGGTAGCGTCGCTGCTCGATCAGCACGTGCACCGCCTTCAGACTGCACTCCGTCTCAATGACGCCCGCGTGTCGGTACTGACGATAACGAGACCGCGATAGGATCAGGAAAATGTGATCTGGAAGTGGTGAGACTAATCATCAAACTAGAACGACACACTCCACAACGAGGGTCCACCGAGTCGGAAATTCCGCGTTGTTGTACAGCTCTTAGACAGTTAAGTGGTAGACGGCACTTTATTTACAAGCCCGTTGGCGAAGAGCTGGGCGACAGCCTAAGGGTCCGACACAGCCGAATCGTGTGGAGCCCTGTCTTTACGGTACCTGATGGTTCAGAGGGCGAGATAAGTTACTTCAGATCACCGTAGCCTCAATAATACCTCCATGTCAACACTGCGGATGTAAACACTTTGAGTAGTGTTAGTACAGGCTCGGATTGTTGGTACTGGAGGGGAGGAGGCTCGCTGGAGGATAGCGTGTTCAAGTTATCACCCGTGATGGCAGGGAGGAGCTGCCCCACTTGATGCCACTATACACACTAGCGTTTTCCTGTCACAGGAACCAGACGCAGTCATTTCTGGAGCATTATTTTCTCCTTTTAGGAAATTTTCAGACAGGATAGAAAGCCGTTTGAATAAAACAGCGCCAAGTCATCACATCCGGTAATTGAGCAAGTGTGCCTGTTGGAGACATCACAAATAAGAATGGACGATGAGATAAAATTAGGCATCTTAATATACCAAATCATTTATTCACAGTAGCAACAAACGAAATGCAACGGCCAAACGTAGTGAGTCCAAGCAGCCGAGCAGACTGGTATCTTGGAAGCATGACGTTTGTCTATCACCCCGACAAAAACCATGACACCCGTTGCTATGGTTACCTTGCTGTAGTGCACCACCGACTCTCGGTATTTGTCTACAATTTCGGCGGGTGTGAGGCAGCTTTTGGAGGCCTCCAGAAACTCGGAGGGGTCGATCCCGTGCGGCAGAGAGTTGGTGGCCACCACAGAGCGACTGTCAACAGAAAGCACGCGTTATGGTGTGAAGGTGGAAGACACGCTAGAGGCTAAGCTTGACATGACAGTCTTCTTCTTACCTTCGCCTCTGACCGGTTATAGGTGGCAGCACTAGCCGAGCTACGAGCCAAGTTCTCCATTATGATCGTTAGGGCCGTCCCAAATTAAGATGAAAGTACGATAAGTGACCGATTGTTTGGTTAACGGGTGATTGGACAGTTTACAAGCCCAAGCCAGATCCGTATTGGAGTCATTAGTCTCTGTCGACTGATCACAGTACGGTATTTAGGCCGGCCTAAACGTTTAGAGCAGCCAGGTTAAACTAGTGCTAATAAAACAAGAGCATAGATAGTGGAGCATCCACAGTTCCGGGGACAAACAGGAGGTTCCCACACACAAACAGTACCTGCCCCACAGAAGACCCCATTCTCTCTTCCAGGATGGATGTTATCCCACTGATGCCCACCTCCCTCTGTTCGTTAACGATCTTCACCGGGTGGAGGTAGAGGGGTTAGAACCATTCCAGGTTTTCTTTTTGATGGGTGAGGCACGAATCACAGCCAAAGTGAACAGATACCTTTATGAAAGTCAATGGAGGACTTATCCTGACTGAGTACGTTACCGCCGCGTGCGGCTCACATCCTCTTTTGCACGAAGCCATTCTCTTCACCGCACAAAAAGACTAGTCTTTTTTCGGGTTGGTGTTGTTTTCGTCCCCAGGAACGCAACCAAGAAGTCTACCGGCGGGTCAACACCAGGAGAGACGACGTTAGCCAACCGTCTCCCCCATCACAACCTTACCAAGGACCCTCATGCACTACCCCAGGCCCCGCCCTCGGTACCAAATCAGCTTCACAGAGACGGTATAGAGGAACTCCGCGCGACGGGGAAATTGAGTGGGGATATTGTGTCCAGAGCACGGTCAGTGCCTTCCTGCTGGCCACCGTGTAAAAGCACCACCCTCCCCACCCGACTGGGATCAATCAGCAGACGGCAGTCTACGGAGGCTGGTGTGGACGGTGGGTTTCCAACTTGGCAATGAAGGCAGCGGGGGCTCCCACATTAATCAGTTTGATGTCCCATAATAGCACGCCAGGAAAACGAGCATTTGTGAAAAACGACGCTGGAAGTGACCGTCTGGGACCGGCATCAGCACTTCCGCGGGAAAATGTGCACTGCACTTGTATGCACTCAGCGAGTACGTTTTTTCTAAATTGATGTCGCCCATAAGCTGGGCCAGGCCGGAAGGCACGGGGGAGGGGTTCCAATCCGTGTGGTTAGGGGAGGTGTTCCGATTCGTGTGGTTGAGGGAGCTGTACTGACCCGGACCGGGAAACCGGATGGCTGAGGAGGCGCACTGACCCGACCGGGAGACACAAGAGTGGTGAGGAGGCATACTGACCCCGAACAGGAGACACAAGAGTGGTTGAGGGAGGCATACTGACCCGGACCGGGAGACGCGGGTGTGGTTGAGGGAGGCGTTCCTCTGCACCTGCTGCGAGCGCCGCAGGTCCGGGTACAGGATGGACGCCGACGCTGCGCACTGGCCCTCGAAACAGCCTGCCGGTACCGCACAGGGCCAAACATCGTAAACCAGGAAAATGAAGGACCTTTGTAACGACTGCCGGACAGTCAAGTAGGGGTACCGCGACATCACAGCGATGGTGCGGGTGAGGTAACCATCCCAACATCACGGATTACGGGGTACGTCGCGACATCATTCAAAGGGACAGATAGCCCCAAGACATCATCACCAGAGCCGGAACACCCTGAGGCGGAGACCACCGAGCCGCCCCCTTACCCCAAGGTAAGGGGCGTCAGAACGAGACCATTGTAACACCTCACCGGCCCGACATCAGGCGACAAGACAGCTCACGTAAACCGAGGCCAGCATGAACATCGCAGTGTGAGAGAGACCAATGTAAAGCCAGAGCACGTAGACGCACACGTCCTCCCAACAGCCCCTGGGACATTTAGCGCGCAAGGGAGCTGCAGCCATCCCAGAGATCTACCGGCATGTCACATCACGTGGGGGGCGGAGGGGGCGGGGTGGGAGCGGCGGTGCAGCCGGCGATACTCCAGTGGGCGGCGGCAGTGACCGTGCACGGGCCTCTGTGAATCACATCATAATAAACACGACGACCGGGCCCCCGAGCAGTGATGAAGCGGAGATGATTGCCGCGCCTGGCGACTGAAGGCGCTGCTGTTAGTGGGAGGAGGCGGGTTCAACTAAACAAACGCCACGGGTACCGCCTCATCTCTTCTGGGGGTGTTTCAACATCACAACCAAACTACGTTAGCGACGACCGACAGTGCAGTACATTCACAAATAAATCATGACACAGGGTTCATTCCCTCTTATCAAACTGGAACTGACAATTACGAACCTTTTTCCCATGTTAAATAGGCGGTGAGCCATGACGAAGAAAAATATCCTAAGTGTTTTCAACAGGCTGCTGGATGATCCCGTTCGCAAAGCGTCAGCGCCCATACCAGACAGCCAAACAGCCGGACCCAAATCACCGAGCAGCTCGCGCAGAAAAATAACACTATACAACCCACTAAAGATCTTTGTTAACACAGCATTACAATCCTCCTCCGATTAACGGTACCCCAACAACAAAGACAGAAGCCTCTTTCTGGCAGAAGCAGGCAAGCACCTCTGTATCGAGTCACACCTTAATCAAGCATTTGTACAAAGGGAGCACCAGCGACTCCTTCTCTCTACAGCCGTGAGCTGAACATGTCAGGAACCACACTCCTGCCAGACTACCGCAGGTGAGAGAACCGACATCAAACATCTCCAAACACCCCGGCTCCGGGGCTATTCCTGACCCCCAGCACTAACACGCGGTGCCACCCCGCTGCGACTGGGACCGCGGTAACGACAGCGGCGCTGTCCAGTTAGCTCAGAAGGCGGGCGGACTGTTCGGTGGTAGTGTACAAATGGCTGTTACAACACATATTCTATGGTTTAATTCACGCAGAGGAATTGAAGCGACCGTTACAAAACAGACAACTCGCCTAATAATAATACAAGAATAGAAACCAACACAGTTCATGAGTTCAAAAACATCACACTCTATACCTAATCTACCCATTTTCTAAACAACTATTTTCCCACAAATATCTGGTTATTATATTACTGTGTTTCACGCATTGACTCCGATTATATTCTTAAAAGCAATGACAATCAGTATAAATAAGAGACCCCCATATTTTGCGGACCTATCTCTTACAAGAAGGTCAATCAACATTTCCCTTCGCCAAGTGCTTCTGACAAAGACCACACGCGTTTGATCAGGTCATTTTCAGCTCCAGCGATGGGACCTTGGTCCAAAGCTAATGAAATACGTAGTTCATACAAACAACGGAGGCGACTGTGCAATGTCAAACGCGGCTCGTCCTGATCGAATCCGCTTACAGTTTAGGCATTAGCATAGCCTCTTCTGAATCTGTTGAAGTGAGAGGTCATACAGTCCTTCACGTGCTTGAACCAAACAGAGCTCAATTCAAGGTGACTAATCACAATGTTTGGGGCTTATCAATGCACCAACTACCTAGGTTACACGGCGTCGCGAGCCCTTTCCCTGCTGGAGGAATTTTCGGGCAATACATCGCCTCTTGCTCAGGAAATCCGCCGAGTTCTGAACCTGGGTCAACAGGGTGGAAAACGACACGCTAACCACTAAACAACCCACAGAAAACAAATCAATGGACTCCGTCACCGGTAGCCTTTTTGGTGAGAAAATAACCTCTCTAGAACAAATTCTTTAACGAATGCCACTCATTGCGAAATCGCCTGAAATGTATCAACCCTTACCATACAGTTTTACGCCAACCAGGTCATGTTAGGAACAATTTGCCAATTTTTTCCCAAGAAGCTGATTGAACCTTTGACCATCGGCCCAGGTAGACCTCGTTCCGACCCCCTACTGGCCGCGACAGGTTGTCCGGAGGCGGAATTCAGGAGCGCAGCTTCTCAGCCGGGCCGCCGGAGCTGCCGTCCAATTCATCTCCATTTGGGGCGACAAGGCTTTGATTAAAGGAGACCACCCCGGCAGCTGGCAGGTTGCCTCGCCATGTCCACGGGATGATCCCAGAAACATCACCGAGTAAGCGCTCCCGCCCAAAAACAGCGCCGAAATATTTCTACATCGACCCAGCATCGAAACACTTTCCAAACATATTCATCACCCGAGTGATCATAAAATAAATGGGATTTTTATTGGTATCCAATAACCACTCTAGCTGCCGGCACATTTTCACCCTAAATTACGGAGAAAATACCCCTGAAGACGGCTGCCAGGACGCTTCACCATCAAATTAACCGCTAATGGGGTGTCAATCCCGCCACAAGCCCAGGGCAGCTCTTGCCCGGACTTTAACGGGATGGTTCGGTCGTACAGCGGTTAGCTGGGCAGATTAAACCTGACCTCCTGCTGCTCGGCCCAGGGGCTGGTTGTCGCACAAGACTGAAATACTGCCACCAGAAGGTGATTAAAACGACCAACTACGCTGCTGAGCACCAACAACTGAAATACAGGTTGCCAGCATGAATAAGCGGACAATAATAATTTTCCCACGGACGGAATAGTTTATACGCAGAGAGGTCCACAAAAACTGACGTTGTATTTCCTAACACATGAAAACCGATGCAGTCATAAAAATCCAACGGATTCAACAAATGAAGTTCACGGCAATTCAACTATCGATTCAAACGCGAACACTTGTCTAGCCGCCCTCTACAGACTGTGTCCTATGAAGACTCCGTCTTGACTCCACCCTTCTTCCCTTGGGGGCGCATCGCCTTCCTGCAATGCGTCGGCAGGTTCTTCGACAGGCTCGCCCTCTACTTGGTCCGAGACTATAAAGGCCAAATCGATGATGTTTGAACATTTCATCGGCCAGGAGTGCAAGGTGTTGCAGGAGACCCTGCGCCGCGTGGTGACGTGGCACTCGACCATCAAAAGAGTTCTGAATATCGTCCGTGAGGTCTCCCCGTTCCTTTGGCTCCACTGAGCGGGTGCGGTGTCGCTACACTTCGGACACGGCGCAGCCTCCATCCCTTCAAACAACCAAATGTTACCGTTCGCGAGCGTGCCAGCTCGATCCATTTTATCCCGCTGCGGACACGGGGGCGGAGTGTTAGCGTTTTAGTACGCTTCAGCGTCTAAGGCCAAATCGCGCCAGAGCAGCTGATCACACAACATGCCGTACACCTCAGAGTGGGCCGGCCTTTCTTCTCCCCTCTGGCACGGCATCTATCCAGATCTGGTTGTTTTTGCTGCTGGCTGAGCCACCCAAGTGGAAGTGCATTTGATTCTTGAGCCAAACACTGTGTAACAACGACTGAGACTGCATCCAGCTATTTTCACTTTCAGCTCCATGCGGTGACGCATCACTCCGGTCTTCTGTTGCCATGCCAACAAAGTCTTGTTTTCACGTGCTGTCAGTTGTTGCCCGGATTGCCTTATCCCGTGTCACTTTAAATGGTCGATATGTTAATAAAATGCATTAGTTGTTATATGTACTACATACCAGTCCGCGTACAAACATGAATGAACAAAAAAACAGCCCTGTGGTCCGGCAGAACCAAATAAAGCTCGAGCCACTCTAGAGGTTTTAGAGATTTGTGAGAAAGATTTTGAATCACCTCTTAGAGGTAGAGATTTTTGAGCTCGGTTTTAACATGCTTGGAAAGACCGACGATAAAACATCTAGAGAAAATTTAATCAACCACTTATAAACAAAACTGGACAAGATATGCTGATGACGATAATACATCAAACCCAAGCCCGCCTCTGGATTTTCTGGACCAAAAAACAGTGTCAAGAACGGGTTCCAAGCTCATATTTCATTCACGGAGATCCACGCCGACGTGAATTAGTCACGGTGAGCGGATCCCGTCCTATTCAGAGCCCGGCGGACTTAGGAGCAACGACCGGACGGACGCTGGGACGGACCTCGCCCATAACGCCAGGTTCAAGTCATCCGCTGGAACCTGGACCGTCAGCAGGAGGGAACTGGACTGCCATAGACGCACTTGTCAGTATCAAGCTGTTCTGAGAAACTCCTTTTGCGAATGAACAGGCATCCAAATCGGGTTAAAATTGGCTTGGATGTTAAATAGCCATGATTGGACCATAATTTCGGGTTTCTTCCAACAGTTTTTCAAGGGTGTAGGTGAGCTCAAAAGAAATACGAACACAAATAATGCCAACGATAGAAGCTTTCAAACAGATTATTGGCATTGCAAATAAGCTTTTAAATACTATTCTTCTATGTGTAAAGGGTAATTTTGCACCTTCATAATTTGACACGAAGTGGGATCATCATGTATTAGAGCTTACCATAAAAATAGAAATTGTACTTGCCCCAGAACTCCATGTTTGCGGAGAAACAGCGAAAATTCAAAACGGTTATGGGCCCCATCAAATCTAAGCCCCACGCGTGCCGTCAACCCCAAAATCTAGGCATACCCCGTCAGAGCTTATGTCCATAAAGAGGCAGAACTAGAAATCGGTTTCTTTTTTCCTGAGTGGGTTCTGAAAGGAGCGAAATACGAAACCAGGGGTTTTTTCGGCATGTTCTTTGCCGCTGATAGCTGAGTTTAAGCCCCACTTTTTTTTTTTTTTTTTTTTTTAAATAATTTTTAAAATTTTTTTTTTTTTTTTTTTTTTTAAAAATTTTTTTTTTTTTTTAATTTTTTATATTTTTTTTTTTTTTTTTTTTTTTTTTTTTTTTTTTCAACAAAAAAATTTTTTTTTTTTTTTTTTTTTTTTAAAATTTTTTTTTCCTTTTTCCATTTTTTTTTTTTTTTTTTTTTTTTTTTTTTATTTTTTTAATTTTTTTTTTTTTTTTTTTGGGAATGTTATCTATTCCCACTAAACGTTAGTAAGTGAGAAGCTGCTTACAGCCGTCAGCGAATACAATTGGGTATATGAAAATTCAAAATAGTTATAACCCAATTCTAGATTACCAGAGGCGTGTCCAGTCACTACACATTTTCAAAATGTATATTCCCAGCCAGTATCACCGCCGCGACTCAATATAGTTGTATATTGAAAATGTGTTTCCAATCACCCCCACCCCCCACGACGAGTCCTTGATCCGCCTATGTCACCCCCTTTCCCAGACTGCCACGGGAGGGTAAAAATTATCAGAAATTAAATTTCAACTAGTCAAGGGACTAATATACTCATGCATACCATTCGCATATTGTTGGTATGCATTTTACCCCACTGTTTTACCTTACTGCATCCGCCCCTGATGAGTTTTTCACTTTTTTTCTCATTTATTTATGTGTCAAAGATGCCAAGCAGTATATGACGGCTTCTAATCCGCGTAACAAAAACTTTTTAGGTTGTATATATTTCCCCTCATAGTCCTGGTCCTGGAACTGCCATTGAATTTCGAATTTTGCGTAACTCGAGTATATGAAAATTTTGGGTCAATTATTTGTAAATCTGAACTAGTTTTGTGAAAATCGTACAACAGAGACAAGGGTTATGGAAAATCTAAAAAATACACAAAAATTGTATATTTTGCACGACCTTATTCTCAAAAAATGAAAATTTTGAAATTTTCTTTGCGTTTTTCAATAGGTAGAGTTTAGCTAGAAAGGAATCTATGGCTACTTTGATTTCCTAAATCATGTTTTGAGATTCTATTGCCACAGTTTGTGCTCATTCGGTGAGGGGAGACACACAATCGAGGTCAGACGAACATCTATCAAATACTGCCGTGCCTGACCAGTCAATGGACACAATCAGAGACAATTCACCAGCTAAACACCACGCCAGAACAACAGGACTCTCTGCTGTGGCACAGAGGCGGCGCACAATGGAGCAATCGGCGCCAACAGCTGCCAAAGAGCAGTCAATGGCTGCCCGTGGTCCGGGTGCTGGCGGCATGTGCGCACTTCGGGCTATTGCCTCCAGGTCCGGTTATAAAGGACGGGAGAAGTCTCAGTAGTGGTCGGGTCAGCTGCATAAACCCATGCCTCAGACTGGATCCATACCGATACGTCTCTGGCGCAATAATGCTGAGGGCAATATCACACCATTTATACAGAAAACCTATCGCGCACGTGGAGCTAGAAAAGTGCAGTCTTTAGAGCCAGCAATTAGACATCATCTTCAAGGAAATATTCACTTCGGATGATGGGATGATGACAGATAATCAGGACCAAGGCATGGGGTGAGTCACATTACATATTGAACGATTCTGATGACAGGACGGGCCCTAATGTGTCGGCCTTCATCGAGGACAAGGATCTACTGACAAACTGCACCAATAAACTCTCGGATCTCCCTTCCCAGCTCTGTGACGTCCCCGCCGCACTCACCTGCCAGCCAGAGCCAGTCGTTGCTCTGCTTGAGCAGCTCCGCCGCCGCCTGGTAGTAGGCCATCGCCTCCGACGCCAGCCCCGTCTGCAGAGACAGATCTCCCAGCTGCTTCTTAGCCCTTCCCAGACACCGTTTCTTATTGCTCCTGCTCTCCATGTCCAGCCCCACAAAATCCTTCCTCTCGAACGGCGCGCACAGAAGGGCCATTTTGTCGAAGCGCTCAGCGCTTTTGTCGACCCTCTTGGCTTCGAGCACCCAGAACAGCGAAGCGGCGAACTCCTGAATTTGGGCGTCTAAATCGTCGCACTGATCCGCACTTCCGTAACACAGAGTACGCGAGCGAAACGAGCCCGGCGTGCGCAGCGCATCGCTACCGGCCGAGTTCGCTACCACATCGTTCCGAACGTTTTTCTCAAGCGTCGCGGCCGACGCCGACGGCCCGGGCAGCGAGTTCTCCTTGTTATTGTCATCATCAGCATTGCTGGACATGATGCATCCGTCTGGTTCGCTGTCACTGTCCGGTCCCGGCGGCTCACTCGCTTCGCTGTTGGCCTCGCTGGTCTGGCCCGGCTCGCTGTGGTCGTACACACCGCTGTCTCTGTCCAGACTGGTGCAGCTGACTTTGTTGAGAGCGGCGGCGGCGGCTGGAGGCTCACCGCTGCTGCTGCCCACGCTGCCGGCCGGAGAGCCGGGGGAGCGCTAGCTGAAGCCGATGTTGAAGGCCCCGAGCGACCGGACGGAGACATGCCCAGCACCACACAGCGAGAGTCGTACAGGGTGGAGGCGTAGCGGCTTCGCAGCGACTCGTGCTGCTTACAAACATCGTTCAGGTCCACCTGGTTGGTCACGTGACCTGCCAATGAGAGTGGGGTCAGAGGTTGAATGAGTCACGTGACTGGAGACATGAGTGGGTTCAACAGATAAATCAGGCGTGCTGCTTGTCGGACAGGAAAATGTATACTTCACCGCCTCACCGACAAAATTCATGGATATATTTAGACATCTGAGGACTAATCAAACTCCGTTTTTACAGCAGGACATTCATTACACATTCCATTTTAATCAATTCAAGAGAAAAGACACAGCTATGAAAAAGTCCGCAGTGTCATTACGCCAGACCACCCAAAACTCCACCATATTATCTTAACTATACCCGTTAATTTTATATCTAAATCACCTTATCGACACTACACAAAACAATGCCACTAAAAGCTCGAAACAGACACCCTCTCTCATCTCTCACCCAGTGTGATGAGTCCCAGCACCTTGCGGTGGCTCTGGAACTCGCCCCAGTCGTTGTTCTCGGCTGGGTAGCAGCGTCTGTAGCGCAGCCAGACGGAGCGGCGGCCGCCTCCCTGAGCGTCCCGCGCCGTCACCTGCTGCACCCTGCTGATGCGCTCGAACAGCTTGTTGAAGGCGCGCGGCTTCAGCTGCTGACCTGCAGCACGGAGGGGGAGGGGAGGTGAGATGGAGCAGGGAGATGCCGCGACCACCGAGGCTGAACCGTTACTGAAAGGTCGAATAGTTTCCGAGTTTGTAGCATCTGATACTGGATCAAAACTAGATTCGGTTAAACATTATTTTATAATTTAAATAATCATTCCGCTGACTTATACAGGATTTATAAATGTTACAGGTATGCTATTTACGAGCCAGAGTAATGATCGAGTTAATTGTTAACCACCTGTCAATCACAACAATAGGAAACTGAAGAAATACCGGCAGGGCTTATCAACGTTTCAACGTCGTGTCTTCATCAGAAAACAAGTTTCATTTTGTCACCCTGCTCTTGTCCTTGTGTTTTCACTAGAAAACATGCTCGGTATGAACATCGGACACATATATCATACGGAAACAGCGATTTAGATTACTTCTTATTTTACGCCCTAAAAAAGCGTTGTAAAAACGAAAGCTCTGACCAACATCTACAATAGCCCCAGCGAAGGGAGTGGAACACATTCTTCCAAAGGGAACAGAGACACGATCACCCATCACGCACGTGACGTAAAGAACGTCACGCCTACCAACGGCAAGTTCATCCACGTCCCACGATCGAGCTCGCTCGCGAAATCGAAATGCAAGACACGACTCCATATCTATCCAGTGCACCGAGCAGTCGTTCCATAAGTTTCCCTTCGCGTGTGCGATAAACGAAAGAAAAAGCAGCAAGAAGCAGGCCACCGGTGTACCAGCACGCAAAAACCGTTCACAAAAACGACGGCGTATAATCCAACAGATGTTTATCGGGACCTGTTCGAGCCCATAGCGACTTTGTTCGCGTCGATTTCTGCTTCCGCTAGCACGTTCAAATCGCATTTCAAAAACATGACGGGACTCAAAATTACCTGATGAACGCTAGTACATGACAGCACATTTTCTCTGCTACTTTCTACGTTCCAGCCACTATGAATCCCACTGCCCATGAAGACTATCCACGAAAGAGGACCATACAGCTAAAGGCAGTTGGCCGCCGAATGTACCCGACGACTAACGAGAGAATCTCAACACAATAGGCGCACACAGACCCCCGCGTAATAAGGTAAAGATCGATGGGCGATCGTTGTCAGCGATAACCAATTGTCTCCGCACCTTGCGTCACATGCATGTACTCCGAGCGACCCCTGCCCCCGTGCCGGGAGAGCCTCTCGCATGTAAAGGTACTGAATCACCAGTTCTCGATTACCGGCCCATTACCGGCCCGGTAATTCATTTAGCCTGACACTGACTGACACCTGGAAACGAAAGTACCTGTGGAGCGAAAGAAATGTGAATCGTCTGAATCAGACGGCGACCGATTAGGGAAACGTCAGCGTCGTCATGGCAACGACGACGGCGCGTGCGGCGAGATGAAAGCGTCGGCGACGACACGCGCACGCGCCAGCTCAGGGGTCAAGGGTCAGCAGAGAGTAAAGACCCGGCTACGCTGACCGGTGACCCCCACCGGCACGAAATAGCCGTCCACGGTCACGGCTGGAGCCAGCGGGTGGCGCCCTCTGTCGTTAATGGACGCAGTTTGGGCCGTTTAAAAAGTAATGACGCCATTTTATCGCACGGGACGGAGTGGCAACAGTGAGCTGCTGTGGGGTCACGTGAGCGCTTACCAGCGATCTGCGTGCCCACGTGATGCGGGGAGCCCGCGAGCCCGCGTGTAAATGCTACGCGTGGAATAATTATTGACAAATGGGTCAGTGTCACTTAGGCCACCTCACGACACTAATTTCAAGCGAAGCGCTCGAGGTCAAGAAAATTACTGAAAACTGGAGAGAGAGAGAGAGAGAGAGAGAGAGAGAGAGAGAGAGAGAGAGAGAGAGAGAGAGAGAGAGAGAGAGAGAGAGAGAGAGAGAGAGAGAGAGAGAGAGAGAGAGAGAGAGAGAGAGAGAGAGAGAGAGAGAGAGAGAGAGAGAGAGAGAGAGAGAGAGAGAGAGAGAGAGAGAGAGAGAGAGAGAGAGAGAGAGAGAGAGAGAGAGAGAGAGAGAGAGAGAGAGAGAGAGAGAGAGAGAGAGAGAGAGAGAGAGAGAGAGAGAGAGAGAGAGAGAGAGAGAGAGAGAGAGAGAGAGAGAGAGAGAGAGAGAGAGAGAGAGAGAGAGAGAGAGAGAGAGAGAGAGAGAGAGAGAGAGAGAGAGAGAGAGAGAGAGAGAGAGAGAGAGAGAGAGAGAGAGAGAGAGAGAGAGAGAGAGAGAGAGAGAGAGAGAGAGAGAGAGAGAGAGAGAGAGAGAGAGAGAGAGAGAGAGAGAGAGAGAGAGAGAGAGAGAGAGAGAGAGAGAGAGAGAGAGAGAGAGAGAGAGAGAGAGAGAGAGAGAGAGAGAGAGAGAGAGAGAGAGAGAGAGAGAGAGAGAGAGAGAGAGAGAGAGAGAGAGAGAGAGAGAGAGAGAGAGAGAGAGAGAGAGAGAATCTTTCTCGTAGAGATAATGCATTTCCTAGTTTTCCCTATGAACAACTGCAGACTCAACGACAGAGCAACATGCCACGGAGGTGCTCGCCTATCTACAAGAATCATCCTCAATTATTGGAGAAGAGCGAAATAATGGCAATCCCCAAAGTCGAAGAAAACCAGTGACATGAAGTTTGGGGAAACATCTTCCCGTTATCCCAGCGTGGATTCTTATTTCCCCGAGTCGACATTCATGTTTGCGGAGGAACTTCTCGTTGAATGCTGCATCATTCGGTCAGGGCAGACACAGAGATCAGTAAATGCATAATCCTCGACTCCTGAGTGCGGAAACTCATCAACAATGTACTCCAACACTACTACAACTCGGTCGGGTTCAGCCTCAAGGACGGGCTGCTGCGGTGACCGGGCTGCCGGTCCTACCAGCTGGTGCCGGGGGGCCGCGCCGGTGCGCCGCGCCGGGCCCGTGCAGAAAGTGAAAGGCCGAGCACCCGCAGCGGCGAAACGGCGCGACAACCGGGGCGTGCGCGGCAGGGCGGGCACCAGCCGCACACACTGCCCCGCAGCCTCCCAGTGGTGCGGTCCGGCCATTGAGACCAGCATCAAGGTCAACCCCGATACTATTACAATCACATGAATGCTAGCGATAAGTCTGAGAGAGCGGCGCAAACCACTGCTGGTGTTCATAGAAAGTGTTCCTCCGCGTCCAGGCGTTGGCGCCGGGCTGGAAAACAGCTTCAGCAGAAGGGCCAAACAGGTACCCATCAGAGCGGCAACAATGGTCCGTGGACGCGCCGGATTCATCAGCAGGGCTGGAACAGACCCCCTCTGCCTCGTGCGCCGGCCGCCCGACAAACACTCGCCACAAACACCTCACATCGTTTGCCAGTTCGCAGAGAGTTCACTCCTCTGTAAATGATCGAGGTCGTTACGGATCCGGCAGCCTATTCACAGTAGTTTGTTGTGTTTTAACCCTGACCGGGGGCCATCGATGGCCCCCTAAGGTTTTTCCGGGATAGCCGAAAAACGACGAGGCGCAGCACCGCGGTTGAGGGCTCTACCTCTCACTGCAACATTTTCCCATCATCCCTGAAATTTTTTACCCCGGGTCACCCAAGGTCAGGTCACCAGACGAGGTCAACCAAGGTCACCTCACTTCACTTTAGAGCTCTGTAAGAGCTACATTTTAAACTCGATTGATTTGAAACTTCCTACACTTCATGACCCCTCCAGGGTCTACAAGGTGTATATCCGGGATTTTTCGATTTCGTGCCCTGAGGTCAGGTCACGAGGCGACCTCTCCCATTGGAAAAGCATGGGGAAAAGCTATTTCATGATATAAAACCCACAAAAATGATTGCAAATACTCAGACTGCTCAGAACAACGTTTTTGGACACCCTTTCACGGATCCCAGGGGTCATATTTGCCCTTTGACTTTTCCAAGGTCATCCAAGGTCACCAGAGGTCAAAAACAGTATTTTGACAATAACTTTTGACCTAATTGAGCTAGAGCGGTGAAACAAACACTATCGTGTTTGTCTTGTCACTGGCTTTCATTTGATATACGGCAAGTCACTTTTTGACCTTTCGTGACCTCAGGTCATATTAGGTCACGAGGTGACCTCTGGCGGTCAAACCACTGGCGGGAGGTCTTTACGTTCCACATAGCGGAAAAAGTACTGGCAATTTGCTATCAAATGTACTTTACCAGGCCTCAATAGCTCTAATGACATAAGAGTTATGCCCAGTTTGCTTAATCATTGCATATTTGAGTGAAAATAGCCGATCTTGACCTAATTTGACCTCTGGAGGTCAAACCATTGACCTGAGCACTAAAACATGCGAAGTAATTTCTTACTGAATTCACGCGAGCTTTCTATTGCACTTTGCAGATTTGCGCTAACGCCCATATTTTCGGAGTTAGAGGGGGCCATCGATGGCCCCCGTGGGGCGAAGGTGGCGCCGGACTCCGGTGGGGCGCGGGTTAATCATGCTCCAGGGGCTTAGCTAAACAAGCTGCCTGAAGCCACAGCACACTGACTTGGCCAATACATCAGACTGGAGATCTTTATACGAACGCTGTGGTTTTTGGCCCGCTCCTAGAAACCACCATAGGTTTATTTATCAGCGGTCTAAAAGCACATGCTAAGCACGCTGTGCGTCGCAATAACCCCTCCCGAATAATACCATCATCTCGCCAGCAGCTGCGGATGCCGGGACTGGTCAGTGGCCGGACGTCCTGCCCTCGCCGGGACCTGCCGCGTCACCCCAGCCCGTCGCTGGCGTTGTCGGCACGGTGAAAGCGCGGTGGGTACACGGCGCGGCGGCGCCTCCCCGCCAGCCAGCCGACGTCGCCTTACCGGTCCCACGGGAAACGCAGCCCAGGCGGCGAGGAAAGTCGCCCGTACGGTACTGGTGACAGTGAGGACCGGGGATCGATACCGGCCCGGTACAGTGGCCTAAAAGCACTGGCTGTCGTCCGCGAATCTGGGCAGTACTGACTGTCGGAATTCCACCATGAGGCGGCTCTCAGCGGAACTCTACCGTCAACCACTTTCGCCAATGGAGCAAAGGGTCGGACTATCACCAGAAACGACACAACAAATAACACCGTCGCCTTTTCAGACCACGTTCTTCTCGTTATTAATGGCGAATAAACGGCAAACTCAGTAAATACCGCACTAAAGAGACACATCGTCTTCAACGAAACTAAACCGCCTGATTCCAAGACTATGATTTACCGCCAATTACTACCTCTCCAGCCTATGCATACCGCCCCATGAGGCAACCTGACCCCGGCAGGCCCAGCACGCTAACGCAACCTCGCCGGTCACTGCATACCAAACCAGTGTAATTGGGGGTGAGGAGTGGGCCCACGACAGTCGGCCGCAGTAACTACCACTTGGCCTGTGCTCACAGCGTCGCCGCGACGGCACGGAGGTACAGGGGGAAGGAGACTCCTCTCCCGGCCCCTGCCCCAGGGCCACGCGCCTCCACGAGAATGCCTTTGCGGGAAGAAAATTCGGTGCGCTCTTCAGTTGGGGAAGGGAAATCTTCAGGGCAAAATCAAAAGTCGAAGTATCAAAATATACTCATTTATCAAGCAGAGGCTTTTTGCATATAAACTGGCCAAAATGATGAGTACACCTCAGTCTCACCTTCCGAAAAACAATACATTAAAACACGTCGGACATGTCTACAACGATACCCAGCACTTCTGTACTTCATATAGCATGGTGCAGTACAGTATGCAAGAGGAAGGAGAACCCGCATCCATCCCAGCCGGTTGCACGGTCTCAGAACAGCGCAAAATACTCTGGCAACACTCTTGCAACATCTGATAAAAAGAGGCATGCCGTGAACTGTGGTGCCTTTTTGCGACGGACTGAGACGAGGCCGTGATAAATCTTTTCGGACACCTCCAGCGGCGGAGAAAAACTTGCCTGACTACGTCAGGATAGCGGCCCAGGTCTGAGGAAGGGGAGGGGGCAAGTCCCACCAGGCAACACGCAAGGACGTACTATATGTAAGCAGAAGGGATCAGTGTCCCTTCAGCATACCATAAGGATTAATGTTGGATAAGCTTTTGACAGAAATGCTTCGAAGACCCTCGTGATACCAATATTATGTGAAATGCGAAAGTCCAGGGTGAGCTCCACAGCGGGTATCGTACCTGGCGCGAAGTCATCTGCACTTGGAGCAATTCCACGTGACTTCTCAAACCGGGACAACCCTTATACTAGTCATCCCCGCTCGCACTCCACAATCTCAGGCGCGTGAAATCAAAATGGTACGAGACAGCCCAAATGGTAGACCCGTCCCATCTGCCGCGTGACGAGTGGACATATCATACCGACAATCCTTTACCTCCCACGGTGCTGACTGCCCGGGGGAACCACCGCAGTGCTGGTCCGGAGATGAACGTCCCTGTTAAACCAGTGGACATCTATCGGAGCCGCCTGCTCACTAGAGAGAAACACGGCCCAGAAAATTCGGATCCACCCCGGCCCATATATAACGTTTGTCCAGAAAATTCAAGCTGATCGATTTGCGTAACAGGATCATTAATCCAGATCCAATCGATACACCAGAAACACGAATAAACGGACAACAATGACCATCTCAATCCGTAACGTGCTCTAAAGCCTCTCACATCATCTAACCAGTCCAATCCAGCGATGAATTTGATTGGATTGCACATACATTCGGACATCGCATCCATGACACTGGCCAATCAGTGACCATCTGTCAGACGGGCGTGCTCACTCGGGGACCGCACACCCGGGCACAGGCGAAAATCGGCGGAGAATTATAGGGCCAGCCTCCGGTGCCGGAGGCGTGGGGTTGCGGAGAGTAATGGTGCGGATGCGATTTCTCAGCCGAACGCTACTTTCCCGGTGACATATCACATAAAACCAGAGAGGGGACGTAAACAACGGGGACCGATGCAAAATGAGACCATCCACCATCCCGCTAACGAAGAGGAAAAACAGAGTCCAAGGTGATTTCTAAACCGATATTCCCGGGAACATACACGGTGATATTGGTCTCTAATTCTGGAGCACGTTCCAAACATTACCTTTACCATTACCTTTCTAAGACGGCAGCGATCTTTAAAGCTCACAGACTGACACCAAATTTCCAAAATTCCGAAATACACCGTATATTAAAAGGAAGATGCGGTGGACCGTTTAGGCACGAACTCACCAATGCAATAGTAATTTCCGTGTGCTCTGCACACTACCCACCAAGCGACGAATGCACCACCATCGCCTGGCGTGCCGAGCGTGCCCCTGACCACCATCCCCATCTCCAGCGGTGACATCCGGACTGGAACTACCATCCAGCCATTACGCCGACAAATGCCCCACTTTCCAGAGCCTCTCTCTGACGAGTGACCGCACGATGTTCCATTGGATAACCACAGCCGCGCATACCGGCCGTCGGCCAGATCGACCGATACAGCCCGGGAAGCATGCTCGCCCCGAGAAATGCGAGTACCGTAATTGCTGTAATGAAGATCGTGATTAGAAAGTGGCCGGCCATCTCCGACACCAATCACTGGGCGCTGAGTGGCTATTTCGTAAATCACGCGCAGAAACTGGTGGCATGACACCAAGATAACGGGCTCGTGTTTCAAGGACTGCCTCCACCGAGAAGGTCTCCCATGAACCTGTTTCTGTCAGCAATCCCAGTACATTTTATGGGCGCTGTATGACTGGACAGGTGGGCCCGCTCCATGGCATAAGGAACTCGACCGTAAATTCTACTTCCGGTGAAACATTCCACTGGTACGGCCGAAGGCAATGCACCATGACGAAGGGAGTAAGATTGACAACTACAGCATGGACGTGCGGCACCTGAAGCTGACTCTACATCCGAAGCCGGCAGCTGAAGCTGACTCTACAGCCGAAGCCGGCACCTGAAGCTGACTCTACAGCCGAAGCCGGCACTGAAGCTGACTCTACAGCCGAAGCCGGCACTGAAGCTGACTCTACATCCGAAGCCTAAAGCTGACTTACAGCCGAAGCCGGCAGCTGAAGCTGACTCTTCAGCCAGAACCGGCAGCTGAAGCTGACACTACAGCCGAAGCCTAAAGCTGAAGCTGACTACAGCTGAAGCCGGCACCTGAAGCTGACTCTTCAGCCAGAGCCGGCAGCTGAAGCTGACACTACAGCCGAAGCCTAAGGCTGAAGCTGACTCTACAGCTGAAGCCAGCAGCTGAAGCTGACTCTACAGCCATAGCCGGCAGCTGAAGCTGACTCTACAGCCGAAGCCGGCAGCTGAAGCTGACTCTACAGCCGAAGCCGGGACGGGCCAGGATACCGTCAGCTGCGGCAGGTTCCAGCATTTTCACAAGACCCAGCTCTAATCCTGATGTTTGAATAGTTCGTCAAACACGTCAGGTCAATCACAGCGGCTGTGCGAGTGGAGGGAACATGCGTGAACGCCCGACAGGCCACTCGACAGTGTTTGGGTTTCGCCTGCCACTGTTTGGACGTGCTGCCAGCCGAATACCCAGCGTACTTGTCTTGGTTCCGAGAAGGCAACAGAGATTTGGGAAGGGGCATTGGGAACTGGTCTCACACAGCGTTTAAAGGGAAGTGGCCTATTTTAGACCAATCCGCGTTCTACCAAGTGTCATCTCTTTGGGATATAGTCTGTGTAAAACGGACGGCCACTATCTGCCTATCTCCCGTGACATTTTCAAACCCTTCATCATCAATAACCTCCCTCGCGCATGGGACTGTTTATGTTTAGGTTGTATTTCCAGTTTCTTATACCATAGCTAGGTCCTGGCTCCTGACCTACAAAACACGACCCACACTTTCAGAATGGACAGGATAAGGTGCATGAGAAAAATGAGCTCGTTTGAAGGAGTAAGAACCAACAGCAGGCATTTATATTCCGCCCACATACGATTGTGCCCAAACCCCATTCGATGTCTAAATCTTTCAAACCAACACGCTATCCCCAGAAACGACTCCCCTTACACAAAAATTCGCCTCCTCTTTCGCCATAATGTCGATAAGAACCATCGGAACGCGGTACCACACATAGCCTTCCTAACCCCCCCCACCACAAACACACATACATCCGTGAGGGGGTCACGAACCACTCGCAGCAGCAAGTAGTCACCGGCTGTGAGTCATTCCATACCACATGGAAACGGGTAGCTGCCAGCTCAGCCACTGAGCGTTTTAACCTGGTAAAGTTTTAACAGATGTGCTTCGGACGGAATACGCTGAGATGTTTAACTAGCTATTTCCTCATACACGATACTCCACTTCCTTTGTCAGGGGTCAGTTATGGTTATAGGGAAAATATGATAACGTCGACAGTCTTCAGATACCACCACGCATCTACAAACCTTGCCATCGACCCTCCTTGCGTAAACCTCTGGTGGACTATCGCGCCACGGAGGAGCCGCCGGGCCAACCGGCGCGTGACGCGTCACGTGAGGCTGCGTAACGGCCACCCCTGTCCTGGAGAGCGTCACGCGTCACGGTGTGCCGATGCCGGGTGTCGACGAACCGCACCGGGTGGTGAGCTGGGGCCGCCTTCGGCCACGATGCTGGGGGACGGACGGGGCTTGTACGGGACAGCACGGGTTTGCGACCGTGCAGCGAGGCCCGTTCACTAGCGGAGGTGATTTAGCCCGGGTTTTAGCTCATGGCAAATCACCAGATGAAACAAGGTTAGATCATTTCTGCCACAGTTCTTTTATGTACTTCCAGCAAAGGAGAGTTATAATGTTTCTTTTTAATTATATTAATTTTTTAAATCTTTTTCATAATAAACACTTTTTATAAATTTAAATTAATTAAAATTATCTTTTTTTTAAAACCTTTAAACTAAAACTAAAAAATAATTTACATAAAAATAAATAATAACTAATTACTCCCAAAAAAACTATAATTACATTTAATTTCAAAAATTTAAAAAATAAAAACAAATTTAAAATGGAAGTCAGCATTCGCCACGGTGTATTTAAAACAAAATTGTTCCTAAGATTGAACTTGCGCCGCGGTGTTTGGATTTCTGGTTCACTTTGGTGGCCACCACACCATTTATTACTATTTCACTATTTATAGTGACGGTTAAGGCAAAACAAAGTTGATACCACCACTAAACGGCATACACGTTACCATAAAGGCAAATATTGACAGCCTTGATGGTTAGGACTCGCTTAGTCCACTCTGTTCTTTTTCTCCATGCTCGAAATTGTGTGAGGAACTACTGAAAATCAGGTGCAGCGGCCCCGAACGTGCACAAATTCACAGAGCCGTACTAGGCTCCCTCTAACAAAAAACCAGGTCTCCGCCGGAGAGGAGCCTGAGAAAAGCTGCGTTCGCACAGGCTCCGTGTTCCAAATCATGTCAGCGAAATGCCAGGCCGTTTGTACTACTGTCGACCTCATTGCACAACCGTCGGGAAAACGTCGTGATTTTTCCCGGCGAACCACGCTTGCAACACCAAAACAATAGGCTCTTACTGCGACAGTGACAATGCCACTCCCTGTGGACCCTCATTTATCCTACATTTCGTTCTCCAGTCATGGCTGAGCATGATGTCAGGTTCTACGAAACACTTCACTGCAGCACAAGCTGGTCTGACACTACAGGAAAGCGGGGCTCCGGGAGACATTCAGGCGCATCCAGATTTACTTGGCAGTGTATTTAACTACTTCTTTGGAGGGAAAACAACATCATTCATGGGCTGAAACTTTTCTAAACATCAGTACATACCCAGAAATAGTCCCAGCGGAGGATCCGGACAAGAGGCCTGAGGCAGTATGTGGGGGGACGGGTAAAAACAACTCGGAAGATGTGTTCCGGAGGGGGAGGAGCAATCCCCTATTTGTTTACGTGGATCCGCAACTACAAGATATAATATCGTGTAACGAGCTCCTCTTGGTCCAACATCACTTCTATAGAAAAGTTTCCATGTCCCCACGGGAGCGCGTGAACACGATGCCAAGACATTGTCCACTCTTAATGTGGAGCCATGCCTCCCAGGAGAAGAATGAGATCCCAGGGCCGGGCCTACACTCGCACGGGAGCCATCATTGACCCACTAAGCCAACTGTGACCACCACCGAGCACCACGCGATGGAACAATAGGCACACGGCTCAATCTATCAGCATCTCACGGCTGGTGCTCGATGATGGAAGAAACACAAAACCGGACCCCACGCTGGGGCCCGGACCCGGCTGCTGGAACCGAGTTTGGCTGGCCGCATTTACACTGTGAGATGAATTAGCGACTGTGTTAGATCAACGCAGCCATGCGCTGTGTGGGGGTGATTTCAGTGTTCATCAGTGTTGCCACCGGCGACAAAAGAGAGGGGGACCAGTCAAGCTTCAACCTGCCAGTGACAAGAAACTTTTCCCCACGAGGACCAAAAACGTATAAGATTTGGGCTCAATGTTGTCTTCCGCACGGACTGGTGTAAAAATTTTACGTTTTCTCCACGATTTGGCTAAAATCGGGCAATAAAAAATAAGGGAGCGGGGGGGGGCAGGCTCCCATTATTCCCACCCGCGTGTCAGAGTTATTGCGACTGACCAACCAGACCGTGGTCAGGAGGTGTTCTGGCCCATCCCACCGAATTAGCCACGCAGTGCACCAGACCCCCTGCCCTGGCTTCGTACCTCTGGATCGGGGCCATGTTCAACATTGCACCGGGTGAAGAGATCAGCTACAGATGGCGAGCCGCAGACGCACCTGTTCGCAACACGCCCTGTCGCCAAGTTCTGACAGTGGTCCCACTCTGGCTCAGTGCAGTCATCGAGCCTCTGGCCATTCCCATACATCTTCTGTGTGTATTGGGGTTAAAGAGCACGTCAGCTGCTAAAGGCTCTGTAGTGTCTGCACATCAGCTGTCTCCGAGAACATACATATAGTAAAGACGATAAATTGGGCAGCTCCGGGCGGATGTGAGCACCTCGGAGGCGGCCAGGTCAGCCGGGGTCCGTTTCCCACGCCGCGCCTGCTCCGGCAGGGCCGGGCCGTGCTCTGACCGGGAGGTGTGTACGGAGACGCCGCCCTTTCTGAGGCCCCGCCCAGACCGACCGTTCAATTGTCGTCCATCACCGGCACATCCGGCCACAAGAGAACACCACCGCCGCGCTGGAATCCAATATCCTGTCAGGCTACGGCAGTCAGGATGTGGGACAGAAGGATGTCCGCGAGCCATGTGTCATCGCCGAGTTCGTGATCTTCATATGACGCGCTGTCCTCTTTCTTTTCTGTACATCTGCCCTCCCTCGTCACGTGTAAGTTTTGTGGTACACATACACACCCTGGGTCATTCTAGGTACAACATTAAGTATCGTTAGAGGCAGAAATTACTGGTTTTGCCGCTTTAATCATTTGACAGACCTCCGGATATGTGTCAGATGGCACTGTAATAGCCCCAAGAAAATCCATTTGTGACTCGAGAGTTGTACATAATGCCGGGCTTGGTCGGTAAACATGAGCTTCCATCGACAACAGCAGTGCTTTGAGTGCGCGCAGCAGGCCGACACGCCGCGCTGGCACGCATCACACACGCGCGTGGCTCCCTCTCGGCGGGAGAGGACATTCCGATGCAAATGCGACCCGACTACCGCTGCCGCTAATGCAAACGGCGCACACCGCCGGCAGAGGCGCACACAGGCACCAACCCCGGGGGTCACTATTCACACCAATATCTCACGCGCATCACCAACCCTAAAAACAATCCACTGTCTTTTAATAGCGTTACGTTCTATTCCAGCGGTCCCGCCCCACACTCAGCCCTGGCGTCGCCCGTGCGGCGGAGTGGTGCCCTCCACCGCATGCATGAGCGTCCAGGTGACCGGTCCCTGACCCCACCCGCGGGCTGACCCTCCAGAGACGGGCGGTGATACAGCTGACCCGTAAGACTGGCTGGAAGCAATGCCGGTGCAGCCGTCCATGCCATCATGCAGCGGCGCCAGGCTCATCCCGGCCAGATCAAAGTCGGCGCCGGCTCCTGTACAAGACGTGCAAGCCGAGCCTGATGGATTCCGGATACTTCCCGAAGACTGGAAAGGAAATATCGGTATGGCCAGCATGCTAATGTATACAGGAAAATGACGGCGTGCTTTTTGCCGACCTGCACGATGGCGTTTGTTTTTCCGGTTTGGCCCGAGCACGCAACACCTTGCAAGGTCAAAGTACAACCGACTACGACGCAGTAGACTTGTGCTTTTATTCCAACCACAGTGCATGCGCTGCCACCAAGGCCACCTTCAACTATAAACATTTTCGCGCATGGCCTACCATGTATGCAAGGTACGACAGTATAACACAGCGAGAGAAGTGTGAGCGTAAACAAAATAATCCTAGATGGAAGAGCCTGACAAGGAAAGTCGGCGAAAGAAAGCGCTGAACAATGCTAGACTTTTGTTTGATGCCACAACCTACTGAGGGGAACTGAAGAAGAGGCTTTTGATAAGGTCCGCAAAACCGTACGGTGAATACAGAAGATGAGCAGCCTGTCTTTTGCGTGCGACCAGTATCAGTCATTATCTCCGGTGTGTATTTGCCGGCTGGTGGCGTGTGCCACGGCCGGGTCAGCTCAGCCCACCTCTGCAGTGTCCGCGCCGACCTCGACACCAGCACCGGTGTCCATCACAAAAACGACAGTGGCGACCCACCAGCACCACCAGACGCCGGGGTAACCGATCGTCGACCGACACCACCGCACTCAGAGGCGGAGGCAGGACCGGGGATCAGGGGGCACGGCACTGACCGACACCACCGCACTCAGAGGCGGAGGCAGGACCGAGATCCGAGGGGCACGGCACTGACCGGCACCACCGCACTCACGGAGGGCAGGGGTGGCAGCAGGGTCAGGAATCAGTGGGAGGCACAGCAGGGAGCATATGCGAAGAATGGACAACAAAGTTTACCGTATAATCATCGGTAACATGTAGTTATGGGCCTCTTCACAGCCGTACTACAACAGCCCGGGTCGCATTATTTTCCTACCAGCGTCCCTACCAACATGCAACAGCCTACCAGTCCCAGCGAGCAGCTGACGACGCGACATAACCTCAGCTATTTGTGTACCACTCAGTCCCAGTCCTTGCACTATCAAATTCAATGATCGCGTGACCTCCGAGCTCACCACTGTCACACATTCCTCCGCGTAAAAAGACACCAGCAGCAGGCGAATAGCCACAGAGCCGGCCACCTATACCGCTGGAGAGTGCCAGACGGAGCCAACTGTCACGCATAAAACCAACTGTCACGCACAGAACCGACCGTCTCAAACAGAACCAACTGTCACGCACAAAACCAACTGTCACGCACAGAACCACAAAAAAAACTTAAAAAACCAATAAAAAAAACTTTATAAAAACCAACTTAAAAACAATGTTAAACAAACAATTCAAAGAACAAAGTAAAAAACTAACTGTCTCGCATAAGACCAGCTGTCACGATGCTGACCCGCGGAATCTGCGGAGAGGCACCCTCCCCCTCCAGCCTGGACGTTACGTCTATCCCGAGCAAGCTGGGAGCACTGGGAGAGGGAGGAAGGAACGCGACTAACTCATTAGCAAAATTGCTAAGAATAAATTCAATTAGCAAGTTCCAAAATACGTACGTCTCTTTCGGTGGTTCTACCCAGGCGTTGTCACATCGCATACAAGGAACAAAGTTGGGATGGGGCTTTGAAGATTAAGGGAACATTTTGAAGCTTATAAAGATAGCAGCTTCCTGGCTGGTGACAGAAGAATGGACTTGTACAGCCCCTAACTAATCTGATTTTGGCTAGATTCTGGACAACTATTGCTCCTCGGCCAGATGAACTATAAGAATTGTTTGCCCGTTGCTTTGACATTGTCCCAAAAACTGGGGTCCAGATTTGTAGTTGAAAATAATTTGCAGAAAATATTTTGATGACTGACTCTACAATCAGTTTTTGGTTATTAATTTTTAAATATGTGCTGCGAGTATTAGTGGGCACGTAATCGATAGGTGGAGCAAAGCACACAAACTGTATGTTTAATCACGATTCGCAAGCAGTAGTTCGCTCACACTAAAGAAAAGCTCTGGGCCTAGTGTGTACAGATTCAATTGCAGAGGGCGTACCTCTTTGGGGAGTGCAGACACCCGAATAAAACGTTAAGATATTATTAAAATATCCTTTAAATTTTCATGTTTTCCATCTATAGGATTTTTAATTGGTTTCGTGTCCTTCAACAGACCTGTGAGAAGGCTAAAACATACGTTATACAAAGCCATCACATTTTATTACGGTGCTTATCGCCATCGTCTCAAATCTGGGCACCCCGACTCATTTTAGAACCCTGCACCTCAGGCTGGCGTCTCCTTTACCACACCCGCGCCGGCGCGGCCGAGCGTGCCGAGGCGGCGGCGGCAGCCACCTCCCACACCAGCGGCCTTCAACCGCCGCAGCACGGACAACAATACCAGTGCGTGGCAGCAGTGTTGGTTGTTCACGCCCTCGCGCCCCTGCGCCACGCAACCCACCCACAAAAACCGACCGCTCAATAGACGCTGCACGCCACGGAAGAGGGCGCTTGGTGAAGACGTGAGGCACCGCGCTCCGAAATTCAGCCGCGAGGAATGGGGTAGGTTCAAGTCGGATAGCGAACATGTTTGACGCACCCAGGGTTGAAATGAATCTTAAAACTTGGTCAACGCAATACTACCCTTCCCTCCTCCCAATCTGTGGTTCACATGGATTCCATGTGCGATGCTCAACACACGCAAATGGACTAAACTCAATAGACAATTACGTACGCAAATCATAAATGGCAGCCGATAAATTATCCATAGATAACACCCAAGTTTCGAAACAACTCTATAAAATCCAACAATCGCTGCGGAATGGTCAATCCAAGAGACGTTCAACACTCCTCCCACGAATTAGAAACAGCATTCAAACGGCTATATCAATTAGCCAGTTAAATACAGCCATATTCCACGCCGTACCCGCCGACCAGAGATTACAGATCCGTCGATAAATTGACCAATGTTGGGAGATAAGCCCGCACGAGCAGAACATTTATAACCTCAAACACGACGTCAGCGGGGGAGAAAGATAATTGGAGGCATCGGCGATTCATGACGCCGCCACCACCGCTGATAAATGACGTCACCGGGGGACTGAGCGATGATTGGTCAGAAATGATTTCCAACAATACGTCCATCAGTGGAGGTTTTCCAGCGGAGGTGAACCACTAATGATCTCGTCTTGACTCCTCTTCAAAGGAGCCATACCCTTGATTTATTGAATGCTGCGGACTCCAGCAAAGCCCGGCGCCGCTGGGGCGCCCATTCAGCTCTGGTAAATGGAGCGATCAGTCGGCTCAATGGAGCGTCAGCGTGACCTCTCGATGACCGGACGCCGCTCCTCACTGGTTTTCTGCACATTCATGAGACGCCTGTTCCACCTCCAGCCTCAGAGGAGGTGTCTGGGTTTGGCAAAGAAGAACTGGAAACACATCTAGGTGTGTTAGAACACAGCAGGAGCTTATGGACCTTGAATTTACGTGGAGCAAACAGGTTCTCTGAGTCCATCGCAAGAGCAGGCTATCGATAAGAGTCATGCTGCGACTGTCCACCGTCACTGCCACATCAGCCACGTCATGACGTCAGTGGCCCATCAACGTCAGCGGGGAATGGGGCGGATCAACACGGAGAGGGCAATGACACGGTAACTGATACTGTCCCGTTTTAATTAATTTCCAATGGTTGTCGCCCGTACGATTGCCCATTACGAACTCTTCTGTCTGCTCCTGTTTAAACATCTTGGCTTTCGGTCAACCTACCACGGCTATCTACTGCCTCCGGTGTTAGCAATAACCACGATAAAAAACGCCAGTTTCTACAACAAAACAGACATATATATTCACGACTCTTAAGACAGAGCAAGATCTATGATAAGGAGTGTCCGAGCCAAAAGCGTCGTCTTCGACTCGCCCCTCCAGACCCCCGCCGAGGCGGGGACGCAGGCGCCGCCGTGTCGCCATTTGTCACCGCTCGGTCGGGTACTGGTGTTCGGGGGCAGGGCCAGAGGTCACCGTTCACGGCCCGGTCAAGGTCAGACACCGCTCCAGGGTGTTCCCACGCGCCGCCGCTCCCAGTGACACCAGACCGTACCACGGCGGCGCGGAGTGGTCAGCGGCGACAATTTATGCACAACTCACCACTTCAGCGGTACATTGGAAATAAATAATGTAAATTCACACATGGAACTAATAATAAAGACAAAAATATCGGCGATACTGCATTAGTATGATTGGATCAGACGCGACACTAGTCTGCTATTTGAACACGATCGCGCCTCTCGATCGCTATAATCACGCGACAACGCCGACATACGCTCCACACCATTCGGAGCGCCGATATTTCTGTGGGGAGCACCTACCGAAGTCCAGTTACTGCCAAACTGATCGATCAAGGCGAATGCCGTCTCCGCTGACAGTTAAGTGCGATCGTTTCCGCGGTGCGGCCTCGAAAGAGCGATTTGTGCGGTCGGGAGTACCGGAACTAGCCGGGGACCCGGTGGATAGCCTGCCAGGGCACAGCGCTCCCCAGCCAATCTGCGTGCCGGAATGAATGGGGTTTCAACAAATACGATGTTTCCGCTGGGGGAGATATTCGTGATGTTAGCTTGAATGGGGCTTCAGAGGAGAGCTAACTCGGCGGTTCAGACTTATTGTTATGCATGAGTCGAGGGTACAATGGGAGGCGGAGCGAGATAGTTGGAAGCTTGGCAAACATTGGGCGTCAAGCCACCGTTTCAAACGAGAAGTTTGGGAGGAGAGTTTCGATGCGTCATTTCTGGAATGCAATTACGATGGTTGTGGTATTGGAAGTTTCTCTCATGCACCCAATAACTGAGAAGAGATAGGATTGGCGTCGCTGTACCGCATTGTCTACAAGCCAGCACATTCACAATGGAATGACCTTGAATTGACGTCATGATATGATGATGATGATTTCCAACCATCAGGCGAGACTATAACATTATACTTCGGCTACTAATTCGATCTAGTGATCAAGGCCACGACAGACAACATACAATGGGAATAGAACACATATTTTCTATTTACAATTCAAAAATACAATACAAAAACACGCATAACACATGGGCAAGTAAATTTTTGTGAAATATGAACTTCAGCACCACCACATGGGAAGAGAACTACCATTAACGCAGCATCGGCGGTTTATACCCCGCCTCAGTCGATAACCAGATCTGGTGCTCACAGTCGCACGATCCGAGTTCCCACTGCCACCGGTTGGAAGGACAACCACGCTAGTGCCAGAGGCAGCCGGCTACACCGACTCTCCCTTCCCGTTTCTGAAGTCAAGTGCCACGCCCGGAGGCACTGCCTGGGGCAGGGCCAACCCAACTGAAGCCGGGTACACTCCGAGTGTGACAGGTAATTCTAGTGTAGGCGAGTTTACTACCTTGCCGAGGAAAACGCTTCCTTTTTGTGCGAAAAAAATTAGGAAAGCCACATTAATAGGAGGGCTGATGATTGGGGCAAAGGGAAAACGAAGTTTAGCCGATCACAATCTGACTGTGCCGAGATTGGAAATCCCATATTTTAGTTTCCACTTCTTTTCTAACAAATGTGCATCCGAAATGGTTACGTAGTAATGAAGTGTCGTCACCAGCAAAAAAGTGAAGGGGCCAGTCAAGCTTCAACCTGCCGGTGACAATACATTTTCCAATTGAGAACCAAAAGCTTATAAGATTTGGGCTCATTGTTGACTTCCGCACCAGCCGGCTACATTTTCCATTTTTTCCAACTTGACTGAAATCAGCAAGTTCTTTTAATGAATAATGGTAAAGACATGCCCTCTACTCCCCGATTCCGACCGCCTCGTATATCGCAGTACTCATGAAATCTACAGCAAGGCAAATGTACCATCAGACCTAAGAAATATAAACGCCTACGAGAACGCAAACATATACAATATTTTACTATAACAAACTTGGATACAAAAACAGCCTCAAAATCTCGCTTTACGTTTCTTTTTCGTTGACGGCACGAACGAGCCATTTCTACATGCTGATGGCTTTGGAGCACCCAGGTCACTCAGCTTGCCTTCATGGAAGCTTTAACTGGCCGTTCGTCAGGCATTAATGGGAGTATTTATCAGTGAGTGAACCGTTGGGACCACAATTTACACCGAGGCGATGCTAATCATCTGTGTGGGAAAAAACGACAGGCGAGACTACCACCAAAATAGCTTTGGCTGCCACGAGGAGGGGCCTGTATCAAAACCAAAAGAGAAGCGGACAAAAAACTCGACTGGAGCAAACTTGGTAAACAAGTAAGCAAATAACGGCACGAGTAATGAGCTTGGCCAATCACAAGATATCAAATCACCGTTTTCAGCCGCAGCATTTCCATAACCACGCGGCAGTCGTTTCTGTTTCGAGAGTTACGTATACCTCCTACACCGGACAGTCATTTCCGTTTCGGGAGTTACTAGGGCCTCCTCCATAGGACAGTCATTTCCGTTTCGGGAGTTACTAGGGCCTCCTCCATAGGACAGTCGTTTCCGTTTCGAGAGTTACGTATACCCCCTACATAGGACAGTCGTCTCCGTTTCGAGGTTACTAGGGCCTCCTACACCGGACAGTCATTTCCGTTTCGGGAGTTACTAGGGCCTCCTACACCGGACAGTCATTTCCGTTTCGGGAGTTACTAGGGCCTCCCACACAGGACAGTCGTTTCCGTTTCGGGAGTTACTAGGGCCTCCCACACAGGACAGTCGTTTCCGTTTCGGGAGTTACTAGGGCCTCCCACACAGGACAGTCGTTTCCGTTTCGGGAGTTACTAGGGCCTCCTCCATAGGACAGTCGTTTCCGTTTCGAGAGTTACGTATACCCCCTACATAGGACAGTCGTCTCCGTTTCGAGTGTTACTAGGGCCTCCCACACAGGACAGTCGTTTCCGTTTCGGGAGTTACTAGGGCCTCCTCCACAGGACAGCCGTTTCCCAAACAGTCACGGCTCAGCGGCCGCAGGATAAGCGTATCGGGGGTCACTGGGTCACCCCCCTCTCCACTGTTTATAGCAACCAGGGGTGTCAGTGGCGTTTCAAAGCCAGTGCACAAGAACTGCCGAAAACAAATCAAGTCAAAGACCAGCACATCATTGAAAATAAATACCTACGCACTGGAGTAGCTCCGCTTGTGTTTAGTATCTAGTAAATGTTTGGCAGAAATGAGGACGTTTTTGGTGTTTACAGTTTTACAGCGTCGGGATCGGTCTCGTGAGTCTGTTTTCACTTGTACCTCTGCTACGGCGTTTCGCCCAGCCGCGTCACGGCCGTGTAGCGCCGGCGTGACGGAGGTCACGAGGCACACCCGCGAGTCACGGGAGCCTGGCGGCGGCGGCGCACACGCACCGATGTACCGTCAGAAAACGGGCACACCGGCTCACGCAGACGTGCACTGATGGGAAACGGACGGCGGCGGGAAGCGCAGAACACAGGCTTGGATGCGGCATCAACCACATCATTACTGGGATCAAAACCTCGAAAATTATTGGTCCACAGTAAGTACTGACTTACTGGGCCCAGTTCGCCTCTATGAAGTGTCACTTGGCGGTTGAAGAGAGCAGGCTCGGTTTGCCGACATAGTTCCTGTCTGGCTGGAAGTGAGTCTCAGCTGGAGGTGTTCCTCAGCGCCAGGCGAGGCCACTTACCTAAATCCTGGAAATACTCTCCGGAGGTTGTAGAGATGCCTGATACGTCCCCAAGAGTCATAACCCACGCCATATCCAGGTCAGGTAACATGGCCGTAGAAGTCGGCCGGCAATGGAGATGGCACGATACAACCGGCACCACTGTCAACAACTTCCCCCGACCGCGGGGGGCACAGCGTGCTGTCTTTCGTCTGCGCTGGGTGATTTCAGACCACGCGACAATAGAGAAATAAATTTAGATTTCTTTTCTGGATGATGTCAAAAGCAGTAAAGCCCTGATGACACCAACTATCTTAAACAAATGCGGGTTCATCCGTGGCGAGAGGGAATATGCGAACGACGGTAAACCAGACGACGGCCGAACATGAAAAATACGGTCACTTCTCTTACTCTCCTCCCTCAGCATGAAGCTTAATTGCGACTTTTTAGCGCTTAGGCCCAAATTTCTGTGGCTACCCGTTTCTTAAGAAAAGAAACGCCACTAAGCTAAATATGGGCCGCCCACAGTGCCAGACATTAAGGTAACAATAGCTTAATTCGCGGAAGAGAACGCCGATCAGAAGTAAACCAACCCCCGTAAAAATATGAAAGGGAGGGACATATTTAAAGGGCAAAGAGATAAATATTAAATGCTATGGCTAAAAAAAACCAGAAAAATATAAAATGTACAGACTGCATATCACATGAACTTTATAAGCTTTCGCTGTCTGAGAGGAAGCCTATGCGGGTCAACTGGCACGTGCTGGCGTAAGAAGTGTGTAGTGGAGCTCTTTAACGCGGAAATGGGTTTTAACACGAGTCCTTCCACTATCAGGAGTCAGGACACACAGAGAAACTTTCCCAGACACGGTGAGAAACCCGTCCGTCGCGTTCGACGTTTTAACGCGGTCCGTCTGAGACTTCTCTCCAGTAAGAACTTGCCACCGGTGAACACGGTTGGGTCTGAAAGTCACATGCTAAAGCGAGGACCGCCCCAAGTCACGGCGCAGAGAATTCTGACAGTCCAACTCCGATGAGTGAGAGTAATTGGCGAGACGAAAACCATAGAGAAAGCGGAGAGAAAGTGTCACCAGTCACTCATACGATGGATCAACATCTTCAGAGCGTTAATCACTCATTTCCAGCGGATGGTAGAGGTAAATCCGTAAAACCAGACACTAGAGCAGTTCTCTGAACACGGGTTGATCTATGAAGAAGGTGCAGGAGGCTGTTCCTCGTACCGCGGATAAATGTAGACCAACGGGCATGGAAAGCACTGGGAAGGGCAAACCGAGCAATGAAAGCTTCTCACGAGTGAACGAGCATCACCGTGAAGTGTGAATGTTCTGTAAGCATGCTATCACGCTCTATCAGTCCCATTTCGACGACGACAATCGAAACCCAATGGTTTCCATTTGGTCTGAGCAGTGGCAAGTCATTTTCCGCGCTGCTACACCGCTAGCCCTTTCAGTGGCGTTTCGTCAGACTCGAAAGAGTCATCGTTGTGGCATGAAAGGCGCTTCCTTTCCGGCGAGCTCAGCGGCACAAAAGGCATGCATTCCGATTACAACTTGATTACCATATGAGTAGACTCAGAGTGTTCAAGTTCGTGCGAGTCATCCGTAATGGTATCCAGCGTCGGTTTAGGAATGCAGTCCATGCTAGTTTACGAAAATCAATAAGGAGACAATAAACGGGCATCCCAAAGCCGACGAACCCCGCTTAAATAAAAACCGTCACTGCCGGTCCTGGGTAAAAACAGCTGTCCTCAGGGTTACAGCGAGAGAGTGAGACCTCCTGACACAAAGCTCTTCGCCTCTACGTCATCCCGCTGCCCACCAGAAGCCCCAGGTGTGGCCCTGTCCGATCCATGTGGACTTATCCCTCCGAGAGCGTGCATTCCAGACCAGATTACGGACCCCTCCACTTCAGCCTCACCTCCAGCGCTGCGCGAGGAGTCACGGTCACTCCGCTAGGTCAGTATTGACAACTTGCCGCGAGGGCATCAAGTGGCGAAGATATCTCCGTGTGACAGGTTTCTGGACGGAAGGAGCGGTACAACACGGGGTAACTGTCGCAATGGAGGATCCAGGAGAGAGGCATTCCCCCTCAAACGGGAAAAAACATGTTTTGCTCGGGGCAAAACTATGTTTTGTCTCCCCCAAGCTTCCGACCTCCTTACTCCGACTCCATTTAAGTTAATAAGCAAGGTTTTGGTACCTTAACTCTCAACTTCAAACAGAACCATTCAACTTCAGTGTTAACATTGGGCCTTAGATAGCAAATCCGGCATCTTGTGCCCGTGTCTTTCAACGCGTTTTTTTTGCTTTTCGACTTGTGTTTACCCCCAAATCCTACCGTCTATTTAAATTGTGAGAAAACCTTTCACCGCGTGACTTTTTCTATTTTGACATTGGCTTGCCCGCCCCAAACCTACAGGCTAGATCCACCACTGCATAGCTATATGTACACATCCACATCGAGAGTGATCAGTTCAGCAGAAACACATCAGCCAGAGCCGGAGTTACTTTTCCTCGCATATAAAAAACATCATTTCAGCGTAATTTAACCCCACAAAATTTCTGACCCAACCAAAAGCCGTTCCTCGTCTGCCATAAGTTCGTGTTTCAAGCAAGACCCAATCCGGCAATACAGTCAGCTATTGCGACTGAAAGCAGAGTAGCTGACTGCCTAATCTCGAAAAAAGAAGAAGGAAAAAAACAAATGAACCGTCGAAATCAAATTGAGCAATGTTTCGCTCCAGGAGCACGCCAGAGTTCAATTCAACGGGCGACCGGAAACGTCTGACTTTGATGAAGGAAAACTACAACCTCTAAACACAAAACGTTCCAAAAAATTCAAGTGTAGTAAGATAGCTCTTGCTACGCAAAACGCAAACCAGGCAAAGAAAATTGCAACCACTGGGTCCCGTATGATGAAAACCATCACAAGCTTCTCAAGCCATACGATCACAAGCCCGCTGATTCCAATGCCAGATGTCACAAACTTTCATATGATACATCAGCATCAGGCGCCTACTTTTAAGTTGGCATACGGAAAGCATGTCGCCGGTTTTCTATAGCCGATACACACGCGCCGTTGAGAATGATACGACAACCAAATAGCACGTTTCCTTTGCCATATGGTAGGCATTTTCCTGTCCGGGGCAGATTGATAGAGCAGAAACAGTCGACTATTATACCTCCAACGAAGTAATGAGCGTAGAGGCATCATCAGCCTTTATAGCAGCATTCGCTTTAAAAGTTGTGGACGGAACATAGTGAAGCCTTCACACGATCTCCAGTGATGACAGTTCTAGAAAATACAATTTGAAAAATCCCAAAATTTAGCGCATGAAATTAGCAATCTTGAAGAATGAGCGCTTTTATACCTAGCATGTAAAACAGTTCCCAAGGCAGAACAAAAAAAGGACGATGTACCACTGAAGTTACTTAAAAATGGTTAAATATTTTAAAACCGGTGAGAAAACCAGCGCAAAAAGAAGAGAGCACTTGCCTAATATCTAATGTGTGAATGCCCCAAAAGCTAACGAGGTACAAAAAACGAGTCTGCATAAACCTCCGAAAATCGACCACAATACAGTCTAAATTACGAATTTAAGATCCCTGAAAAGTAGAAGTTCTGCTTGAAATCGCTTTTTTTAACCGTTCACCTTCTCGCAGAGAGAAATTTAAATTAGGAAAACCTATTACCGATACGAACTTGTAGCATATTTCTCAAACGGAGGGTAGAGCGATACCTCCAACCAGGGGCGTCGCCACCGGGGGGGGGTCAGGGGCCGGGCCCCTCTCACTTTTTGGCCAAAAATTTCCTGATCTCAGTCAAAATTGGAGAAAACCGGACATTCTTATAACCAGCCGCTGCAGAAGGCAACGAGGAGCCCAAATTCGAACAGTACTTGGCCCTAACGTGGGAAGTTTGTCAGCGTCAGTTCCCCCACTTTTTGCCGGTGGCGACGCTTATGCCTCCAACACTGTACGCCAGCATCAACATTAGCTCTAGGCCGAAACGTGACAACTATTATACAGTGTTGAACATTCCTTCCGTTCAGAGCGGCAGCACATGTCGCCCGAGACGGGTGGTGGAGCCGGCGACTCGGCAGAACCCACAACAGCCCAGCCCAGCGGCTGACACCAGCGCTCATGGCCGCTTCACACGGCGGAGTGACGGCCGCATTAGCGGCGTGCCAGCGCGCTTTACACTCCTTTCAACACACACACACACACACGCGAGCTGGTGGATCAGATAGAGATGGCGCCACTCAGGCGGAAAATAACGGATAACTGCACGGAAACGGATCCACAGCCAGCGGATACATTATCTGTTGTCATATTTAACGATGGGGTCGAACGGAGATTTCTCGCTGACTCAACACCTTGAGTCTATAACTGAACAACTGCTGAGATTTACAGCAACTGGCTCAGCTTAAGCTAGCAGTTTGCTGACCAGCTGTTTAACGAGCTCGAGCACAAAGGCCATCCGCCATCCCCAGCCTAGCATTTAGCACATGCCTCTGAGCACTATTCGCAGGAGGTGCCCAAGTACAACTACTCGGTATGACAAAAGCCATATGCGTCTGAATAGGGGTGATGGGGAGGGGGGTGCCCCGCCACTGTGCCCACGGTACCACTATTTGTGACACCACTGTGTCACCACTTGTGACGCCACTGCCATCACCTGTGCCCCACCACTCACCGCTAAACATTTTCGATTCCAGCTAAATTGGGAAGACATCGACGCAAAAGTATGCGCAGCAAGTGCAAAAGGCAACAGTGCGCCCAAACCATGCGAGTTTTTGGTTATAGACGGGAGTTTCTTGTCAAGAGCAGATTTAAAATTGACCAGTCCTCTCGTTTTTTTGGCCATGGCAATGCTTATGACATAAAAGCCTTACAGTATATCTTCACTATAGAAATTAGTGGTTCATAGCTCTTCTAAGTCACAAGATTACGTTTTTGTGAGACATTTACAGCATCTCTTCACTAACAAAATTAGTGGTTCATAGCGTTCATAGCTAGTCTAAGCCACATCGCTACGTTTTTGTGAGACAATCACAGCCTGGCATCGGATCTAGCCGTTGGTTGGAGGGCAAACCAAAGTCGAAAAAAACGTCGCGCAGTGACAAATTGCGCTACAATATGCCTTTCGGTAGGATTTTGGGAACTGAGACGAAAAGCAAAAAAGCACGGGGGAAAAATATGGGCTCAAGATACATTTTTTCTATCCAAGCCCCAATACTTCCACTGAACTTCTAATTCTGTTTGAAGTTGAGAGTTGAAGCACCAAAATTTTGCTTACAAGCCAAAAAGGAGTCGGGGAAAAAGGAGGTCGATCGCTTGGGGGCAAAAACATAGTTTTGCCCCGAGCTTTCCGTTTGGGGGCAATTGCCTTTTGCCCCCTGGATCCGCCACTGCAGCCTGCATCAGTAACACCGGCCGGTCGTTAACAAGTCGGGTTCAATACTGTCCTTGCCCCAGTCGCCCCATTCCCGGTCACTGCTCCCCCCCAGCCACCAGGGGAGCTGCTGACCACGCCCAAACCTGCAGAAATGCTCACCGAGTGTGCCTGAACCGCTCGACCAGCGGAAGGAGACCAAGACGCAGTACTGAGCTGTGCAGGTAAAACTGTACTTTTTACTCAAGCCAAGTGTATGTGGCTTGAGTTCAGTATCGTGAATACCCCCCCCCAACAAAAAAACATCCGCAGCAACTGAGAACTTACAAATTTTTTTCGTAAATTTCTTAAATTCTTTTCACCCACGGAGAAAAGAAGAATCGAGAAATAGTCGATCTTAAACATGCCCATGTTGATCAGTTCCAAGTAACATAGACGGACAGAAAGATGCGGTGCCTGACTAGATCCAGTAATCAATAACAGACAGACGCCACGGGCCCTCGGGCGTAACACGTGAACTGAGTACTCGGCAACCACCTCCTGGGAGACATTAGAGCTCCAGTAGGCAGTCGCCGCCACCTCAGTGTCCTATAAAGCGTCGAACAGGCCGCGGAGTGAGCCCCGCCCCGCTCACTGTCTGATGAAACCAACACCGGCGCACGTCACTGCCTGGCAGAGAGATAACTGGATGTATAGACAGTGTGAAAATCTTGCTTCGTTTTGCTGAGCTGAAAATTTGCAGTCACAACTTGGTCATTGCAGTACGTCCCAAGCAACCCTTCTAAGCGATGCGCTGACTCTTCAATACTAAGAGCCGAAACTACCCAAACATTTGCTGTCAATAGCGATGTGTGTTTATATTTAGCCGAAACTACGACGTATTTCTAATACAACCGAACATAGCTGCAGACCGTAGCTGACAGTTCTCGAGCCGGATAAATTCCCAGTCTGATTCAGGGAGCGGCCGGCGCCCCGAGGACAGCGGAAACCGTCTCGAATTCCTCACACCGCGTGAAGGAGTTCTGAATCACTCACTAAGCTACCCTGAAATTAATGTCTAGTTTTTCGCCCACACCCGGAAAACAAGACGAACGTAAGCGCCGCACCCATTCATCGGGTATCTATGAATCCTAGTTAAAATGAGTTTCCGACCATAACACAGGGTTAAACTATTCTCATCAAGCCAGTAGACACCCTCACTCCAACGTCGGCATTCTACCGGTTCACAGAAACCGGCCCTTCCATCGCTACGAGCCCATAACTCACCAAGGCGGAGGGCGGTGATTTGTTGTTGCAAAACGCCGCCAACCATACCTACATGTTCCATTTCAATTCCGGCTCAGCAGTACTGGCCAGCTTAGTCGTCGCCGGCAGCAAGGGCCGCGGTGAGTGTTCAAGGTCACACATCGCCTGGGGCGGCGCCGGCGGCAGCAGTCACGCGGTCGCCGCCGACGGGCGGGGAGGGGCGGGGCCGTCTCTGCAGGCTGCAGCTCAGAGCTGCCGCTGAGTGAAGCCGAGGCCGAGAGCAGGGATTGGAAAAACGAGACGATGACGGCAGCTGTCCCGGACGGGATCAGTGAATACTGGGTTGCCGCTTAGCATCAGTCGGCAGGTCCAACCTAAAATACAACTACGTAGATATTCTGTTTGAAGTATGGACCTTGGAAATATAAATCGATACGCTGGAAAACTTTTGAGTGCAGGTCAATAATACGGCCATGAGAGGCAACTAAAGGCCTTTGATAAATGATGTGACATCAGGGGCGTAGCCAAAGGCGCGGCAGGGACAACCGTCCCCACCCCCCCCCGAGTGCCCGAAGGGCCCCCAGAGAACACGGGCCGCGCGAAGCGCGGCTCGCCCGCACTATGCTCTGTAGCCAAGTTTGAAATTTCATACCAGACAGGGCCCTCTTAAGCCCTATCACTCTATTCTGTAACAAGCAGGGCCCTTTTTACCCATCAGGGCCCTTTTGGCGCTGTCGCAGGGGGCCCTTTTCGGGGTGCCACCCCCACCCCTGAGCGAAATCCTGGCTACGCCCCTGTGTGACATGGCCTTGAAAAGTCCCTCACTGACCAGGGTCACAGTATGACCTGGGGGAGTGGGGTATAACGACGCATCAATTGTCAAGGTTATACGTATGACCCAACAAGCCTCAGCAAGGTCATATATATCATCCAACTCCTCGGATCGAGAGAAACGAAATGATGCCATTGACTTTGTTCTAGAACTTAAAAATTTCTGAGTTATCAGGGACTTCCAAAATTAACCTAAATTCATCGTATTTTGCCCCCTGTGACGTCACAGCTCAACCGATACGGTTCCAACATTGACCCCCCGGCGGCCACGGGTGTCAGACGAGCACAGGCGGCGGCAGGCTAGACATGAGCGGGTTCGCGTGCCCGGAGGCCATCAGGTCGGCGAGACTGACACTTCCCGACACTCGTCAGTGGGAGGTTTCGTGCCGTGCTGTACAGTGCCAGGGCTCGTCTGTCAGGCGGGAGTCTGTCCCGGCGGGTGGGGTCATTGCGACACCTCCCCTCCCCTCCCCTCTGCCGCCGGGAGTGGCCACACGCCAGCTTCCACTGCTGGTTGTGTAATACCTACACCTCACCGGCCCCGAATAATTGTTGGTTTAACGACGCACCAAATGCCAGGCATACGGCGTCGCCAACTCCACCCTGTTCGAAGGATTTTGGGGATCAGAGAGACTTATTCAGAGGCTCCGCCGGGACTAAACCCGAGACCGGTGGCTTAGAAGACAAGGGTGCTATCCACTAAGCCACCTCATCCCCTCACCTGCCCCGAACAGAGCTTCAGTAATAGTTAGCGCATTGGCTGGAGATCTCTTCTTGAGCCAAGGGGGTCCTGAATAGATTGGCTCTGACACGATTGTGCATACTTGATATTCAAAATCCAGCGGGTGGGTACCCCTCAACGCCCCCCTCCCCGTGGAGGTTCCTTTCATTGTTAGCGACCACTTATCTGCCACTGAGAGTGTAAGTCGACACTATAGAAGTGAGACAGGCACATCAGACGTGTGCGCTGTACCGACACTCCAGCGACCGCAAGATCTGCTTCCCAGCCCAGGCCGGGCCTAATCTGTATCAAACGGTTTACACTTACTCAGTGCACCGCCACCATTGGGGTCACGGGTCTTCCCACCAACACATGAGTTACAGCGGAACGTCAGTGGTGAAATCTGCAGCCATCATGGTAGGCAGCTGCCGTGAGCTGTGCTCAACGCATAGGCGGATCCAGGGGTAAACGTGGGGAGGCACTCGCCCCCATCGACCCTTGGCGCCCCCTGACATGGTCACGGTGCCCCCCCCCGAAAGATCGATGGTACACCTGAAATATCGTTCCCCAAGATGCGAGTATCGGCGCCCCGCGATAGGATTTGCTGTCCATCTGATGGTTTAGCCGCTCAAAAGTAGCACCCGATGGTCCGGACAGTGCCTCCTCCCGGATCGGAAATCCTGGATCCGCCTGTGGCTTAACGCCCGTTAGACGTGCTTCCATCACCTTGAACCCTTGAAGCGTCAGCGCCTTGGTCTACTAACCTTCAAGCAATGACTGTATGGGAGAACAAGCCTGGGACCGCGCAGTCTTACTGTATTTGCATTCCCTAACATCAAGCGTCTCTTGGGCCCCGAGGCACCTCGTGGGCGAAAGGTCTTTAGCCTTGGAGATAGGCAATTCGCTCGCTAATTTCATTAGCATTTACAGTGTCATCTCCATACGGGAACCGCTACATTCTGACCTCGCATCGGCAGTGAGTGCACCACGGAAGATTAGACAGCCAAAAACGGCTCAGTTTCATGCGTCCCTCGGGTGTGGGCGCCATCCGTTCAAGCGAACGAATAAAGGGTACGACGGCTGACTTTATGTATAGACGTGGAGTGTTATACTGATTATTAAATGCCGGGTTATTTAAGATATGCAGCATGAATTTTGCTTCTACTCTTCACGGATAAATTTAGGGCCGCTTTAACTGGAAAGAGCCAGTAACGACAGCCAATAAGATCACAAGCAAAAAACTGAGATTCAACCCGATCCGGCAATGGATATTAAACAACACAAGACATACATCAATATATTAATTAGCTAAGATTCGACCTTGTCACTCTTCAAAATCAGCCGCACACTGACACAGCGATCGCCCAGCTCCTCGACATTTCCAGCTGGGGCGCACCAGCACGGCCTCCAGGCCCGGTCCAGCAGTGGCCATTGACCACTGACCGGCTGGAATGCCGCCGGGCCGCGGTACTTTATGGCTGGACGGACCAGTTTGGCAGGTTGGCCGCCGCCTGCAGAGGCCTCGGTGCGATGGGGGCGGGGGCGGGGCGGCCTGTGCCGCACTGCCGCAGCGGCCAGCCAGCTGTACTGAAAATACTGCAGATTCAGGACAACGGGACGGAAAACTGCAGATGTGATGTGGCAAGTGAGGAAAAATCAGCCTGAAAAACTTATACTTGTATACAAAATTGTTCAGGAACCTATTGAAGACTTGTCCAGGCCGGCGATTCCCTTAGTAAGACACAGTCACCGTTCCTTATACGACTGCGGGATGTAGCCACCAGAAAGCCAATGAATGGATCGCAAGTCGGTATAGTCCGAGGGTTTGTGCAGTGCTACCCAGATGGAGGGCAGCTAGTCCATCCAGCGACTGACCCAAAACCCACGGGAACCAGGTCCGCCGACTTTCCAGTACACTTCTTCTCAACTGCATCGTTGCACGCCAGAAGCCACAGAAAAGTCGACCAACTCTCCAGAACGGGGAAGTGTTACACAGCGTGCTCTAGCTGGTAACTGGAATAATATTTGAAGGTGAGCAGCAGCGCACCAGTATCCCCGGATATTCAGCCTGTTTTTCAGGTTCATAGCTAAGTAAAAAAAGACTCACAGAATTATAATAGGCAAGGGCATGGTAAGCCTCAGAGAATCAGTCTCGGCAGCGAAAGGCACCACCGCTTTGAAATGTGGGCAGGTATTTGGTGGGGGGGGGGGGGGCTGAAGTGGGAATGGACAAATTACGTCTGAGTTGGAGACCGCAGACCGACGTTGGAATTTTCCGTCAGAGGGGACCCGACGGAAAAGAGTCAATTGGCTCCCAATTCGTTTCATCTAGCTTGGTGGCTTTCTGGCAAACCCACCCACAACAGCAAGGTGGTGAACAAGCACTCTGCTTACCGACCTGTCGGAACCTGTCAATCAGGCCACGGCCGCGGCCTGTGCTCCAATGAACGAGTGGAACAAAGATAACCACTGCGAGGCATCAGCTCTAATTCGCACACCGACCGACGCTACCAGCGTCATCGATCTGTCAGGGAGGGAAGGCGCATTTTCTTTGATCGGGATGGTAATGTTCTTGGCTACCTTCTCCTGGCATTCAACTGCAAATGAAAAGGCGAACCTTGCGGACCGTATTCTGAAATGGGTATCTCAAGGCAGACTGGGAAAGTATCCCTCGTTCCCCACTGTGGTGTCAGGGTCATGTCCATGCCCTCGGGGTCGGGCGGCAATGAACAGATTGCGAGTCTGCATATGGTCTGAAAAAGTTTTTTGTTTTGGGGATTTCAATACGGAGCATCGATAGTGCAGGTCATGTAACGACCTAAGGAAGGAAGCGAAACTAAGCATTGGACCACGACGCCTCCGGACATGCACCGAATTCGTCTCCGGGAGAGTGCAAAGGCACCGACCCCAGCAAATATAGATGTAAATAGCGTGTTCACAATCGCGAAGCATTCCATTGGCTCGCTCCTGAACCCCAGAACGGGGAGGACAGCGATGAGAGAGCCTTCAGAGCCCAGAGTTATTCTTTAACCAATCAACACATTGCAGCACGGACACTGACGGTCAGGACCGGAGCGTCACTTACCCACGGGTCGGACCACGATCAGCAGGCTCTGGTGGTCCAGTGCCGTCGCGTGACTCACCCACGGGTCGGACCACGATCAGCAGGCTCTGGTGGTCCAGTGCCGTCTGCTGGTAGTCTGGGAAAGACATGGCCGAGTCGGGCGGCGGGTCCGAGAGGATGACGCTCACCGAAGACCGCATCCTGAGGCTACGCGCGACTCACACCCCTGCCGAGGAGACACCGGGTCAGAGGGGTGGTCAGAGGGGACCGCATCCTGAGGCCACGCGCGGCTCACACCCCTGCTGAGGAGACACCGGGTCAGAGGGGTGGTCAGAGGGGACCGCATCCTGAGGCCACGCGCGGTTCACACCCCCTGCCGAGGAGACACCGGGTCAGAGGGGTGCTCAGAGGGGACCGCATCCTGAGGCCACGCGCGACTCACACCCCTGCCGAGGAGACACCGGGTCAGAGGGGTGGTCAGAGGGGACCGCATCCTGAGGCCACGCGCGGCTCACACCCCTGCCGAGGAGACACCGGGTCAGAGGGGTGGTCAGAGGGGACCGCATCCTGAGGCCACGCGCGGCTTACACCCCTGCCGAGGAGACACCGGGTCAGAGGGGTGGTCAGAGGGGACCGCATCCTGAGGCCACGCGCGGCTCACACCCCTGCCGAGGAGACACCGGGTCAGAGGGGTGGTCAGAGGGGACCGCATCCTGAGGCCACGCGCGGCTCACACCCCTGCCGAGGAGACACCGGGTCAGAGGGGTGCTCAGAGGGGACCGCATCCTGAGGCCACGCGCGACTCACACCCCTGCCGAGGAGACACCGGGTCAGAGGGGTGCTCAGAGGGGACCGCATCCTGAGGCCACGCGCGGCTCACACCCCTGCCGAGGAGACACCGGGTCAGAGGGGTGCTCAGAGGGGACCGCATCCTGAGGCCACGCGCGGCTCACACCCCTGCTGAGGAGACACCGGGTCAGAGGGGTGCTCAGAGGGGAGCGCATCATGCTCAATCCCTAGCATAGAGGCCACTGGGTCAGGGACGTTCACAGATGATTGTATTGCAGAGACGCTCACTGCCCTGCTGAGAAGTTGGAGAGATGCTTATTCAGGACCACATCCTGATCACTGCTCTTCTGACAGGCCGCGTGGCCAGAGAACGCTCATTCAATGGGATCGGACTTTACTGTGCCAGACCTAAAAGAGAACAATATTTATACTTTTATCGAGGACTTCACAGCAAATAGCATCGTTTCATTTAAGCGAAAAAAGTGGTCATATTGGCATGTACATTTGTGGGTCAGCTTCCGTCGATAAAAAGCAGTTAAAATGTCAGCACAACACTAAAGATAACAATCATCAACGGAACGATAACGGTCAACACCTTCACTCTTCAAAACCATAAACAGCCTTCCATTCACTGAAGAGGCAATTGGGGACATTTTAATCACCACGTCAACAAAATCACAAGGATGAGTCCCAAAACTGCCCAGTTAAGACGATACACGTCGTCTCTAAACAGGCAGCAAACCGCTAATCTTTCAGCACAAACATTGTAATAACAACCGTCTCAGCAAACTACCAGTGAATCCATCAGCTGACTGTATCAGCTGGTAGGCGCGAGGGAAACCGGAGTACGATAAAAACGACCGAGGAAAAACCAGGGAAGTAGATGACGGAGAAACGAGTTGATGAGAGATCCAGTCTAATTAGGAGTGCTTCCGTACTTAATTGGTGAATCTATTTCACCATCAGCAATTCCGGTCTCTGATCTATCAACACAGTGTCCCTTAACTTCACAAAAGGCGCATGTTGTTAGCATCATAAACACACACCCTGGCTATGACGGTCAACAATCCACATTACCGGGCTATTTCACAAGAATTGCTCGTGCTCCTCAGACTCATGCCGAAGTTCATCATCCAAAAAAACTGGTAATCAAGATATGCAAAATATCTACGACAAGGGTTCACTAGACAGGTACAGTTTTAACACTGTAAGAAAGCCAACAGCAGTTGTATCTCAACATGGACAAGCTCGGCGCGTCTTGTCATAAATCGAGTACCATTCGAAGGCCCCGCACGTGACTAATCGAGTGCATTCAGGTTTGCAGCTCGACTTCGATAGATGAGCCTGACAGAGTGATGGGCGAGAGGCATGTCTTTCGGATCCGACTAGCGGATCAGATCTGGCAAAAATAAGAGGAAACAGATGGCTCCAGATTAAGCGAACTCCTAAAAATAAATGTCTATGTCAGTCTCAAGGATATTTGCTTTTGAGTAGTTTCACACCCACTGCTAGGGCCGTACCATCGAGTTGCTTAGGAAAATACGATTCCTACTATTGTTAGACAAGATGGAAGATCCATGGAAGAGAGAAGCCTCCATCCTTGCTCCATAGGTCTTACACAGGCGGAGCAGGAGCCATGCTTTTCAAAACCCAAGGCACCGACGTGGCTCCTCAATTCAGGAAAAGCAGCTCACAATGCTCATCCGATTAGTCCCCGCGACGCTTCCACTTCCCACACTTCAATACAAGAAGTCGGGAGTCGACTTCGACAAACACGAGGCGCGAGGATCCTGAGCTGCCGCTTCTCTCTGCAGATTCGATAGAGGACGGCGCCGTCGGAATCTACCAACAAGAGAGAGAGAGAAAAAAAAGGGCAAACAAACAGACAAGCACAAACACACACAACAAAACAAAACCACACAAAGAGAGAGAGAGAGAGAGAGAGAGAGAGAGAGAGAGAGAGAGAGAGAGAGAGAGAGAGAGAGAGAGAGAGAGAGAGAGAGAGAGAGAGAGAGAAACGATCCACTACCCAATATGTAAACACTCCGGTGTGATGCTTAGCTATTCTGTTGTCATGCACCTCCATGCAGCGAATTGCATTGAAAAGCACACAGGTTCTTTTGCAAGCACCGGCACATGGGTCCGTCCTGCAGCGTGCAACGTGACACATGATTGGCACTGGCTATTCACGTGACCGCTCCAAAAGACTGCAAGACCTAGCAGTGCCCGCTTTCCTAGGACATTCAAATCGGCATATCTACAGATCCGTTACAGCCTAGGCCATTTGACTGTTTTTTTTTAATGACCGTCTTCTTTGTAATTCTTATCTGCTTTTCTCTTACCTTTGTGTGTGATTTTATCCCACTGGGATAGTTGCGTGTGTGTAAATAAAAGCGTAATTGATTCAACACCAACCAATCCGTACCAAATGGCTACCAAACAAATGGAAGAGGCTACAACTTATCAAGCTGGCAAAGGCCAGAGGAGGCGATAAATTAGCCCGGCCCACCAAAGGCGGCGGCGAAAGGAGAGCAGCTGCCGCTCTCAGGTGGCGGCGATTAACTCCGCTGCGCCGCTACCGAGAGAGCAGATTCGCACACCAGAGGATGCGCATTCGGTGCCACAGGCAACACCGAACACACCGCCCAGAACTCATTAATCGGGCACCGCGAAACAATCGGCCAAGGGGCTCATTAATCGGGCGCGGTACACTTTCCACGGCTGGGAGTTAGCGCACGGACGGTGAGAAGCCGGATCTCCAATAGCAGAAGATGCTTCAGCGCCGCGCGCACATATGGCGTGTGGGGAGGTGAGAACGCCGTCCCACAAGCTCCTCTGATGCGCGGATTGGTTCATTCTATTGGCTGCCTCGCGCGAAAGCTAGCCGGATTCCGCATGGGATAGAGGGTGATGGGAGTAATGAATGAAATCTAGACCTGAACACTAGAACTAGACTCGGAATTAATCTAGAATAGCAAAAACGAGACACTCGACTGGGACAAAATGGCGATACAGCGATACAAGTCAAAATGTGACGTTCACCTGCGAAGAGAAAATCAAGCTTTAGCACCCAGTATAAGGTGTTTGGCTAAACCAGGCTTCTCTCCGCACAAGGGTGCTGAAAGCCCACATATTTTTACAACTACATCTCTTAAGGCGCTGTGAAAACAAAGATTGTGAGCCCCTCGGCACCACCAATTGGCGTGTTACTTTTCTACTCCAGTCGTAAACGCACCCAGCTAGAGGCATTGTGTCGGGTAGAGGTCAGCCTCAGACCTCAACCCTCCCACAGGGGCGGTGATTGACCTTGGCTGTGCACGCGGTGACTAAATTAAGTCCACCATCAAAACACTGTCAGCGACCGGCGTGCAATCAAGCCGTGCACGCTGCACGTGTGCACGGCTCTAGTTCACACATCTAATTAGTGCCTGCAGATTGTATATATCAATCATGTTTGGAGCTCATATTTGCAGAGTTCACTTGCCACCCGGGCAGACGCCAAGAGTAGTAGCGCTCATGCAAAGCGTAAACCCGACATTATTTCATATATTAACTAAGACATCTATGAGTCATATAACGTCTGCAAGAGTCGGTTTCAGTACAATCTGTACACGCTGAGACCACAATGTTCTATTTTGACTGTGTCATGAATCATTTTCCCAGACCGACTTCCACTTTCCTATCGCCACAGTCATCGCAGACCATGCATCTGCGCTGGCCACGGACAGAGCGTTGTTTACATTTTCATCGCCCGCACAAACGCCTGGTGAAAACGGCAGTGAAACCATCCGCTTCCCAGATCAACAGCACATGCGCCAGCCAACACTTAACTCGCATCGACTGATGATCTGTAATTAGCCAGGCGGTTGAAAAAATTAGGCTCGTTAAAGAAACACGACAAAGGGTAGAACATTTCTAATTAGCGAGACCATTGAAGAAATTGAGTTCGACGAAGCACCGGAGACGAGTCCCATGTTTTCACTTACCCCGAGACTGCTTTCAGCGGATCCAGCAGCAGCGGCACAGGAAACAATCTGCACCAACTAACCAAAGGGTCGACGCCTCAACTTGACCCCCTGACCCCGGGAGAGATTGGAGGTCAGAGGAGGCGCAAACCGGGACTCCATCTTGGAGCACGGCTTCTCTCTCCGACAAAACCAATAGAACCCGACCAATACATCATCGCGGGCTGCGAACTCCAATATTGAAGATGACACGCCAGACGCTGATTTTTAATTGGCCTTCGAATGCAATTTGGCGAAAGAATGAACCGACGAATCAATAACTGAAACTTGAAGTGACTCGCACGGTCTGTGAGGTCCAGAAACACATTAGCCTCGGAAGGTAGATAAATTACCTTTGAGTTACCACGAGAAACGAACACCTGCAAGTCAGTTTTAATATCCAATGGCGTTTCTTGACATATTAGAAAATACTTAGACAGTATTTCTCCATTCTCATTCAAATCTACGCCAATGCAATCTAATCCTTCGCAAAAACTATGGTCTTGTCGTACGTGTGAATTATTTCGGACTCAGATTTTCGACTCCTAGTTTTCCAGCAATCTTCTACCTCGGCCGTGCTGGAGGGCGTGCGCAGGCGGTGGAGGGCGCCTCCTCGGCCGCGGGGCCGGAGAGCCCGTCCGGTGCGCCCGACTGACAAGGTCGGACCGCGCCTCCGGCAGGCTGAATTCCGCCGCATCAGCCCCAGGAGTGTGGAGGAAGCGACGACGCCAACCCGTCCCTGCCGCCGGGAGGGAGCGCTGGGACAGAGGACGGAGTGTCGCTCCCCGTCAACAACTGGGGACGGGACAGCGATCTGCGCTGCCTGCTATTTACGAAGAACTCGCCAACAGCTCAGGAGAGGTCAAACTGCTCAGCAATCAGTAGCGAAAGAGAGAAATGTCCCCGGTATCGTAAGACAGGCTTTCTCCGAATATGGATGGAGCAAGCCTACCACATGCCCCAAGAAGTGAGTCATCTATACCTTACCAGCGCCATACCCGATACGACACAAGGAACCTGACACAAATAATCTTCCTGACGATGCCTCAGGAATGTCAATGGGTCACCCCCTTCCACAGGCTATCCAGTGCCTCGAGCACGCTAGGCTGACAGCGCCGTTCCAAGTTAGAACGGAAGGTCTCGTCCCGTACGCGCGAGACAGTCAAACAGTCTCTCAGAATGAAGACCCAGCACGAATAGAGAGTTCAACACAGGTCGATCATAGCTCATTGACTCCTTCCGAAATTCAGATCAGATCAGGAGGGCCAATCTCCATCTGATTAACGTTATCGCGCCCGGCACACCGTTCCGCTCTGGGGTAGGGCTGGACACATCTCGGGCCGCCCAGTCTTCAGTTGGCCGTCCATCCCGGCCGCCATACGCCCCTCAGCCGCAGGGATCCATGGCGGATGGATGGATGGCCGCCGACGTTTGATGGATGGCCAGCCCCAAGGACTTCAGGTTTACAAATAGGCAAGGCTAAGACAAAGAGTCAAAGGCATGCGGAGGTTAAGAGGCGGTACTCGAATAACCGACGGTGCCAGCCTGTGATTCGCAAAAGGAACACGGGGTCATCGATGTCACGGTTCCCAAATTACTGGAGGGTCCTAAACATCACGTGGTGATCTCTCGTGGTAAACCCGGAAAGAAGCATCAACTGGCCCTCACTTTGGGAGGTTGGGCATAACGACCAGCAGTCAAGAGTGAGCAGCTTTCAGAACCACGGAAGCTTTGTTCTACGAACTACACCAAACTTTCGCCGCGTGCCGTTGCTGTTTGTTGTGTGTCTCGCCACGGAGACACTCTAGTCGTGATTACTCAGCTGTGCGCTGGCTGCCTGCCCAGCTGTGCAATGAAGCTGTCAGCCGGCACGACAGCTGTGGCGCCATCTTCGTCCCGCGCGCGCGCTGCCAGCTGGCTTCCCACCAAACCGCACGTACGAGGTCGGACAGACGCGGGGCTGATTCGCTTCCGGTGCACGCTGTTCTACGGCGGGGACGTAGGTTCACGGTGATAGGCAGCTAGAACTACGCAGACATGAAGCATTGTGGCCAACAATTATGTACATACCAAACACGAAAATGATGGAAGATAACTTTCCCGTACTGGCTCCGATGGTTTCAATGTCTAGGATTTCCACATTGCTGGATATATCATACCTGTCATTCAAGTCGTGATTTTTCTTTCTAAAAAGTAATCTCGTCTTCCCGTGTCAAGCTACCTCCATTCTACCATCAAGATTTCCATAAAACATCAAGTCTCGAGACTCAGCCACCCGGCATCGCTGCCACCACCAGACTGTGCCAGATCTCCGACGTCACCCGCGTCGCCGACGACGATACAGACACGCACGCGCGCGCGAGGCACACTGGCTTACATCCCGGAGCAGCGCGTCGCCGACGCCGGAACTGAGGCGCCGCCACGTCGCCACCGCGTATTAAGACCGTACAAAGCGTAATGAAGCCGTGAAATGAGACCCGATTCCTTTGAGGCGTTCGGACGCGGCCTCTTGGCTGCCGTGGACGGAATGAATAGCTCTGATGAATGTGCTACTGCCGGAGGGAGAATTCGACGCATCACGCTGGTAAATTGGAGACAGTTTTGTCGATGGTTCACGCTGTGTTTGTGTTCATTCTAGTTTAGGCCATGACTGGGTGTGAAAGAGGACAAGCTACGTGAAAAAATACGCATTTATTTGTTGCAAGAATAATGAACTTATGCAATCCATACATCCCGTTATACATCTGGTCAATGCTTACATATCCTTTCACTCTTTCAGTTCGCATCAAAGCAAATTGACATTTTTGCATTTTTAGAATATAGTTGTCCCAGATCCCGCCCACCAGTGTGCCACTGGCATGTCGCGTGCCAGTCCCCAGCCAAAGTAGCTATACCCGTTCTGAGGGTGCCTCCCCTGCGGTACAGCTGTAACCCCATCTTATCGTGCACCGCTGCCAGACTCAGCGATGAGCCCCGGCGTCTCCCACGGGTGCAACACGTGACCCTCATCAGGCGCTGCACACTGGGATCTCTCCACTTTCTTACAACCAGGGTCACCACATCAACAAATCTCCCTTGCACTATTTTTGTCAAGTTTCGCCTGCTAGCTAACCGAGCAGTTGGCGTCGTTCCACCTGTGTTTATGCCGAGATCGTGTTGCACGTTCATGTTTACGATCCAGTACGATGTCGCGTTACCCCACAGCACTCAGTATGGCCCATCCCAGTTCCCCATACGAGGTTTACGAGCGGAATACGGCCATCAGCTGGGCTCGGCACCAGTTTCGGCTGCGATTACCCATAATGCCGTATCGAGTTAAGAGGGAAACCAAGGCGGACTCATTCACAGCGGAGGGAGAAATTGAGAAAGGCACACCAGCCTACTGTCATACACCCCTGTTTTCTCTTTTTGTTCCGAAGAGGGCCCTGACTCCACTCATCTACGCCTGACCGAATTTCAACGCACATCTGGCTGAATCCTACCCAGAGCAGATCTCAGCCAAACTGGACATACATCACGATCCGTCTTTCCACGCTGGAAAGGCGCCGGCGGTACCGCGGGCGTTACTCGGTCCCACGGCCGGGTCAGGCCCAGCGGGGCGGGGCGGCCGCCCGCGGCGGAGACCCGCGCCGACATGTGCCCTGCGGCTACGCCCCGGGGGCGGTTAGTTCTGCTCTACATCAAAGGCCGATCACCGCGTCTGTCTGGGCAGGTGGGGTCACGTAGAAACCAGCGACAGTGGAACGGCGGTGTGGTATGAATCGGCACCGCTGAGGTAGTACAGCACAGAAGGCAGACAATATGTAATGTTTAATTAAAACCAGCTATAAAGTAAATATACTTTTGTCTAAGTTTATGAAAAACAAGAATAGTTAAAAGTTTAATTGATATTCCGATAGCCGTCATTCGTTACAATATTCAAAACGAGATAAAGGGTAAAAACTAAGGCGGCATGTTGTATCCTTTACATTGCGACTATGTTATCCGCATATCCTTGACCCTTTTCAGCTTTAACTAGGGCTGAACAAGCCGTTAAGCAAGATAATCATACATGTTTCGTGAAGCCTTTGACCCACTGCTTACACTGTTCCAGAACCCGCATATGCGCTTAAAAAGTATATCGTGTTCTTTCGAAGTATCGAACCTCTCTACACTTTACTGTAACTCAGGGCGGACAGATTTAAGACTGTTTCAAGTCGACAACAATGTTGAGACTAATTGGCCCCAGCCATAAATAATGGGCACTGGCACGTGAACGACCACAAATCCACTTTCATTTCCACAACAGTCTTACAAAACTGCCAGCTAATTACTACAAGTCCATAGGCAAGTTCGGAGCTGGAGACAGCGGGCATTGACTCACAGCTAAACCCAAACAGGTACAGACATCACTGGAGATTTCCAGTCAGAGGCACTTGATCTGATTGAGACCCGGCTTTCCAGTACACTGGTGCCCACGTTTCCATGAAGTTCCCTCATACGACCTCTCAACGGCAGACCGTCAGCAGGCGAACCCACTTGCTCATTATCCTGAAGTTCATTAGCTAATGGCCCCTGACGCAAGAAGATGCGGCCCGGGGGAAAGCTGTGATACTTGAACAAATACAATGAGGTCCCAACTTCAGGAGTTGAACGAGGAGTCATAGAGCGGCGTACATGCGGTGTCGGATCCCACGAATTTTTCATTTCTCGGATGGCCTTATCATTCTCGTCTGCTCCATGCTGAGTCCATGAAATCCATTTGGACAGAAACCACTACTAACGAACTCCCGTTAGAGGATGACTGACCTGGCACGAGAGAGAGAGAGAGAGAGAGAGAGAGAGAGAGAGAGAGAGAGAGAGACAGAGACAGAGACAGAGACAGAGACAGAGACAGAGACAGAGACAGAGACAGAGACAGAGACAGAGACAGAGACAGAGACAGAGACAGAGACAGAGACAGAGACAGAGACAGAGACAGAGACAGAGACAGAGACAGAGACAGAGACAGAGACAGAGACAGAGACAGAGACAGAGACAGAGACAGAGACAGAGACAGAGACAGAGACAGAGACAGAGAGAGAGAGAGAAAGAGAGAGAGAGGGAGAGAGAGGGGGAGAGAGCGAGAGGGGGAGAGAGCGACAGAGACAGCGAGAGAGAGAGAGAGAGAGAGAGAGAGAGAGAGAGAGAGAGAGAGAGAGAGAGAGAGAGAGAGAGAGAGAGATTAGATGACCGCCTCATCTCCCCCGAAAGTATGTTGCAACGGCACCCTTCCTCCATGCCGCACCAGCGTGTTGCCCAATGCAAGGAGGGGCGGTAAAAACGCGGCGCTAAATGACGCTACGTGACCGAGCAACGCCAAGTGGCCGAATGAGGACACCTGCCTCTTAGAGCAGCGTTGGGAAAGCGGGAGGGCAACTGTAAAAGAACTTCACTGAGGTAGGTGGGGTGAAAGGTGGAGCCGGGGTCTATTCACATTAAAATCGCCGTATCATGCCTAGATCACGTAAGGCATTATAACACCCGGAAATGGAAAGGGGACATCCCAGAATAATTCACACACATATCTTCTCACTAAGCGGTGGCATTATAAACGATATGAGTCCCGGCAGAAGCCGCCTCCGCCCCGCCAGGCGGCGCTTATTCATTGCTGTGCTTTTTTAACATCCACCGGTGCCGCCCCGTGCTCTAGCCATGGGTGCGTGAGGGCGGGATAAACAGGAGAGGAAATACTGCCGCCCACCCCAGCCCCAGTTAAAGAGTGCCTGCGCTCTAGCGTGCCGCATCGTTCTGCCCTGAACGAAGTACGTCTCTACTGTTAAGACTCAGACTCATTACTTTCCTGGTTTTCGGTCACCTGGGTAGAATTACTCGCAGTTTTTTGTGTGTTTGATTCAATGCAATGCTACCGATATAATTTGTAGATATAATAATCACGTTCTTTTTCAAGTTCTTTGAAGACTTCCTTAGTCAAGTAGAAAATCGGTACAAAGAAGAATGAATTAATCCAAGGCGTTTATTCCACAAAGGATATGACCATTGCAGCAAAGATAAAATCCATTAGAGTACTGCTTTTAGAAGAAAAGGTGGGCTGACCTGTTTGAATCCAACGAAAGGAAATTGGAGTTCATCAGATGAGAGTCCGGGGGTTAAAGCGGGCACAAAATGTTTGATACTAAGTAATCCACGGCCAAAGCTATATGACAAAAGCAAAGCAAACCAGCAGTCCTCAAACTAATAACGACCGGTCCCTCCACAGGAGACCCTCACTACACCGAGTCGCAGCAAAGCACCCTGCATGATGCTAGCCTGCCTGTGCTGCAGGCGGCGCTCGTGCCACGGAGACCCGTCCGCTTTACCAGCGTTTCTCGGCCGCCCACAGTCTGTTTCTCACGCTGCTAAAGGCACGGCTGAATTTTCTAGGGCAAGCTGTGAGATTGGGCAAGGCCATGAAAAGTTGTTTTCTTTCGGACTCAACCCCCATCTTTTGTGTGCTATGGGGTTTCAGGGTGCTTTCAGAGACTGGGACGCCAATCATTACGATAACTTCCCAGACGCTAATAATACGTGAAATTTAGACCATGCCGTGTGCACAAAGCAAGTGTGGCTAGCATCAAAACCAATGAAGGCACCTAATCATTACCCGCCCAATCTTACAGCTTGCCACAAAAAAAGTCATCCCTGTCAGCGTGCTGCCACGCTGCCACTGAGATTCACAACATGAGAACCAGAATATCGGCCAGTCACTTCTTTGCAGCACACATTTCTTTGTCCTGATCTCCACCTGCTACACCTATATATGAAGTTCCAGACACTGAAACCAGGCAGCAGCAGCCTCGTCAGTCAGTCCAAACACGAGCCGTACGACGCAGCAGTTCCAGACACCGAGCAGTCCGAGACAGCGGTTCCAGACACCGAGCCGTCCGAGGCAGCGGTTCCAGACACCGAGCTGTCCGTGGCAGCAGTTCCAGACATTGAGCCGTACGAGGCAGCAGTTCCAGACACCGACAGGAGCCTCCCGGCGCCTGGAAGCCTTTTGAGGCGGTGTTCGATGGCATGCAGGTCACCGCGGTCATATCCATTGGCGCCGGCGGTCGCAGCTCGCGCGTATTTACCTTTCAGTGAGGTACGGCCGCTCCCTGCGCGGCGCGGCGGGAGCGAGCGCACGGCCGCCAGAGGCGACAACTACGCACGCAGGTCTGCCCAGGTTAATGGAATAGTTTTGCATTAATCATGCGCTATGCATGAAATTCGACGTTTTTCTTCCACGCGTCCCGCGTCCTTCTCAAGGCCAAAGAGGCCACACGGTGCACCAGCAGTGAGGCAGCTGAGGGATTTCCCACCTCTGGCAGCGTGGCTTCCTCAGTACCACAAAAAGCGGCGACAGCGGGGGGTCGTCGGCTCTTCCGCCCGGCGCGGAACGGCAGGGGCGATGCACAGACGGGCTGAGGCAGCTTCAAATCAGCTGCACGCGCACATCTTCCGGATGTTCGACATACCTCATTCCCCGAATTAACGCAATACCGGTAGGTTTTAATGTCTAACGGAGAGCTTAGACCAGTCACGCATCAGCTTAATATCTCCCGCCACTCACAAATCTAAAATAGTTCATAGGAGGTGCCGGAGCTGAGATAGTGAGTTAAGGTGAGACGGAGAGCGGTTCACCTGAGCCGATACGTGGTGTAGCTGAGCTGAGGGGAGGATGGAGTCAATGGGCCGAGGTGGAGAGCAGCTAAACTAAGACACGGGACAGCCGACCAGAGTCATCCACCAACTGACTGGTTGTGATGTTTTATCTCTTACCGCACACAGAAACAGAGGTGAATGGAGTTTGGGTCGACACAAGAGCCCGAATCTACAGCAGTGTGAGGATTACTGAGTTGAGACGTGGACAGTCTGAGCTGGTGTTCGGACCAGAAGACCCGGACGCTCTGCTGAGCCGGGGAGACGGGCAGATCGCCGGCACGTGGGCGGCGGGGGCCCGACCGTGAATCACGCAGCAGCGTCAGCAGCGTCACGACACGAAGGGTCACGACGCTGGCGGACGTGTCTGAACAAACGCCGAGCACCGAGGTATGGCACTGGGCCGGGCATCGGGCCAAGCTGCTGCTGCAGACAGCGGCCCGCAGTTCATCCGGTGTCCGTCTTTGCAGGTTACGTCACGGAGGTGTTTTGTAGAGCTGTAGACTAAAATGTTTGTTAATGGCAGCCATCAACGGTATTTCAGTGCAATCCGGCAGTGTGCTTGGGCGCGCAAGCCAAATGTAAATGTCATGCCATGATACGAAGGCTTTCTACGTTGAGCATGTACACATAGGAGCAAAGCAACCTAAAATATGTGTTATTCAGAAATAAATCTCACCTATCAAACCCTCCGTTTATCAGTGTTTCGTGGTGACTTCACTCAAAATTTCTGCCAGGCCTGCCCGAACATTTCCCACTCTTCCCCACCTCATTGTAGCACACAGGAGACGAATAGAAAACTAGGCCACGCGAGAACTCCACACTTAATCCACAGTGTTAACTCAGCTCTATAACTTGACCTTCCAGCTGTCGTCCAGCTGACCTATCTCAATTCCTGTCTCCACACCCGGTGAATACACCGGCTTCACAAAACGCGTTTCTTCCATTGAAACGTCCCTCTCAAGGTCGAGGCTCGGCGCAGAATAGAACCTTGGTTAGCCTAGGACCGCTCTTCGCTTCTCATTCATAATCACAAGCCGGTCATTAAAGGTCGTTCATAACCTTTTACATGACGCCCCGGGCCCGTCGTCGCCGCGTTTCGTAAGGGTGCAGTGCGTAATAGAATATCTCACAGCTTACGCGACGAGGCACGAGGACACCTCCCATTACCATCGCGCGCGTCACATTACGTCACGCTAAAAACCCTGCGAGGCACGGCCTCCAGACCAGTCGACCTGGGCTATAATTTGCTGGGCTACCTTCTACCATACGCGTGACGTGAGCCAGCGCGAGCACCTGCCTCAATCACGAGAGCGGAGGACGGTGAGAAGTGTCCCACAGGGCGGCCACCTGCTCCCGCTGATATACGGGCCGGAAACGGGCCAGATATCAGGGACAGCACCGCCGAAACAAAGCCGAGGAGAGAAGGAACCAGGACAGACTCACGGCAAGGGAAACCGCAGCAGACGAGACAGACTCACGGCTCGGAAAGTTACAGGAGCTGGAACAGACCAGAATCACGGCACGGAAAGTTAAAACAGCTGAGAGAGAGAGAGAAAAGAAAAAAAAAAAAAAGAGAGAGAGAGAGAGAGAGAGAGAGAGAGAGAGAGAGAGAGAGAGAGAGAGAGAGAGAGAGAGAGAGAGAGAGAGAGAGAGAGAGAGAGAGAGAGAGAGAGAGAGAGAGAGAGAGAGAGAGTGCAGGCGCGTCCACCGTGAGATCGCAGGGGCAGCTGGCACCACGGCGCGGCGCGGGCCCCACAAAAACGCTGCGGGGCGTCCAGCCGCGCCAGTCGCCAACAAATTGCCTCACCAGAAATACCGCCAGCGACCGGCTAATGCGTTTAGGGTGACTTTCGTTTCCCAGGCGGCGGCGGCGTCGGCGGCGACGGTGTCCGCCGGAGCGTGTCCGCCGTGTCGGCGGCGGCGGCGGCGGCGGCGGCGGCGGCCGGCGGTGGTGGTGGACGCCCGCAGCGCATTCAATGCACCGCCGGCAGGGCGCCGGACACCAGGCATTCAATTGAAAATGAAACAGATCCAGAATGACACCAGGAAGCTTAAACTAAGTTGCTGATTCATTAGGACCGGACAAAGCGACATTCTCTGTTGAAATGAAATACTTTTAGGATGACGCTACCATAAATGAACAAAGCTCCTGGGTTTTAAGATCCAGACATCACAACATCCACCATCGAAACCCGTATACAACATCGAGCTCCCATTGCTACACCCAAACACAAGAAACTATCGACATATTTACCCGGTGACACTTCTTCCTTCACCAGCAATCAAATGATCGCATTCTCTAGCCCGGCAGTCCATTTCCAGGCTGCAGCTCGCGGCCAATGTGGCTGCCGCAGCTGTGTGAGAGCTGCGGCTTCGTTTCAACAGCAACAGCTGCACACAATGCCGGCTCCGGATCCGGAAACAGAGACCGAGGCGAGCAGCCTCCGTTTTTGGACAGCCGGTGAAGAGATAGAGACGGCGCCGCAGCGGCAGATGAGCTTCTGGACCGCAGCCGGAGCCCGTCTGGGCTGCGGCAGCTCCGGCTGGCTGCGAGCCGCGGTTTCTGAAGCTCGCCCCAGCTGTCTCAAAGCTCTCTCCAGGCGGAAGCGGTGTACCGAGGCGTATGGCAGGTCACATTCTCCGGCCTTTTTGCTTTTGCTTCGCGCTCATGGCAGGCACAATGGCATCTCGAAGGCGGATTACACGATTTCAGGGTGTTCATAGAACTGCCTCAAGATTCGGGTCCCACGCGCTATCTCAAGTCTTGAAGTCAAAATAATATTGAGGAAAATTTTCCTGGAGCACAAAATCTTTACAACGATAATTCTCATAGTCCTACGGCTAAAATATCGCACATTTACATACAAGGAAAGATATTACACTGCCAGAAGTCCCTACTAAAACACTTCAATCTCGTAGACCATTAATACTCTGCCCACGCCTACAGAAGAGAAAACTGTGAATGCGAAACGTGGTGAATGAACAAACGAGCAATGTATGTATTTCCATTCACACGTTCTTGCGCACACCTTCCTAATTCTCCCACTTTGCTGCATCGATTCAATTCTCCAGCAGAGCAAGGACAGACACAGAGGAAGGAAAGACATTTGCCCCCCTAAACCAGCGGGCTGGATTGGGCACTGCAACAAAGTGCGAGCCGGTCACACTAGATAAACGGTGCGCCCCCAAAACCAAACCAAAAGACTATCAGAACATATCCATGGATCGATAAAACTGTCCCCGTGGTATGCCACAAACGGGAAGGGCGTATGGTGCGCATACGGCATCCAGGCATGCCAAGCACACAGAAAAACACGCACAGCGACCGGCACTCCCGAGTTCATCGCCCTAGCCCATTGCAAATTCGCATGCAGCTGTTTTCCAGCCCTCCGGATGCGAGCACTGGGCTCGGCGTGACCGGACAGCCAAGCACGCATCATCCCCGCTAAAGAACTGCGGAAACGCGCACCCAACCGGCACGGAGACACTTTTTGCGAGCGGCTGGCCGCTTTTTCTCGACGGTCGACGATCGCGTGTCTGTACAGGTGAACGCACACCAGACGTGAATAGGAATACACGGCACCGGCCGCGTGCATCGTCGCCGACGCGCGGCTGACGTGCAAATGATGGCACCGGCACCTCCGCTGCGCTCACCCACTTTCACCTGGATGTATGGTGCCGAGATATCACAATTTCTTCACATATCTTTAACCAAAACCCTCATCTCATTATTCCTTATCAAGCGAGTATGTGGAGGAGTTTTTATACTGCTTACCTACAGAACGAAATTCATGGACAGAAATCTTGATATGAATAAACAATTTAAAAGTATCAAAATCTAGCAGATAACAACAACGCGGGAAAAAGGCATGAGAACGCCCGACGAGCACTCTATTATGAACGCCCTCCCAGTTGCTCCATCCCAGCACCATAACATGCTTCGCAGCCTGCTATCTACCGTCTACACGCGAGGTTGATGCAAACGCAGCATACCTGACCGAAAGCGGAAGCGATGACTCCATTATTCAGAACAAAGACGTATCGAAAACATCTCGTACGCACACACACGCTGCCAATCTTAAACCACCTCGCAAGACTTCATACCCGCAAATTCCCCGGAAAACCTAATCACTCCCTCGCATCACCTTCCAAACAAAACAGCCGAAACAATCCCACGAGCGCCCCGTTCGCTCCCCACCCATGTGCCGACGTTTCAATGGCGGCTGCCTCCGCCCCGCCGACGGCCCTCGGCCATCAGCCGCCGCCACGGCGTATTGTGCCGGCGCTTACTGTTGCGCCACCCCACGCGCGTCCCGCCTAGGTGCTAGCACCTCACCCATTCGTGCAGTCTCCGCAGGATTCCCGCCCAGCCTGCCCTGCTGTGGCGGAGATACAGAGCATGCGTCGAGGCCTCGGGATATAACTAATGCAGGGCTTAGGTGTTAAGAAGGGCAACCTTTGTAACGCTGTGATATTGCATACAGTACGACTATTGCAAAATAAGACTAATACTGTGGTACTGTCTTGCACTATACATGATCGCATCGTTGCAGATGACAAGCCCCTCTCGTTCTGGTTGTCATGTTTAGGAAAGATATTAAGCCAACCAGGTCTTTTCCCAAACATCCCATGAATCAGTGCTCTCCGTCAGAACTACCACTCATGTCTTCAAACCCCGGGACACCGTTCATTTTTCATCGATGCTCAATAAAATCCTTTAATTTGGGCTCTTCATTACCTCTTTCCCACCATTTTCCTCTCCGTTGGACATGCTTCGATGCGGACCGCTGCAAAACTATCACTGAGCATAGCTACAATTTCACCGGCAGAAGCGAGCTCAGGTCAGGTTTACAGTTGGACCAGGCTACTACAGAAACTGCTTCCATCCGAACACACGTCAAAATTGCGCAGTTACAACGAGTCTTATGCTAATCACTTGACGCTTTCTTGCCTACGAGGACGGCCAAAGCTCTATTTCCGGTTCCCCAGAGAGCTATTTATTCGCAATATGACAAAATCGTGGGCGAAATTTTTATAGGAACGACGCCAAACACTGTTTGAAAACAATAAAGGTTTTCCGAGCCAAAAATTTCTGAAGGACCAGTAAATATTTCCATTACCACCGTTGATTTCCCATCGAGCTGCAAACGCATCATATCTTGTGAATACAATAAAAATAAATTTCGCGTTACATATCTCCTAAGCAATGACAAGAAAATAGGACTGTTATAATAAGACATTCACATGAAAACCGTCCACTATTACACCCCATTTTTCCTGGACCTAGCACGCCACTGCATCATATAAAACTCGACTGCGTCATGCTTAAATTAGGCATCACGACATGAGAGGATTCAATGAGCCATCCCAGCCGTTTTCCCAGCGGAGCCCGTAAAATCTCTGATGCTTGGGCGGATTCTGATCCGACAGACTCACAGCCAATGAATTTAATGGCAGGGAATCGCAATCGAAAGTTTAAACCGGATGCACTCACAATCGAAAGGATAGCCTTCATGGCAGTAATCCAGGAAAATTACCCAATCGAGTCCGATTGCTCCAAAGCGAGCCAGATATCAAGTTTCCCCGGGAGATATGCTCCAGAAAGACTGGATCTAAAAAAAGAAGAGTGCCCACTGGCATATCACGCAAGGTTTTTATGCCATCGAGAAAATCAGCTCCATTTCACGCAGTGCCCAGCAATTTCTACCCCACAGATCTCAGAGAGCAGACAGGACGCTGGAGTTAAAAAAATACTCATTAAGCTGTTAGTGGCCACCATATCGGGACCTGCAGCCGGAGGCAGATGGGGGAGGGAGTAAACCTCGCCGTTCACGGAAGCATACGAGGGTGGGCGACGCATTTGGGGGCATCGCAGGACCGAAGGTGATTGCGCGAGCACCTATTCGTTTCTCCGGAACGGAAGACCCTTGAAAGTGAATGGTTTTGTGAGGTCTGCACGTGCAAAATTTGTAGACCTCGCCGTTCACGGAAGTATACTACTTAAAATTGCAAGCTGATCAAGCAAAGGATTGAACTTCCTTTCAGTTTAGGAGGAAAATAATGAAGGTTAAATATAAAAAACATGTATCCATTATTCATCAATATAAGGGACCTCAGCCACACCCCGGGACGCTGGCGGCATCTCTGCACCCATAGTGACGCGTAAGACCCCGTGACGATTCATGACAGTCTCGTGACGCCATAACGTGACCCAGTGCGACCCGTGACACCCCCTGACAACCTACATCGACACGCTAGTACTCCACGTAGCTCTGTCGCAACACCTAAATACGGGACACCCCACACATCATTCCACGAGTTCAAAACGACGCCACAGCAAACTCACAGCACTAACACACCGGTGAAAACGTTTGGCCGCACTGCCATAATGCTGGCGCTGGTAGTCACTAGAGCGGTGAAGTTGTGTGAGCTAACTGATGCATTACGTACGATGAGCTTCAAAAGTGGTGAAACAGCGCACTTCGGGGCAGGCTAGAACGCAAGCGAGACGGTGGCGGTTTTGAAACGGGCGCTTATGGCGGGTTGGAAGCCCAGACAGCTCAGATGTGTCAAGGACCGGATCAGGAGCCGTGGAGAGCCGCCCAGAGAAAGTGAGATTCGAGCCGCTTCAGGTCGGTTAGCTATTCAGAATGGACGGAGCTATGAATCGCGATCACGCCATATGTTTAGAAATGGGTTTTAGTGGGCACAAATCCAGCTGGGTGCTCGCTCATGCATAAGGCAGAGGAGCAGCCCTTTCTTCTCACGTAGTACCACGTAAGTGCCAATATTTTATCTCTTGAGGGATCACAGATACTTCTTCCTCACACCCTCCCCATTTAGCCAGGGAACTGCTTCATAAGCAGTGTCGCCAGCGGCAGAATCAAGCCTCTTTACCAACACTAGCCGCCGGCCATTCCTCGTCACCATAACAACACTACACAACTCTTACGCTGCCTGTCACCAGCACGTGACGTCAAACCCGTAAAACTCCCAATTACCACGTTGGGGGCACCTTCCAATGACGTCACCCCTGCCCAACTCAACCAACCAGCGTCCGCACACCTCGGCATGTAACGTCACGCCGTTCAACCTCAGCCAATCGGCGTTCTCGTAGCTCGGCAGATGACGTCTGTCCGGGCCGACGCGCGTCCGCTGTCACGAGTACAGCAGATGGCCTGCCCGGCACGTGAAACAGCTGGCATACCAGCGGATATATCGCAACGCAGTCGTCGCACTCATTTCCGCATCGGCCTGTGCGTTCCCGCTCGGCCACTGTTCAGCCTTGATGGAACGGCGGAAATCAGCACCGTACAAACAATCGCGGCTGAGAGGAGAGACGGACTCCGAGGATAATTAGAGGCTCGTTAGTGATTTTATGATGGGACGTTGGCTTGGCGCCTCATGGGCGTATTGAGGTGTGACTGAAGCAGCATGGATTTAAAAAGGTACGATAACGGGCAGAGTAAGATTAGCGTCTTTAGGTGGAATGTTCCCAAAACAAGCTGAAAGGGTACGAACTTTGTCTATGAATGACAGCATACATAGTAATTGAGTTCGCAGCTGAGCTGGTCAGGATAAGTCACAGTGCGTACTGGAGTTTCGGGACCAATCGATCTGGAAAACGTCAGAGGGTGTATACTGCTGTTCCTGCGTTGAACGTTTTGCACAGAATTTCACCCACGCTAAATACAGGAATCAGCTGTAAAAAAGGTGTAAGGTTTTTTTACAGCTAGCTGAGAGCTGAAGTTTTAAGATTTGTTCCGCAAAGCGTAGCGGATGTCATAATGCACCGAGAGAATAGGCAGACAAAATATGCAGGGGCACAGGTGCATTCCTAAAGCAGCGGCAGGTGGCTGTAACAGGCACTTCCGGCTAAACCAGGCTGAATATGATGACAGGCACAAACGACAAGCCCGACGACAAGCTTCTCATTACACGGCCAAATCCTGTAATCACTCCTGCTCGCTGCGTAAACGCCCACTCATTCGTATTTAACGGCCCTTCATCAGAACCAAAAAAATTGGCTCACGGCGAAACGGGTTGTCAGGAGGTCATTCCTAATCAGCAATTTAACGCCGACCATAATGGGATATGCGAAACTCGTGAGGCAACAGAAGACGTGACCAATTAAGAGCTAGCTAGCCCGAGCATACGATGGGAGACTGACCCCTGAACTGGAAATTCGGCGGCCAAAGTGGACCACTGTATTCCTGCAACAAAAACGCAAGCTTATGTGAGAGAACACGCTCAAACGACCTGACCTCCCCATCAGAAACAACACCGGATCGTCCGTAGCCCAAGTTAGCAGCCAAAACACCCTGAGCCGGCATCACGCGAGTCAACATCATCAACCCCCGCCCGGCTACAACTCTCCCGTTCCTCCAGCATCTCCACTCCACTCACCAGCCCTGCTTGGGACCATCACCCCACGTCACTCTTCATCACGGGGCGGCCGGGCGCCGGGTCGCCAGTGGCGCCCTCTGCGTTGACCCGCGGCATCCGGCGGCGCCGGGCGTTACAACACCCTCTCCAGCTGCTTAACCGCGCGGCGGGACGCACAGACGCGCATCAATCACCCCCAGCTGAATAGGCGGCCCGGTCAAATGAAGCCAGCGCCGCCGCCGCCGGCGCGCCCGAGGCCAGGGGTGAGCACAGGAGCGTAGCCCCGAGCGGGCCTCTTCTTGTTACTTTTTAATCATCAGATGGCTACGTAGATGCGCAAGAGGTGAGTTCAGAGTATCATTTGAGGTAAAGTTTTTCACAAGGGACGTCTATGCACAATTTTAGCACACTCTGAATACCAGTCTCATTATGAGTGTTCGTTTTGACATTTCTCTCCCACATGTGTTAAAACTAACACTCATGACGGGGAGGGCAGCCGAATATCCAACGTTATGGAGCGGTTAAATAGGTCTAATGATTACCCTGAACCGTAACTCTGCTACACAAAGCGGACTACAAGGACGTTCCTCGTGCCCGTTAACAGGCGTTCTGCCATGCGGGAAACTGCTCATAGACGTAAGCATCTAACACCAAGCCCTTCTCTCACAGCAACGATACGGTTGCTTATGTTGCATCTTCACTTACCCCCTCACAGACAAATTAAACGTCATTTAAACCGATTGAAAGGAGACCACTAGCAGTTGGAAAGTCCAGGCATACGAGCGCTGCTGTAAGCTACGTTCATAAACCACCAGCGAAGCAGATGTAAAAGACTGAGCACTACTCTGGCGCTCCCCTGGATCCGCCCCTGCCAGTGGGCCACAGGTCGTTAGCGGGCCGTTGTGTAAGCGGCAGTGGCACACGGAGAGGGACGGCGCCAGCGTGGATACACAGAGCGCTTTCCAACCAATACCAGTCCACAGATGGACAGCAAGGTCACCCAGCTCTGGTCTACAAGACGAACACGACGCATCTCTCCTGGCCATATTTGCAGCTGTGCTTGGTAGATCGCTGGCATTGCGCGGTCACTTGTGATTCACGGTACCCCCTCTTCATGTCCTGTTTACACGCAATGGCACTGGTCACGTCCCCCCTCTCGGCAGAAGCCGGCCCACATGCATCTTCCCAGGGCTTAGTCTTTGGGGACAGGCTGGGAGATTGCGCTAAAGCAGGAACGGTAGTTGTTCTTTGTTAACTCAGGCTCCCATCTTTTTAGAATACCAAACCCAGTGTTATCTTTAAACCCCACTTGTTCTCATGCTTGACGTGCTTCGTAGACAAATCAAGCCGTGCAGCACCGTGATCAGTGGGGTTTATACACAACACTACATTTGGCGTTCTAAAAACATGGAAGTTGAGCGCAGAAGAAAACAACAGCTTTTTACGCTATAGCCCAGTCTTCCAGCATGCCCCCCCCAGAAAGGATCAGCCCCGGCACTGGGCAAGCTGACCACCCAACTGTCTGGCCAACACCGCGGCTCGTGTAAACGCGGCTAATGAAGTCACATGTTGTCACCACCCTCAGCTCTCACTCTTCCGGAATTTCGGCAATCCGTCAGTGGTCAGTGAGAAGCCCAGACCCGCCCTCTTGACCATACCACCACCGCCTTTCCCCGGATTACCTGTTCGTCTTCCAGGACTGGCCTCCAGTCCAAACTGAGAACGGAGCAAAGCCGACACAGGTCTGGCGGAACGGTTCAGTACCCGCTCAAGTACGATCGCTCATCGCCAACAAAGCATTACCGGCGGCGGCGGCGCTGTGGTGTGTGCGGTGTTTGAGTCGAACCGGCGGGAAGTGACCGTACCACCCACTTCCCACGGGGCCCGGGGAGCGCGTGGCCGCGCGGGAACGCCACTCTTACTGAGGCAGCTACATCGCAACTGGTGATGCAAAACTCCCCCTCCCGACTCCAGTCTCATCACATTCTAACTAAGGTTTAAGCAGCATTTTCGACTTCATATAACGTCGAAATGTATTAAAAGAGAGTTATATCCATGATAATTAATATGTGGATATTACAACTTAAAAGTGTACGAGATGGATTTCAGGACCCCAAAGTTTTAGCATCACTAATTGTGATAAATCGGTTCAGTGTTACGCGACACGGCATCTGAGGCTCCCGTTACCCTGTAACTAGGCTTCACTGTAACCTAAATAGCGGGTAAACATGCACACATCGTTAGAAACGACACCGATAGTGCCGCAACAACACTTAAACCCACACGAAACGAGTTATTCAACGACGAGACTTGTGGTGTTCACATAATTTAGATCCAGGAGAAACGAGCTAGCCATCAGTGAGACTTCAATTACTGGTATTATTTACGCTGACAGTGTAGTAAGTGGTAAGACTTGTGACTAGGACACTATTTAGCACCTGCAGAAGTCTCATTTTAGAGAGCTGAACGTAGCAGGACACCTCAGCGTTCTCCCCCACCAGCTGACACTATTCGCCCATCCGTAACTTCGATAACCATAGCAGGACTGGAATCTACTACATAAAAACATACAGGGCCACCGGAAGAAGCCACGCCTGTTCAAGAAGCCACGCCCATGCCAAATAACTAACCAAATGTACCCCATTGTCCCTACATGGCCTATAACCAAGATAACTTGACGGTCCTCCTCGAATGGCACCTTGTCTTCCAAATCGTCCAGCATCAGTTAAATATAGCCGATCTAGGTTTTTTTCTGAAAATGGTCTGCCGAGAGCTCTGCTAGAGCGGTACATGACCATGAAACGACCATTTTTCCACCACACTCCTCGCTAAAAGACAGCAGGAGCGCCATAAACCAGTCCTGTCAGGTTGCCCGGGTACTCAGAGGTAGCAATTTGCTGAGTCCTTGACCCCACACACGCCATCAGGATAAATCAGTCACCCAGCGTTCCCGAGGACAGTTCGAGCCCGTCCGCCTCTGGCTTGCATTCAGCGCTGGGCTCTGTCCACGCAGGTGCAACGGCAAACGTTGCCGAATGGGCTTGAGATATATACGGAGGAGGAGCCGTCTAGACGGCCACTCGTGAGATATAATTATACATCCACGTTCTACTGCTTACAGCCACTTCAGAGCCAGTCACGGACTCGCTATCGCGAGGCATCTCACCAGGCAGTAATCACACAGCACCAATCACGCGCATCCTAATTACGCCAGCAGGTCAATGCTGAACATTAGGCGCCGTTTGATTGGCCGTCAGCATCGCGCATGCTAATACAGACGGTGTTTGGGTTGCCTCAAGAACACTGTAAAAACCGGCCATTTTGCAGGCTAATGGAGAGCGCTGTGGGCACGTGCGACCTCCAGGCGACCTTGGGCGTTCCCCGCAAGGACACCTGATCAACACTGACTGTTTTTAGTCGTTCAGCAAGGACGCCCACTGATACGGCGACATGTTCCCCTTCAGGCCCTCCAGAGTGATTGTGAGGGCCCTGAGGAGAGCGGCGGAACTGTCGTCTGTGTGACTGAAGACGACATCGTGGTGCTGGTTTAACACTTTGTTGGTGAGGTGGCAGGAGATATAGTTTTGATCCTGCAAGGGATCGACTCGTTCCAAATGGCCCCATCCTCATCAGCACCAATCCATCGACGATTCATGCCAAGTTGAACCGACTTGTCAATATCAATGCATCGTTTTCCCTTGAATTGATGTAACGTGTCAAGCAAACTTGCATTACGTTCCAAACAACATTTCAGACACTTTTAAGTAATTCTATGTTTCATCAATTAGACACCTTTTTAGTGTTATAGGATTAATGAAATGCTATTATGTAGCCCAATAAGCTACCCACACCGGAACAGCGTTCATTTAAAAGTCGATCACCAACATGTCTCACAAATTCCCGGATTTCACAGGCCCGGCAGACCCCACCCTGTTTGGAAGGTGCTTTCAAAACCTCACCACCGCCAGCCAAGGCCATTTGGTTAAACCGGACCCGGCGGCGGAGGAAAACGGCGAGCCTCCACTTCCAGCAAACCTCCCCGTAACCAGGCTGTAACCAGGCTAGTGCCAGGAGCGCTGCCTGGCGGCCGCTGCAAAGGTACGGTAACTTAAGTTTCCTGATGTACTCTTTCTCTCACAACTAGAATTGTATCCGCCATTCAGACATATTGCAGGGGCTAAACAGCTGACGCCTACCAGCTGAATCACGTCAATTTTCCTGCACAAAACCGAGGCGGGTAGTACTAATCTCCTGGTGTTAAAAGACGTGCAGCGTCTGAGCTTGAGCGCTCCACACACACTGAAGTCATAAGAACGGCGGGTGAGCGGTGCTAGACGAGTAGTTGTTCACATCCCATCGGTCACAGTCTCTGATCGGTGTGGCCTGGTTCCCCTGGTGGCCCGGGGCAGCGCAGCGCCTGCGGCTATGCCTGGGGCGATACGGCGCCTGCAGTGTCGCCCCAGGCGTCACCACCGCCGCTGCGGTCTGTGGAGCCCACACGCCACTGGGGCGCGCGCTACAGACCCAGTTTCCATGGAAACGAAGCCAGGACGCGGTCTGGCGACACGACAGGAGCAGATTGGCATGTCGAGGCAGGCGGGAGGTTCGACTCCGACTAGTCAAAGGATCCAACTACACCTTCTTTACCTTCAGAATATTGCTCCTGTGAAACCGCACAAGCTCTTTTTCGGGTTACCTCACCCTCAAGAAGGATTAATACGATGTAACTAATCAATAATCAAGGATTAGTTATAATACCCTACAGGAACCAACGTGGTAACCTGACTGAAAAGCTGTTCCTACCAATTCCGGTCTGGTGCACACCTAGCGTCTAAAACTACAATTATGGGGTTGAATGACAGCAGAAAGAGATTCCAGCCATGTGCCACATTCCATTTTGACAGTTTTCTTGTTACCTCCAGAAAATGGTTCGTTCACTCAGAGACAATTATCTGGCAGAAGCTACTGGAATTTTAATGGTAAGATGTTTTGGGGACCACAAGGGCAGGAGCGATGAAGCATGTCACTTACTGATGGAATCGATCGATAAATTGTCTCAGTCCTCGTACCAAGGTTCCCACCCAATGTTACAGACTAAATCCCAGCCCCCGCGGAAAAGTAAAACACGCTCACCAATGGGTACAAGCTCCCAAGTTAGGATCAGCGGTCACATCAATAATCACAACATACAAAAAGGTCCTGGCGAGTCGAGTGGCTCCACCCTATCGAGCCGTTACTGTCGCCGGCCTATCCAGAGGTCTTCCAGTAAAAAGCGGACCGTGGACCGGCGCCTGTGGCCTATCCTCGGTCACCCCGGCTACGCCCGCTGACCACTAACGTGGTATCGACCGACAACTAACGGGTCCACGCAACCAAACACCCCCAAAAAAGCCGAAAAAGTGTCCATCGTTTTGAATGGAATCGAAACCAGGCCCAATGGGTGACTTAATTTGAATGTCAATATGCAAAAGCGCTGTCCCTCCAAAAAGTACGACGTAGGTTGTCTCCCCTCCCCCCCTCTCCCACTATCTCTCTCTCTCTCTTTTTTTTTTTTTTTCTCTCTTTCTCTCTCTCTCTCTCTCTCTCTCTCTCTCTCTCTCTCTCTCTCTCTCTCTCTCTCTCTCTCTCTCTCTCTCTCTCTCTCTCTCTCTCTCTCTCCTCCCCACCACGCACGGCGCTAATAAGACGGACCGGCGATCGCAGGGCAGCGACGCCAATGATGGAGATGATGCTACCTCCCATCGCTTCGATGCCGATCTCAGTGACGGAGCCCCAGCGCTACCTCCCGCCGGCCGCATTGATCGAGTGGATGCGAAACGCCCAAATATGCGGCATCGCCGGAATAGGCATGAGAGGCACGCCTAGACAAAACGGGGGCGCGGCTGTGCCAGAGAACACGAGAGAAAAACTGGCGATAAAGTAGGTCTGACTCACAACGTCGACTTTTAACGTAAAAGCGGTACATTATCTCTGACTGTCATCATGATTTACGAGCTACTCCCTCCAAATTCTACCAGTCATTCACCACGATACAACAGGCCAGGGAGGATCAAACGACAATGACTGGAACCTAAGACGGCCGAGCCAATCCCACAGCGAAGAAAGTCGGTTCATCCCGACGATGCGGTCACGACCTCTCCAAACAACTCCGACATCGTCACGACACCCAGCAGCGTCCCAGCCCGCGAGATCACTCGTGACGCTTGGCCGTGACGTTCCACGCTGCACGCGAAAGCGGCGCGGGGTCGCCCGCCCGAGTGACGGAAGCGTACAGTGGGTGCGTCCCGGGCACACAGCGACAGTGGGTGTGACGGAAACATGTGCTGTGTCTCAGTCAGCACGTGCAGTGCACATCAACCACGCTTTCACTGGCCGGGCCGGGAGCTGTTGAGGTGCGGATGCTGCAGAGGCACTGGTGGGTTCAAGTCAACACTATGGGGGCGAAGAGATGAATGTACGAATTTGCGTCATTGTAGGATATTCTCCTCAATTTATGTCACTGAAAAAAGATGCCCAGTAGATTACATCCGTTCTGGGATCAAATGCCGTAAAATGTTACATCATGTCGTCAATTCATGATAGCCATTGAAAGGTAATTAAGAACTTTGGGGTAGCACAGCCACCACTACAGCAAAATCCCATATAAAACACTAGAACTAGAATCCATTGGAGCGATATGGCTGGTGTCAGTGACAAGGCAACGCCACTGGCGCGGCTGAATCGCTCGGACAGAACAGCGTTCCGGCACGGTAGGCGTTTTTACTCGCCCTTCCTAACCACCAGTCCAGCGACGTCGGATCCTGTGGCCGCCGGCAGGCGCCCCAGGGCGCTCCCACGGCGCCCTGGGCGCCGCGCAGGCGCCGCGAGCTCGCGCGGCGCGCCCGTGAGAGAGTTCCGGGCGGGCTGAGGCGGCCCATAGACATTCTCCGACCGCCAAAGACATGGCGTGGGCGTTCACAGGAACTCCGGCCCGAGAAGGCTGGTCAGAAATCGGCGTCAGGTTGTGGTTGGACCAGGTGAATGGACAAGACAACAGGCGAGATTGGGCCAACTCTGCGCCAGAGCAATAGTATATGGTGTTCAACGATTAAAGGACAGAGCTCTACAGGGCAGGGTTTCCACACAAAACCCAGAAGTAAGATAGCACCATGCATAAGACATCTGAAGTGCGTAAATAGCACAACAGAATTTTCAGCAAGATAGGGACTAAATTTTGAAGCACCAGAAGCAATTCCGAACCAGAATTGAGCAGGCAAAATCCTTTATTGTTGTCGCAACGTCTAGTAAAATCTGTTTACATCACAGTTTTTTATTACAAAGTCAAATTAACCATATTTCACTCAACGATATTACATCACACATGTTTTAGAGAACTAGTTTAACCGAACTGAATGTAAGCCATTCGTAATGAAATTTGAACCGAACCGGTCCAGAGACAAAGCATATAATAAAACCCTTTCTTCAGAACTCCATTGCTCCTAAAAACTCACCATTTGAGGACACACCGGATGCTTTTAGAGTGAAACCCAGCCCCACCGGCCGCAGCAGTCATCACCGAACACACCATTAGGTTCGTGGGGGAGGAAGGCAGTGCGATCAAAAACGAGTACGCTAATGAAACACTACTGCTCCGCATAATCTGAGCTTCAAGAGAAACAAAATAAGAAACTAGGGTGTTTACTATGCTCTTCGCGACTGATAGATCAGTTCATATCCCCTGAAGGCGTCACATTCCCTCAAAAAGACTGTCAAAGGTCAGTTGGCCACAGGGAATGTATCAGTGGGTCATAAAGAGCACCCAATCGAAGTGATTCGTCATCATAACACCACGCACAACGGCTTAACGCTCCATCAATCTCACTAATTCGATCAAAATATCGGTATTTGCATGCACTAACGGAAACGAGGGCGATAATAACCACATCAAGAGCTGAATCGACAGCGAACACACGGCACGGCTCGATTCTGTGCGACATTAGGTCATGGCAGCGCTATCCAAAGGTCGTGGAAGGGGGCTGCGGCAGATTCACACCCGGCCGGCCCGTCCTCACACCCAGCAGCATAAATATAGACCGAATCAGCTTATACAGACAATCTATGGATTAAATATGTGGACCGTGAACAAGAGCTGGCAAGCTACGGTGAGAGCGAGAGAAATTCTGTCACGTGGAATCGCATCATAGCCACATCACATTTTCATTTAGTCCCTTAAAACGAAAAGTTGCTTCGGGACATCAAAAATGAATTTCAACTTCAAAAGCGTATTTCAGCATTAAGCTTTGTATACGAGACGAAAAGATATCGGCAGGTGCAAATGAACATTTTTCAGCTTAAGGTACTGCCAATCGATTTCATGAGCCTCTGGCATTTTGTGAGCCGCAGCACGCCATTAAACGCGTTACAGCTTTCGATGGAAAACGGCGCCGGCAGCACTTTTCCCTTAGCAGTGCCACCCGGCCGCCATTTCCGAGTCCGTGAACCGAACTCGCAGGTCGCTTTCACGCGGCGAGCGCTACCTTTTCCAGCCGATATCACCGCGCTAAGTATAGGCTCACCGTTCGCTGCGAGGTCGGCCCACCCGCTGGTAATGAGCAGAGACACCGGCCACGTTATGGATCATCCACGGCTCGGAAATGAAAACGGAGACGCCCCGGGAATGGGTCTCCGTAAGGCATTGCTGCCCGGGGCGTCGTCACCATGGGAGCCTGATCCCCACGGAATTTTAGGAGGCACTCCTCTGGAGAGCCCTTCGATGCAGGAAGCCTGTGATAGCCTTGGGAGTCTAATGAACCACAAATATCTCACCAGCAGGTCCTAAGACTAAAGGGGGATGGTCCAGGCCCTCTTGCGAAAATCCGAGGGCTTTTGGTGCCAGGTGCTTTGTGAGAAATTACCCAAGACAAGGATTGAAACATGTGCGTCATAATTGTCATATTCGAAAACAAGGCAATCATAGCGCATTCGCTACATTTCTTTACGTCATTTATCTTGGGTATTTTTCAAGGCCAGTAGGTATGTTCTGAAAAAATGTCTGTCACCAAAAGCTCTCGGATTTTTGCAAGAGGGCCTGGACCATCCCCTATACTTGATGTTGGAGAATCCCACCGTGGATGGTACCTATGGTGGGGCCTCCTAGCCAACGAAAGAAGTCACAGAACAGGTGAAGGAGGAACCAAACCCGATGACGTGAATGGCACGAGGTGGCCTAAATAAGAGAAGAAGTCCGCCCATCATCATTGCTACATGCTCTATTTACATCTTTCCTGATATACCTGGACGGCCCCCTGACTGACAAAAGAGAATCTATAAGCGGTGGAGGATGTTCTTAGTTTAGTCACAGGAAATCATATTTTCAATATTTGAAGACCAGGACCTTGAGCAGATCAAAGAGGCCCCATCGAGTGAATTCAACGGCATGGGGAGGGCCCACTAAAAGTAAAGCCTCTAACTTCATTGAAAGCTGGCGCGCTCTCGTTGATAAAGGAAGCCCACCTAAATGAGAAGATGCTCCATGGTCGGCATCAAGGGCTAGTAATTCCCGCATGTTCAAGGTCTCGGGTCACTGAACAGGTCAAGGAGACCCTGTCAGACGAATCAAGCCGCTAACCAGGAGCCACTCGACCCCTCATCTATCACCTCTTTGAACCATCTCCTTCCGCACTAATTAACACCAGACATCACCGTTTAGTACTCCCCAATCAGCGTATCACCATAACAGGCATCTCCCTCCTCACGCGACTCCGCATCAGAACTGGGTCACATCTCAGCCGTCCTGACCGCTAGTCCCCATCCCGCCCCAGCATTCCTCCCTGTATCGACCCCGCCCCCGGCAGCGACTATCTCGATTTGAATCCTAACTGGCGCCCATCTCGCCGGTATCTCAGTTGACCTGCGCTCCGCCCCTGCCCTCCGGCCAGATGCTATCCGGCGGTACCGCTACACGGCGCGGACGCCCGCAGGGCATCACGTGGTGCCCGCAGGTCAGGCTGGAGTTCCAGGTGAGGAGTACCCGACGACGGGAGTGTGATGGAACTGGATCACCAGCGGCGTGGCTAGTTATAGTGGAACCAGTGGCGGACCCAGGACTTTATCTCGGGGAGGGGAGGGGGCTAGGGGGCTCGAGCCTCTCTGCCATTGCCTCAGGTCAGCCTCTGCCTATGTATTAACTATAGGCACTCGGACATTTCGGCGGAGGGGGGGGCTTGAACCCTCCTAGCCCCCGTGTCCGCCACTGACCCGAGCTGTCAAAAAGGGAACTGAACACATCCACTAACTTATTGATGCAAATTACCCGAACAGAAACCCTCACGATTACATTTGAGTCTTCACGGTGGTATCATCTGCATTCTGTTTGTTCTTAGCCGTTTGCTGGCCAAGAAAATCCACTCTTAACAGTTTTCTCCTCGTAAGAGCTCCAACAAATGGATCAGCTCTAAACAACAACAGTCATCGAACTAGTGTTTTCCACACATGGAAGTCATGTCGCTCTCCACCCCCCCCTCCCGCTAGAATTCCGGCCCAGTCGGCCATTCCAAACTCGAGCCCTGGACCCGCCCGTGGTTCCAAGCACGTGAATGTCGGAGACAGGACTTACTTCTATGGCTAAAGATGGAAGAGCTTCACGCCCAGCACAGACCTACCTCAAGCTCATGGGGTTATATACAGTCCTCTTTCATTCTTAATGACCCCAGTAATAAGTAGTATACATGGCGTAGTACCGTGTTGTCGGGCTCATCAACAACAAACATCGGTTTCGACAACACGGAGGAATTGTTAACTTCAGTTTGTTGGATCCAAAAACAAGAGCTTGACGGCCGTCATTCGGGCAGCTAGGAAACAGTTAACAAAAGAAAATGCAGCTGGTACATCTCAGGCAGTCCGAGAACAGCTATCAACATCAAAGAAAGCGATGGACCGTGTATTAAGCGCTATCCAAGCGCTGTAGCACGGAGGTAAGTTCTCCAAGTGATGGGTTCTGGTTGAAGAACTACCTATTTTACCATGAAGGAACCTGCCGTCGGAGTATCCGTTAGCTGCTAATGAGCAGATAAATCGAAACTCGACGGAAAAAATGGTTTCAGAACCAAACCACCGATAAAACCTTCATATATCATCAAAACTACGTTTCCGTTTGGTTCCATTAAAACGGTTCCGTGTTCTCAATTGTCCCTGCGCTTTTCGACATAGCAGGCAGAGAACACCTACACCACATTAGCATCAGTCCAATGAACACAGCAGTACGCCGCCGCGTTGGCTGTAGGTGCAGATACCATTCACCTTCGATACGGCGCTGATAGAAAACATTCCCATCTCCAGTTTCCTTCTTCGCCACGAGGCCGGTCCTTGTCCCAAATCCACAACATCGCACGTGACCCCCTGTCATCGCCCACTTGGTTTATACGCCTATTAATCCACGTTACCAAACCCGACAACGCTATCTCCCATTCATCCCCGTTTTATCGGCCGTTGCCAGTCGGTGCATCCTCCAGTTTCTCCGCGGCGGAGGTGCCAGCATCGACTGGGGTGTCGCCGCGTGCTATAGGGGGCGCCGCAGGTCGCCAGGGGTCACCGCCACAGCGACCCCGGGCGGCGCGCCGACCTTAGTGAAAGTTTGAGGAGGAGCCGCGCCGTTTGCGCCGCCGTGAAAAGCCTGCAATCGGACGGCAATATAGCGGCGACGCGACAGGTGGGTTCGACAGCGGAGGCTGTTAAGGAAGAGCTACGCCCGGGATGCGCCACGTCCGGGAAGAGCTACGCGGCGAAGCAACGCCCACGCTGATAGAAAACGAAGACGGGGAGAGTTACGCCGAGGAATAGTTACGCTGGCGGCGCAGAGACGGTATATGCTAAGTCAAAGCGTGGACATGGGCGTAATGAGCATGCCGCAAGGCTGATCACAGGCCAGGTAGGGTTGCCTGGGGATGAAGAGGATCACAGGCGGCGGCCGACTCGCCTCGCACCAAGGTGTTTACGCACGTGTATCACTCGGGCCAACGAGAACATACATCAAACCAGGCGCAGATACACGAAACAAACACATTCCCCAAACCGAGTGGACGTTTGATATCACATTCTCTTTGTAGAGAGATATAGAGCTCACGACACGGAGAGGCGATTCCGGGACAAGCTGGTCGAACAGGAAGGAAATGTCAGCGGTGTAGCGGCACTGGCCAGATTAATCAAAGGTCGGAGATAAGAGCCGAGGTCTCCACACAGGTTTCCGCGTACGACAGACGGCTCGACAACCCTTTACCACCGTTCAAACGGATAAATATCTCCAACTGACCAATGGATCTGGGCCAATGGTTGAGGGGAAGGGGGAGGGGCGATTAACGGGCCCAAAATCATTATGAACAAACTGTTTTCCAATGGACAAAAACGGGTAGTTTTGGGGGAACTTTTATCCCTGCCCTGGATAACTCCAGAAGTACGCTGCTAAACACCTAAATCCTATCTTCGCTGACAACAGCTTCGTATCTGCGAGCCCATAAGCACGCGAGAGCTGACATTCTCACCAATCACACTAAAGTGCAGGGGATTGACCTTTTGCTTCCCGATCACCGCTGGTCAGGTTCCAAGAGAGACGAAAGAGGTGACCATTCTAGTCAAATGACCCAACACCCAGACTTCCATCAAGCTTTTCTCCAACCCGTCCTCAAGAACGGCGTCACTTTCCCGTCCCCGGCGGCGGCGGTCTCACCGGCGAAACTCGCCCGAGCGCTCATTTGGGAGTCACCGTGCGTAGGGTCACATTCCTGTGCGAAGAATAATGACATAGCCTCGTATTTCGGGGCGGAACGGTGGAATGCCGGCCCAACGGACCATAAATGGTACCAGTGTGTTTTATTGTTATAAAAGGACCTTTGTTTGGTGGTCATAAGACGTCACAATTAAGCTCGTCAAATTTCAGGTGACTAACCACCATGAAGTAAGTAGCTAGACGGCATATTTCTACAAACTTGACATTCTACCCAGTGATACCAGCATACTGAGCTACTTGGAATTTAAACCTGGACAGGCTCACGGTACATGACCTTTGCAAACCTGATATGAAAGCAGTCTGTACGCAATCTGTTCCGAAACTCAGGCGTGAAGTTTACCGCCGACAAATAAGGTCAATGAGCTCATCCTGTCGCGCCTGAAGAGGGGAGTGGGCGGGGCCCCGACTGGCGGCAGCGCCCCACCCACCATAGTGCGGACCAGAGAACAATGCGACACCCCGACCGTGTCCGTACCAAATACTGCGGCCGGGGCACCAATCCGCCACACGCAGAGGGATCGCCGCGTACAAGACCGCCAAACAGCACTGATGTCAGCCAAAAACGGCTAACGAATTTCGACCAGCTGCTAACCAACTAGCAGACCATGATGCTTAAGCCATGATGAGCATTTTTCAAGAATGTCACATTGAGTTTGCTCAGCCTGCCGGCACCGGCACCAGCACGTGCATCTAACCTCCCACGTCCGCGGCGACAGATTCACCTAGGGTGACGGACCCCTCCGCTACAGCATGACTACAGGCAGCCCTCAGCTGTGCGCCGACAAGTCCCGGTCCAGGAGCTGACCCCGACCGGCCGCTGAGGTGCGGAGGCGCGAGCTGACGCCCCCGGCCAGGGGAGGCCCAGCAAGGGTGAGCAGACTGGTTTTCCGACCCGCTGGCCCGCGCCCCACGAGCGCGGAGGAGAGAACGGCCGGGCGGCCTGGACACGGCGAGGACATCGAGAATTCGGCACACCACGCCATTGGATCAATCAACCAATCATGTTTGTGGAAAGATGGATATCTTTCTACAGAGATCTTGGAAGGATACAGGCGTGGACATTGGTGTTAGGATAGTTATCGTAAGCTGGTTGGTATCAGGATGATACATGACCAAGTGGGCCGCCTCCACACAAACAACGGGTCTGTTGGGGGGAAGGGGGAGAGGAGAATACGATAGAAGAGTGAAGCTGTTTTTGGTTACCGGAAGATAAGCGCATTACTCCGATCGGCGTTAAAAAGGTGAAGGCACAGCCCAGGATAGAGAAAATCCCACTTTCTCACACGTTTTCTCTGCCCTATAACAGGGCATGTTCTCTGTATAACGACCAGATTACCTCCAGCACCAAGCACAGTTAGAAATAGGTTTCTAGGGTTTCCAGAAATCCTCGTTTTCCTTCGTGAGGACCACCATTTCACTTGTGATGGGTCGGTCCTCCACCTTCGGACGTTGCAAGACCGCTGCTGCGACGGCAGACGGTAAAAACACCGCGCAAATATCTGCCCCACGAATGCTTGTCGTCTTTCGACAGAACATCGAGTACCACGGAGTTTCACAGGGCACTGAAATCTGTAAGCATAGGCAGATTCAGTGGATACTTATCCCCCTCCCCGATTGACCCTCGGCGCCCCCTGAAATGGTCACGGTGCCGCCCTGAGAGGTCGATGGCGTCCCCCTGAAATGTAGCTTGCATACTTAGTATGCGAGTATTGGCACCACCATTCTCACCCCCCCGTAGGATTTGACGCCCACCTGATAGCTTTTTCCGTCCAAAGGTGGCACCCCTCGGATGGCGCCCCTCCCTCGATCGTATGCCCTCACCCAATCGGAAATCCTGAATCCGCCTATGTCTATAAGGGTGAGGTTCTGACTTCACGAATATAGCAGGTGAATTTCAGTGTGCATATTGCACTAACAGTTAATATTTCCTAGCATCCAACAGCCAAACACATGAGAAACAAACGCAGCAAATCATTAGAAGTACTTACCTGGCAGAAATTCCCGCGTGAGTCACTCCAACTCCGTGCCCCCCTGGGGCACAGCGCAACACCACTCCACTCATGTTTAACACGGTATTGCCCCGGGTCATAACACCGGGATGCGACCAATGTCTCACTCTATCTACAGACAGGATACCTCTTTCACCACACACCGAGTCAACAAGTCATCCACTTCTCGACCTCACATGATATTCCGCGCCGTTCCTGTTCTGACGCCAGACATAATCCTCAAGCAATCACGTCAATAAGGTACGGCACGAGCCCCAGTATCTCACCCGCGCACCATACCACGACACGACCCCTCCCCCAGCGGGCACCACCGACCAACTGCCGGCCCGTCGGCATGGAGCCACCACCCGGCCCGGTCACGTGACCGACGCAGCAGGCGTGGCACCTGGCGGTCGGAGCCGCCGCCTCTGAGAACGACACACAGCGCCACCTATACTGGGACAAGAAACAAGGCTAATATAGGTGTCTTTTTCGCCAGTGTCGATGTGAAGAAAATCTGCCCATCCGGCGAGATGACTTCAGACCAGGCATGTGATCAGTCTGGATACGAATATAAAAGAGCCTAAATATGATTTCTGAAAGTTCAAATTCAAGGAGGCAACAATGAAAAGACGCCGTAATCCCCTCATGCCAAATCGATTTTTTTGTATTTCGTCATTGAAAATCTCGCAGATAAGGCAAAACCAGCGCATTTACACGCTAGATATATTCATTTTTTTAGAACTTGTCGAGCCACACTTAAAGATATAAAGTGCTCGACACGCGTTGAACCCGTTCAGCTTTGTAATAAAGCTGTTTGTAAACTGTTTGTAAAACTTTGGTGGATACTGCAGTCAGAGCTGTACGTATCATTACACACACGAAAACCGCTCAGATTCATGCACAAAAACGACGCAAGAGCCAGTCAAGACAGAGGACCGACCTGTGCCATGGTGAGGCGGGCAGATCCAGGCACAGGAGTCATCGCTTGTACGAGTGGTGGTCTGGTGCTGCTGCTACAGGACCGCACCCGGGACACGTCGCCGCTTCAGTCCCACCTGAAACTATAGACGTTAGAGCTGCTACGGAGCTGCCAGTTTTATATGATTTAGACTTCTTGCCTGGTGACCAAATGGCAAGTGAAAACACACTTTCATTGGTGAAATAATAGTAGAAATTATTTGGGCGAGAATTTCAATGAAACAACTATACAAAAGGTAGATGACCTTCACGACGCATTTACGTTAATTATTTCCCGTTACAAATATATTCAACAATGTACTCCCGGCAACGGCCGCCAAATTCCCCCGGGACGAGACAAGCGGCCTGATGTTTTGAGGACGTAGGTAAATCTCCGTGGGAGCTTGAGCAACGGGGCGTCCCACTGGACACCCTCGACCCTCCCAGACCATTTCTGATAGTCGGATTAAATGAGATAACGAATTCTTATCATCAAAATCTTATTGCCGGGTTAATTGGCCATCACTGCTAGATACATATCGTAATAACACATCGAAATTGACGCTGGCTGAATTATGACTGAAATAAACAATCGTAAGTGACGTGAGGTATTCTCCACGAAAGCAAAACGAATGATCGAAAGAAAAAAGAGTGATTGAACGATCAATCGAGTAATGAGTGATTGAAAGTATTTTGTATTGTTTTTTTATTTCTGACCAAGTTTAAGATTAGGAGGCATATCACAATACATCCTTATACTCATTCAACTTCAGGTTGTTTTATTGAACAAAAAAAAACACAAAATTAGGATTCTGCAAAGCTGCTCTGGTAAGACACTTTCACAAGTAGCTTTTTTCTTTCTGAAGGTCATAATAGAAACAACGACCAAGAAGAAACAGTCAGAGTCAACATCACAATCAGAGCCAACTCTGGTGGCTGAAGTTGGGAGTCAGAGCCAATGGACAATGGATTCACCAAGTAAAAGATCCAATGCAAAACACAGGCAAAGTTCCTAAAAAAAATCGCTTGCATTTTACAGTATCATCAGAAGGACTTAAGCAGCGCAGTATAAAGTGATGTCATACTTAAGTGATTACTATCTGTTTAAAACCGATTTCTTATTCCTAATGATCATTGCTACCTGAGATTGAGAAAATATCATGCATCCATGTTGTCGATCAGGTATCAAATAAGGGGCATCTCCAACCCAAAGTCATCTCCTTATATCCAAACACAGGCAAAACAGTGGCGTTCTATGACAATAAAAGCTCTTGATAAAAATCAGTAGCAGATACAAAGGGGATTCAGGGGTGGGAGGCGGGTGGTTCTGAAAGTAGGTGTGGCTCAAGCCCCCGAAAATGGGGGAGAGTGCCAATAGAAAATCCATAGCCAGAGGCCAGGGGTGTGGATCTTTAAAAACTATGGGGGTTCCCAATTATCAAAGAACATCAAGAACAGCCATATTAAAATAGAAAACATAATACAAGCATGTTTGAGCCTTCTCTAAGGTCTGCTGTACTGCATAAAACCTCTTTAAATTCATTCAAATGAAAATTCACGACATAAAATTTTTCATGATGTCGTCTCAGTCTTCGCCTGCCTGCTACCGGTGGTCCTCTGGGCCCGGCGTCGGCCGCTGGCGGCGCGGGCGGCGTGCCGGCGTCGCCGATCTGTGGAGGCTGAGGTTCCTCCTGCAGTGGGGGTGCGGCGCCAGGCTTTCTCGGATGCGGCGATCATCTGTCTGTCATCTGTCATCTGTCGGTGTGGGATTGGTTCTGCGCCTCCGGCTGGACATCGGGGCGGCAGTGGGTTCTGGCCGGGCGGCTCCGCGGGGTCCGGAGAGGGGAGGTCAAGGAGTCCGGCTCCTCGAGTCTGACGGTATGTCCTCTGAGCGGCGGGGCCGGAGGCGAGGATTCTTCGGAGGGCCCCGCCGCCGCAGTGCTTCCCAGAGCGGAGTCGGGGAAGTTCTTCGGCTGCCGAGCCGGTGAGTCGCTTGGCTGCCGATCGGTCGGGATGTCGTCCCGGGGCAGGAGTCTACTGCCGGACGGGGAACCCGGCTTCCGCTGTCCGGGTAGATGAGGCGTCGCGTGTTACGCGGGAGGCGGCGTGGTAGATGGGTGGATTGTCCGTCGTCCGAGTCTGCGTTGCTGATGGGGCGCTGCTCCCCTGGGCGGTGTCTGCACACTATGAGGCCACCTCCGTATTCTATTGGTTTCGCTCATGTTTTTAACTGTGTATTGTTTGTCCCGCTCATGCTTTCATCATCATCCTGATTTATTTTTCCACGCACCCGGCCAGTGGACGTCTGCCGAGCTCTGAGCCCGTGCCCGTCTGGGCACAGTTTAGAGCGCTCGCACGGTCAGCGGACACAGGTTCTGGGCTCAGCGCCTCCAAGTGTAATTTTTCTTAGTCCACCTCAGTTGGCCGGGGCTTGTTTTGGGGTCCCTGTATGTGGGTCATGATCATGTATCAAACATACTGTGAATATACATGTATGGTTGTAAGCTGTGATATGTGCACCTTCATGCTAATTTCTGATGGTGTTCTGGGCACACACAGATTTTCCATTGCCATCCCAATCGTGGACACACATTTGTTGTTCCAAACATCACTGGCTACTCAACAAATGGTAGGCTCATTGTGTTACCGATGCCTACACGCACAGCTTCATGTCACTATTTAAATGCCCCTGTCCAGAGCACAGCACCCTCTTGTGAAATTATAATGATTTTCTTCATGATGATATGTTAAAATAGCAGACCCCTTACAACCCCCATGACTGGGGCCAGGAAGGAATTTCTTAAAAACAAAAAACCTTTCAGTTTGTTTTTATCATGCTTGTGGGTGTGACATGCTATAGAGGCCTTTCTGGGGTACTCTCGATTGTCTTCACATCTGAAGTTGAAGTTTGTGTTCTTGGAAAAGAGGCCTGAATGGGCCTGTGACACAAATACTACGTCTCAGAAAGTTCTTGGATAACTTTGATGGGATCTGAGGTGGAAATGATAGGTAGAAGTACCATTACTCGTGCCTGAAACTATCCCTATGCCAAAACAAAGGCAAGTTTCATTGGTGATTCGACCCTCAGCTGGCACAAAATAGCAAAACAGCATACAGAGCCTGATTATATAAAACGGTACATCACTGGTTATCCACGACAATAAACCTATTTTCCCAGGGCCCAACGCGACAAAACAACCTTATGCCAATGCGCGAAGGTACTTCGTGCAAAGCACTGCAAAGCAGAACAAGAAGTCTTACCTGGATGCGGGCTCAATGCCACTTCCTTCTTACCTTACCTTACCTTACCTTACAAATAGTCGGGATTTTGAGGCCACTGTGGCCTGCGGGTCCCGTTCTCAACGAGCTCCAGATGAATGTGTGCTTATCTCAGTCGTTCTCAGGGATCAGGTACCTGAGATGGTTCCAGTGAGTGTCTAAGTTGGCCTTGAATTGAGACAATGACTGTGAAGAAACTACAGACTCGGGTAGAGCGTTCCAGTCAGAGACGGCTTCGAACCCCAAACACACATCGGCGGACCCTGGTCTGAGCTGTGGGTTTCGTCAGTTTCAGCGGGTGGCCTCTAGTCCGTGTGTTTGTGTTTAGTGCTACGAAGTCTGAGTAGTCCAGATCGACCCTCCCATGTAGCAACTGAAACATTTTCACCATATCTCCTCTTCGTCTACGGTAATACAATGACGGGAGATCTAGACTTCGGAGCCTATCCATATAAGGTAAAGGGCGTAGTGAGGGGATCATACGAGTTGCACGTCTCTGTACCTTCTCCACCAGTTGCTGGTCGGCCCGATTAAACGGCCCCCACACAGCGTTGCCGTACTCGACTAGAGGACGCACAAGTGCTTTGTACAAGCAGGGTAGAGTGAATTTGTCAATATTGGCAAAAGACCTTCGAATCACAGCAAGTACCCTGTTGGCCCTGGATACCGCAGAGGCCGCCTGGTGCCTGAACTTCAAGCCGGAATCGATCATGATGCCCAGGTCTTTTTCCTCACTGACTTCACGGACAGGCCCACCGGACATTGTGTACTGTTGGTGCACGTTGCCTGACCCAAGGTGCAGAACTGAGCATTTTCCTGTGTTAAATGGGAGCTGCCAGTTTTCTGACCAGTGTATGATGCGGTTGATATCATCTTGCAGTTTGTTCCTGGATGCATGATGTTGAGCTGCGTTGTATACTTTAGTATCGTCGGCAAAAATTTTGATACTGGATTCTACAATGTCAGGCAAGTCATTTATATACACCAGGAACAGAAGGGGACCCAGAACAGAACCCTGGGGGATACCACTAGTCACCTTCGCCCAAGTGGAAGCTTCGGTGCCTACCACCACTTGTTGCTGTCGATTGGTCAGGAAAGCTCGGATCCAGTTTAGGAGTCTACCCCGCACCCCATAGCCATACAGCTTTAGGAGTAGTCGCTCATGGGGTACCGAATCAAACGCTTTGCTAAAATCGAGGTACAGCGAATCAACCGGGTAATGGTCCTCCATTAAGGAACTCCAGTGCTCCAAAACTTCAAGCATCTGAGTCTCGCAAGACCTTCTTGGCCTGAAACCGTGTTGGTCCTTGGATAGTAGGTCAGTTGCAGTTAGGTGCAGAAAGAGCTGGTCCCTAATAGCAGACTCCATTACTTTGCATGGCACAGACGTTAGACTCACTGGTCGATAGTTGTTGGGCAGCTGCCTGTCTCCCTTCTTAAAAATGGGCACGACCGAACCCTTTCGCCAGTCATTGGGCAGAGTGGCTGAGTCTAGGGATTTCTGGAATAGCCGAGCAAGAGGGATACACAGGGAGCTGTGGGTCTCAGAGAGGATGCGAGGATGAATCTTGTCCGGCCCTGGGGAACTATTTCTCTTTAGGGTTTTTAGCTTCTCAGCAACCAACTGTGGAGTGAAGGTCATGTGCTCCAAATAAGGTCCCAGCGAGCGTGGTTCAAACTCAGGGATGAAGCAAATGTCCTCATGTGTAAATACGCTCGAAAAGAAAGAGTTCAGAACTTGTGCCTTTTCCTTGTCAGAAGATACCAGCGCACCATTAACATCCTTCAGGTCTTCAATCTTGCTTTTGGTTTTAAGCCTGCTGTTAATGTACTTCCAAAATGGCTTGGGGCACTTTTTGGCATCTGCTGCTAGCCGGCGTTCATGTTCCAACTGGAGCTTACGGGTAAGATTTCTCAGTTTGTTTGAGCACAAGGAATAACGACCATAATCAATTATGTCACCGGACTGCTTGTATTGCTTCCAAAGCCTATTTTTCTTGTCCTTCATGTTCAGTGCAAAGCTAGTCATGTAAATGTTCTTGCGGTTTTTCCTGGGTCGTACCTTGGGAATACACTGCTCCACCAAATTTTCTAGTGTTTGTTTGAAGAAATTATGCGCTTCCTCAATGGGTAGACTTCCAATGACGTCCCAGTTTGTTTCAGATATGAGCTGATTTAGGCGACGAAAGTCAGCACCGTTGAAGTTGTATCTTGTAATATTGCTGATCTTGTGTTCTGTGTATACATTGAGATGGAACTTCAAAATCAGATGATCACTCCTACCAAGTCCAGGAAAATACCTTAGGTCACTAAGCATGCCTTCTTCGTTGGTGAATATAAGATCCAATATGTTTCCAGTTTCTCCAAGCCTCAACCTAGTCGGAGCATGCACATGCTGAAAAAGAAAGTGCTGGTGCATAATTTCAATGAGCGTGTGAGAAGGGTGTCCAGCAGGAGCTCTGGAGAGTTCAACATCCCAGTCTATCTGGGGGAAATTGAAGTCTCCGAGAATCATGAGGTGAGAGGCTTGATGAGTGTGTATCGATGCCATGAGATCCCTAAATTCATCCATGATTTGTGAGCCAGAACCACTGGGGCTTCGGTAGACACCGCAAATCAACAATGAGTCCTGCCTGTGTAGACCTAATCTAACAACTAAGAATTCCTTAAAGCTTATCTGGGAAAACGAAACAAGAGATGAACGAATGTGTTGCTGAATGTAGATGACAATACCCCTCTCACCGCTGCTTCCCAGATTCTCTCTGTTTGGGTCAAAACTTGTGTACAGATTGTAGTTTGGAAGAGCCAGAAGTGCCTCTGTGATAGCAGTGCGCTGGGCCTTGGGGATAACTTCTGTGAGCAAGATCACATCAGGCTCATCTCCTGCAATTTCCATGAATAAGTCTTCACGCTTGTTGAGAAACTGGTCTACATTTGAGTACAACACCTTTAGACTATGTGCCTCCTGGGTGCAGAGTCAGGCTGTCTGGTGCCCCACAGTTGGAGTTTCTCTGCTTGCTCCTTCTGTGGTCTCAGGTTGCGTGACTTCGCTTAAGGGTGACTCAATAGGTTCTTGGGATTGTGGAGTATGAGCGGCAACCACAGGAGGATCATCTACAATGGCCTGCACAGAAGCGGCTGCTTCAGGGATGGTTCTATCCGAGTTTTCAGCATAAGCTGGAGGATGGGTCGACTGGGATGGCTGGTTTGGACGGGCACTTCCATTCTTGTTCACAGCCACTATTTTGCCTCTCCTGATAATGAGGTTTTCCTCCCCTGCTTGTTTGCGGGTCCACAGCTCTTCACGCAGCTTCTTCTGTGCTTGACGTTCATTCCATGTTAAGTCTGGAGTGATGAACAGTCTCTTCCAGTTTGTGGATGACTTGAGTTGGGCTGCCATGCTAAGGATCTCATGCTTGACCTCTTCGTTTTCCAGTGTAACTATCAGAAGCCTGGGTTTGTTGGGAATCACCTTGCCAGCTCTGAAGGATCTTATAGGCTTGCAATTTAGCCTAAACACCTCCTTGGTCACTGAGGCAAACAGAGACATGTCCGCCATTGACCTCTCCAATTGGGAGTCACCCTGTTGCTCCGGCAAGTTGTGGACAACTATGTTGCGGGAGCGACGGTTTTTGTCTAGGAAGCCATCGAATGCCTGTGAGATGCACTGTGCATCCTTTACAGTCATTGCTGGCTGTGTTCTCTTGAGTTCATTTAAACTGGTCAGCTTCTGTTCCACCTTACTCACAACCTTGTCACAGGATCCTTTTACAACATCAGCGAAAGAGGCTTTCTGCATGTTGATATCCCTGATTGAACGCTGCAACATCATGGTGTGGTCCTGGGCAGTTTTTTCTAGCTCCTTCATTGATAGAGCAACAAGTTTCATGTGATTCTTCAGAACCCCCTCCAAATCACATACCCTCTTTGTCAGCTGGGGTACATCACAATGACTATCACTCGGTGCAGTTTGATTGGCATTGTCTTTTGTGCTTTCAGCTGAAGCTGTGAGGTTCACCTGGGCTGAGGAGTCTCTCTTACTTGGAGCCTGGAGGACCTGGACTCCCACGTCCTTTCCAGCAACCCTGGGCGGATCATGCAGGGATGCATCCTTACAAGATTTGCACAGGAATGCTATGATCTTATGCTTTTTCAGTGCATTGTATGCTGGTTTTGTTACTTCCTGGCAGACAGTGTGGAACCACAAGTGACACCAGTCGCATTGCACCCCCTGCTGGCCATCTTTTACCTCAAGACCACATACAGGGTTTCCAGGGCCACCTTTACAAACTGTTAGGGATCCACTGTCACTGCTTGAAGATCTGGAAAGAGTGGGTGAGACCACAGTTCCTATATCAAGGGGCAATGTACTTATGGCCGCTGCCACTCGACCTGTTGTGCATGGCTGAGCAGTTTGATCAGCCACCACACAAATCCTACCGCTTGATAGACTATCCATGTCAGGCGTACATCCACTTTCTTTTCCTAAGTCCAGGGTGAGCCCTTTTCTGTTTCTAGCCACACAATCAGACCCCCTGTGTTTGACATCACCAACAGTCTTAGATGAAGAGTGAAAGGGTCCACCCCCTGCAGTGTGGGCCATTGCCTGGTCCTGAATAACAATGTGCGGCGATCCATCGCCAGCACTCTCATCTTGTGTTGCTTGTGGTAATGGAGGAAACCCAAACTGGGTCGCCAGGGCTGACACATCTCGGACCCGGGGACCGTGACCGTGGCAAGGTTGGCATGCCAGTATCAACAGAAGTGTTGTTCAACTGAGCTGAGCACAACCGCACAAGGTGCAACACCCACCCAAACAATCACAAAGATGCAAAAAAAATATACAAGGTGGGAATCCACAATCACTTTCGACAATGTGCCAAGTATTGAACAATGAGGAATTACTGTGTGATAATGATTAAGGTAAATGGAAGATCCATCATTCAAGATCAAGATGTGCAAGATGTAAGGCAAATCTGCAGAATCACCTGCAGGAAGCTTGGGCTAGAGACACTAGATTTGTATGTTTTTATGCAGAATCAATGACAATAGTGTGCCAATTTTGTGATACCCTACAATAGAAGCTAGTGTGTTCTTGTATGGCGATTTGTCACTAATCACATCCTCCAAGGGAATACAAACACCGAAGGTATCCGGTGGTGATTCCGTCCTATTCAGCTCTCCCACCGCGCTCCCGGAAAGAAATGTGTAATAATAATGAATGATAATGACCCTCTTGTATTGTTTTTTGTGGCGATGACTTTTCTCGTCGCATTAGCGCAGAACTCAATTCATAGCCGTGTTATTCTGCCGGCAGAAGATATAATAGTGTGCTATACGCATGCGCAGTACGGTATCATGGACCATAAGATACCGTACTGCGCATGCGTGTGGTATATCAGTATGCGTTCTGCACGGCAGAATAACACGACTCACATCGCTGCGGAAAATCGAATAACTGGAAGATAGGTCAATTGATACTTCGCTTTTTTATAGAAAGATTTTGACAACTGCAGCAAATTTGCCCCGATTAGTTACGTGAAAAACCTGCCGCGCACATTTATTTCACCTTCTTGCTCTACAGTTTTGTAAGTTCTGTGACAAGGCTCAAGGCTCTTCAAGGACAAGGCTCTAGAATACCCGTAGATCCTCTAATACAGCGGCCCAGCAGCCCCATTCCCTCCGGTTTAATTACAGAATAAGGTGAGCAATTGCGTACCATATTCTAATGGCCATTTTAAGACACAATCTTATGTGCTGAAAACGAATTTAGCAACCATTTCTTCCGCAAATAATTTTCTCCCATCGAATTTCCCTCCTATATTACCACTACACTACCACAGAAATGTCGCGCACGACACCAACACCACACAGCACAGCAACGCTACTGTTTATTAAAGATGCCAGATACCATGCCAGGATAAGAGGGATAAAACACTCCAAAATAAAAAACCTCTACATAACGCAACGACGCTCGTCAGATTTGTACAATGGCGGATGGATGTAATAGTTGCGAAATAAAATATTATCAGGCGATTTCTGATGCGAGCGAAGCAGGTTAGGTTAGGTAAGGTTTAGTTAGGTTAGGTTAGGTTAGGTTAGGTTAGGTTAGGTTAGGTTAGGTTAGGTTAGGTTAGGTTAGGTTAGGTTAGGTTAGGTTAGGTTAGGTTAGGTTAGGTTAGGTTAGGTTAGGTTAGGTTAGGTTAGGTTAGGTTAGGTCTGAGTGGATGTGCCGGCTTTGTTTTGTTCATTCCGTTTTGTTCCGTTCCTTCTGTACGAGTGACAGAGCTTTTTGAAGGTTTTCTAGAGGTTTTATTAACTAGTGTCATCGGTTGACTTTTGGATAACTACAGCCTGCCCCTGCTCGTGCTACGATTGTGACGCATTTCCAGCAGTTATTCGCACTTGGTCCGCAGTGTTGTGTGGTGTGCCTTATGGAAGAAATATTATTGAATATTTTGGAAACGGTAGCTCGGCGGAAAAAAATGTTGTTGGAAATTTTGTAGGGCGTGCTGCAATCATTCGAATGAGACAACTTTCTTAGTTGTCAGTGATTGCTCACCTTATTCTGTAAATTAACCTTCCCTCCTCCTGTAACTTCTGCATCAACATACTCCTCTTTATCGCAGCACTACTGCTGTTCTGTAGCAGGGTAGTCGACTTTGTACCAAGGTAATATAGCAAAAGCAAATGCTGCTGTACAGTCCAGTTTATTGATTTTCCAATGTGTAGGTATACCATAAGGTCCCTTTCATCCAGTCTGCAAATTTTGGCAGCAGGCCGGACAAATCGCACCAGCCATCTAAAATTATCGCTCCACCAGCCTCCAAAAATTTGCACCAATCTGCCACATACCAGGGAGAAAAACGTACCCATTCAGACTCACACTATGCAATGCTACCTCTGTCATTAGTCAGCTAGTTAAGGACTTTTATAAGGCCCCCTCCTGTGTCTTAATAACCATTCAGTCATTATTTGTTCAGTTGAAGTGTCACCTTCCTCACACCAGTCTCGCAAATTCGCACCAGGTTGATAAAATTTGCACCATTCGGTCCTGTCTCCAAGGGCACTCGCACTGACGAGATCTCGTCGAAAATGCTATACTTTGCACAGGAGCCTTTCATGTTGTCCCTTCTGCGCCTGTCCCCTGTGAGAATTGTTGATCACATTTGCTCCTGTGGGTGAGCCTGTAACCTCTTCCTCTCCTTTTTTCCAAAAGAGGCCAAGGTTAGGTGGTTGGGTCTGCTGATGGTTGAGAGTGGCTGGTTCAACATTACTATTCTTCGGGCACAATCACATACTCATACTCTGTTGGCTGGGGCCAGTCAGGTATTTTAATTTTCTGGTGCCCAGTTACCCGCACCACTCTATCTCGCTGCCCTTTTTTGTGCTCAGCCACCCTCAGCTGGTCTTCCCCCAGGCCATTTAGATCTGTCAGCATGGGATAGACCCTGTGCCTCCTGCTGGGCCTCAGAGTAACCGTTCCGGGAGTGCTTGCCTCCAGTTGCCCACTGGTGGAGCACCCATCTGCTGAGTCGCTGGTGCAGCAGCAGTTTGTCCGCTTCCACACAGGGCAGCAGCATCCGGAGAGGAGCGCTCATAGGAGCCATTGAGCCCTGTGGCTTCTGACGGTCTGACGGTGTGTGGGCTGGGAACTGGGGCGGTGATTCTCCAGGGGACCCTGCCGGACTTCCGGGAGCCGGAGTCGAAGGCGGCGTTCGGCTGTTGAGCTGGTGAGCCGCTCTGCCGCTGATCGGGCAGGACGTCGGTCTGGGAGAGGTATCTGTGTCTGTCTGTTCTGGAGAGGTGACACCGCTGCTGCTGCCCGGGTGGGCGAAGCTTCGGTCGGTCTGCTGAGGAGCCGGGAGGCGTGGAGGTTGATGGTTGGTCCGTCGTCCGGGGCTAAACTGACATGGGGCACTGCTGTCCTTGACATAATTTTCATGCTGTGGAGTCGCCTCCTTGGAAAATGTCTGCCCACATTGTGACTGTTTGCATTTTTGTACCGCTCAAACATTTGTCATTATAGGAATACATTTTTTCACGCACCCGGTCGGTGGACTTCTGCTGAGCTCCGGACCCGTGCCACCTATAATGAGAAGTTAAGGTGGCTTGTACCCGCCACGCGCGCATTGACGGGGGTCTGAGCCACCTTCGCTTTGACGGGGTTACCCGCCCCCCTAAGATCTCGAGAACCACGGTAGGTAGCGAAAAACGGTAAACGGCGTTGGGTAGCCCATCTACTTCTCCATCAAAAATACTTGAACCATTTTTTGTCAGGTCAAATTTAAGGTCACGAGAGGTCAAAACATGCCGTCATTGGGATAACATGTAAATGAAGGTTTTCGGCCATTACATTTGAACAAGTAAAGATAGAGCAAACTTACTTGAACTGTATGAATCCTCGCAGCAAGCCGAATCGAATGATATATAATTTGACCTTGCTAGGTCAAATCAAGGATTTGACCTGACCTGAGGCCAGGTCAAGGTCAAATTATATAAAATGCGTATCACTAGAACCGCAAAGACAAGGCGAATCTAATGCAGCTAAAATAAACGCTCTATCACTATTCGTTACTGAGTTATTAAGTCAACACCTTTTTCCTATAAATTTCCAATGGAGAGGTCATGACTCTTTGTTGAGTCTTTGTTGAGTGGTCCATTGGTTGGCGCTTTTTCTTTCTCTCCCCTGGATCTGCCACCATGTAGGCCTGTCAAAAGGTTCACAATTTTGAAATTAACAGGTATGTGGGCACAGCAGGAATTCGTGGAAACCAGGATAGGAAAGCTTTAATAAGACCTGTTATTGGTTTTAATATTGATTCTGAAAATGTGACTAACGAGTTGAAAAAGTCAGTGGTGAACATGGTAAACAACCAAGTCCAAAAGAGACCATTTGCTTTTGTGTCCTAAATCGTGTAAGAGAACGCAGTGAAGCAAATTATATCGTTATATCAGTTGTTAATTCAATGATTGGGCATGAGTTGTATTGAGAGCCCGGTTTTTCCCATTCGGCAGGAGCGGGAATCTCGGATGGACGACATCAGCTCCGAGCTGGCTGAGTTGCCGGTCGTAATTGAAGAGGAAAATGCCAAGAGAGAAGAGTGCAGCAAATGCTTGTGAGTTGTATTAAAAAGCTACATACTGTAGAGCTTTGGTATTTGGAAAGGGAAATGGGCTTTACAAAGGTTCAGTGAAAGAAGTTACAGAGTTTTCGCATCAGGCTTGTTTCAATAGTCTCCTATGTAAGATCAGACACTATCACCAGTGGTCATTCTTAGGAACTGGATTGTTTCAAGGTGTTAGTTTTCAGACCATCAGTGACAAGTCACTTTCTTGAAAGATCAAACACCACTTGAGCAAAATCCCAAGGAAATTGATGTATATCCCTTTCAAATTGATTTATAGACCTTGCTGGTTGGTGCATCGCCGCATAGTTGTTACTGTGGGGTGGGGGGGGTGGAGCGCAGACTGGCGATGACCGGGAGGGTGAGTGGAAGGCGAAGTTCGAACTTATTGACTAGAACTGTCGTTGAAAACGCCGACTACTATGCACTTAACCAACACAGATAATAGAGAATGCAAAATACCTAAATCGAGCCACAAGGGGGGTGAGGGGACGTACCCACAGATTTGTGAACTGGGGATGCGTACCCCCTCGTCCCTCTCACTTTGCTTGCTGGAACTTTTCAAGACATTGCGGTCTTTTCAGACGACCTGTTGTTGCTTGCTGGTGTCCGTTCCTGCCAGATCCGCCATTAGATGTCAACACCAATATCGTCATATTACAGGTGAGCAGCTTGTTTAAGGGTGTTATTTATTCCGTCAAGTATATTTACGAGTGCTTGTAAGATACCAGCTCTGGTCAAAATCCTATATTTAATTGAAATTAGAGGAATTTCAACAGTTATGTTTGAAGTAGAACAAAAACTAAAAATCTAACTTTTTCCTTCGGTTGTAAGACGGGAGAAAAGTTAGAGAATTGTGGAGAATAGAAGCTCTGTTCATTTGTCAGTTGTTTCTGACAAATTTTGAACACCGATTGGGCCTGTGACCACCGGCGCTGACCGCCGGGCCTCCCACCAGTGTGATCCTGTGACCACCCCACCAGTGTGACCGCTCCACCAGCGTGACCCTGTGACCGGCAGCACCCGCTGGAGGTGCGCAGGGCGCTGCGGACGGCGCCCATGGTGCAGCTGGGTGTGGCGCCCGGCAAATGCACCGTCTACCGCGGCAAAAAATTCCCGCTCAGACAGTGAGTCCGCTGGCATGCCGCCGGTCCCGCGGTAAATTCAAACTGGAAGTGCACGATGCGGTGTTGCTACGCATGAAAATATTATTATTTGTTCTGTTTTACGTGTGGTGAAATTCTCGTTTTATGCGGAGGACTTCAGAATTCATGCTCTGAAAGTGTTCTACGAAGCAGATCGTATCGTTTGATCTATTTTGAAAGGTGCCGCTTTTAACTCTCCACGTCTCCACTTGGAAAGTGCACCCACCACGATTCCTGCTCTGTCAGCCACCAGGGTCTGCCGGAGATCCTGGCGTCGCCACGGACGGTGATCCTGTTCCCCGGGCCGCACGCCACCGACGTGGCTGACCTGCCCGCCTGGGACGCCGACGACACCGCCGCCTGTCACTCCCACACCGGCGCCGCTGTCAACGGTGGCGGGGACCAAACCACCAGCGAGCAGTCCGGCCCTCGGCAGCCCTATAATGTGCTGATTCTGGACGGCACTTGGCGGCAGGCGAAAACCATGTATACGCTGAGTCCCGCACTGCACAACATAAAACAGGTGGGATGATCCTGTGTCCGTGGTTATCATCCCTCCGAGGGGTGGATCGAAAATATTCCATGTTTTGGCAATACCCCGAAGAATATCATTCATGAATAAATAATCATCTCATCCCCGAATAAACCCAGCCCTCTCTCCCAGGGAGGATTGTTTTTAAAAGTTTTTGAAGAGAGAGAGAGAGAGAGAGAGAGAGAGAGAGAGAGAGAGAGAGAGAGAGAGAGAGAGAGAGAGAGAGAGAGAGAGAGAGAGAGAGAGAGAGAGAGAGAGAGAGAGAGAGAGAGAGAGAGAGAGAGAGAGAGAGAGAGAGAGAGAGAGAGAGAGAGAGAGAGAGAGAGAGAGAGAGAGAGAGAGAGAGAGAGAGAGAGAGAGAGAGAGAGAGAGAGAGAGAGAGAGAGAGAGAGAGAGAGAGAGAGAGAGAGAGAGAGAGAGAGAGAGAGAGAGAGAGAGAGAGAGAGAGAGAGAGAGAGAGAGAGAGAGAGAGAGAGAGAGAGAGAGAGAGAGAGAGAGAGAGAGAGAGAGAGAGAGAGAGAGAGAGAGAGAGAGAGAGAGAGAGAGAGAGAGAGAGAGAGAGAGAGAGAGAGAGAGAGAGAGAGAGAGAGAGAGAGAGAGAGAGAGAGAGAGAGAGAGAGAGAGAGAGAGAGAGAGAGAGAGAGAGAGAGAGAGAGAGGAGTAGCGTCTGATCACGGTGCCTGCGTTGGACAGGTGATGGTGAGCGGCCGGCAGTGTAGCAGTTACGTGGTGCGGACCCAGCCGGCGGCCTCCTGCCTCAGCACGCTGGAGGCGGCGGCCGCCTGTCTGCAGGTGCTGGAGCGCCGGCCGCAGCTGGGCCCGGCGCTGCTGCAGCCGCTGCACCAGCTCTGCAGGTGAGACAGCTGCTCAAATTCTGCAGGTGAGACAGCTGCACCAGCTCTGCAAGTGAGACAGCTGCTCAAACTCTGCAGGTGAGACAGCTGCACCAGCTCTGCAGGTGAGACAGCTGCACCAGCTCTGCAAGTGAGACAGCTGCTCAAACTCTGCAGGTGAGACAGCTGCACCAGCTCTGCAGGTGAGACAGCTGCACCAGCTCTGCAAGTGAGACAGCTGCTCAAACTCTGCAGGTGAGACAGCTGCTGCTCAAACTCTGTAGGTGAGACAGCTGCTGCTCATACTCTGCATGTGAAGCTGCTGCACCGACCAGCTGCTCTTGACAGTTAACACGCGCACTGGAGGGGGCCTCGGAGGCCCCCACCTGTTTTTCGGAGGTGGCCGGAGAACCGCTTGTAGCCGAAAAACGAAACCTGGCCACATTTAACAGAATTTAATAGCGCGTCGATTGGTGAAGACTTTTTGAAAATCGGCCGAAAATTTTTTGACTTATAGGCTTTCAAAGTCAGACCTGCATTTTGAGATCGCCGTAAACGCGCGGTCGGACCAGTTAGCTTGCATTGAAGACCGAGTGGTGACGTCATAACGTCATATAAGCGGGACTTTATGTCAAGGTCACTTCACATGAAAGTCAAGGTCAAAGGTCACAGGTCAAGGTCATATCTGCACTTTCAAGGTCACTGACCACTGTGCGTCCGGCCAAATGACGTTACCCCGTCTGACATATATTATGCTATGACGTCATCGGTAGGGTACCCCAATACAAAGTTCAAGGTCAAAGGTCATTGGGAAAGGTCAATCCTCATTTCCCGCCAAACAGTGGCTACAGTGTTAGTCAAAGTGTAAATAATAAGTAGTATACCATATGGTGACCTTAAAGGTCAATGACCTTGAATGACCTTGACCCAAAAGTTGTGAGTAAGCCTCTTTGAGACCTCTTCTCTATGAACCTTGTCCGCCTTTAGCTTATTCCCGCCATTTTCCTGCATAATCACAGCATTTATCAATTGATACCAGCATGGCCAATATTTGACCTTTACGACCTCGTTTGACCTTGAAGATATTGACCAAGGTCAATGAAAATTGGTCATCATGTAGATCACCATAGCCCCCACCCACCTACCAAGTGGCGTTTTTCTAACCCTCTTAGTTTCCGAGATCTTAGGGGGCCTACCAGGCCCCCTCCAGTGCGCGTTAGTGCCAGAGCCCCCTCCAGTACGGGTGTTAAGACAGACCATTATAATGCCTGTGAAGGTCAAGAACCCTTCCAGTGGAGGTGGAAATTTATGCGTACGTAAATATCAATCTATCGCCAGTCTGTCAAATAGTCACAAAGGCAGATTCACGATTTTCAATGAGAAGGAGCAGTTTGCTCAAGAGGCGGGATTTCGACTTAAGGCGTTAATTATTCATGGTCTATCCTGTCAGAGAGGCACCAAGTCACCTAGTGTGGGCAAAAGACTTTCATTCTGGGAGGGAGGTGGTAAGCGACGTTTCAGGGAGTTCTGGTTGGTTCAATGGGGGGGGCGCGTGCCCGCTGGATCCGCCTGCCAGGTCAGTCAGTTTTCTCCCCCAGACGCCGCGCGACCTGTCCGGCAGGGTTCAGCTGGCTCACGGCGCGGTCCGACACACCAACAAGCAAGACCTGATCGAGCGCGGAGTCTACGAGAGACAGCGCGGCGTCCGCACCAACCGCATGTTCCGACAGCTTGGCGTTGTCTTGTGATGCCACCTGTTGAGTAGCGGTGGAATTACAAGTGTGCAGACTGACCGCACTGGCGTGGTGTTGTGACCCTGTACGGAGTGTAGAGTTGCAGTTTTGTGCAGTCATTGCGTTAGCATAATACGGTGTTGAGAAAACAGCTATTCGAAAAGGACAGCTAGCGTCTGGTGTGCTGGACGAACGATTTTCCAGGTATCACACTGTATCGGAAATCGACAACTGGTATCGTGTCGAACCGGTGCTGAACATGGTCGAAACGGGATCGAGAGGCGCCTGGATACGCAGGATGCGTTCGTTGTCGAAGATTGGCGTCCGGTCGTGACGTTGTCACGACATTATTTTTGTGCTGTTTTTCCGACATTAGCAGCATCGCATCTGGAGTATCTGAGAATCATGATTGACGTTGTTATCCTGTTTTCCATATTTATTTGAGTGGTCAATCGAAACAATTTATCAAAGTGCCCTAGAAGTATTCTAAAAACGTGATTAATATGCCGACATTCAGTTGGGATTTGGTATTTGAACGACGTGGATTTGTTGTAATCATGGACCTCTGATGGCTGGTGAAAATCGTGCTGTTACACAACTATCGTTTTCGGTTTTGTTGTCAATCACTGATCGGTTTGTTTAACAAGCACTGATTTGAGAGGAGTGGGTTTTGCCGTGCTTTTTCCAGTGGATAACAATGTTGGCTGTGATGGTGATGGGTGATGATATGGATGACACGAAGGGCGTGTTCGGCATTTTGCTATTGCATAAGTGCTGACGTCGGAGTATCATGTCAAAAATTGAGCCCGAAGATCTCCTCGTCATAGAACTAAACCACGAGACGCGAACACTTCGTTTTTGTCAAGACCAAGGACGTCATGAAATCTTTAGAGATAATAAGAGGAAAGTGGATGGAATCGTCACGTGTAACGCAGCCGAATTAAGTGCTGATCATGAAAAATTGACGCTGAATAGATTTTACCGGTGGTGCCGGTTCACTAGGAAGTTAATTTACCCTTTTATTTTTTCCACTCTTGCTTTCAAGGACTAGCCTCCATGCGTATTTAATCAGTTGACAGAAGGAAAACCAACATGCTAAATCCAGCAGGTCTTGTACGGTCAATGCCGTAGTTCTAGATACTTGATGAGGTCCCGTCAGCATTTCGTCCCAACTTGACCCTCAGCTGCATCCTTCTGAGAGTTGAACGTCACCAGAAGGACCTCGTTCGGAACAACTCGCGTGCAATTGCACACTAATCGTCACACAACCGCAAACCAAACGTTTTCCAGATGGGTATATGTCAAATACCCATACGGGACAGCAGCCGCGCCTCATTGGGACTTTGCCTCTGTCTGCTCAATGTCTTCGTCGCCGCGCTAGCCGAGGCCGTCCTCGCCCTGTTGTTGACCATGCAGAAACACTGGCACGACAACAGAGACCTCTATACGGGAAGGCAGCTGGACTCGTGGAGCCGTCTGCTGTTGGCGACGGTAATCGTCGCGGGCGGGGTCCATCTGATCGGTGCCAAAATCTGCCACGACTGTGGCTACTGGTGGACCAGACATCGCTTCCAAGTGAGTGCTGGGGCCAAAACGCTCTTTAAGATGGCCAGGGAGAATTATAGCGTCGAATATTCGTGATGTATGGCTCCTTAATAGCCAATGTAGGCCGTAACTCTATTACTCGGAGAGCCATGGAACAAGTAGAAATATAATCCAAAATCAATAACCCCTTGCTGTCTAGGCTCTTCGTTCTCACTACCTCCTGAGGGTATTCCCCTGCACGATCGCGCTAACCAATTAACCGGAATGACGCTAAAAGCACCCCGTCGTTCTTTACCCTTGAACCACGTTTAACCCTCGCCCACCGGGGGATCGATGGCCCCCTAAGGTTTTTCCGGGATAGCAGAAAAACGACGAGGCGCAGCACCGCAGTTGAGGGCTCTACCTCTCACTGCATCATTTTCCCATCATCCCTGAAATTTTTTACCCCGTGTCACCCAAGGTCAGGTCACCAGACGAGGTCAACCAAGGTCACCTCACTTCACCTTTAGAGCTCTGTAAGAGCTACATTTCAAAGTCGATCGATTTGAAACTTCCTACACTTCATGACCCCTCCAGGGTCTACAAGGTGTATATCCGGGATTTTCGATTTCGTGCCCTGAGGTCAGGTCACGAGGCGACCTCTCCCATTGACAAAGCATGGGGAAAAGTTATTTCATGATATAAAAGCCACAAAAATGATTGCAAATACTCAGACTGCTCAGAACAACGTTTTTGGACACCCTTTCACGGATCCCAGGGGTCATATTTGCCCTTTGACTTTTCCAAGGTCATCCAAGGTCACCAGAGGTCAAAAACAGTATTTTGACAATAACTTTTGACCTAATTAAGCTAGAGCGGTGAAACAAACACCATCGTGTTTGTCTCGTCACTGGCTTTCATTTGATATACGGCAAGGTCACTTTTTGACCTTTCGTGACTTCAGGTCATATTAGGTCACGAGGTGACCTCTGGCGGTCAAACCACTGGCGGGAGGTCTTTACGTGCCACATAGCGGAAAAAGTACTGGCAATTTGCTATCAAATGTACTTTACCAGGCCTCAATAGCTCTAATGACATAAGAGTTATGCCCAGTTTGCTTAATCATTGCATATTTGAGTGAAAATAGCCGATCTTGACCTAATTTGACCTCTGGAGGTCAAACCATTGACCTGAGCACTAAAACATGCGAAGTAATTTCTTACTGAATTCACGCGAGCTTTCTATTGCACTTCGCAGATTTGCGCTAACGCCCATATTTTCGGAGTTCGATGCCCCCCCCGGTGGGGCGAAGGTGGCGCCGGACCCCCGGTGGGGCGCGGGTTAAACCATATTCGCTGATCTGTGACTTCGCAGGGGGCCAAAAATGGGTTCAATATAGGCCGATTTAGAAAATCCCCGTGGAATCCATCTCACGTGGAACATATCCAAACATCAATGTTTTCGTCTGGGCCCATGTCTCAGGGCGAGATGCGGCATGACCTTGTTAGGTCACATAGATGGTTGGATAAGAATTTGTTAAGGCCGTCTTGCTTATTCGCATCCTTAGATCATGCTCGTCGCTATATCAAATTTATGGCTGTCTTGCTTAGTTTCACAAGTTATAGACAGGAAAATTCGAAAAGCGTGACTTGGCGACCTCTGGAGAGAGATACCCTTGCTGTTAACCTGACCTCAAATGATTGGCATTTCTTCCTTTTTCCTTTCCAAAAGCTTTCGAATGATGCAAAACTACGCGTTTCAGTCAATCGGCCCCGAGCGATACGCAAAAATTTTTGAGGGGCAAGAGTCTGATCGGTCTTTCCTTCAGCGGCCCCAAGTTAACGTCTTAATTTAAGCTAGATCAAGCCAGTTCAGTGATGGCCTGGCTTCAAAAAACCCGAATTCAGTGACTGCCACGCGGTTAATGCCCGTATGCTTGCCGTAGGTTGTGGTTTCTGGCTCCCGGAAGCATCTTGTGCCTGGATCAGCACCAGTGCCTCCTTTTGCACCCTTCCTTCCACTGTCCCTCCCCTGCCGCGCAGTCAGTGCTGCTGTACTGGATCCTGGCCGTGCTGGTCTCCTGCGGGTTGTCCATAGGCACAGGCGTGGTGGTTACACTAGCGCCAGCCAAGCTAGCGGACAGCGTTGAAACTAGGCTCTCAGACGCCATGGATCGATATCGCGACCACTTGGACTCCAAAGTGTTCTTTGACAGGTGGGTGAGACTGCACGTTTCCGTAAAAATGCGATGTAAATATGCCCCTCAGGTACATTCTCCGATTTGCCTATATATTGCCGTGAGTGGATTATTGCCAACATGACCTGAGAAACACGTTTGGCGCCCAGTCACTGCCGGAGGACCCTAACTTCGGCTAAACGGCCATAATAAAGAAACAAAAGTGCCAACGAAAGAATATGATTTTCCACCAGGATTATGATTTGTACGCCTTTTAGCCCTAAACGGCGATCTTTCTTTCCTTTCGTCCCCAATACAAATATAAGACAAACACAGACGGTCTGCTCCCGTGCTAAGCATTGATACTGTTAACCCTGTGGTGACCCAGGGAAAATCACATCTCATTTCAACAGTGTACTCAGCACTGAGCCTGGTTATTTTCTCGGATTGGATCAAAATCTCCACAATCCATTCCTGGGCGTGAGCCGGTGCAGCAGTTACGTTCAGGTCAGAAAGAGCTTTCAAGGCTTGCAACAGCGGTTTACGCCGTAGCCCGGAGTTGTTTCTAGTTACCACCACCAGGCTGCAGCAGCGTCGGCAGTGCTGCGGCATCTGGGGCTTCGAAGACTGGATGACAACCCCATGGATCAGGAATGAAGACGTGTGTCACGAAGGACGCTCGTGGGCTGAGGTGAGTGGGTGAGTGTGCGTGGGTGCGTGCGAGCGTGCGAGGAGGGGGGTGAGGGGGTCTGAAGTTGCAAGCGAGGGGATGAACAGGACCATTGCGAATTAAAGGATAAAAGAAGCTTGCGGTTTAAGTATACCCAACACTGCACCATAAAACGCAACGAGGTACCAGTGCAACCACGCTGGGAGTATTTGAGTTATAGGGCGCATTCAAAAGCTTAGCTACATCGTCTGTCATTCGCCCTGATCTGGCTGTTTCCAAGCGTTCCCTGCCATCAGCAGTATTGGCGTGCACTGTCCTAAGGAGCGGTGCTATTGTGCCTGACCTGAATACCAGTACTGATGTACCTTGACCTGGGTAGCAGTACTGAGGTACCCTGACCGGGACAGTCGTGTTGCCCCCGCAGGACGACGGCAGCCTACTGCTGAGGTGGGCTCCCTGGAGCTGCTGCGACCCCAGCTACGGAGACATTTGCAACTCCGCCTGGGACGTGAGTACGCCGCTCAGTGCTGCCATCTCGTGGGACAAACACCCAACAGTCAGGTGGATGACACAAACTGTAGCTTTTAAATAATGATCCCTTGAACTGCAGGCACCACCATTCCTCCTTCAGACGTTGATCTGGCTTACCCTGTATGAATGATATTGTCACACTATTCATTATTCTCCGGCACTGCAGCGGTTTGACTTGAGCGCGTGATAAGGCGATGCAGCACGCCCGGGTATCGTGTACATACATGAAGATATATAAAGTCAGGACCTGACCGAACTGACCGTAACCTAACCACCTAACCGACCATAACCTAAGCTAAGCCTAGCAGACCAATTTTCTGTATGTTCTACTACACTGTGTGTTCAGGTAAGCCCATAGTCCCAATACCAACTGCTTTTTTCTACGTTTCGATGACAGGATGAGCGATACAAGAGCCAAGTCCTCTCCAGGACGATTGGTGCTGCTTAATATTTTGTTATTCTCACATTGCATTATGTCCTGCAACGGGTGCTCAAGTTACGGTGGGAGCAGCATTTGCGCCAATTGTATGCAGTTGTAAGCACATGATGTAAAGTTCGTAACAAATATCGACTTGACTTGGCAGAAGCACATTTCAGAGGGGCTGCAGGATCCTCCTCCCATTCTCCTGACATCTATTTCTCTTCGCAGCACTTGCCGCACCCGAAGTCGACCTGTCGCAAGCTCCGCAACAGGTACAGCGTGCTGATGAAGGAGCTGCCGTCCGACGATCGTCTAGAGGCGATCCGCACAGGCGAGATTGGCGAGAACGAGACCTCGGCCCAATTCCCTTCCACCACCCCGCGAGTCTTCAAGTTCACGCCCAAGTTTGCGCCTCGAAGAGAATATACCATGGCCCTCAAGCTGCCCTCGTTCTTGATGGGTGGAGGCAACCTAAAGCCTTACAGAGGCCGTCGCGATATAACAGGAGGGAGAAATAATGATGTCGATACGGGAGTTTCGGATGTTCAAAATGGAGCAGGCAGTGCGGAGGCCGGTGGAGCCACGACTAGTAGTTACAGCGCCGTCGAAAAGGAACGAGATCACATTTTTGGTGGTAAAAATAACACTACAACCGAGGAAGAACGCAGTAGAAGCAATGGAACAGCTGATGTGCGCCCATCTCAAAGAATCTTACCACGCCGTGACATTGGAAGCCCAACCAGAAAAAACCGAACAATTACGGTAGGGGATGGTGAAAACCAGATGGCCAACGGTATCCATCCGCAGAAGCGAAACGCTCCAGAAATTCAGCATCGCAAACATTCCCACACAGCAGCCTCCCTGGCCGCGGAGTACGGAGATACCGCCACACAGCCTGGTATACGGATAACAGTACAAGAAAGAGGCGGCGATATGGGAGGCAGCCGCTCCGAGGACCGTGACCAGAGCCCTGCTACAGAGATGGTAACCACGGCCCGCAGCGCAGACCAGCCAGAGTGGGCTAGGTCAGGAGATGGTCTGTCAACAATCTCTGCTAGTTCAGGAGATGGTTTGTCAACAATCTCTGCTAGTTCAGGAGATGGTCTGTCAACAATCTCTGCTAGTTCAGGAGATGGTCTGTCAACAATCGACTTTGTTCACGCGACACATGTATCTAAAAAGACAGGCTGAGAGCGTTCTACCAGATCGCTACTGTTGCGAGGAGGATTTTGACAGGGGAAGAGCCAGGGGTGCGTGTTTCTGTAATTGATGGGAGGACAGAGGTAGTGCATACACCGGTGAATGATGACTTTTCCGGTGGAGGCCCTCTGGAGACGGGCGAGGCACGGCACAACGGCGCGGGCGTACCGCAGATCAGCCTATCAGCGGACGAACTGTGGGCTGGTGAGAGCAGAACGTTGGAGCGTCCACCCCTGGAGTACCGCAGCGCCTCTGGCGGCGCATCCAGTCAACTGCGACGAGGTCGCAACCGGCGCCAACGGGTGAGAACCCACAGACAGTGGAACCAGAAAGATGGAGAGGGGAGGAGTCTCTTGCACGGCGCACGGACACACCGTCATCGATAGAGCTTGAACAAGGTCCCTTAACTTCACTCCGGGCTATACCACGGCTTAAACACACTCCTGGGCCGTCAGAGGTAGCGAAGACACCTTCAACGGGAGCAGCGACCTTACCGGCCTCAAAACCGGCCACGAATAACGTAACGCCACAGCAGTTATTGCGACACAGGATTGATACAGCCTCGCAGCAAACAACGTCCACGGTTTCAACCGGACGATTAAATCCGACGTCACCACAGCGCACAGGCGGGGACACAGCCTCTCTGTTAGTATCAAGACTCCTGCCCACCTCACCACGTCCTGCGTCTCATCCTACAACTCAGCAAACACCCGCCTCTGGCCAGGCTGTACATGATCCCGCTGGTGATGCCAACAGCCCTGAAGCGACTGTCGGCACCAGGCCAAGACCAAAGCGGAGTCCGTACTGGATAGTGATGGGCTGGGCCGGCTGGGCGACCCTGCCGCCCAAGAGCTCCATACTACCGGATCCACGACAGGAGTTACCAGATGGACCGAAGAAGGACCACCTGCTCTTCGATATCGGCTACTGGATGGAGGATTATCAAACGAATCCCCAACACGACTGTGATGCGCTGATGGCCAGGGCACAGAAGATCTGGAAATCGTTCGAGAAGATCCCAGGACTCATCGAGGCCCTCAAGACTCGACCGGCCTCAGTCAGTAAGTGGTCACGTGATACCCCAAAACTCAGCCCGGTTCTGTCAGTAAATGATCACATGATAACTATTAACCTGGCTTTGGCAGTGAGTGGTCAGGTGGCATTTGGCCATAAATTGGAAATATAATACAGAATAACATAGAAACTTTAAATTAGTTCTATGCCCCCAGCATAAGAGAGAAGAAAGAAGAAATATTTTAAGAACTAGTCACGACCTGTACCCTGAAAAAGGGCAGCATTTTCTACTACTAAAGCTTGTTGGGCTACGAGACACAGACATTCTGAAAACGCTTTGTGACCCTGACATTTCATTTCACAAGCATAAACTTAAGCTGATCGTTTCCCGCAGCGTCAATTTTAACCCTGGAGCGTTTTGTACTGGGGATCACGAGCACTACCCCGCCCCATCCCTACGACAAGAAGATTATGAAAATGGTGGACAGATGGCGCGAGGGAGGCCTCACCCGAGGGGAAGCTAATAAGATCATCGATAAGGTATTTGGGGTGGCGAGCACATGCTGCTATATTATCTTCGCAACACTTAATTCAATGCTGGGTTGAACGACCTTATACAGAAATGCGAAGCACTAAGCATAAAAATCTGATTTGCATTGCCTTCCTTACCATCTTAGAGGCTCATCTAAAACCAAATGATTCAGTGTACGATGCGTTGCGTTTCAGGTATTGGAACACTTCAAGCCACCCTGTGAAACTCCGCGCTACGGTCCGAAAAAGCCTTGCCACTATATAGGACCCCAGCCCACTCCTGCCTGGTTCCTTCGCAACCTCGACGACGACGAATATACCACAAAAATTCTGCGGCCGGCTTATAACGAAATGGAGGTTTACAACAATATGTTGGTACGGAATAATGGCGGGAAGCTAAGTGTGTACCTTAAAAGGGTTCATTGGTGTTGGAAACCCTTTGTTTGCCAACTGAGCACAACTCTACTTGAAAAATAATGGAATTAGAGGGGACTGGGTACATCCCTCCTGAAACGTGTATAAAAAAGCCTCAGGTCTCTTCTCCCTAATCCAGAGCTGGTAGAACTCTTACAAGAATCTAAAGGTCTCTTTTCATACCGAAAACTTCCTCATGTCGGGGTAAAAAGTGGTCCTCGGTGGAAAAAAATCCGACTTATGCGTCTCAGTATAAACATAGGTGGTGACAGGTCGGACGGGGAGGGGGGAGGAAGGATGGGGCTGATTCCCTGCCCGTCCCAACATCACACGTGTTCCCAGATCTGTGAACACCGGCGATTGTAACACACTTATTCGTCAGACAGTCCTGATGCAACGACATTTGCAGTCTCTCTAATTCAGAACAGCAGTTTGATAGGCGCTGTCCTAGGTGGAGCGGCGCTCTGGCGGATTGGGGGTTGTGAGAGGGAGGAAACCGGGGACAGCCAGAATTTAAGGGCGAAATATGTATACGATTTCATATGAATTCAGCTCCTAATTATTACAGCAAATGTTTGGAACTTCTTAATCTGCAGGACTGAACATACCGAAACATGGATGCTACTTTCCATTCTATTTTTGACTAGGAAAAAAGTAAAAACACCCCAGAATGGATTATTTGGCCTTTGAATACCATGAATGGCCTGATGCTAGACCAGGACCATTTCACAAACCTTCTGCCTCACCTGCGTTCAAAGCTCAGCGGAAACCGCAACATTCGTTTCACCGACTTCCACCGCCTACGAATGGAGACCGAAACAGACGCACTAGACAAGTTCTTAGAGGAGGAACTCTGGCGGTACAAGGAGGAGGACGTCGGCAACGGCAACAAGTTCGACAAGCTCTACTGCAGTGTCAGGCAGGAGCCGGCCGATGCGTTCTTCCCGGACGGGTGTCTGGACGTGCTGCAAGAGTGAGTACTGGGTCACGGATCTGGTGGGGGAACTGAAGGATACGTAAGGACACTTCAGGAACTTAAACATAACAGCTTACTAACAGTCTACAATATAACGGAGAAATTACGCGAAGGAAACGCTACCGATCTTTATATAGCGCGAAAATGGGTGAACACAATGGCATTTAGATGGTCTGCAACCATCGAAATCTACCCACAAAGGTACATTTCTTAGCATAGAATTAAAAACAAAAATTTTCACTTTTTGCCGAGTTTCCCGACAGAAAGCTGTCCCTCCCTGCTTTACTTGCGAGTTGGGAGACCAGCAGCGTTCCCCACCGTCGACAGCGAGACCCAGGGCATGTTCGGGCCGGCAGCTCCGCTCCTGTTCGCCATGGCCGGAGTACAGCTGCTCACTGCTCTGCTAGCACGCTACCTCCAGAGCTCCGCCGACTCCGCCGCCAAGTTTGGCGACCCCAGGTCAGTTTCGTGGCGACCACGTGGGCTGAACCCCGGTCAGTGGTCCCGTGACACCAGGTCAGTTGTCTCAGGACCCTAGGTCAGTGGTTTCATTACTCCAGCAGTCCACCCAAGCCTGTTTTAGTGGGAGCTGAGTTGTCCCGATCCCAGGAATCTCGGTTGGAGAGTTTGGAAAAACCCTGCCCAGATCGATGACTGTACGTTTATGACTAGGAAATCGAGCGCACGTTGTTTTGATTTTAGTGATACTAGTTTTAGTTTAGTGACACATTCAGGTTGACTGCTCACGCAACCTTAAAAAAGCTAAACCTGAAGAAGTGATATCTGTCGAGGCGCAAATTTCCACCCTCCCAAACAACAGCAAAATTCAGAAAAAAACTCCAACCACAAACAACCATATCGACCACCAATCACGGAACTCACTCACTCATCTTCTATTCCCTTCGCCCTCAGGCTGACGACGTACGGATGTCTGCTGGGGTTCACGCCTCAGCAGCCGCCCGCCGCCGACGCCAGCGCCGACTACAGTCAAGAAGACGAACTAGCTGAAGGAGGCCTCAGACTGGCGAAGCCTGAGCCGCGTGCGAGACAGGGACCGCAACGAGGCGGGGGAGCAATGAGACGGAGGAGGCGGCCCCAGCGCAGACCAAGGAGAAGACGAAAGAGGAGGATGAGGAGGAAGAGAGGAAAGAGGAGGAGGCGTAGGAGGAGAAGACGTGATGGATAATTGGACTAGTCTAAGATGTGATCGGCAGCAAAGGACACCCTGCATATGGTAGTATTGCACGGAGTAAAGCGGAACAATGCAAGCTAAAACTAGAGCTAGTGATGTAACTAATGTTAAACAGACAATACGTACAACCCATGCGAACAGCGTGAACGTGATCCCGTGCCCAGATACCTTGACGCGCACAGAAACCTAGAAGCCCATTGCTGTTAGACTAGAATCGCTACTTGCGTCAAACGCACCGAATCACATCCCTAGCCGCCATGATATAAATATGTTGCCATGTAAATACATTCATTATGCAAATTTGATGTATTAGCTGTTGTACACTTAGCGTGTTGACGATGGCGTGAAAACAGCTAAGCTTAACAGTGTAATAATTGCGCTAGCATGCCACCCATCTTGGACAGTTTCCCAAAGCGAAAGGGGTTGATGATACATAAATGTCTTACATCGTCTACACTACACTTCAAGCACGGTAACGTACTAAGAGACCTGACAGTAGCAAGAAGTGGCAGTTGATTCGCAGGCCTATTTGGCCGGATCAGAAGCGTAATGCAAGACAAACTCCCATCACATATCAGGCAGACACAACCTATTTATAAATGACTCAGCTTCCAAAGTATTTCCATATGGCGTTCATCAATTCGTAATGTGTACTTTAATTTGACATCTAAATCCAATCATACATACCCCATTGACTGCAAAACGGCATCTCTTTATAGCAGTTTGTAATGTTGGCGAATGAACAACCTCATCGTCCACGCCAATCAAGCCTTTGCAGTGGGCCCCGAACATTGCCAGTACATGACTATTCTGGCAGGGGACTGGCACGAGTATTGCTGTGACTATCAGGGCACCGTCAGTCCCAACAATTCACCCTCTAACATCGCACCAGGCCGCTGTTACAGTTCACAGCAGGGAATTCGAATCAGAGAATTGCTCACAAGAGTAGCAGACGAGAATCAGAGCGCCCTCACGCACACAAAGAGCTGGTGACCAATCCTTTCAACTTCCACATCACTTACGAACACAGCCATGCAAGGCAATTCTTGACTCATAAATGTTCCTCACACTGGGTTTCCGTCGAAGGCAGAGAACAGAATGAAGCCAGCAGGAGTTCACATGGGGCTGCTGTTCTTCTGGTAGACCTCTTACCAGCGTTCCGTGACCAGTGCCTTACAGTACTTGATGTAGTGTCTTCCTCCATTCTGCCAAAGGAAACTCAAAACGCCGCACAGGTAGGGTTCAAATGCTGTGCCTGCACATTGATGTCATAAGGAAACATGTCCACGCTCTCTCGAAAGAATCCTACAATCGACGATATCTTCCTCCATCGTCGGAAGTCTTGATAGGTATGGCGATGATGCACCGTCAGCGCCGGAGGTCCAGCACCTTCATGGCGTCCATACTGCTCCCGAGGTGGTGACGCCGCACAAGCGCAAACACTTCTGCAGCGTGCATCTGCTAGGGCTTTCGGACATGGGCACAGACGGATGCAGAACATTTCCACTTAGCGTGCTGTTTGCCTCAGTTTAGCGTCGACTTTGTCCGTCTGCCGAGCAGGGTGAGGATGAAGAAGTCTTTCGAAGCAGTGCTAGGCCACTTAAGAGGCAGGTGAGGAAATATGGCGTTTTCTTGCTCCCTGAGATAATTTGTCCATCCCACTTCGTCGAGATCCTCGACCCAAAATATCACTACCAGAAATAACAGAAAAGGGATTTTTAAATGCAAGCACTTACAACTCTTACTTAGCACGCAACTCCAAACATATATATTAGTCTGATGCGGAATAGCACGGCGTGTCGCGCTATGTTCTCCGAGCCATATTTGACTTTATTTACTGCTTCAACTACTTCCCAAACCTTCAACCACCCTGTCAGCAAGCCGTACTACAGCCACGGGAAATGATTCTCCGCAGATGGCTGATGTCGACGAGTTTCGGTTAAATCCGTGAATTCTAGACTCCGTTTCTAGTCTGGATCTGAAATTCCCTGTAGCTGCACACCATACAATGATCACGTCTGCATTCTGTGATTCTCACCATCCTCCATCGCCAGCTTCCACCTATCCAGTGAAACACGCCAGTTATCACAGTCCGCCACAAGCCCATAACTACGCAGGTACGGCCACGCGCTCCTTCTGTCGCTGTCGCGGCACCTTCTCCCCCTCCTCCAGCTCTGCCTCCACCTCCGCCGGCTCGCCCGACTCCGGCAGCGGCTCCGCCGGCACCGACGGCAGGTCCTCCGTCTGCGCCTCCTCCTCAGCCGCCACCAGCGCGTCCAGCTCCGCCAGCACGGCGTCCTCATCCTCCGAGGTCAGCTGACCCGACAGAAGGTCATCGATCTCCTGAGGCGACACGGGCGGAGTCAGGCCAGGGAAAGGGTGCATTTGGGGGCGGGGAAAGGATAGAGGGGTGGAACCCTGAAAATACGATGGGACATTGCATTTTCTGGGACGTTAAAGCGTTAGTAGATCCTCTCTTGGCTATAGGTCTATTTTCTTCCCTACTGAATATAATTTTCTCTGTACCACATGGACTCTTTTAAGACATGCATCAGATAAAATAAAGCTTGAAAATCGCGTCCTGGTAAAAATGATCAGCAGCACAAGCTAGGCGAACACGATCATTAATGCTGGAGCTAGACACGGAGGCCAGTTTTCCGCATTTCACTATAGTCTATTGTAGCAAAAAAGGTCAGGTACCCTTAGACATATCGGACACCGCAGAAAACTATAAAACGTAACAGTTGTATGCCGATATAAGCAACAAGAACCCACGCTAACCAATCGACCCAGGAGATCGGTGTCGTCCCACAGCGGGACATTGACTTCGCGATTTTGAAGCCCATAACTCCTTGCAGAATCTGTCCATCTTTCGTATTTCCACTATACTGTACCTGTTGTTTCTCGATGCCCTCCTGCGTCTCATCCATAATCCTCTCAATTTCATCGATGCTCATGATATCATGCATCTTCTTGAGCGCTGCGTTACCTTCCTTCAAACCATCCACGACCTGACGAAAAAGAAATTGTTACAGCCGGTTCAGTGCGTGCGGCATGACGACATGACAGTCCTGCCAGAACCAGACTTACGAAGACAACCACCATGACGCTCCTTGATAACACGGCTTACGGTTGTTCGGCCTCACGAATCCAACATTAAGACATTTTTTTGCATTACAACAAGTTCGCAACATCATTCATTCATCGTATTAAAAAAACATTCAGTTGTAAGATATTGATTCACCCATCGCTTTAAGCTTGGCAACCAATGTGCGAACAAGTCTGATATTGCAATGCATCCGTTTTCAACCACAGCGAAGTCATTGGCTGCCATTTCCATCATTGTCTCAAACAATGCAAAGATTGAGCGTCACGCACGCCAAAATGAGTCATCTACACCATGCAGTGAAAAACTCCACCTACCTTCATTTCGACCTGGGCGAACTCAAGGTCTTGCGTCATTTGTTCGATGTTATCCAGCATGCCCTCCGTTTTCGTGAGCAGCTGCTCCTGGACACGCTTCTTCTTCAAGAGAAGCTTCGCTCGTCTGTGGATACAGAGCGGTATTGTGATCTGGCATCTTCCAGCGTGCCACCCACTTCAAGCTGTGACCAGAAGCTGACCGGGGAAAAATCACGATGTCCACCCTCTCAAACCCTTGTTACCGTTTTCTATGTTACGGCCCGTCTTCGAGCTACTGATACCGTCCCTTACTAATTTAACACATCCTGCTGCCGCCCGACTATAAATGCTGGTCGTTCCAAGTTTCCACCCCTCTGCTTTTTAGCTGGGTCTAGATACCGCCCATACCATCCTGGTAACACCGAACGCGCAATATCTGAGCGCTCTCCAGTTTCAAGTGATCCCCTCCCTTGAGTTCTGCCGTCACCACTGAGTGAAGGTCTACTTCGTATGCTGCCCATATAAGGCATACAAAACTTTCAAAAGGGACTACAAAATTAAAAAAACCTCACCAGAAGAAAAAATAAGCATACCATTGCAAGGTAAAATAATAACAAGAATGGCAATGGAACCCGTAGCACTAGCTGCACAGGCCTTTATTGTACAGGCCTTTACCGAGAGCACGCCAGGTCAAGTGTCTTTTAAAGTTTAATTGCTGGCTAACATCAGATCTGAAGTTTGCGTCCACGACCAACCTAAATACTTGAAAAAGTAGTCTTCATCTTCATGAAGGCACACATCTGGACACGAACGGCGCCCCTGCATATCAATAGTGCCCCTGTGAACGGCGCCCTTTGCACATAAATTAAGTTCCTAGTCTGCCGTTGAATAAAGGGCCCATGAAGATTTGCATGTTATTCACAATATGAGCAGCCTTCAGATGACTGGTATACTTACGAAATCCTGAGATAAGCCATGACTTTAATGGGACCCATCACAGGTTCAAACGAACGCCATTGGATGAAGTATGCACCATACTATTCTAATCAAATTCCAGTTTCAGCACTCACGACTTTTGGCCTGTGTAAAGTAGCGTTTTGGCCATCTGCCGATCCTTTTCCAAATTGTTCTGAATCTTCCTAGCATATTGCTTCAACTGGTCTCGTTGCTTCTTCAATTGCTGTAAAAAAGCAAAGCTAGGCTTATAACAAACAATGGACAACCAATGGACATCAACAATACTATTCAGCATTCAATTCAGAAGCAATACAATAAGTAGATAAGCAAACAGAACACATCCCAAACGCCCTGCACACAATTGACGTTAAATGCTAGTCTGTCAGAATATAAATCACCTCAAAGTGTGGCGACCTTCCTAAAAAATATTCAGCACATTTAATAATTTTTCTTCTAGTTTTGGTCTTCCCCTGACCTTGTTCCTTCGAAAAACCACACATAAGTAACACAAATTCATCCACAAAATACACAGAAGCAACAAAGGTTTCTCCACTTTCCAAATCATGACTTATAGGAATCAAATAACATTCCTTAATTGTTGGCTTTTAAAGCTGAGCTGAATTATACAATTTCATAATTTAGACTCTCATATATCATTTCATAGCAAAGAGTACAAAAAGTCTAGCCAGGTTAACAAATACTCACCAGAATAGCCTTATCCTGTTCTGTAATTCTGGACTTCTTCTTGCTGAAAAGACTACCCATAGTGGATGCTTTTCCCTGAAACGATAAAGAGCAGAGACTTCTGTTTCTATGTGATTGTCTTTAAACTTCACCACCTTTCCCTGTAACAGTGTTCTCTATGCCATGATAGCCAAGAAATCAACACAAACTTCTCAAAGAGGTAAAATGAAACTGGGTGAGACAAAGGCAGTGGACCAGGCACAATCCAACCTAAAAGATGTCATTCAAGGAAAGCTCATTGTATTTGTTAGGGTTATCATGCCAGCTGCTACATCTATATAATATTTTCAGCCTGTTACCTGTTGGCAGCTGCTGCAGATACCTGGAATAGGACATATAAATTAATACACAACAGATACTATGACTACTATGTGTACCCATGGGCGCCGAAAGCGGGGGACGGGGGATGCGTCCTCCCCTGCTGGCCAACCAGGGGGATGTCCCCCAAATTTTTGGGTCAATGGTCATTAATGCTGTCAAGTACTGAATATACTAAAAATTCGCCTCCCGCGTCAGCACCAGCCCGGGTCTGTCCCCCTGCGAAAATTCTGTGGTGGCGCCCCTGTGAGTACCTGGCAGGTAGTACCTGACAGGAGTGACACATACATACTGTGCAGAGAAATGTACCCCACTGGCAACTCACCTATCATAAGTTTGTTTCCTTAATGCACAAGTGCTTTATAAAAATAACTTATTGTTTCATTGTCATAGGTATTTCTTTTGTTCACATGCACCCCTAAATATGGTCTACTGACTCAGAGAAAAACTGTCATACAAAAATATAACAACAAATACAGTGTACTTTTCAGGAATAATTTTGGTGTCTGCCCCTACTACCCTCCTCTACCACAAATGAAACACAAGCTTGCCCAAACCAGGAAATCTGCAAACAGGTTGCAAGTCTCCGGACAAGATAGTTTTCACATGCTACGTATTTCTCAGCCTAGTCCACCACAATGACAACAACCCTCCCTAACATAAGACCGTTGAGTTTAACCCAGATGTGATCGCTTCTTATCATAGAAAGTGTTTCAACTGAAAAAAACCCTATTAGCACAGGCATCTGCAACTGCCTGCCCTGTCAGATTTTTTCAGTTTTTAGTCATTAAATGTAACATGACGACTTGGTGCAATTCCAGACTATTGTGGTTTAATGGGAAATTGGTATTGAAAATAATGAATATGGCCTTATTTTGCCAAAAATGGTCTATAAGCCTAATAATTTATTTTAAATTTTCTGTTGTTCTAGGTTATAGTTGTCAGAGGTTAAAATAAATCTACAAATCATGTGGCATCAAATTAGTATACAATCTGGTAATATTTTGTGCAAGACTGAACCTCTTTGATCTGCTCCACAAATGAGTATGAATACAAATAAAGGGTGTTTATTAAAAGAAAATTAAGGAATTGTGATTATGCTATGATTATGAACCAAATTGACACTTGTCTATTCCAGTTATCTTTCATGATATATCAAAACATATGTCAGGTTTCAAACTAGTCTCTGAAGTAAGCTGTATACATGTATAGCCATTAGTGCCTGCATTGCCCACAACACAAAGGTTTTGGTACATAGCACATAGGTTTAACAGCGGTTTTAAAGGGTTCCAAGCAATACTTATTTTGTTGCATTGGGGGCCTGAGCATGACGTCATATTCCCAGGTTCAACTCACACCACATGACACAAACTGTTAACTGAGCAAAATTATTCATGCATTTGAATGACAGACCACAAAGTCCACAGTTTCAGAGAGATTGGGAACCTGGTCTTACAGCTGTTTCTTTGATTGAGTTATTAAATCTAAAGTTGCCCCAATTTTCACTTCTTAAAGGGAATGTGGCACCTTTACAACATGATTTTAACTGAGATAGCCAAGTTGTAAAGCATGCCAGAAAACCAGGTACTCTATATAAAATTTGTCTCGAAACTCAAAATTTCTGTAGAGAAAAGCTAAAAACTACCAGAAAGGTGCCCCACATATACCCTCAGCAGTATGCCACAGTTGTCAGCTGTTGGTGTAACAACATATGCTGACATTACGTGAGTATCAGCCCATCAAAGCCCTTGAAGCCTATTGAATATGGTAGTGATTGTCAGACCATGGCATCATTCCCAGGCATATATTTCTTTCTTTCCCTAGAGCAGCATTTTAGAAATCAAAATACTGAGCTTATTGAACATTTTTCAGACAAATCATGCACTCTTCCATGAAATTTGGCTGAAAGTTCCCCTAATTACACTAAATTCCAGGATTCAACCAAGGTGCCACATTTCCTTTAAATTCAGTTGAAAAACAAACAAACATGCTTCTCATATAATCCTAGATATACCATTAAGATATAGGATTTTCTACTCTCCAGTTCTATCACTGGGACCCTCACTTGTTCGGACAGGACTAAGACTGGCACCAACCATTAATAAAATATGGGCTACATAAATTACATAATTTCAAAACCACACCCACTATTCTACTGTTTTTAATTATTCTTAGCAATCCTACATCGAATTAATAGATATAATTAAGTGTTTTGGCCAAAAAATGATTTCCAGCTCTAACACACACACCCCTTTACCCACACAGTACTTGAATCTTTGAACACATTTCCTTTGTTAGGTTTTTCTCTTCCTGGGAACTCAAAATACATTTACCATCAATACACCAGTAGAATGATCATCTCAATGCATACGTTCATGTTCATCACATACAACACCCCCTCCCATTCGTATCGCTATTTAACATTTACAAAACGTGAAATAAAACAAGAAGTGGGTTCCAGGTCCACGATCACTATGTATTTACCCGTAATTCTGAATTCGGCCTGGCTCAAGTACCAGGCTGACCAGTATGTATTACACGTACAATAATAAATTATTTGAAATAATATGAGCCCGTTCCTGTCATGCCTTCTGTCACCACGCACGATGCTGATGCCGCCCGACGCCGCCGCTGCCGCTGTAAGCAGCACAACAACAACGCGCAGGGTAGGCTCAGAACTGGTATCGCTATGAATCGGAATGCGGACTCCAGAAATCTTCAGATTTGAGCTCCAATCCTATAAAACTCCAGACTGAACAGATCAAATCCAAATAGATCAAATTCAAAAGTTTCATTCGGCTGTTTTGGAAAATAAAGAGCAACGTGGTTTTGCATCATCCTCTGGTATACAAAACAAGGAGAACGAAGATTATAAACAACATTTTCATCTCAGGCGGATCCAGGGGAGCACGCGTCCCCCGATCGACCCTCGGCACCCTCTGAAATTGTCACAGCGTACCCATGAAATGTTGATGGTGCCTCCCTGAAGTCCCTGAAATGTCTTTTCCCACCCCCCGATACGAAAATTAGCGCCCTCCGAAAGGATTTGGCGCCCACCTGATAAGTTTTCCGATCAAAAGTGGCACTCCTTGTCCAGATGGTGCCCTCGGGAAGGTGCTCCACCTTCCCGATTGGAAATCCTGGACCTGCCAATGACTATCATCTTAAGCCTCGACCCAGAGGGGGTCTTTAAACACCCCCTCTGGTTTTTCCAGTGGTATGAAAAAACGGCGGTGCTTCGCGCCGCCGTTCTGGGTACACCTTATCCTTGATCAATTCCGCAGCTTTCCCCAAAATTTTCAGGTTGGGTCATCTCAGGCAGGGGCGTAGCCAAGGGGGGCGGCAGGGACAGCCCCTGCACACAAGCCACGGGAAGCGCGGCTCGCCCGCACTATGCTCTGTGGCCAAATTTGGCATTTAACACCAGACCAGAGGTCAAGAACATCTCAGGTTGGCTACCCACATATCCTTGATGCGACCAACATGGCTACCTGAAGTGAAAAAACTTTTACATGAACTGAAGCTTTAAATTACTAACAGTAAATATGTCTTAACACGCGCACTGGAGGGGGCCTCGGAGGCCCCCCACTTGTTTTTCCGAGGTGGCCGGAGAACCGCTAGTAGCCGAAAAACGAAACGTGGCCACATTTCACAGAATTTAATAGCGCGTCGATTGGTGAAGACTTCTTGAAAATCAGCCGGAAATTTTTTTGACTTATAGGCTTTCAAAGTCAGACCTGCATTTTGAGATCGCCGTAAATGCGCGGTCGGACCAGTTAGCTTGCATTGAAGACCGAGTGGTGACGTCATAACGTCATATAAGCGGGACTATATGTCAAGGTTACTTCACATGAAAGTCAAGGTCAAGGTCAAAGGTCACAGGTCAAGGTCATATCTGCACTTTCAAGGTCACTGACCACTGTGCGTCCGGCCAAATGACGTTACCCCGTCAGACATATATTATGCTATGACGTCATCGGTAGGTTACCCAATACAAAGGTCAAGGTCAAAGGTCAAGGTCAAAGGTCATTGGGAAGTGTCAATCCTCATTTCCCGCCAAACAGGGGCTACAGTGTTAGTCAAAGTGTATATAATAAGTAGTATACAAGTACCTGCGACGCAATGGAGAATCCCCATCACATTCTCATCGATTGTCCCCAGCACAATACCCATCGGCAACCCATGCTAGATTACTGCCGAATCCAAAACATCCCTGTAGAACTAAAAACTCTGCTCGGTAACGACCATCCTGAACTTCTCGAAAAAGTCTTTACATTTCTAAAGGACTCTGGGCTAGAGAAGTTTCTATAAATCACTCCTCCCAGTATATATGATGAGGGTGCATGGTGCACCCCCAAAGTAGGACTTGCCTATTTTCTAATCATAGCTGATCCACTGCGAAATTTAAGCAATAGTTTTGTAACCTTTAAATGGTTCATTGTAGGCTAAGGATAGGTTATGTTAGGCTAACTTTGAAACCAGGTTAGGTTAGATAGGTTAGATTTCTTCACCGCAGTGATACCTTTCACTGCGGGTCTATACTAACCACACCTATACTCTTACTAACAATCTAACTATCCTCTCACACTTCTTTCTCTGCGCGGCGGCTGCCCAGCCGAAGAGGGGAGCTGCAACTTCACCTCCGGGTTGCAGGGTAAATCGCGGCACCCTGGCCAGGTGTTTAGCGCACTTTCTAAAATACGAAATTATTGAGTTAACGGAGGCTTTCGAGTAACGTATACAAGCGGACATCAATAGCTGACACACAAAATTCTAAATTCTAAATTCCAAATTCTAAATTCCAAATTCTAAATTTCAAACTCTAAATTTATAAGGTCTTCAACCACAGAAATAACCTTCGCACTCTGCGGGTCTAAACTTATTAAAAGACCTCCCTTGGCATGGCTATGCCATTGCCACGACCGTCCACTTGCAAGCTAAAACATCTTGCAACCCATTACTTGAAATAACTCCCATTGCCTTAACAGACTAACGTAGCTTGCCCTCACACTAAATTCTAAAATTCTCCCACACACTCCTTTAGAGGCGGGCAAAGGTGCTATGCACAGAACGCCTAATAAAAAGCCATTGATTGATTGATTGATTGAGTAGTATACAATATGGTGACCTTAAAGGTCAATGACCTTGAATGACCTTGACCCAAAAGTTGTGGGGAAGCCTGTTTAAGACTTCTTCTCTATGAACATTGTCCGCCTTTAGCTTATTCCCGCCATTCTCCTGCATAATCACAGCATTTACCAATCGATCCCAGCATGGCCAATATTCGACCTTTACGACCTCGTTTGACCTTGAAGATATTGACCTAGGTCAATGAAAATTGGCCATCATGTAGATCACCATAGCCCCCACCCACCTACCAAGTGGCGTTTTTCTAACCCTCTTAGTTTCCGAGATCTTAGGGGGCCTACCAGGCCCCTCCAGTGCGCGTTAGTGCCAGACCCCCTCCAGTGCGGGTGTTAATGATTAAAAATTTATACCCAATTTGTAACAATATAAAAGTAATAAGATTTACAGAAACTTGGAGCTTAAAGCATTACATATAGTATATATAGTACTCTTAGTGCCAAACCGGGTAAAGGTTAAGTATATTTGCAGTGATTATAAGTTGCATACAATATAATACAATCATATGCCAATTAGCTGCACATATTAATCAGCCAAAAATGTTGTAAAATCTTATACAAAACTACATGAAAAATTTATATGTGCTCTTAGAGCCTAGTACCCTTTCTGCGACTGCTTGTTATGATCAATCATTGCTGAGATAGTCATTTCTGAGATACCAGACAAACACCATTTGAACGTAGCATACAACATGCTGAGACTTCAGCTACTTGAAGAATACAGTTAATTTGTTACATGTTTTAAAATAGTACATTTCATTTAAATATATCTCCAAAGCTCACAACCAAATAAGGGTACTCAGCCAGAGGACAAGTATCTCCTAATACCACAAACAACATGCAGAAAATCCTTGATAGATTGAAGCACATCAATGAGCATTACCACATTCACCTGCTCAATGAAAACATTTGTGGAATCATCACAATTTTGTTAAGCTTGTATTAATAAAATTGGCTAAGGTATGTTCCAAAGAAAGCTACTTGAAATTTACCTGACTTCACAGGCACCAAACAGCATATCTTTATCTGGGTGCAAAGCCAAAACTCGCAACTCTCACCTCCACAGGTCTAAGGTTTTGATATCTCACATGCTCTTGAATGAAATATGTGCTCCAATTGACACCCTCAAAACCACACAACTCTCTTGGGCTCTTGAGATCTGGCAGACTTCACTTTGTCGTACGTTTTTTTCTGGCTGCGGCATAATGGTTAAGATTTGGTAGTGGGTTTACCACTGGCAACAAAACCTCATATTCCGATCAAGGTGAACATTTACAGCTTCATCAACAGCTTCATATGATACAAATTACCTCGACCGACCTCATTACCGAATTCCCAGCATCAAGCCCCCACACAGACAACAGCTTCAACACGTGTATTTCTGACTGTTTTCTTCCCGCAACACATGTGCCGGAAAAAACAAAACTTTGTGGTTACCCAAGTGGCGACCTGGTGGTCTTAGATCGTTATTTCCGTTGCCGGCACGGCTACCGGACCATCTCTAATTCCGTGAAACGAGTCCTCAAGTACAACGTAAGTAGTGGAATCTTAGGCGGAGTAATTTCACTAAGAATCCTGATATAGACTCCAAGGTTTTCTTTTTTGTCCAAAATAAATTGTCAAATTCATATAGGAGAATGAATATTACCGTTCTAATGCAATCGCAATATAGAGTACCTTTTTCTCATGGGTCAATTTCGTTGCCGATTCGGTTACCTACCCATCTCCAACTTAGCTGTGAAATAATGCGAGTGAGTAAGAATAAATTATTTGTCACTAATTTGTATCGTCTGTCACTAATAGTTATAAAGGTACCTAAAGTCAGTCAAGGTAGCATTGCCATGTATTGGATCGTTCTTTTTGCGCGGCGAATACTTGTTTTGTGCTGGTAAGTGAAAATCTTGATCTCTGTCAATTCTCCGTGGTTAGCTACCTAAGTTCTGGTCCTTGAACCTTATTTGGCTACCCACGAGCGTAGGCGAGTTGGCAAGATTCTTGACCTCTGCACCAGTCAGGGCCCTCTTAAGCCCTCTTCAGCACTCTATTCTGTAACAATCAGGGCAATTTTACCCATTAGGGTCCTTTTGGCGCTGTCACACTCGCAGGGCCCTTTTCAGGGCGCCGCCTCCCCTGAGCGAAATCCTGGCTACGCTCCTGATCTCAGGTCAGGTCACCAGTTCAGGTAGAGTGACCTCACCTAAAAAAATTTAAGGTGACATAAGTAAGCAATGGGCAAATCAATCGGATTGAAACTTATACCACATAATGGGCCCACCGAGAGCTACAATGTTTCGGGATTTTTCAAATCGGTTGTCTAAGTTCAGGCATGGATCATGACCTCTCCTTTGGAAATATATGGGGAAAACAGGAATTGAGCTATATTTGGGCCCCTTTTCAGGTCCATGTTGTAATCTTTACCAGTGACCTCTGTGAGGTCATCTCGGGCTACCTAAGCAGCTTTCAGACCTAGTTCAATAACTTTGCAGGAAATGATGATACAGCTTATATTTTGATACAATGACGTTTGGATTGCTATTGCGAGTCCATTGATATGCATATTGACTATGCTAGGCTGGGAAGTGACCTTGACCTGACCTGAGGTCAGGTCTTTTTGTGTTTTGACCTATTATAGTCATATTATACATCATTCGATTTTCCGTGACAAGAGTTAGCGAATGGTGCCTAAAAAGTTTCTAACTGAACTATGTCAGACGCTAGAGCCAGAAAACACTACCCTAACATGTAACCTTCTTTGACCTGTCATGACCTCAATATTGACCTGAGCCAAAAAGTGACCAATGTAGTGTCTTCACGAATTTGTATTAGCTATCCAACAGCACTCGCGTTTTTCGCTATTCCGCATTGGAGCCGTCTTCGAGGGGGGGGGGGAGTTTGAACCACCCCTCACCAGGGCGAAGGTGGCTAGGAAGCCCACATAGGGGTGAATACCTGCACTTTACAGGAGTAGGGCACTAATAAGCACAGGCTGGGCCTGGTAAGTCCCCCCCCCACCGTGGGCATCGAAAGCGGGGGCCCGAACGGAGGGACGCATCCCCCTTCTCTCGTGGATCAGATGGGGACCGCCACGCAGTCTTTGGACTCAATGCATTTTTTGCAGTTCCTCCTTGCTGCCTGCGTGAACCTAACCAGAGTGACAATGAGGTGCATGATCGTTACTAGGTATTTCATATGGAGCTGAAAATAAGAATTTTCCACAGAACCCCCCTCTCCGATGATGACCATCCCGGGGTTTGTCCACCTTCAGTATTTCTTTTCCACGGAATTTGAAATTCCGTGGCAAAACCCCTGGCCCCCCTCTAGATAGAAAAGATGTTTCGAAAAACGCCCATGGTGCAGGTTATGATTATCTATATTTAACCCAGCTTTCATTGACCAATGCATATATTTTCAAGGTCAAACTAGGTCATAAAGGTCAAACTTTGGCAGTACTAGGGAACTATTTGAGAATGGTGGATTATGCGGAAAAAATCTCATTATACTATGAGTGGACCACGGCAAAGAGAGAAGGCTCCAAAAAATTCCTGAAATTTTGGATTCAAGTTCATTCAAGGGTAGATATTGAACATGACGTCACGAAATGATATAGTCCCTAAACTTTACAAGGACAACCATCATAAAGCAACCGCTTGGGCGGGAAATGAGGATTTACCTTGATCCATGAACATTTACTTTGACCTTTCAAATTAACCTTCACATCGAGGTACCTTAACTACGACGTCATAGCATAATGTAGCATGGTCATAGCATGGTTGGTGATACCATTTGACCGGGGGCATTGTATTGTATTGTATTGTATTCAACGTCACGGACTCTTCCAAACATAGAAGTTGGCTATTATAGAGCCCAGGTCAAGAAGAAACATGGATAAAAACTAAATCATACACCCTCAATCCTCATACATTCCACAAACATGGCATGGTCACGATGAATTTAGCTCAGATGACGTTTGAGCTCTCGTTTGAACACACCTATAGACATGTATCGCACTACACGTGGTAATCCATTGAAAGCATGGCTGGCACTGTATATAAAACGCCTTCTCCCTGACTCAGTTCTAATACGTGGAAGGAAGAGATCGCTGTCATTTCTCGCCGTTCGTTCCTGGCGTTCACTGCGGGCTGCTATTTGTTGGGCTATTAGAGCGGGTTCGTCCACGTCCATGACACGTCTCAATAGGCACTATGAATGGTACACAATCATTTTACGAGCGGGAAGCCAGCCTAGCAATTGAACATGGCATGGTCTGGGTTCAATGCCCTTGAAAATGCCGCCATGGCTTTGACCTGTGACCTTTTACCTTGAACTTGACCTTCATGTGAGGTGATCAGGGTGATCTTGACATATATTTTGTTCACAGGACACTATGAAGCCACCCTTTGATCTCCAATACTGGCCAACTGGTGCGACCGTGGGATTGTGGCGATCTCAAAATGAAGGGCTGACTTTGAATGCATTCAAGTAAGATACTTACTGCAGTTGGTCGAAATAAAAACGAAGGTTATATATTCGGGCCAGCCCTTATAGAATCAGGAGTAAATATCAATATTCCAGTATAACAACAATGAGCTTCAAAAAGCCTTAGAATGAATGGTTAAAAATAATTGGATTCAAACGTTGATAAGTTTTAAGTGCTGCGGCGAGGAGCATGTGAAGTTTTAAGATTTCCGGCCTCCCGATGGAATTAAAACAATAATTAGGCGTTAAGGAGTAAATATTTCAGTCCACCAACAATGATTCTATTCGAGGTGGCACAGGCAATTACTCACATGAGCAAATTTAGTTTATTGATGGGATCTAACAACGAATGGTTAAAAATAAGTTTGATGTCGTACAACAAAATATTGGTACCCAACAAAATCAATGCCGACAATACAACAAACAGACCAGTATTTGTGCGACAGACTTTCTATTATAACTTTGATTATCAATGAAAAACTCCGAAGTATCTAATCGGTTATCAATATTCTGTTTTATTATTTACTTTTCCGTTGATCAGGTTAAATGCTAACAAAAATACCTATTAGCACTAGTAGACGTATACTATATCGGTGTAAAGACTGCAAGCTTCTCTTAACACTGCATTGACGGGGTCGAGCCATTCGCTGACGGGGGCGGTACCCCCCTAAGATCTCGAGAACCACGGTAGATAGCGAAAAACGGTGAACGGCGTTGGGCGCATCCACTTCCATCGAAACATTTCACCATTTTCAGATCACATTTAAGGTCACGAGAGGTCAAAACATGCCGTCATAGGGATAACATGAAATTAGTTTTCGACATTACATCGAACAAGTAAACATAGAGCCAAACGACTGAACGTAGAATCTCTCAGCAAGCCATATCGAATGATATAAATTACCTCTAGGTAAAATAAGATTGACGACCGAGGTCAGGTCAGGTCAAATTATATAAAATGCATATCATTAGAACCAAAGCCAGGCAACTCTAATGCAGCTAAAATAAATGCTCTATCACATCCGTTACGAGCTATTCCGAAAAACAATTCCATGTATTTAATAGAGGGTATGCATGTACGACCAGGTCATCGATATCAAAAATACGGAACATATTTTAGAAACTCGGTGGGGCCATTATGGACATGAGTTCAATCGGATAAGTTCACCTCTCCGACTTATCTATTAAACTTTTTGAGGTCGGGTCCGACCTGTACTGGTGACCTGACCGAGATGACCTAACCTAAAATTTTCACAGAAGTTGTAAAAATGATGAGGAAAGGTATGCCAAGTACGGTGGCACTACGCGCCGTCGTTTTCTGCTATCGAAAACAGGGGGTGGCACCGCCCCCGTCAATAGCGGTTAACATGATGCATATTTTTAAAATAAAAGCCTCCCAATTATTTAGTTAAGATTGTACCTAGTGGTCAGGGTCAACTATCCCTAAACTCAATCCATTCATTATATATGTTAATGATATACCTTTTCACAGCCGCACTTGGCCCAATTTAAGCGTCGAAAGAGTATAGTTGGCTGCAAAAAGCATTATCAATCAACAAACCTCCCAAGTATGACCTTAAACAAAACATATAGATGCTTACTGGCTGATTTTCAATTTTTCAAAAGCGAACACGCCGTTAAATTCCTTCAAATGTAATTAAATAGTGTTTTTCGGCTGTGAACGATTCTCCGGCCTCCTCGGAAAAATAGGTGGGGGAGTCCTTAACCCTCCGTCGGTGCTCATGTTTAGCTCATCTCGCCTTAGGATTTCACCTCATAATCACATAAAAACAAACATGGCCGCTGTCCCCCAGGGATGGGTCCAGGGGGGCTCCTTCGGCTGTAAGCCCCCAAACGGAAATAGGGGGAGGGTAGGAGCAGACCCTCTTTTGCGATATGTAATTGATAAACTTGTATTTGGCATTCACATCGGCTGCGCTGCTTATTTCCTCTCCCAAGAAGTTATTCATGAGCAAACACTCACGCTGTTCCAGGGCAGTGTTTTCCACAGCTATTTACACGAGCACATGAGCAGCTGCCTCAGTGCTCACTATTTCGGTACGGACTATGAGAACAGACTAATCGAGAATCGACACATGTGTCTGGGTTTCTGGTACTTTTTTTGCCATTCGGCCTTGGTCCTTCCCAGTAGTAAACAGAGGAATTTTACATTGGCATCGCCCACAGTGTTGTACATAAAACGCGCTATTTTAATTCGGTATCATTTATTTGGCAACGAAAAGCAGAGAAAAGAAATCAGGTCACGAGGCGACCTCTCCCATAAAAAACATGGGGAAAAGCTGTCTTATGATCTAAAAGTGACAAAAATTATTGCAAATGCTCAGATTTCTCAGAAAAGCATTTTTAGCCACCCTTTCACGGATTACAGGGCGATATTTTCCCTTTGACCTCTCTGAGGTCATCACAGGTCACCATGGGCCAAAAAAGTATTTTGTAGATAACTTTTGACCTAATCAAGCTTGAGCGCTGAATAAAACTTCATCGTGTATGTTTCGTTATTGGCTTTCACCCGACATACGGCAAGGTTACTTTATGACCATTGGTGACCTCAGATCATGTTAGGTCAAGAGGTGACTGGTGGGAGGTCATTATGTTCCACATAGCGGAGAAAGCCCTAACATTTCCCTATCAAATGCACTTGATCAGATCTCAATAGTTCTAATGGCATGAGAGTTATGCCTAGTTTTCTCAGGCATTACATATTTTAGTGGAAATAGCCTATCGTGACCCAACTTGACCTCTGGAGGCGAAACCTGAGCACTTAAATATGTAGATTAAAATCATACTGAATTCATACGAGCTTTCCAAAATGTTTTGCAGATATGTGCTAGTCCCCATATTGTTTATTGTTTATTATTTATTAGACAAGAACAGCCACAGGCCAGAGCCCACTTATGGTTGCAGTCGTTGGTTAAAATCGTTCAACATTCCGTAAGGGATCACACTCCACACTCGCACGCTTCCACAGTCAACCACCCACACATATCCTACACATGGCATTACAGAGTCTCTCCATGGCTTAAAAAGGCACTCTAAAAATGTATAAAAGTATATGTATATATAAAATACAACGATAGCCTCCGCATGGAAGCTGCTGGTGCTAAAAATGATGAACTACGTGGGCGTAAAATAAAATATATGAAGATGGACCACCATATGAAAAATACTACTATAAAGGCATCTAAAAGCATAAAAATCCTAAAATAAAAAGCAAAAAAATCCGCAATCACACAGTGCACATAGCAAGTAAGCATACTATTTCATGTACATACCTGCCAACGCTATTCGCATACCGCAACACACTCGATCGAAAAGAATGAGTAGGCTGAAAAAGTCCTCTGCTGGTGTGTGCCGCAGAAAATCATTTACAAGTTTCGGAAGCCTGATCTGGAACCCATTCTGCACAGCATTAACTCGCCCACGAGGCACATTAAACAAGCCAGTGTGTCGTGAGCGTCGGCCGGGAGTCAGGAGGGAGAACATGGGCATCAGCTCACTACAGTCCAGACGGCCGTTGAAGACGGAACGCAGGAACCTTATGTCGGCTTGTATAAACCTCGCTTTAATAGAAGAATAGAATAGAAAATATCGCTTTAGATATTTTCGGAGGAGGGGGCATCGATGCCCCCCGGTGGGGCGAGGGTGGCACCGGACCCCCGGTGGAGCGCGGGTTAAAGCATCAAACAAATAAATAAACTGGCCAAGGAATTAGATTCTATAAGAAGATAACCAACAAACACGTGGTGTAGGATGTCTCACTTGATCTAGAGACTGATCTTTAATAATCCACTTGGGAATGACCAGCAATTAAAGTGTGGCCTCTGGAGCCGATTTCTTGGAAGACTGCTATGTCTGGGAAAATCTGCTGAGTTAGCTGAACATCAGGGCTCTCACCCTTCAAACTCTCGCAGCCTCTCGCCCCCAGTGGCAGCCCGCCTTTCTTCAAGTGCTCGGCGTCAGCAGAATCCATCGTATGTTTCAGCACCGGGTGGACAAGTAGGCAAAAGCGACGATGGTGCCAGCAGCGGGGAACGTATAGTGCTGACGCCGTACCCCTCGCTTTGGCCGTGTGTGAATGTAGATGTAGAGCCGTTGCGGCGGTGTATAGAATTCCCCAGGGCAAGGCTCTTCGTGTGATAATGAGACACACTGAACAGAGCTTGATACGTTAATGATATGAAAAGTTATAAGTTTGATTGCCAGATATACAAACAAATAATACGCAACCAAAATATTCCTGTAGTTTCTTTTTGTCAGAACCACATGGCAAAATGCATGGAGCGCAGTTTTTCTGATGGAATACAGAATTTCTCTCAATTTGCATCTAATGAATTATTTGTTTCTTTGGCCCTCTTACAGTTTTTTTGGTCCTCTAACAGGCTTTTGGTAGTTGAAGTGGTACTGAATTCGTTTGAATCCGTCACCCACCACTCCGCTATTTGAAGATAGAAGCCGCTACCGCTACTTATCTACCATCTGGAGAGTCAGCAAGTAGCGGAGCAGCGAGGTTAAAGGGAAGGTGGCACCTTCATAACGTGATTTTAACTGAGATAGCCAAGTTATAAAGCAAGTCAGAAAACCCGGTACTCAATATATCATTTGTCTTGGAACTCGAGATTTCCGTAGAAAAAAGCTAAAACCTACCTGCAATGTACCCCTCTTGTACCCCTAGCAGCAGGCCACAGTTGTCACGGCTGTTGGTGTGCCGACATATGCTGATGTCACGATGAGCATCAGCCAATCGAAGCCCTTGAAGCGTTTCGCGTATATTAGTGGTTGCCAGATCATGACATCATCCACAGGCTGATATTCATTTCTTTTCCTAGAGGAGTATTTTAAAGTCAAAATATTGAGCTTATTGTAAATTTTTCAGAGAAATCATGAGTGGCTTCATTATTTTCGGCTAAAAGTACGCCTAATTACACTAAATTCCAGGATTCGACCAATGTGCCACATTCCCTTTAAGTAGCGGACCGTCCGGCTCTGATGGCTTGTACATCAGGTGACATAGACGCTAAACATACACTTTTTACTTCCCTTCTTAGGTACATAATCAGCTAACATGAGAAATTATATTCTGGCTGTGCTGAGAAACCCCCATCCATATATGGGCCCTAACTTCGAAATATATCTACCATACTAAATATTTACCTCTTTTCTATCAAGGACAAGATTCCCGATGCTCTCCGCGTTACTGAAGCATATTAATATCGTTACACCTCATGCAATGGGGTTTACGCAGGCTCAACCCGCCTGCAAGTAATCAGTATCATGTGCCAGCACCTAAAAAAGTCCCACCGGACGGGAGAACGGTTAATGAGCCCACCCCAATCATCGATTTGGGATCAGTCCCATGCTTGTAATTATCCCTGGTTAAGGTGTAAACTTGATATTTTGAACCAAAATAACTTAACTATTTTGAACCAAAACATAATAAGGAAAACCTAACACCCTAGGAATGTGTATTGATATGTTGGTCTTGCATATTTTCTTACTGATGATGGTATTATGGTAATGTCAGAACCGGTATAAAAATTGAATTTCCTTAAAGCAAATTCTGTCTAGGATTATCTCAGATATTTTTCCATTGTATTATCAACAAATAAAGTCATATTTCAATAGCTCAGTTCAGAATGATTGCTTATGTTCTGCGTGACCAGACAGGAAGAAGCAAGTGAGGAATAAGACCGTACGAGAATAGGCAAATAAAGGATACAAACAAAGCTGCTAAAGCGGAAGAGCCAAGAAAATTGGGAAGCATTCAGGGTTACAGTTTTCAGAGAACGGCTTTAAAGACGGTTATGAGGCAAGGAAAGAAGAGTTTCCTAATTGATGCCGTCTATTTCAGGATGTCAAATTGTCACAGTAATGGGGGCAGCCGCAATTGACAACGAGCAGCCAGCGAAAACAGGGAAAGGCAAAACTTGACGGTATCGGATCATTTAATGAATGAAGTATTCGATTGCCGCTCATTTCCGTTGGAGGATCATACTCGCCAGGGAGAGAGCAGTCATGACATTATATATTACAAACAAACTTGATTTTGGTTCGGAAAATATTTTACCAAAAGAGCTGTTACGGGATCTTCAAAGGTCCACAACGGGTGTTCACAACGCGTTCAGAGGAAATTCAACTGTCCACGGAGCCATCAGAAGTTATAGAGGCCACATTTAAGAAGGACAGTCAGAAATCCATCATCCTATATTTCTATCGTGCTCTTATGGTGACGTTCTTTGACTCTTATGGTGACGTTCTGTGACCTGCGATGACCTCAGATTTGACTGGACAACAATTGTATGATACATTTTCTTTACAAATTACATTGGGCTGTTTGAGGTCGCTTTCCGCTACCTCGCGTCGATTTTGAAATCGTACGGGGAGGACGGGTATTCCCCACCAAAGAGCCTGGTAGCTCAGGCCACTGGTATTAAACCACTGATTGCGATACAATGAAATTTCCAGAAGTAAGAAGCAGTTTATCTAAGCTGTAGCGGGATAGTCTTGGATTTCCAGTGATATCCTTTGAGAGGTGCCTTACCCGGTTTTGCACTGACCACAGCATATTTGAATATAAAATGTTGGCAGAAGCGCCTTGTGCATTATGCATGGAACTGTGCGTACATTTTATGATTATTTCATTTTTCTCAAGCATCAAAACCCAACATAGCTACAGTAGCGCCAATTTTAGATATCAGTTACCCCGTGCAGTGTGCTGAGAGCTTTTAAATCTTCTTCCACGCTTTTTGGCCTTCCTCCACGCTTTTTAGCCTTCATCCACGGATTTCTAGCACATCCCCCTAGTCTTTATAGATGGGAAAAGAAGCTTTCAGTAGCGGTCTGGAAGTGCTTGCTCCGTACCTTAAACGCAACCAAAACAAACTGCAAGTCATTACGTTATCGTGGTGCCATGGAACTGAACCTGTTGAAAAAATCCACTATTTCATGAGAATCTAATTTATGGGTAGTATAGAGAGTCATTTTTATCACAGAACTTGACATAAACATATTGCCTGATTAATTCCCTTCACATCAATTTTCAATGTTTACGACTTTATCAGAGATACCTACTTGATGCGACATAGCTCCTAAATTTTTGTTATGCAAAAGTTCATTCAGTGTATGAATCGAAAATTTCGAAAAATATATTTCCCTGCTAGCGAAGAATAAGCTATATCATCGGAATCAGTGACAGGATACAACTGACACGCATAGTTACGTGTATATATATTCAGTGACGTCACGCATATTTCTTTTGCATAATATCTCACATTTGAGAAGGCATCCTTCAGTTTTGGTCCCTTATTCGCATGAAAGGGTCACAAGTAATTCCTCGCTTCGAAAGTTATCAAAGATTATGCTGAAGCTTTCATGGCGTTATTTCATGAAAGAGGGTAGATAAGTTACGCCATAAACATCGCCCGAATCAGCAGACAGCATGACTTATTGTCCTCCTCCTTATGTGAGGCCCTGTTGGTGGTTTTTACATTGCGCTGTAATTTAGTCCAGATAAGTGAGAATATAGAATACTGCCCGGGCCCGGTAGATTATTTTGCCGGACCGAGCTTACCTTTGAATTTTCCGTCCGAGCCGCGCAGCAGCAAGGGTGCGCGCGTCTCGGATGGAAAACTGAGCACTGACCAAAGTCCTGCGAAAATATTCTGGCTCAATCGCGGTATGCAGGAGAGGAAAAATGTAAAACCTGTCACCGACCAGACGTGAAATACTTAACACTTAAAAGACAGAACGTTGAAATCCGACACATGCTAGTTATCCCGCAGATTGTTGTTTGAAATTGTACTAGAGCGTAAAGTGTCAATACCAACATATCTATCTATCCAACAAGGCTTTGTTTGCCTTCTGGTCCCCACTGTAAGTATATTCATTATGCTAAATGCTTTTATTGACTCAAGGCCTTCACTGCAAACCAGTATCGCTGAAGATGTTGGCTCCAGCGCAGCTTGGAACGGTTATTTTCCACACGCTGCGCTGGCAAACCAATTTCCGTGTGGTGATGCTACAGGCCTCGGTGCAATTTGGTAGTGATCTGTTCGCACTTTGCAGCGAGAACGAGCACGAGTCTGGACTCTTATGCCGACAGATGGGGCCAGCGTGTGGACATCGATGCCTTCTCAAAGGCTACCAGGCCTCGTCCCAGCATCTCACCAGAAAAAAACTCCAATTTTAGCCAAACTTGGGGAAAAGGTCAAAGTTTTATCGTTATCACGAGCGGAAATGAGTAATGAGCCCAGATCGGAATATATTTTTCTGTGATGTGGCAGGATTTTTGTCTCACAGGAGCTAGAATTATATTAACAATCCCAGCCCGTCTTTGTGACTGCTGGTAGCGCACTTGGACGAAGGCCGGATGAAGGTATCGCGGTGCCCTCATAACAAACGGCGCATTCATATTCCTGGCGAGTCATTATTGCTAAAAAAACTTTCATATAATGACACATTTTTCAAGAAAGGATACGAAGGTCACCTCCATGAGCTGTTGTTTATTTATTTCCGGAGTGCTGAGTAAGAAATGTCTATTAATTGCCCAGGTAAATTAATAATAAATCAATCGGGCAGCAAAAAGAAACATATAAGTCAAGCCCCGAGACCGATATCGGGATATGTTTCAACATTTTGCTTGAAACAATGGGTGAAGTGATAGGTATATATTTTCATACATGAAGTCATGAATAAAAGGGTAGGTGTTAACTTTATATATGAAGGTATGAGTCAATGTGGTCGTTATCTGCTTCAGTATGAATGCATGAATGACGAAGCTAGTATCAACTTTATATATGATGTGAAGGGATCAATGAAGGAGTAGGTCATAACTTTATACATAAGGGCTTTCTTTGGTTCCCAAAGGCTTCGAAGGCAACGGATTAGCTCTGCCTTGGAACTCTGTTGTAGATCTAAGCTTGCTTCCGGCGTCGCAGATTCAAGGCAAACATTCAAAATCGGGACAACCATCTTACAAAGCTTTTTTTGCTTAAAAGAAATCGCCATCACATTTAATTCATGGGTTTCTATCACGACCGAATTCTGATCGTGAGGAGCTCTCAAGATTTAAATAATTTCGTAACAAACAGTATTTCTTTCCGGGGAGTACTATTTATCGGAAGAATATATAAATTTTTCCTTTAGAATGCTCCCCAAAAACATTAAGATACAGTTCCTCCTTGGTAGTCTTGGGTTTATTTTCAAATTAGACAATGTATGTTCAGGAGAAATATGAGAAAAACTCTTTTGAAACTCTCAAAACTGTTTTGTCATTGAGACATAGATCAAACTATGGAAAACAAATTTTACCTAAGTGCCCAGATATGCTGGACAGGCGTGTTATTAAACAAACACAATTTTTAAGTTTTGATGGTCAACAAAAAGACCATTTCTCCGTGGGCAAAAGTGTCCCCACGCTCATATTTCAACCCTTCACCTGGCGGAGAGATGGACAAACCCACCAACTTATCAACCGGTGGTCGCAACAGACATCAGGTAACGAAGCTAGTGCGGCAGAAAAAGTCTACACAATTGAAATTCAGACAGCAGTAGTAAAAAGGAAAACTCCCAGAGATTCAGACCCTTCTTCAGCTAAAAGCCTCAATAGACGACTCCACCCCGCCAATACCTCCAAAATACCAGATGTATCCCAAGACTCCGGTTAGAAATACATTCTCCATAGATTCAGCCTTCCTTCCCCACACAAGTTGCAGCATATCCACCATTTCACCGTCTTTACCACCCCTTGTTGCTTTCAATCTTTCATCTTTCACAGCTGAACCAATAAATAATACTATTCGGAAAATTAGCATCTAGGGAACAGACCGTTACTCCTTACCGAATGATTCAGGATTTTTTGCACGCACAAAAGCTCTTGATCTGATTCGTAGCCTATGCGATTGATATTCAGATTCGACCACTGTTTGAAATATGTTTCACTGGCAGTTCTCCCTGGGAAATAATGAACAGAGCTCGATCAGAGATTTATCAGTATAGCATCCCCCACGCGAGCGAATTTCTTCGTTGGGCTAGCTTAGTCAGAGGGTCATGGGCTCCAGATTGAAGGATACAGGGGTCGACCCCCAGATGGATCGTATTTTCGTTTTTTCGTTGTTGTTGCTACACGGTATTTTTGGGAAGCATTCACAAAAGAGACGCTTTTAAGCATAAATGGATGATGTTGCTTAAGCCACATTGCGAAGCTAGAAATATGACAGCCTTTTTATGTTTTGTTTGCTTGTGCATTTTCTAGCGGCAGATGGGGCAGCATTGATGAAGGTGCCGTTATGTGCATGGTGTGTGAACGGTGACAGTTTCCTGCATTTGACATTTGCTTGGCGACAGGTCTGAGCGCTTTCCTCCCCTAACCAGTCGTTCGTTTGTGTTTCAGCCTCCCGACTGCAGGCTCTAGTGTTGGTGACAGACGGGCACTAATGATGTGTTGCCGCAGGCGCCATTTATTAGGCAGCAGATGACAACAGCATAATGAGATTCACCACGTGATGTCCTCTCTTCAACGCTGTTGTTACAGAATCAAACCAGCTGTTGGCGATCGATACGGCGCCAACAAAGTGCTTATAGCACACGGAAGGGGACGACCGGTGGCAGGCACGGGTCTGCTGATAACCGTTATTATGGCGCTGCAGTTTAAACGTTAAATCGTTTTGTTTCGACCTCTTTCTCTACCTCTTTGAGAACAATCAATCGGCTACGCCGTAATGTCCCATCCGAGTGAATTATGATTCTTTGTTTATGCATAATGTCACCAAGGTAGTTATTCGGGCTCTCGGGTGCACAAACTTCCTAAGGTTATATAGCGGCCAGAACATAATGTCACCAAGGCACTAGACATTCATCAATACCAAAGCCAGCATGTAACGGTTGCCAATACAAGTAATCTGCTTTGGGAGTCAGGGATGTGGATTTGTACTTTGGAAGTGCCCAGCAGCCCCGTTTACGTTGCCTGGCAACATGGAACGCTGACATCAGCGTCGCAACATCGAAGGCGCTCTACAGCTGGAGTCTTTGGGAAGTTGGGTATTTTCAAGCGGCCGCAGAAATGGAGCTACCACATCAATTTCATTGATAGCGAGTTTGTTTAAAGCTCTTTAAATTTTCTATCTAAAGCGTGTATTAGCTTTTTACCGTCGGAAGACTTCAAAATTATCTAGAGTTTGAACCAAACTGGTATTTCAGAGCCTTGGTGCCCGGGCTCTTCGAACAAAACGTCATGGTAATTTTGGAATATCTTTAAGATTATATTGCTTTTAATTTGAATGGCTTTGAAGTAGTTTGCCTAGCTCGGTAGGTCCATGGAAGAGTTAGAAAAACATGAAATTATAATATATTTTTGGAATGGTGATTATTGTAATTGCTCAAACTTGGGCACCACCAAGAATTTCCTATATTCGTGACCCCGCCATTTCTTGCAAGGTTTTGGTGTTTCAGTCCATTTGCTAAGCATTTGAAATGTAGAGGGTATGACCCTTGCCTGATCTATATCATCGATACACTAATCCGCTGCCACAAGTTTTTTTGTTCGTAACCGAGTCATGTCATACAACAACCACATAAATAAGTTGTTAAGATGTTCCCTGGCCTCTCTGAATCCGGAAATGTAAAAACACTGAAGATTATATATTCGGGCACAGCCCTTCAACAGAATCGTGGAGTAAATATCAATAATTCTCAGTCCTAGTATAGCCAGACCTCGAAGGTCTGGCTATACTAGGACTTAGCCAGATTCGAGGTCTGGCTATACTAGGACTGAGAATTATTGATATTTACTCCACGATTCTGATGAAGGGCTGTGCCCGAATATATAATCTTCAGTGTTTTTACATTTCCGGATTCGAGGAGAGCCAGGAACATCTTAACAACTCATCATCATGCTCCTCGCCGCAGCACTTCAAAACTTATCAATCACATAAATACATAAAATCCGCTTTTACTACTGATTCTCTAGCATTTTTTAGGTCAAGTCACTTGACCTGAACTGGAAAAAGTAACTTAAGACGGACCTACAATTTTCTCGTTGTATTTTATCGGACCATCGATCTCATCGCCATCGCTATTTCAACACAACTTTTCAGTCGGTTTCATCTCCGACCGTCATCAGGCATCACAAATCCTAGTTAAAGATCAGAAACATTGTGACTTTAACTTCGAGATAGTTTCAAAAATTGTGCAATGCTAGTGAGATATTCTAGGCACAATGTCTCTTAACCCTATTTCCGGCAGGGGGCTAATATTGCCCCCTCAGGTTTTTCAAGAATATCTCCGAAACGGCTTGCGATAGAACTTTGAAACTTCCTGACTTTTCCTAAAACTAGTACAGGCAGGTTTTCTGAAATTGTCAATATTATATATTTACCAGGGGCGGAGCTATGACTGGGTTTTTGGGGAGGTTCTATCCACAAACCAAGTATTATCGTATGTGATGGGTTCTTTGTAAAAGGAAGCCGTCTCTGCTGATCCTGATACCAGTTATATGGTTTTATTATATCATTTTTTATGTGAGATGATAGTGCATTCACAATTGTCACTATTTGTATTCATCAGGGGCGGTTACAGCAGTTCAAAATGGGGGAATGTTATCAAGAAGGACTAAACGTTAGTAAGTGAGAAGACTGCTTACAGCCGTGCCAGGGCGAATACAATTGGGTATATGAAAATTCAAAATAGTTATAACCAAATTCTAGATTACCAGAGGCGTGTCCAGTCACTACACATTTTCAAAATGCATATTCCCAGCCAGTATCACCGCCGCGACTCAATATCGTTGTATATTAAAAATGTGTTTCCAATCACCCCCACCCGCCCCCCCACGACGAGAGTCCTTGATCCGCCTATGTCACCCCCTTTACCAGAGCTGCCATGGGAGGGTAAAAATTATCAGAAATAAATTTCAACTAGTCGAGGGACTAATATACTCATGCATACCACTCGCATATTGTTGGTATGTATTTTACCCCACTGTTTTACCTTACTGCATCCGCCCCTGATGAGTTTTTCACTTTTTTCATTTATTTATGTGTCAAAGATGCCAAGCAGTATATCACGGCTTCTAATCCGCTTAACAAAAACTTTTAGGTTGTATATATTTCCCCTCATAGTCCTGGTCCTGGAACTGCCATTGAATTTCGAATTTTTGCGTAACTCGAGTATATGACAATTTTGGGTCAATTATTTGTAAATCTGAACTAGTTTTGTGAAAATCGTACAACAGAGACAAGGGTTAGGGAAAATCTAAAAAATACACAAAAATTGTATATTTTGCACGACTTTCTCCTTAAAAATCAAAATTTTGAAATTTTCTTTTTTCAAAATAAAGTTTAGCGTCAGGGAATCTATAGCACTTTGAATTTTCAAAATCGGCCGGTTAGATTACGAGATCTTAGGGGGCCGATATTGCCCCCTGCCGGAAATAGGGGTAGCCGGGAGCCTGACGGAAATAGGGTTAACTATAACTAGGATTTGCGACACTTGATGGCGGTCGGAGATGAAACCGACTGAAACGTGGTGTTGAAATAACGCTCATAACGAGATGGATAGTTCTATAAAAATACAACGGTGAATAGACAAACTCGTCAGGACCATTCCAAAAAATAAGACCTGCAATTTGTATACGAATTGTTAAAAAGAACAGGTAATCGCTGTTCTAAGCATGGTGGCACTTCGTACCGCCATTTTTTCGCTACCTGCGGAAAGCCTGGGGGGAGGTGTGCCCGCCTCTTACACGTGGTCCCGTTTGTGCAGATTAAACACATAGAGGGAGGTCTGGCAAGAAAGGCTTCCGGTCCTCCCAATTGATTCAGTCAGGGAATAGTCTTAAATTTGAATTGTAGCAATACAATAGTAATATGACTCTAGACATTATTGTAGTCACATATTATGTAGTTCAAATGTGCAAATGGGTGAGGTCAGACCTCCTCCATAATTTATGTTTTGGTCGAAAATTTCGATAGAAGTTGTTTCCATCAAAATTACAGCTAAAAGGAAATAATCAGCGTAGCAGGGAACAATTCGCTGAGTGACCAGATTTTGTTTCCCTTCCATTTGTTTACCGTCCATTGTTCCAGCTTAGGATATGGGGTAAAAGTGTTTGCTTGAACACACGTTTTCTTTTGATTCAATTAAATTGATTTCAGCATAGAAATGAAGCTAACCTGTAAACAAACACAATATATTACTTAGCTCACTTGATCTCTAAAAGAACAATGCACCGTAGAAGACGTCCCACCATCGGCTGCTTTCAATGTACCACTCAGCCATGAGAAAGTAACAATATCTCACACCATCCATCATTTTCACCTGACCCCGCCGGCACGACCCGCCACCTTTATCGTGTATCGACCCCTCTGTTGTCTGCTGCGCCTCTAATCTCATTAATCCAGGCAGGCGTACCAGCGACGAAAACACGCCTCTGGCCCAGCCGCGTCTCTTATGGGCGCATCTCAAGAAAATAACATCACAGGTGCATACAGCAGCACAAGAACCAATGTCTTCGTCCCGTTGCCAACTGGGCTTCAGACAAGGCCAGATCTATATGGGTTATGAATGAGGCAGTGGGAATGTAAAAGAAAACTGTTTCACTGGATTTGCCACAGGCACCAAGGTAATTCACGTGGCATATAAGGCACGATAATTTATTCTTATCATGCAGGTGAAAGTCCGTAGTTCGTTGCAGAGCGTGTTCGGCCTTCGCTGCACATAATGGAAGTTTGATGTGGTCAGTAGAGATTGTTATGGACTCTGGGTCGATTTTTTCCAATTAGGCGTCTGTCTTTCAGACTCTCAGCAGTTATAAAAGGTCTCGGATAAGCTATATTAAAAAGAATCGCTTTGAATCATTGAGCAGCGTGGTATCATTTTTGTATGCTCTTCAAAAAAATTAGTGCGTTATTTGCTCAAATCTTGGTGTTTCGTCCAGAACGAAATTTGCTGATCAGTCTTATCCGTAAGCATATATAACTTCAAAGTCATTGAAGTTTTTGACGCAAGAGACACTTACACACACAAGCAGTCTCAATTTCTACCCCATATCCAAGGGTAGAAACACAGCCCTCACCTCTACTAACGCCTTACAATGCCGTTAAGCCCGTGCTCAATGGGTGTACACAATTCCATTACGGAAAATCGAGGGCGATTGGAGAAGTTTGGCTGTCGTAGTCAACAAGCATTCTCTGGAAACCTCGCCTCTTCCGCTGAACGTCTCTGTAAACTTCGGGCGTTGTTAGAACTATTTGTCTGCAAGCACTCATAACGATTTAGCAAATGTATCGTGACTGGGAGCTTAATTGTTTTGGGTTACGTTTATGCATTGGTATGACAGTGCAAGATAAAAGTCACCATCTTCGAGGAGTATTTCAATATGGTTACCCATAGATAACATCATACTTCCAGACTGCTATAGTATTATCTAGACTGCTATAGTATTATCTAGACTGCTATAGTGTTGTCTAAGAGCCATCTTCACTCTTCAAAATAAGGCTAACCTAACAAACAAAACAGAAATTACCAGAACTAGCAGGTTTGCTTTTTTGAAATATTTTTGCGCTCTCTTTCCCGAGAGCATTTTGTGTTAGTAGCTAGTCTCATTCATACAACGCACTCAAACTATGTAAGAGCGAAAGTTTCCATTTACCGGCACCCTGACGGGACAGCGGCACCGCACTCGGCGGGCCATAGGCTGCTCCAGTCTCCCCAAGCCGCAGCGCCCCGCATAGGCCGAGCCCTCACATGAGGGCCGCGGGCGGGAGACCAGACCGGTGGATCATTTTAAAGGCCGATCAGGCTCGTGCACCCACAAACAGGGACGCCGGCTGGCACAGCGTTAATTCCACTGCTGCGGCGCGCACTCCCCAGTGTACCGCTATCTCCTGGGTAGGAGGCGGCCGCGGAAAAAGGCTGCCATAGGTCAGCCTTGATCCAGGGACCTTACACACCCAAGCGTGACGCCTTTGCCAGCTGCGCTACGGGGGTGGCACTTTGCTTTTCTTCATTGGAAAACAAGGCAGAAATGGCAAATGCATCCGGAGGGATAAAGTTTCTCTTTCCATTGAATACTCATTTTCCGGAATCATTGAAGGATGTATGAGAAATAATGTACCCTAATAAGCATCGCTATCTACCTCATTGTCGTTGAACCAATGTAAGAGATCGTTCTCATTGAACCAATGAAACAAAGGTGATTTACTAATGGCTTTTCTGAATTGGAAGACAAAATTACGTAAAAATGTGTTATCGAAAACAATATAGTCATCCAACAACAATTGCTCCATTGATAGAAAAATAGCGCAAAGGCCGATAAGCGTGTGTGGGCCCAATCCAGCTCAGATTTTTTACGGCAACATTTTCTGGTTTCAACAAAATTTGAAGAAAAAAATCGGGAAGCATTGGCTCCAGCACGAGCTAACCTTACCAATGGGTCTAAATCTGAAAGTAGCAGCTTTAAAACAGATAATGTCCTGTCAGGATGTTGACTGGCGAGTTCACTTTGGAAATTTCTGACACGCAGCTGGGCCATACCGGCTCACTGTTGCAAATTCACGAATAGGCAGAACCAAGAGGTACAATAGGGGCAGTCGTCCTCTACCTGATCGAGCACATGGTGCCCCTCCCCTCCCACACTTACCCAGGTGCCTCCTGAAACAGCCCCGGCACCCTCCCCCTGGAGCCTTGCTTACCCCCTTCCCCCTCACATATCACACATAACATATCAGTGATAGTTCATTTGAATTTTCATACAATTTTTACAGAGGCGGTTACAGCAACTAAAAATGGGAGGTTTCTAATCTAATTGGATTGTATTCTTGCAGAGTGAGAAGACTGCTAACAGAACGGCCAGGAGGAAAAAAAACAATACCACACTCCCAACTCTATATCATATGGCTATGGGTATTATCTATAGGCATATATAGGGTAGTATATATAGGGCCTGGCTCAGGTATTATAAGTAAGGGGGCTTCACACATATGCAAACGTGTTTTAGTAGGAAAGTGCAATGAATGTGAAAAGCATCCAAGACCATATAACATGACATAATAACTCTGAATAATCACGTCATTCTGAATCAATAAAATGTAACGGATTCTGAATGACAAAATCGTTCAGAATCCTCCTTCCGGATTTGTCCTCCGGGTTTGGCATGTGCGATAAAGTTAGGGTCATATGAAAAGTATCAACAGCCGAGGAACAAATATACATGTCTTTTAGACACTGGCAATATGCATATTGCCCCCACTATCTTGTTTTCCTGCTTAAACTTCTGATGCTGTTTTTACATTATACCGTTTGTCTCTATGTAAAAGCTTACGGAGCTCAGCGTAAGACAAATCGAACCCACTTTAAGCTTTTGAAGTCGAATGGATAGATTTCGAGACTTAAGGAGGGAGTGGGCGGATTTGTTCCCTCTGACAGGACCAAGGGATAGCGAATAGCGTTACAGTTACAGAGTTAGCCACATCCTTTATTGAGTGGTGCTTTCCTGGTAAGAAGGCTGTGCCGCAGAGCTTTAGATGGCTTAAGCTGTCCCGCAATGTTTCTCTGAGGAGTTATGCTGTTCCGCAGTAGCTACCTGAGCGCTAGACTGTGCCGTCGTGCATCTTGCTAAATGGTTCCAAGGCAAAGTAAATGAGGCCTGAACAGTGGATAAGCTCTTAACCACTTTAAAAATACTGCCTGAACCATTTGAGAGGGGATGACATCTTGGGATCTTCGAAATAGGACGGCATGTCAAACTTTGGATCATAATAATTCCTCATTGAAATTCCCTTTCTCTCCAAACCTTTGCCTGTCGCCGTTGGCTCAGGAAGCTGAATAAATACACGGGATGCTACATCTCCGTGTGATTGTATTTCTGCGCACTAGGCTCGTTATTTTTATTATTGTCAGTAGATCACTGCTGAATCGGTCGCGATGAAACCTACATGCGTGTATTTTATTGTATTGTATTTTTCACGAGCTGACTTTTCAAGCGCCGTCGTAATGGACGGTAAACTGATGAATACTATGATAGGAGACGGTGGGGATTATGATGGATGAGGGTAAATGAAGGTGGGATACTACCTGGAGGGGTCACTGCTGCCCAAGGCGCATGCGCTCGCTGCTTGCGGATAGTTAAAGCATAAGGATGATGATGATGATAGGATTGTCGGGCATAGACGCATACACACAGGAATTGAAAACAAAAAAAGCTAAAGAAGATGAAAATAAAATCGGTGTCGTTCGGCTTCGTATTCGTTTTGATTTCGTAGACCCTCCTCTGATCCCAGATCATCATTTCACCATTTGATTTTCTTGAAATTTCACTTCATGCTTGTAATAACTCCAGGTCCCGAATATCTTTCTTACACGTTTCCTGCTGCTTTCAAGTTTTTTCAAATCATGTAGTCAAACAGATCACACCGCACTTCGCACTATGGTTATGTTATCGATTTCTAAGCCTAGTGTGCACATATTTAATCCTCACCCTTATAGGGGGTCATTGCAGGTCCTTCCCCAGGAAGCTTTGAATTTAAGCTGTCAGTGACCTTCAACCTGTGATCTTGTCTCCTAAATTACATAGATAGGTCACATAAGCGTATGCATCGCCCCCGGGCCCCTGGGTCCGTGGGCGCGGGGTGGGCGGTGGAAGTGATGCCCCGGCCCACAGCACCAGGTGCCTGCCGGCGCGGCTAACCTGTTTAAATTCATGACTACGTATCCGCCCAGTGATGACTATAACCTCAATGCGGAAGATTCACTCTTTAACACGCGCACTGGAGGGGGCCTCGGAGGCCCCCACCTGTTTTTCCGAGGTGGCCGGAGAACCGCTTGCAGCGGAAAAACGAAACCTGGCCACATTTAACAGAATTTAATAGCGCGTCGATTGGTGAAGACTTTTTGAAAATCAGCCAAAATTTTTTTGACTTATAGGCTTTCAAAGTCAGACCTGCATTTTGAGATCGCCGTAAACGCGCGGTCGGACCAGTTAGCTTGCATTGAAGACCGAGTGGTGACGTCATAACGTCATATAAGCGGGACTATATGTCAAGGTCACTTCACATGAAAGTCAAGGTCAAGGTCAAAGGCCACAGGTCAAGGTCATATCTGCACTTTCAAGGTCACTGACCACTGCGCGTCCGGCCAAATGACGTTACCCCGTCTGACATATATTATGCTATGACGTCATCGGTAGGGTACCCCAATACAAAGGTCAAGGTCAAAGGTCAAGGTCAAAAGTCATTGGGAAAGGTCAATCCTCATTTCCCGCCAAACAGTGGCTACAGTGTTAGTCAAAGTGTAAATAATAAGTAGTATACCATATGGTGACCTTAAAGGTCAATGACCTTGAATGACCTTGACCCAAAAGTTGTGGGAAGCCTCTTTGAGACCTCTTCTCTATGAATCTTGTCCGCCTTTAGCTTATTCCCGCCATTTTCCTTCATAATCACAGCATTTATCAATCGATACCAGCATGGCCAATATTTGACCTTTACGACCTCGTTTGACCTTGAAGATATTGACCTAGGTCAATGAAAATTGGTCATCATGTAGATCACCATAGCCCCCACCCACATACCAAGTGGCGTTTTTCTAACCCTCTTAGTTTCCGAGATCTTAGGGGGGCCTACCAGGCCCCCTCCAGTGCGCGTTAGTGCCAGACCCCCTCCAGTGCGGGTGTTAATAGAAATCTTATTTGATAAGATGTTCACTGGCTTGTCCCCTCGAATCTGGAATTGTACAAAACACTGAATATTATATATTCGGGCACAGTCCTTCATCAGAATTATGGAGTATATATCAATAATTATCAGTCATAGTGTAGCCAGACCTCCTGATGATGCCGGACTTTCAAACCATGATGTAAGCCGAGTTCTGGCTACACTATGACTGATAATTATTGATATCTACTCCATGATTCTGATGAAGGACTGTGCCCGAATATATAATATTCAGTGTTTTGTACAATTCCGGATTCGAGGGGAGAGGCCAGTGAACACCTTATCAACTTATCATCATGCTCCTCGCTGCAGCACTTCAAAACTTATCAACGTTAGAAATCTTATTTTGCCACAGAGGGGACTTTATGCTACTTTACTCTACAACTGGACGGTATTATAGGCCTTTAAAGAAGATAATTGATATAGGCGCTACATGACATCGCAGCCTGGCGCGCCCCTAAACTTAAATAATGAATCAATAAAAGTATGCATCGAAGCCGGAATATGTCCTGGTCACTTTGAGGACTGTGTGATTGGGCTATGCCGGACTATTTACCAGATATTCCGGGTCAGCAATAAGATCAGCGGCAGCCTGAGCAGAGAAACTGGCAGTCAAGGTCAACAATAAGATCCTTTTTACCGAACCTGATTACATAAAGTTAGATAATCGGCATCAACGTGAGCATTCGTAATTAGCAACACACTGATTTTAGCCTGAAGTTCTGCACCAATTAGAGGCCAAGCACAGGGGAGGGGTGGGTTCGTTCCACCCCGCCCCTCCTTCCCCACTTGTAAGGTCGAAGGTGGCAAAAACCAGAATAAGTGAGGGAGTTCAAACGCTTCAGGGATGATGTAAGCCTTCAGGCCAAAAGCATCCCTGTTTCTTATGACTTCCATGGGTGTTGCGCACATTTGAAAGTATAAAATTTTACAATATAAACAATACAGGGCGATTGATACTCATTTAATCTCTGTCACTAAAACCGTGCGAGGGCTAAGTCATTAACGGTCCTCATCTTATCACATGGCTTAATTTTAGTGGTACAAATCCTACTTAGATATGACAGCCAACGTCGCTCGCTCACATCCTCATTTCTTTTTTCGCCGCATCCTCATCTATTCAACACCCTGGATTGGGCTGCGGGCCTGAACACGGCTCGGCACTTTCTCCTCCCCTCATCCATCTCTCTTATTCTGCAGCCGTCCGGTTTTTGGTCACGCCTGGTTGCCAGATTAGACAGCTCTGCCGACCCACGTCTCCTGCCGGACCCCGCTGATGGATGCCAGACACTTCACAGCCTCTCAGTTTACCCTCCGCTCCACCGCACCCGGACCAGCCGCGCCGCCGCAGCGGAGCGCCTCACGGACAAACACATCCAGATCCAATCAATTCAATCAATCCAATCCTCTCCGAGGGATCCCGAGCAATCCGGCCACCGTATCTGCAAATGAGAATTGCCAATCTAAATCCAATCCATATTTGAAAAACAGAACACCATCGGATGCAGAAGGAATCAAAACTCACATCCAGATCCGAAAAAACCCAAGTCGATCAATCTAACCTACTAATGGATTGGATATTCACCCAGATATCCAGCCCATGATATGCTCTACAGTGTTGCAATGTAGAGGCTGTCTGCAGTCTGTCCGAGCGCCAACCGACTACAGGAGACAGCCAGGGGAGAATCACCTAATTAGTGCTTTTATACCAATAACTACTGCTGGATTGTTTTCTTCAGAATAGAAGTTAGTCATATGTCTATAGGAGTTGAACATGTGTATGGGATGAAGTTTTACATGTAAGTAAAAATAACAGCACAAGCTTTGGAACACAGAATAGTTCAGATTCATCAGCACATTTTAGTGGCTGAGGAAGAAAATTATCTTACCTAATCAAATGATCGATCAATAATGTTTCGGAAATTAGACATGTTTTCTTTTAACTACTTTTTCACAAGTATTAGTCTAACATTCCGACTCCAGGTCTATTTAAAACAGTAAAATTCAATACACATTCCCAGTTGGCAACGGCAGACCACGAAAATGTCCTTACCTAAAGTCCATCATTAACGTATTGCGAGTCTGCCTAGCGCTTATGGCTGTAGCGCACCCTCATAGTTGTTTCATTACCAACTGAGCTGAATATAAAGTGTCTTTGAATAGTATTTGAGGCTGGTCTGTAATTTCGCTCTCTGATATTGGCACTAGCGAGAAGTAACGACCTGGAAAATCCCGGACACGGGCTGGGGCTTTCAAATCCTGTCACTGCTGTTCAACTACCAATAACCCTGGTGTATCTGGGGGTGGCGGGGGGGTCATGGTGAAGTTAATCCACCGATCACCAGCCTTTCAAATTGTCATGTCACGTAACCGGCTGTAGCTGAGCATACAGAGGCTTAAGCTCTTGAGGGGAGACTGTTAGATCCGATATGAGGGATCAACCGTTCTATGCCACGCATGGGTCATCACTGTAGCGATTTCGGTGTTTATGAGCTGGAACTGACTGAAATCGGGGATTTCCTGTGACACTGAGGGGGCCTCCTCAAGACTAATGGGGGAGGGTTCAGGTGCCCAATTAGTCTTTTGGGCTTGGTCCACACCTCCGGTGCCAACAAAGCGGGAAAACACTTATAAATGCAGTGACACTGCTGGGAATCAGAGTCATAGAGTACAAGAACTGACTAGCTTACCCCTCGTCATCTGAGGAGCTGCCCAGCAGTCTCACGCAGCTCGCTTATGTGGGGCCCGAAACATTTCACCAGCCAAGAGCATTTTTTATATTTTACGAGCCGAAGGTATCCAGCAGAAAATTAACATTACAAATATCACCTTTTCTTTAGGAAAAATTGCTTTTTTGACCTGGCAGACCTAGTTCTGGGGGCTAAAGAGCCCTTCCGCAGGGGCAAAACAAACTCGCTAAATGAGAGGGTTTGGGCACCAACGGGAGAATCTGGAAATCTGGAAATGCGCCACTTCACAGGTAAAAAGTACCGATCCACTCTCAGGTAATCATGAGAAAAAGCAGGTATTTTCACATCCAGTCTCCCAAGAAAAAACAATTCTGAAATAGCTGTCCCTCAAATTAGCTAGGTTCAAAGGTCCTGGCCAATATAGGTGTCTATTACTAATGCAAGCCGCCATCCAAAATCATGATTTACCCTTACAAGAGAGCAGATTTTGCAGGGTTGGGTATTAAATTGTCTATCTAAATTCATAACCCAAGAATCTATGAAAATACAATATTCATAGGCTTCATCTACCTTTTTGTGCAACCAAGTTCAGCATCAGAAAAAAATAGGTAAAATCTATACAAGAACCGGGCCAACCCTCTCTCAACTAAAACTACATTTTTTCTGGAGCACCTCAGACCAACTATGTGCCCGCTACCCACAAATTCCACCTTAACGCTAGCTGGGTCATTCCACCATAAAACGACCAAAAATTCCGTAAAATAAAACCCTTATATTTTCTATTCTCTCCAAAATTGGTGCTAAGGGAGTTTCAAAGGTGCTGAATCTAACCCTGGCGTCAAAAATTTATTTGAAAATTTGGTAAGACAGATATAGCCTCCGGCATTTTTCGGGGGTCACGATGTGGGCATTGTTTTGGAGGCCTATAGTTCTGCCATTTTTTAATGATGATACCAATATTTTTACGTTTTTGTTCACCATTTATCAGATTTCAATTTGGCTAACTTCGATTTTATATTTCTGCAAATTTGACCTCATGACCTCGTAACCTATATTTTTAATGGTGACCTTGAACCGCAGTACAGTGAAATGTATAAATTCATGTGATAGGATTTTTACATTTGGCATTTCTCTTTCAGGTAAAAGAATAAAAAAGATGGCTTTCGCACAAGATATACTACTTTTTACTTCCGAAACATGACACTAGGTCTCACTATGGAGCTGTGCCGTCGTAACCCACGGTATAATTACTGCCAGTGATGGCGGAAAGTCCGAATTTAAGGGGGAGCCGTGGAATTTTTAGCCCATTTATGACTAGTCAACACCATAGGGCGTGTTAACCCTTGCACGTACAGGCGTTGTTGCACCCCCCCGCAGGTTTTTGAAGAATTGAAAACAAGTTTCCGAAGAAAAAGTCTTGAAATGTTGTATAGCCTCTGGGGCATTCATTGTGCACATTTTGCGAGAAAAATTGTTCCTTCCCTTCAAGGTCACGGAGTTTTGACCTCAAGAGTAGAGGCATGTTGGGATCCTTTGGGTGCCTGTACCCGTTTTCACGTGAATGCTCCTGTCTCTCACCGTTCTTTTGCAGCATTTGCTCATGATCTGGCCCATAATATTTTCTTCCAGCCTGCGATGATCACTTTTATGAGGTTCGACCTTTTATGACCTCTTTTACATTCAATGACCTTGATTTGACCTTGCGTGATCTCAGTGATAAATATGTGTCGAATAACGCCACATATGCGTATTTCAATTCGGTATTTCTAAATGAGATGAACACCGAATTATTTGAGTTGCGTCCGATACGGACTGACCGTTTTCGACCTGTGACCTTATTTTTCCTTGAAAGGGGTAATCAACAACAGATGAAGAAGCAAAGTTGCTTGGCGTAAATGATGCATAATGGCTTATGAATAGTCCATTTGAATGATATGGACACTAAACTAGGTGATTTGCATATTATATGGACTTGACTTTTTTCGAAATTTGACCTTATTTGACCTTGAAGGGGTTGTAAGCAACAACAGATGATGAAGCAGGCACTTGAAAAAAATGATGCAAAATGTCTTATGAATAGTCAATTTGCAGAAAAGGACACTGAACAAGACGTTTTCTTTCAATTCGGACTTGACTTTTTCGGCCTTTGAACTAATTTGACTTGAAGGGGTGTAAGCAGTACAGATGATTAGAAACTCAATAAATTGGCGTAAATGATTCATAATGGCTTATGAATGGTCCATTTAAATGATGTGGACACTAGAACTAGTTGCTTTCACTTCTAATGAGTCCTTTGATCTCTGAACCAGTCCCATGCAATGCAATGCACCACTAAAAATCCCCAATGATATTTTTAGCCTAAAACTTCTTCATTATAAAAGAGCTAAAATAATGAGTACGATGAGCAAAATTCACTTAGAGATTATCATACGTCAAGCTTAAACACGTTTGAAATTCCACAAGAGATTACCACAGGCTATAAAAGCCGAACTGAGGTCATAAATTCAAGCTACGTCCGGGAGAACGCGACACAAAGCCTCTAAAGCCAAAAATCTTCCTTAATCTTCGCCCCACCTAGAATAATGAAATCGATGGCCCCTAAGGTTTTTTCGGAACAAAGAAAAACCATGAGGGGCAGCACCACGGTTCTACCTCTTACCCCATTATTTTCCCATCATCCCTGAAAGTTATTATCCCGGGTCACCATAGGTCAGGTCACCAGGCGAGGTCAACCAAAGTCACCTCACTTTAACTTTTGAGCTCTACCATAGCTACATTTCCAAGCTGATCGATTTTAAACTTTCTACACTTCATGACTCCTCCGGAGTCTACAAAATGTATTTTTGGGATTTTGATTTGGTGACCGGAGGTCAGGTCACCAGGTAACCTCTTCCATGAAAAAGCATGGGAAAAGGTGTCGTATGAACTAAAAGTCACAAAATAATTGTAAATACTCAGATTGATCAGAAAAGCATTCTTGGACACCCTTTCAGGGATCTCAGGGAGATATTGACCTTGACCTATCGGAGATCATCAGAGGTCACCAGAGGTCAAAAACGATACATTGACGATAACTTTTGACCTAATTAAGCGAGAGCACTGAATTAAAGGTCATCGTGTATGTCGCGTCACTGGTTTTCATTTGATATGTAACAAGGTCACTTTCTTACCTTTCGTGAACTCAGGTCATATTAAGTCACGAGGTACCCTCGGAGGTCAAGCCACTGGCGGGAGGCCATTATGTTCCACATAGCGGAGAAATTCCTGGTATTTTCTACCAAATGATTTTTCCAGATCTCAATAGCTCTAATGGCGTGAGACTATGCTCAGGTTTCTTAAGGATTGCATATTTCACTGGAAATAGCCTATCGTGACATAACATGACCTCTGCAGGTCAAAACATAGACCGGAGCGCTTAAACATGCCAAGTAAAATCTTACTGAATTCGCATGATCTTTTTAATATACTCTGCAGCTTTGTGCTAACTTCCATATTTTCGGAGTTAGGGGCATTGATGGCCCCGGTGGGGAAGGTGGCGCCGGACATCCGGTGGGGCGAGGGTTAAATATTTCTGTAAATGACATAGTTCGGTGATTCAATGTGACGGGGACATATTCATTTTCAAAAGATGTACAATGATCCAAACAACCATACATGACATTTACACTAGGTAGGTTCATTTCCAAAGGGACAATAATGTGAATTCAAAATAGGGAGGGCAACCCCTTATTCCTGTGATTGTGGTAAAGTGCTTCAATTCTAGTTTGACTGCTTGATTTTGATTCTTGCAATGCTGTTATTTTAAAGTTGCAAGTTAATTAGAACATGAGTTACGCTAGCATAGCTTCACAGTGACACCTAGTGTTATATATATATATATATATATATATATATATATATATATATATAGAAGCTAAAAGTAATATATGCATTTCAAAAGCAACTATTTTTATTATTTGGTATGGAAGACTAATGCCATATGCCAAAACGCTTTTAACACGCGCATTGACGGGGTCTGAGCCACCTTCACTTTTACGGGGCGGGTACCCCTAAGATCTGCAGAACCATGGTAGGTAGCGAAAAACGGGGTTGGGCTGCCCATCCACTTCTCCATAGAAAACATTTGAACCATTTTTGGTCAGGTCACATTTAAGGTCACAAGAGGTCAAAACATCCCGTCATAGGGATAACATGTAAATAAGTTTTTCGGCCCTTTCATCTGAACAAGTAAAAATAGAGCAAAACGACTTGAACTATATGAATCCTCTCAGCAAGCCGAATCGAATGATATATAATTTGACCTTGCTAGGTCAAATCAAAGATTTGACCTGACCTGAGGTCAAGTCAGAGTCAAATTATATAAAATGCATATCATTAGAACCACAAAGCCCAGGCAAACCCAATGGAGCTAAAATAAACGCTCTATAACCTCCGTTACTGAGTTATTCTATGAGAACCATTTTTCCCATGTATTTCCAATGCAGAGGTCATGCCTCGTACCTGACCTTGGGTCATCGATATCAAAAATACCGGAACATATTTTAGAGAACTTGGTGGGGTCATTATGTGATATGAGTTTCAATCGGATAAGTTCACCCTGCTCCGACTTATGCTATCTTAAACTTTTTTTGAGGTCAGGTGACTTGACCTGTACTGGTGACCTGACCTGAGATGACCTAACCTTAAAATTTTCACAGAAGGTGTAAAAATGATGAGGGAAAAGGTATACCAAGTACGGCGGCGCTACGCGCCGCCGTTTTTCTGCTGTCTCTGAAAAACCTGAGGGGGGCGGGTACCCGCCCCCGTCATTGCGCGTGTTAAGATAATTTTTTTAATTTCACTGCACTACGGGTCGAGGTCACCCTTATAAAACTAGGTCATGAGATCACTAACAGTTTTTTGTTTAAATTTCAAAATTGAAGATAGCCAAAATGTTGCCCGTAAAATTCTCATCCTATGACTACAACATTTTTAGAAATAACTTTAAAAATTTTTAAGCTATAGGAACTATAATAAATGCCTATATAATGACGTTCAAAAATTGCCGGAGGCTATTTCTCTCAAACCAATTTTGAAATAATTTTTTGGGGTGCCATGGATGGATTCTACGCCCTTGCGAGTCCCCATATACAAATTTTGGTGGAAATCAAAAATAGTAGGGTTTTATGCCGTGGTCGATTTACAATGGAATGACCCAGTTTCTGATTGGTTTCTGTACACACCCCAGACGATATTACCATATGCAAGGCAGATGGGAGCAAACTCTCTCCCGAAGCGCCCTTTGCGAGGCACGCGGTGACCTCATCTCTTAAGTCGGTCTTCGCCCGGAGAGGGCGTGCTGGAGACGTTGTTTACCCCGGGGTGGGCGCCGCTCAGTGCGTTTGACTGTCGTCACGGGGCTCGTTATGGAGCGACTAGAATGGAAGCGCACACCTTCAATCATCATCGTGGAGCGCGGCTGGGCGCTGACGCCATTTGAGCTACCGCCGCAATTCCAAACGGACGACAGCGTAAATAGAGAAAAGAAACAAAACAAAATGAGGTACGGACGTGGAGACAGGTCTTCTGAAATTAGAGGCAGCATCTATTTAGCCCTCGCCACGGTGAATGTGAGGGCGCGTTTGAGAACCCGCTCAGGTATTTTCCAGACGACGTCAGAAAACAGCGGAGCGAAGTGTCACCGCACTTGGCGCATCTTATCCTTGATCGATTGCGCAACTTTTCCTAAAGTTTTAATTGCGGCTCATCTCAATTGTGGTCACCAGACTAGGTCAAGTAGCCTCACCTTCATAAATTCTTCAAGTGGCACCGGTGACAGAAGTAATAATATTTTAATCTATGTGCCTCTCTGGGTGAGTTGAAGCGCTCGGAGGCCTCAGCTCACCCATTAACCCGCGCCCTGCTGGGCCTCCTGAGCCACCTTCGCCCTGCTGGGGGCTGTTTGAACACCCCCCTCGAACTCAGCCCCTATGCGGAATAGCGAAAAAACGCGAATGCTGGTAGATAGCTCATACATATTCACGACGAAACTATATAGTTACTTTTTGGCTCAGCTCAATATTGAGGTCATAACAAGTCAAATAGGCTGACATTTTGAGTAGAGTTTTTGGGCTTTAGCATCTGACAGAGTTGAGCTAAAATAATTTGCTAGGCACCATTCGCTTCCTCTCCTCTCGGCAAATATAATTGTATACAATTTGACCATATTAGGTCAAAACACAAAAATGACCTGACCTAAGGCTAGGTCAAGGTCACTTTTAACCTGGCATAGTCAATATGCACATCAGTCAAGTCGCAATAGCAAGCAATCCAAACGGAATGATATCAAAATAAAAGCTGTATCATTATTCCATGCAAAGTGATTGACTTAAGCCTGAAAACTGCTTAAGTAGCCCCAGATGACCTCTCAGAAATCACAGGTCAAAAACTACAGCGTGAACCTGGAGAGGGGCCCAGGATACTACGACGTGGATAATATGAAGGTATTCTCATCAGTAGCTACACAAATACAGCCCAATTTCAGTTCATCCCATGCATTTCTAATGAAGAGGTCATGGTCCGCGCTTGACCTTAGGTCATCGATATGAAAAAATCCCGGAATATATGTTGTAGCATTTGGTGGGCCCATTATGTGATATAAACATCAATCCGATGGATTCACCAATTTCTTACTTACGCTACCTTAAACATTTTTGGAGGTGAGGTCACTTGACCTAAACTGGTGACCTGCCCTGAGATGACCTAACCTTAAAATTTTGGGGAAAGCTATGGAATTGATCAAGAATAAGGTGTGCGAAGAACAGCGGCGCTTCGCACCGCCGTTTTTCCGTTCCGCCAGAAAAACCCGAGGGGCTGTTCAAACACCCCCAGCGAGGCGAGGGTCAATCATAGATCCGTCACTGAGCAGGGGGGAAACTCAGAGCTGGTGACGAACGGGAGGGGAGGGGAGGGGAGGGGAAAAAGCTCAGATTTGGTGACGTCCGGGAGTGAGAAAGTCTGGGAGGTGAGCCAGAGCCTAGTGGCTTTTGGGAGGGTTAGAATAGTTGTATGGACATTCAAAATGTTACATGTCTCTTTTCCATTTTCACATATCTTGGTTTTTATTTTATAATCCGGAATGTGTAAGCACAGCATATTTGATAAGTCGGGTTTCCCGTGCTGTCTTCGCAAGACCATCAGGTCTTTTTTCGAATAGCTGAACAACGCATACATACTTTTTATCATGCTCCTGGCTCTCATGTCCCAAACTTGAGACAGAATTCAAGCTTACAATGTTGGCCCGAATAGAGCGAGTCTCTGCGATACCTCCAGACAGAGCAGGGAGCAGTCTTGGTCTGTATTATACGCCATTAATCAGGCGGCACAGGCCATATTTCAGCGGTTTCATTACATATTGACAGACCATCCGACGCAATAACGCTCACACCACGTACAGATCAGTGGCGTAAGCAGAGACTCGCCGGGGAGGGCGTGGTGTGTCGGCTCAGGGTAGATGCCAGGGGCCGTATACTGGTGTGTGGGCAAGGATGCCAATAAAGCGGGTACGGCCTAGCGCTGCCTGCCTGCGCCTCTGGTCCAGGGTGACTGATGTTAGATGTGCTGATTTATCAATGCTGGCCCCGCCACCGAGTGATAGGCGCGCGCCAGGAAATCCACGCTTGTTCGAGAGATTGTGAGGAGAACGCAGGAAGAGGCAACCGTTCACGTGAACAATAAGAAATAGATTTCACGTGGGTTGGACAAGGGTTGAATATTTTGCTACTTCCAAGAGGAGAAGCCCAAAACTTAATAAAACCCTGCAGTTTTAGCCATTTAAATCCACACTTCATCTGGAGGTCCAAGTCATGAACACCAAACCACAAAGTTTTGTCCCGGGAAAATGTTGTTCCCAAAAAGTTGGAAAAAGAGGTCTTGAAAATATCAGCCAAAGAGGGAATGCTACTCTACGTCCCCTAACAAAAACAAGATTTTTTAATCTTCTACAGCCCACTCCCACAACCAAAAATATCACTCTCTTTCTCTGAAACATAAGTATCTTTAGCCAAGCTACTGTGGGAGCCGTCAAATCGGTACAAAAATGAAACAGAACAGCGGTCACTGACCTCTCGCAGTGCTGGGCAGCATTGAAGCGGGGTTTATTTCCAGAACTCGTCGTTGCGGTTGGAAATCGTCGTCGCACGGTGGCCGTCAAAACTCCACGGACAATTAACCAACCAGCGGCGGCGCCGAGTGACGGCTGTTAAAGCGGATGGGCGCTCGGGACAGCGCACTGAACAATGCTCTCCAGAGATATTGGACGGGATTGAAGGTTGATGCTACGGAGGATACGAAACCCAAGTAGCGATGTTTGTCTTTTTCGATAGTGGCAGACTTTGCGTTTGATAATCAAAGCGTGGTTTATTTCCTACATTCGTTTCATTCCAATCCGTCCATGCGATCCCCCTTTGTCCAAAAATCCATCCGCATGTAATCGCACATACAAGAGTCATCTATATTCTTGATTATAGTACACAAAATTAACCGATAATCGCTCATAATAATCAAAAGTAATGAAAAGGGCGGAAGAGTATAATATAACATTTCAACGACGTGTCTTCGTTAGATAAGCTTTTGAATTTGGAACTTTATAAGAAAATTGAAACTTTTAAATTCAAACCTTATCTCACGAAGACAGGCAAGCAAATCGTTCAACGTTTGTGGCTTCTGTTGATGTTGACAGATTCAAGGGACTGCTGGTCCTCGCTGAGGTCAAACATATATGCCGAATCATATATTTTTTATCCACTTACATCCATCATGCACCAATAACAACTGTGTCCAAGCTCTTTTGAGATCAGCATGGATAGTCACCAGTGCTAAAAATAAAAACTAGCTTGTGTTTACTCATTCTCTGCACCATATTGATCAGAAAACGGATCATTTTTTGGAGTTAGACCATCCTACCGTCCCAAGTAAGGTGATGAATTCATCTTTTAATGGTCAACATGGGCTTCGAAAAGGAAGACGGAGCTGCGTCTCCTTCCTGTTGGCCCGCCAGGGGAACTGCCTCAACCGCTGATATAATCTTTCTCTGATGCTTGTCAACGTGAACTTACACAAATGGTACCGAATCTGTATTGCAAGTAAACTGCCTCGCCAGCACTCTCCCAGACTGTCATTGAGATTTGGTGCTGACCCCTTCCCCCACCCCCCATTATCGTCAGGATAGGATCCACCCCCAAAAAAAACATTGGCAACACCCCTGCCGGTAAATACATACTCAGGCCTTCTCAATCTCTCTCTAGTTCTCCCCCTTTCATTCCCCGGAAGTGCGTTAGTTCCGCCCTGCCAGCCAAGAGAGTGAGCATGGAGAGAACGAGACATCGAACGTGATCGGCTCCTTAGCTTGGCTCTCCCCTCGTCACCTGCTTTAGGGTCGTGTCATTTCAGGTACGGGGATATTATTATACAAAAATTGATATTACTGATGGCAAGGTTTAGTGTTTTAAGACACAGGGAAGATAAGAAAAATATGTCTTCAACTATCTGAACAGTTTTTTCTTCGAAGCCTTTCCGTGAGCCTTGCGTCAATTTATAACACGAAACACTCATTCTTTATTACTAGTTCCTAATTTTCACAAGTATGGATATGCATGCATCGATAGCGCTAATAAGTAGCGTACCAAACTCATCAAAATTAACCAGTGTAGTCTATTAGGGGGTGTTATGGAAAAGTGGGAATTATTCAAATACTGTGCCTCCGAGACGGTATTACCCTTTACCACTGCACTCAGAGGAAATTAGTCTTGATAAGCTAGCTCACACCACCTTTCCCGAGTATGTGCCATGGCATCATTACTACCATTAGAGGCACACAGAGGTCCTTTGGTAGCACTTAGCGCAAAGGCGCAAAATGTGGCCACACATTCTTAGTAGATCCCGAGCGTTGCAGTCGAGTCACGTCGGGTAATTCAATCTGGGAGACGGACTGCATCCTTAGATCTTTGCGTGACGGCCATTTCAGTTTTCATACCTAACGCTAGAGGTGAGTACTATTTTCTCACTCCAAGTACTGGGAAGTAGTGTAATCCCCCCCATTAGCGGCGCCTGCGGAGACACCTTGGAAAACAGCCAGCCGAACTCAGCCGTAAGCTGTGCCATATGAGGTAGAAGAGAGCGCTAACAGGCCTGGTTCCCTAAAATGTAGTGAGTTAATGAGCAGGCTGTTCTAGAAACTCATTACTCTGGAAAATGACAAGAGCAGTGAAGTATGGAGTAATAAAATTTAAAATGAGACAACTTGCGAGAGCCTTGTACAGAGCTGGCAATAGAATTACGGTGCTTAGTTGCCGTACTTATCTAATTCATTCGCCCATTACAGACATCACCTTCCCGGTGAAACCCAAACAAGTGTACGCTTGCAGGTCAAATTACGAGTCTGACATTCGTCAGGCTCACTGGTCTGCGGAAACGATCTTCAGGGAGTAATCACATGCTCAGATACAGATATAAAACTATTGGAATCACTCTTTTGTCTACATTTTGACCAAACGCATTCCCTCGTTGTACCAAGGAACTAACACGTCGGGTGGGTTTATTGCAATATCTGCCAACATGTGCAAATTTTCTTCTAGGATCCTTCAGGCGTGGTCCAAACCGCTTCTTTTCAGAGGGGGAGGACAAGGTGCAGACTGCGTGCGACCAGAAAATGTTCAAAGGAAGTAACAAAGTGATAACATCGCAAGCTAATAAACGCCAGTGAAAACTAGCGGTACGGACGAACTGAGCTGGAGAAGCCAGCGAACATTCAGCAACAGTAATAAGATTTCACGCTGCAGCCGTTTCGATGGTGTGCGCTCGTGTGCGATTTTCCGGACGCAAACCTGCCGTACTCCGACCTTCACACTTGAAATCTTCGAAGATTTCATCTCAACAACACATTGAAGGATCCCCCAAAGGAAATCTTCCCTCAGAGGCAGCCAGAGGAATAACATCGCGGTGTTGGGGCTAATTATAGTGAAGCAGCCAGTGGCTAATGTATGCGGAAGTCAAAGACAAAGATGGGAAATCGGTAGTCCACGACGGCGGCAGAGACATCTGACATCCGCTCGGTAACGTGTTCCTGGCACCAAACACGATCTCTGGGGAGGCTTAGTGGGCTGAGAGTCTTCAGTTCAACACCTGAAGTGGCAGTTTGTGGTGCTGCACTTTATTGTACATCTGCCTTTTGGGGCTTGAGCAACTCCATGAGCAGCTTCAGGGACACGTTCTTAGCAGTGGTGGGTCCAGGAGTTCATTGAAGGTGGGGGGGGTAGAAGGCTCGAGCCTCACCCACCAGTACCTCGGGCAGCCTCTCGCCTAAGTATTAATTATAGGGACTCGGACATTGCTCCCTAGCACCCCTTGGATCCGCCACTGGTTCTTGGGGCTTGTTTGTGTATCTTGAGGCAGCACTATTAACAAAATCAATATATATGGCTGTTTTTTATGTCCAGCTAAAAATTTGGGACTCTAACATAGGGGGTACCTGGGTTTGGAGACAGAAGGCGGCGCGTAGGACATACCTTTTCATCATTTTACAACTTGTGAAAATTTTAAAGTTAGGTCATCTCAGGTCAGGTCACCAGTACAGGTCAAGTGACCCACCTAAAAGTTTAAGATAGCAAAGTCGACAGGGTGAATTATCCATGAAACTCATATCACAAATGGCCCCCCAGTCTTAAAATATGTTCCGGTATTTTGATATCATGACCTAAGGTCAGGTACGAGGCAGACCTCATTAAATACATGGAAAAATGTTTTACGGAATAACTCAGTAACGGATGGTGATAGAGCAATCATTTTAGCTGCATTAGACGCCTGGGCTTCAGTTCAATGATATGCATTTATAAATACCCCGACCGACCTCAGGTCAGGTTAAATCCTTATTGACCAGCAAGGCCAAATTATATATCATTCGATTGGCTTGCTGAGAGGATTCATATAGTTCAAGTCGTTTCGCTCTATCTTACTTGTTCAGATGAATGACCGAAAACCGCGACATTGCCTCCGCAACAAACAAAAAAACAAAAAACTAAATTACATGTTATCCCTATGACGGCATCTTTGACCGGACCTTAAATGTACCACAAAATGGTTCAAATGTTTCTATGGAGAAGTGGATGGGCAGCCCACCGCCGTTTACTGTTTTCGCACCACCGTGGTTCTGAGATCTAGGGGGGCGGGTCCCCTCCCCGTCAATGCGAAGTGGTTCAGACCGCAATGCGCGGTTTAAGGGCATCATAGCTCTTGTTCAGCTACAATCACAAGAAGAGAGATGCATTTTTATTCTTTTTACAATAAATTTCCCCAGAGAAGGCATTGCTTTCAGCAATTTTCCATGCAATAAAATACCACATATTCAATGATTTGATTTTGTGATGGAGTGTATGGCCTCATTCTTTGTCGCATGTTCAGGGTCTGGGTAAAAGTTGGCCTATGGTTGAGATACAAGAGATGCCACTAACGTAAGTGCACCACGGGTTAGATGTCGGAGCAAATTGCTACACTATTGGTGGATTTGGCCACAAATACGGAGCATTTCGAAAGAAGGTATTAATTCGGATTTCTCAAATGACCAGGTAGTTGTAGTACTGACTTTTAATCATGGTTTTCAAGCCGATTAGCCTGGAGTGATGGGGAAGTTTTGGGACTGCTCAAATTAAATCATAAATTTATTGGTCGTAAGACACTCTGCCACCATTGCCGTATTTTCCGAGTGTGCGGCATTACACGGGTCGGCCATGGCTCGGAGCGCCGGGATGTCTCCAACTTTGCATTCAGCCGACAGACTTTCTCCGCGGTACGCCGGCGTCACACCGGCCCCGGTGGGTGTCACGTGACCCGAACCGCCTCAGGGCGTGCGGATAGGCGAACGCCTCAGGAGACGAATTGTCACGCAAGTGACCAGGAAGGGAAGCTTATGTAGTTGGCTGCTGATAGATAGAAATGATCGACGTTCGAGGCTATCCTGGATGCGATATACTTTTGATTTGGCGGGGATGTTGGAGCATCGCGTGGCAAAAGTCAGTGTGCTGTCAGTTCATGGCCAGACTGACAGACAGTAATTTTCTCTGGCAGGCCTGTACTCAAAAGTTATCTGGAGACTCAACAGCACAGATTAAGGTTGTTTCGTTGCCACACCGGGAGATGTTTCCTTTTCACTCGTGCCGTATATGCAGCATAATGATAATTCTACGGATAAAGGTATGCATTGAAGAATAGACCAATATTTCTAGCCCTCACCATCTCAAAAATAATTATATTTAGCAATACTGGTGTTCCAAAACGAAGAAGAAAAATGAGCGCCATTGTATTGCTCCAGAAGTTCAGAAGAATGCAATATATTTACTAACAGAATAAATCAAATAGTTCTAATGAAACAAACCATAGAAACGGTGGAGTGAGCGGGACATCAAACAATTTCCAGAGGAATTAGTGGTCGAAGGGACAGTTTGTCTCGACTGCGCCGCGTTGGGCTGACCTGAATTTCCTCCGGCTGTGTGTGGGGGCCCAATCAGCGGGAATTGCCGGCGTCGCTCGGAGCCGACTCTCCTTAAAATCGAGAAGATGGCCACCCGACTTGAGCATCAGGGACGGAGCAAGAGCACTGTCCGGGGAATGTATCACCATTAAAAGTAACATATTACTCTAGAGATGATAAGTGCTATAGCTGGATTCACAACAAAAGTGTGTTCCTAATAGCAAAGGGCCTAGAAGAAGACCCTCTTCTTTCAGTCTTCTGGGGCTTGCCACTGATTAATGACGCAAGAACTGCACACTAAAGATGCCGGGGTAATTGAATTTAAAGGAAATTGCCTCATCGCTAAGTCTAAGTTAAATTTGATGACAGCCTAGTCTCCTCTTTACCGATCAAGGATGCACCAGAGCCCATGCATATAAAACAATCGGGTGTGCATGAAAACCTTACGGAGTGGCTATTTCATTTTACTGAAGCTGAAAAGCTTCATTTTTAGTCCAAGAAATCATTGGAAGTGTCTTCTAAACGTGCATCCTTTCAAAATTTGTTTTTTTGGACGGAGAGTTAAGCTGTTAAGCAAATGTATGTCCTGAGAGATTGCAAGTTCTAACCCTGCTGAACCATCCTCTGTCGTCTTTTGTTTTTAGCTGAAAGAGGAAATATGTCTCAATTCAAACAAAGTGACCTGGGTTGGAAAGTCAATGCATGAAAATGGTTCAGTGGTACAAGACAATCACCCAGGACAGATTCTTGAATGCTATACATACTTGACATTTTCACTCCATATATTTGTTGACTTGTGGGTAATCCAGAGAAGTACAACGTATGATGGCTTGCTACTCCGCACACAGAATGGCATAACAGGCGTAACCCGCGGCTGTAGAGCCTGGTTCCCGATATTCAACAGCCGTGGGGTTCGGTCATGGGTTCGTGTCTTTCACCCGTAAAAGTTGCAAGTTCTAAAGTCAATTTTCATAACAGACAATTGCGGACGACGAGGACAAAAAAGCGATAAAAACTGTTAGATTACAAGTCGTTATGATCCGTCAAGAGCTTCTGAGAAGTACAATATTGGCTGCTCTAAATGCAAGCTGCAGTGTAAGTGATAAAAAGCTCTCGAAATTGAGGAGTTCTGTTGTCCAATTTATTTATTTTATTTATTTATTTATTTATTCATATCGCCAACAGATGGATATCCATTTACAGGCGAAGCCAGAGCCTAAAAATAAACACAATATGCTTCGAGTAAATGACACGTAAAACACATGAGAACAATAAAATGAATCATCCTAGGTTTGTATGTTCCTCCCCGAGGATAAGTGCAACTGGTAAAACATGAATTAAAAGCTAGAGAAAAGACATGGTCTAAAAATTACCTGCTGAGGCGATAGTGCTAGTTCACAACAAGTACACGGGGTGAACGTATGTATTTTAAAACATTGAATTTAAAACTGCTAAAAGATTCTAAAAATAGGTCGGAACTAGAACATGTTAAGAAGGCATTCATTGCCCGCGGGATCCGACACAAAAGCCCCTGGCCCACAGTGTTCACGCGCCCGCGCCGCTCCGCGAAAAGATGACGCGTGCGAGTTGATCGAGATGGCACGTGTAAAGGAAATTTACTTAACAGAATTTCAGAGTCTATTTTTCCACAATAAATGATTTTTAGAAAGAGCAGATCGTGTTGAATTCTTTGAGATCCAAGAGATGCTACGCCAAAATGATACATGAGAGCGTCATAGGACAATGATAAGAAATGACAAACAATACAATAAACAAGAAATGGCTAAAATGTCCCACTTCCTCCAGCTTTGGCAGCATCACAGGGGAAAAACATTGCGAACTTATGGAAAGAACACTTTGCTTCCCTTTCAACGATAGTGGCTGCATGACAATGTAAAATGATCAATGAATTACTAAATAAGCAATCGGATGTGACCCGCCGGTGACGGTGGACGAAATTAGGATGGTTGTGACAAAAATCAAGAGTGGTAAAGCCCTGGCTGGGACCTGATGTCACTGACCACTTAAAATTTACGGCCAGATAATTTTACAGTTATTGCAGCTTTATTTAACTCGATGATATACCACTCATATCTGCCCGAGGAATTAGTACTTTCTCTATCATACCTTTGGTCAAGGACAAATCAGGACTTTAGATGACAATCAAACTATAGGGCAATATCGCTTTCACAAGCATATCAAAGATTCTCGAGATGATTTTGGTGGAAAGAATGCAACCCTACCTAGAAACAAACGATGCACAGTTTGGATTTAAGACCGACACTCAACCACACGTGCAGCCTATATTTTGAAAGAGGTCACCTATTAATTCACGAAGCGTGGTAGCCCAGTTTATGCATGTTTTTGGACGCCAGCAAGGCCTTGATCGGGTTTACCACTAAAACTTTCCGTATTCTAGCAGATAGAGGGGTGCCAATATCCTACCTCAAACTGCTACTTTACTGGTATAGGTCACAAAAAATGAGTGTTAAGTGGGCTAACGAAAGATCAGACTCTTTTCAGGTAGAAAATGGTGTGAAGCAGGGTGGGAATTTATCACTATTGCTCTTCACAGTCTACATTGATGAACTGTTTGGTAAACTGCAGAGCCATAGCGCTGGATGTCGTATTGAATGAGCTCAGTCAATGCACTAGCCTACGCTGACGATATCGTACTGCTAGCTCCTTCCAGGTCTGGACTTAGTTATTAGTGCAGAATGGAGCTCTTTGCGACGCAATGGACATAAAATTCAATGTAAAAAGACTGTGTGTATGGTATTCAGCCCCAGCAGACCTTACAGTTCTGCCACCTGCTTCGCTCAAACCCACCTAGTGTAAAACTGAAGGGGTTAATCTGAATTGGGTTGATAAATTTAAATATTTGGGACATGTGATTGAAAATGATTTGAGCTGTAGTGCTGACATGAGACGGATAAAACGTTCAGTTTATTACAGTGTTAACATCTGAAGACTACTGTAGGGTACGCTGATCGACATATCTTAGTAAGACTATTTCAAACGTACTGTTCAAACTTTTATGGCTGTGAGCTTTGGGCGACAAGGAGTGGTAGAGCTCTTCGGGAGTTAAGTTTAGCGTATCATTCTAGCATTAAGAGGCTTGTTAAGGTTCCCAAATGTTCAAGAAATCATCCGTTGTGCCATGAATTAAAACTCTGACTTGCCAAATGCACATTGAATACAGACAACTTTTATTTAATTTATTAGAAGACTTCAATTCAGCAACAATAATATCATCCGGAGCCTTCAAAATAGTGATGTTGTTCGCACTGGACTGCTTCAATCAACCACCTAAAGATAAGAAAAAATATGGAATATTAGGCATGGATTTGAGCAGGACATCAAAGCAACACATTTATAATGTATTTTGGTCTTACCTCCAGCGCATGACTGAAAATGTTATTTAAGCTTAAGCTTCAGCTTGGTCTCATGATTAGTCAACGATATCTATGTGACATGTCACCATAAGTGTATATTTATGAGGAATGCGTGAATGTTGTGTGTACTGCGTGTTTCTCTATTATGCGCTGCACTTGTATATGTACCCAAGTGGTATGAAATAAATGGCATTATTTATTTATTTATTTATTTAATGATAAGCATGGTCTGATTGTGTGATGGTTTAGCCATAGGAGGAACTTATGCTGCACTCGATCAACTCGCACGCCGTGAGATTTGGCCGCGCCTGCCCAGATCACGCTGCAGTACTCCAGATGAGAACGTACGTTGGCATAATATGCTGTAAGTCAATACTTTTTTCAAATTTTGCAGTTTTTGAGGCATTTTGGAAAGACCGGATCAGGAGACCTAGTGCCCTGTTGGCTTGTTTTACTACATGCGATACGTGAGCCGAGAATGCTACTTTACTGTCTAATATCACACCTAGGTCACGAATTTATCAATATCCAATATATCAATATCTCCGCACCAATCTATATATAAATGTCCCGCAATGTATTTCTATAGAAGCACATTGCAGGTACTCGGCACCCTACAAAGTAAACTTGATTTTTGCAGAACTTGCCCTTGCGTGGGATATATGAAAGAGGATCCCGTTCAATAGGGTTCGGGGAGGAGATGTCAGATGAAAATATTCTTATAAAAAGGTACGCCATTTTTTGAGTTGTGGAGACCACACAGGGACGAAAGATCATGCCGCCACCTCCTTCCAACTAGGGATACTAAGCCAAAATTCCGAAGGAAGGAGGTCTTTGTACTCAAAAGAATTGCTGGAACTGCAGCATTGTCCGCAAAGACAGACAAGAATATTGTGCTGGATTTGCTTTATATTTGTTTTAAGTGAGTCTGTGCAGAGCCTCCTCACGCCACGCAGCCATATTCCATTCTAAGTCAATTTTTCTTGATAACTTATAACTCTTTTGCCTCCGGTGACTTCCAATGCGCTTGTTTAGAATTAAAAAAAGAAAAGAAAAACCTTTCTTTGATAAGTGGGGGAGCAATTTTCTTAAAATATGAATATTGTCGATGTTTTTAAAACGTTTCTGTGATATTTGAAGGAAGAAAAATTCTGGAAATTTGTATATTTTTGATATTATGGTCAGCAAAAATAATCCAGGCGGCCACGTCTTAAAAGTCTACGGTAAACTGATTGCTGGAAATTCATGCATCCATGCCTACGCCCTCCAACACTCATTGCTCTCTCAAGCCAAAAAGGTTTATTCAGAGGCCAGAAAAACCCCAACTTTACCAAAGTAGTCGGGGGAAATCCCGAGAGCTAAATGATTAAACATGTTCAAAACTGAAACTTGTAGCCCTTGAGATTCTTCGATTCCTTGTCTTATGCTTTTCATGCACAACAAAGACTTCCACAATATTAAAGGGGCCTTGAAAGTTTCGCCATGATTGATATGAGCACTTAACAACTATGAAAAGAGGCGGTACGGATGAAGAAAGGTGATGACAAAGGAGGTGGGATTCTGTAGTACGGTGTTTCAGACTGGTACCCGTCCAGGCCATTCTGTCCCTTGGGAATCATCATTTCCCCTCTTGTAAAACTCAGTATTGACTCTCTTGAAGGTTAGTAACAGTATTGGCAGTTTTGTATCAGTCATTAAAAGGAGTGTGACACCTTGGCAATAGGGCTTGAACAGGGATAGCCAGGTGAAAGAGCATGCCTGTAAATGTTATAGTTGCAGAGAAGGTATGGCAGTGAAGTCATGTATTAGTTATGGTAGTAAAAATGATCACGATCTGCCAACTATATGCTATTTTGATCGAGTTTTAAAAGTCTGCTTAGCTTTAAAACTCATTCAAAATAGTATATATATTTGGCAGATTATGGTCATTTTACCACCTTTATCACTGTCATGCCTGCATGGCATTGATTTCCTTTCTAATTTACCACAGAACCCACCATTTGCAGTGAAATAACGCGTGCTTAGAGCGGGATGAAGCTCTTCTTCTGTCCTGCACGAGTCCCTGTCATTACCGAGCTGCCGCAGTCAGTCAAAGGACCAATAAAGGGAGGGGGCTTAGTATCTGTGCCATTTAAGTAATACACACATGAAGAACTGCTGCTGGTTAAGGGTGAGATCTTAAAGGAACAAAACATGAAACCAGGTGCTCCGCATTATGTTTTACGTGACCGATAGCTCAGTCCAGGTTTTATGAAGGTGCCACATTCCGTTTAATATTTTCCGGGTGAATTTGTCGTTTTTGTGCCCAAGATTTCAGTAAATCAGTGCACAAAATACGTCGAATATCACCAAAGCATATAGAAGCATCTAAGATTATTCTTAACCCAGGGGGGCATTGCCCCACGGGGACCATGATGGCCCCCCTAACTGAAAATAGGCGTTAGCTCAAATCTGAAAGTGCAATAAAAGCGCGTGAATTCAGTAAGAAATTACTTGCATGTTTTAGTGCTCAGGAATGGTTTGACCTCAGAGGTCAAATAGGTCAAGATCGGCTATTTCACCAAGTATGCAATGATTAACAAACTGGTCATAACTCTATGTCATAGAGCTATTGAGGCCTGGTAAAGTTCATTTGATAGGAAATTGCCAGTACTTTTACGCTATGGGAACGTAAAGACCTCCCGCCAGTGGTTGACCTCAGAGGTCACCTCGTGACCTAGTATGACCTGAGGTCAGAAGGTCAAAAGTAACCCTATATCAAAGAAAGCCAGTGACAAGACAAAACGATAGTGTTTGTTCATTACTAATTAGGTCAAAAGTTATTGTCAAAATACTGTTTTGACCTCTGGTACTTGATGACCTTGGAAAAGTCAAAATAAATATGACTGGGATCCGTGAGAGGGTGTCAAAAACGCTGTTCTGAGTAGTCTGGTATTTGCAATCATTTTGTGGCTTTTATATCATAAAACAGTTTTCCCCATGCTTTCCAATGGGAGAGGTCGCCTCGTGACCTGACTCAGGGCAGAAATCGAAAATCGAATATACACCTAGACCCTGGAAGGGTCATGAAGTGTAGGAAGTTTCAAATCGATCGACTTTGAAATGTAGCTCTTACAACTCTAAAGTTGAAGTAGGTGACCTGGTTGACTCGTCTGGACCTGACCTGGTGACCCGGGTAAAAATTTCAGGATGATGGGAAAATGATGCAGTGAGAGGTAGAGCCCTCAACGCGGTGCTGCGCCTCGTCGTTTTCTGCTATCCCGGAAAAACCTTAGGGGTTTTTCCGGGATACCAGTGGGGCGAGGATTAAAAAGACTATTAAAGTTTGTATAAAACCTCCAATCACGCACTCACTTTTCCTGCAAATCCTCGAAAGGGCTAATTCGAGTTTGTATTTAATATTTTCCCAATAAGCAATCCAGGGAGGAGCAAAGGCTTTGGAATACGCGAACACAACCAAAGTATGAACATTTACCCGGTCTTCCTAAGACACAATCAGTACCCTCAATGCATGGGTGGAAGTCCAGGGGGGGGGTTGGGGGTCAGGACCCCCTTGGGTTTTGGGCCTCCCATAGGCTTTGTATAGGGCTTGTATGGCCGTACCAACGTTAACCCACCCAGGGCCCCACTGGATCGAGAAGAGATCTCCAGCCATGCCTCCATGTTTTGAGAGGTAAAGCACCCAGGCAGTTGACTCGGATGAAAACTCTCCGATTTAATGTAGCAGTTTATAAAGGGACTATATCACGACCTTTATGAATGTGCACATTTAAGAGACAACCTAGGCATGTGCGGGATGATTTGTCATCTGAAATTGCCTGCTTCCTGCGGGAACTCACCTCATGAATATTTCTTTGCCCCGTTATGGAACCGAGCAGCTACAAAAGTCTTCGGATTTATACGCTCTTCAAAATAGTATGCTGGGAGTGCATTCTTGGAACTTCGGCACGAAATAGTACTATTTCTTGAAACAATAGTTTGGCTTGAGCTAAAATGGCTGTATGTCTCGCTCCAAACTATACCACTCCAGGTTTACTTTCGAAATAAAAGTAGATGCAAGGATATTTACGAGCCACTTCCTACGACAGGCTTCCCAGTATCAACTCTCTGAAGGGGAGGTTGACCGTGGGACCGTCAGATGTCCACGGAACATACGGCTTTTAAATCCTAAAAGTTTGAAGATATCTAAATACTATATATTCTTATTAATTATCTTAGATCTTTGTTTTAGGCATTTAAGCGATGCATAAACGCTAACAGTGAAAACTTAAGTGATTTGGCCAAACATTAATGCCTAAGTTCGGATGCTAAATCTACCTCTCACTCAGTTCGGATGAATTCTGGGGATCACAACCTGCGTTGTTCAGGGAATCCTCCAGGACTTCCATTCAGCACCCAGAGATCAGAAGCCACTTCCTTGATTACTGAACCAAACATTTCCTGTCTCCAAAATCCACGATCCCTCACATCTCGAATTTTCTGTCTTTGTGTTGGGAAAGGGTGTGATACGCAGGGCTTAAAAAGTCAGAAAATTCGAAATAGTAGGTATCGTGTCTTTTGTGGACTAGAAATGCGTGACTGAGAAATAAAGGAAGTGACTCCTGAGCTATGGATGCTGGATAACAGACTGTAAAGTCTTCATGTCATATGGAAAGCCTAGATACAAGTTAGACATCCATTTTGAACGTTTCTGACACTTTTCCTTGGAAATTGATGGGGAGAAGCTCCCACTTCCGTGATGGGTCCAATCACGCCCAATCGCCTTATTTCACGTTTGAATGAAAAATTAGTCAGGGTCACCAGGGATTATCGGCGTCGAAAGTGGGGGCAACGGGGGACGCTTTTGACCTTACGTATCAGGGGCACGTCCCACGCAAATTTTGGGACTTGACCAAGGTTTTGCATTTTCTCCCTAATGCCTGTCTTAACCCACGGTAATGTGTTCATGAAATGAACCGTCGCGTCGGTAGCATTTTCAAAGACAGTCTAGCCCTAAGAGAGTTTATACTGGGGGGGGGGGCAGTTCGGACCCCAGACTGGCGATGACCGGGAGGGGAGGGAATGGGAGGTGGTTTCTGAGGATATTGGCTGCGTATGAAATGCTAACGACGATGCACTTCCACACCTTTACGTAGATCCACGCAGATAACGGAAAAATGCAGAAAACTTAGTCAAAGACCTGTTTTTTTGGGGGAGGGGGCGACCCCTCAGATTCACAGTTTCACGTTTGGGTATGACACGTCCTCCTCCCCCCTACCTCTTCATACTGTAGAGTGCTGCAGAAATATTGGCAGATTACTCGCTGATCGGGTACTCAGCTCAGCACAAAAACCGTTTCATTGATCTCTTCAAACAAAGAGGCGAATCTCTCAGCGCTAACGCGACGCTTAGTTTTACTTAGGTATGTTAGAAGCTGACAGAGTATTGGACAATAAACAGGTGCAATACTCAGATCATGGGATGTTGTTTGTCCTATATACACCAATCCGAGGTGGAAAATGGAGTAAAATGAGTCATGTGTTTGAACACAACCATTCACAATTATGCATATAGGATGGGTGCAAGAAAAGCCGAATGCCAGCACAAGATCGCCGGCCTCGGATTAAGGGGGAGGGTCCTGGGGGTTTAATTCGTCTCCACGGCGTTGATGTCGCAATGAGAGACGACCTTTTAGCCAAATTCCATAAAGGTGCATATATAAAGATTCCCTACAGCGCCTCCTGAGAATATTGAGTTTTATACTTTTTAGTCACACGGCTATGCTTTAACGCCATTTAGTCGCTTTGAATTTCAATACATCACCGAAGATGCTATTTGAGAGTTCTAGAAAGTCTGCCCATTTGCGCCTTGTTGTCTCTGAAAACATCTCTCTGTCCACCTCTCGTCATCCAATACCCCAGTTTTTGCTCTATTTCATCTCATATTGCCCTCGGCATCCATCGATCAGCCAAGAACTACTGCTCTTGCTCCCATTGTGCTTTTGTGCGACCGTATAGAACATGAACAAAGACCCCTTTTTTCGCGCCTGGTTGTTGTCAGGAGTGCAATTTGCCAATCTGGTGGAGAAGTACCGGCCGTCGCAGAGTAGGAATGCTATATATACAGCAACGATATGCACTCAGATGTTTGAGAGCAGTATATACTGCAGCGGATGCTGGGAGCATCGTGGTACTAAGAGTTATTGGAAGAAAAACGATACCACGGGTCGCGATGTGGAATTGCAGCAGACCAATTTGCTGTCATGTTAAGATGTTAGTTATTTAGTTAGTTAGTTTATTGGTTCACATATAGAATAAAGACAGAGCATTATGGCATATAGGATTGGCGCAAAAGTCATTGCACGGCTTAAGTCGAGACGCCTCTCCCAGCACGTTCCCGTGTACACTCAACATGCATTCACTCGATGACACACACACACCTGACACACACACACACACACACACACACACACACACACACACACACACACACACACTCACTCACAGAAACACACACGCTAACATGACGACAACTATCTATTCATGAGATGAATGTGACGAGTAAAATTCAGATGACACGGCAGAAAGATAGTCACGCTTACCAGCCCCTCTGTGAAGGGTAAGAGTGTGAGCTAGATGCACGGTGGTGAAGCACTGCTCTCCTTGCTCCTCTTAACTCTGACACATTCTGACCCTTTTCATTCACGCCCAACTCAGCCTCGCGGCAAAACCAACGTGCTGTTTGTAACGGGGGCCGCCACTGATGTCAAGTTTGTGACTTAAGACCATCAGGCCGCCTTCCAGGTCAGGTCGAAAACCTGATTTTCTTCTGTCGGTCAGTTTCATCCATCTGGCTTGCATCAACAGGAACGTATACCAGATAATCGCATGTGGTTTAGCAGGTGGTGGACAAGGAGCAATAAGAGGAAACTTTGATTCGGTTCATACATCAAACAGTCAGGGTAGTGGTTACTGATGGTGCCGGCTTTGGCGTATGTACCGGACTGCTGCCCTGTCCACTGACCCGGTAACGTGACCCGTGTCCACCCAGTCGTGCTCTGGCGTTGGTCAGCCCGGTTCACCGCAGCGGGCAGTGGAGGTCTGACTCGTGACGGGCACCCCCGAAATCCGCACTCGTGTACGCGGCCCGTCTCGGCCTGTCTATGTGACACAGCTAGGGAATTGTATAACAGTGTTGACAGATATTATCACTTAAACCAAAAGCAGACAGATGAACGCGTCTCAACAAAATTGTCTTCGTCAACATCTAGGCATGAGGGATCATCCCTCATGCCAAGACGTGACGAAGACATTTTTGTCGAAACGCGTTCATCTGTCTGCGTGTTGGTTTAAGTGATAACAGCTAGGAAGCTGGCAGCTTACTTCAAAACTCAAACGTCGCACGTAGCCAAAATAAAACTGCTCACAATTTGTATTTTTCACTTGATGGAGAGTAGAAAGGGCAAATTTTAAACGGGCTTCGAATTAAGCTTTATGAATACTTTGAAAACTTTCTCTGACCCTAAAGCTTGTTTTATTCTACACAAAATATTAACATTTTGAGTGCAACTTAAGAACCCACAAACAGATCATCTAAGGTTACCGAAGCTTGTAAAAGTTCAGAAGGCTTGTAAATGTCATAAAAGGTCATCAATGATTAAATATCAGCTGAGGTCATAATATGTCCTTCACTCAAGCTACAAGCGAGGAAAGGTAGTAAAAAATGTTAAAAAGTCCAAAGCCTGCAGCGCCCACATGCTAAAATGACATCAAAGCACGATAATCTAACCGGACACCTTTTTACATGCGCAATGCATACCCTATAAGGTATACAAAGCAGCATGAGCCCCATCACAGCCTGTCCCTGGTCAGATTAAAACCAATGGGACAAGGGGGTGTAAAAACACCCATATCTGTAAATGAGAGGGTTAATATCAGTCCCAGATGTCACTTGAAAATATTTGAAGCTGCATTTCAGGATGCACATGCCAATGTGCGAGTAGTGACATCCAAAGTATCGATTCAATCCTGCAAGGAACATTCAAGAAAAAGACTGCATTTTAGTACGGACTGGTCTGGCGAACCAGAGCTTTTCGTCAATTTATTAGAAGATATAAATACTACGGCAACGGACCGCTGGGATAACAATCCTGAGAAATATATCGCAAGTGTCCAGCACTAGTTTGAATTTATTGCTAGGACCTGGCGTCATTGCAGATACTGACCCGAGTTCAAGTCCTAGGCAGGTATTCTACATAAGCCTTCCTAATCCCCATAATACCCTCTCAACAGAGTGAGAGATGGCGACGCCATATTACCCCAGGAGTCGGTGGGCCGCAACTTCTCGAGACAGGCTTTGAAAAGGTGAGAGCTCAAGCATTTTTGGCCAGGCAGTGTTTGGGAAATTTCAAATTCCAGGCACGACGCAATATATAATGTTTACGTCTCGATAATATTTTTATCAACCGTGGGAACCGATCTTTAAGTTCTAAAAGGCAGGAGAGATATTTATTTTCAACCCAGGATTTCCAAGGAGGAGAACCCATGGCTTTGCTCGGCCGACTCCAAAGAGGGAGCCTGCTCCTCTCTCTCTCTCTCTCTCTCTCTCTCTTCCTACAAGACTACGTATCACACACAGCAGAAAGTCTCTTTTCAACTTGGACACCGTGTTTAAGTTGGCACGGGTAACTTTTTCCCTAAGTTATTGCAGGTTCGGCTTTTGGGATCGAGGCCTCGCTAAAGTCATCAAGGGACTTGTCACGGAAACTCCGACCCCACCACCCGAACGAGCAATTCCCACAATGACGGGTTAATTTAGAAGCCAAAGTTTAACATCCCACAAACACAGGGACGGCCGCCCCGCTCGGGTCACCGTCTGACCAGTCAGTTACCAGTCGACTTACGTCGGGTAAATATTGAGAGCCGGAGCGTATCAGTGGAATCGATCCCAAGCCTTTACCGGTGCATTGCCATTGCACGGTTTTCTGAGCGGGCCGGAGCCCAGCGCTCTGCCAACTGAGCTATGTGAGTGTCATGCAATCCAAATGGGAACTTAACGACCCACGGGATGCCAACTCGAAAATATGGGCGTTAGCGCAAATCTGCAAAGTGCATAGAAACTCGCATGAATTCAGTAGAATTACTTCGATGTTTTAGTGCTCAGGTCAATGGTTTGACCTAGAGGTCAAATAGGTCAAGATCGGCTATTTCACTCAAATATGCAATGATTAAGCAAAGGGCATAACTCTATGTCATTAGACTATTAGGCCGGTAAGTACATTTATACAAATTGTCAGTACTTTTCCGTATGTGGAACGTAAGACCTCCGCCAGTGGTTTGACCGCCAGAGGTCACTCGGACCTAATATGACCTAGGTACGAAAGGTCAAAAGTGATCCTATATCAAATAAAACCAGTACAAGACAAACACGATGGTGTTTGTTCACCGCTCTAGCTCAATTAGGTCAAAGTTATTGTCAAAATACTGTTTTGACCCTGGTGACCTGATACCTTAGAAAAGTCAAAACAAATATGACCATGGATCCGTGAAAGGTGTCCAAAAACGTCGTTCTAGCGGTCGACTATTGCAATCATTTTGTGGCTTTATATCAGAAATAGCTTTCCCCATGCTTTCCAAAGGGAGAGGTGCCGTGACTACCTCAGGAAAATGAAAAATCGGATAACACCTGTAGACCCGGAGGGTTATGAAGTGTAGGAAGTTTCAAATCGATCGACTTTGAAATGTAGCTCTACAGAGCTCTAAAGGTGAAGTAGGTGACCTTGGTTGACCTCGTCGGTGACCTACCTTGGGTGACCTGGGTAAAATTTCAGGATGATGGGAAAATGATCAGTGAGAGGTGAGCTCAACGCGGTGCTGCGCCTGTCGTTTTCTGCCATCGGAAAAACCTAGGGGGCAGAGACCCCCGTGGGGCAGGTAAATGAATGGGAACTTAAAACCAGCGATTGAATAATTGTGCCAAGGCAGAGAGGACTTGAACCACTGTATGTACGATGAACAGGTTAGGCGGAGCCCAAAAGTATGCATGGAGACCAATAGGAATATGTCAAAGTCTGTCAAATTCTCACCCAGGAACATTGTGTCTGTGACTAGTATAGGACTGAAAACCTCTAGGGCGTCAACCGCAATGAGCTACTTTGATTCAGTTATTCCCATATACATTTTTAATCACTAGGGTGTCTAGGGTTAACCAACCGCCGCACCAGGGACAGATTCTAAGGAGCTTCTCTCCACCATCTTCCGGTCTGTATGCACGAGCTTAGGCTGGTTCTTACTGAATTATCTTTAAAAACCTCCGAGTGTTATTAGAAATGTGGAGGTGAGGCGTTTGGCCGTTGCATATTGTTGGTGCAACGGTCTTATCACGTCCACCTACAGACTCATCACGGACTTAGTTTACCTGAAGATTCAATGCGTTCATCCAACCACTCTTGACGGTGTTGTGTACGTTTTTTCTCATAAATCTTCTATATTTCGCTTATAAGCCACTGCAGCTGTTTACCCTTGTCTCTTTTCCTGGAAAGCAGAACTGATATCGAAAGGACGGCAGCAGTTCGCCTGAACAGCTTGTCAGCGCCACTCCGGCACAATATTCGTTTCCATTAAGTTTGCATCTATAGCGGCACTCTGCAACAAAATCTCTTCGATTAGTCTAGGATCGGTAGGCATTCGGAGCTGTCAACTGAGAGGATGGGTCCTAAACTCAAACAGACATTCAAAGTAATCGCACTTGGAGATGCAGACGGGGGCGGCGCAGCGCCTCACGCCAACGCTCACAGTTTGGCGATTTCCATTTATTGGATGGCTTATATGCATGGCCTAAATCTTCCACTTTCAGCACCTGAGTGAAGCGGTGAAAGCCTGAGGCAATAGTTTTGGGTGCGGAAAGAGCGAGATCACACAACCAAAATGGTCTCTGACACTCGAAGTGAAAGACGCTTTTTCGCAACACAAACATGTCGGAATGGAGGGAGGTAAGGGCTACCCTACTACTTCTCACAAAACTTCCCGACTTCAGCCAATGTAAAACACTGCAACCATTCAGTAAGGCAAAAATGAGCTCAAATCCGATGAGTTTTTGGTTCTAGAGAGAAAATTCTCCTGTCAGCAGCAAGTTGAAAGTATACTGGTCCCTTCACTTTTTGACCGGTGGCAGCGCTTATGTCACAACAGATACCTATCTAATTTGAAGCGAGCTAACAATAAATAGATGAACACATGCGCTACGGAGATGGGTCAGGATTAAAAACCCTCTTTTAGTTTTTCCAGGACTGACTGACGAGAAAATATGAAATGTATCACAGACAGCTTCCAAAGAAGCATACAATATATGCAGCAACTTTTGGAGCCGTGTTCAAAGGCATTTCTTCTTGCTAGGGATCCAATTCTTCGTTATACTATCTCGGCGCTCAGCCGCGGCGTTCACAGGTTGTGATTGGGTCTGGGACGCCACCTCATTACGGCGTCCCGTCACTACCAGATTATCAGCAGCGCGACAGCGTGATTTAAACTAGCTCATGTACCTCATTTGGAACATGGGGGAAATTTCAAATGTTTTGCACCCAAAACCCTAACCGCTTGTTTGGTTTGACCCAGGCTATTTGGAAGAGGCATGCAAGGTGAAAGTCAAGCAGCACCTGTCGTTCGCACGTGTGTGCCTGCCCAAGTGCCCCAGTTAACTGGCGGCTCTTTCACAATCATAGTGTAACCGCAGACACGCTACCTAGGGAGTGAGGGCCAGTGGTCGGCGACAAGGAGTCACCACCGTGCTGTGTAATGCGTTTTGTGTATTTGTCCTTACTGCAACCATCTTTCCCGTATTGTTGCGAGCGCCACCGTTGAAAAGGAAAGAAAAAAGTCAAGCAGAAGCATCGTTGTAAACACGCAGCAGAAATTAGTCCTGCTTAAACGCAATGATATGTTGAGCAGTTCCCGCGCTTGGCCGAAGCCGACAGACATGAACGTTTCCAGGGCTGACTTTTTGGAGGAAAGTTGGAAGATTGGGCAACAACACGAATAGCTGTTATTTTCTTTTGGACTTAACTTCCATCTTGCTAAAATACCAAATTCAGTGTCGCCTCATAACCCCATTTGCCTTGTTGCTTGCCGTCCGCTTGGCACGCTTGGCAGACAAAGCAAGCGCATGTCCAGCACCTTGATGAGTGGAGTTGAAAAACAACACTCTGTTTGGTACCTTAAAAAGATCGAAATTGATTTCAGAAGAAAACAACAGCTATTCATTCTGCAGCCCAATTCTTGCAGCTTGCCCCCCCCCACCACAGCCAAAGTCAGCCCTGGTAACGAGCATGCTGGCCATCCAGCTGGGCTGGCCAATACAGCCGCTTGTGTAAACGCGGCTGTTGATGCTGCTTTCGGGATGTTGTTCAGCCGCCTCTAGAACACAACCTGTACTCTGACATCTTCACCAGGCAGACTGGCTCCCAGGGAATAGCCAGGATGTAGATCACACAGAGCCTATAGATGTGGATCGCACAGCAAGGCATGAGCTAGGAAGGAGACTCAGGCCATGGCCAGGAAAATAATGCATTATGTGAAACCTGCATGTTTCAAAACAGGCCTGAGTCCTACTTGCTTTGACAACCAAGTTATTGGTTTTTCGTCAAGACAACGGAGTATCTCATCGTGACTGTCCCTCTGGCTTCTGATGAGATCCTGTGGCCATTAGAGAATACACTAGACAATAAATAAGCAAACTTTAGACCTTTAGGGTTTCTGTGCAGGTGAGAGCGAGGAATCGTTGCCAGACCTTGGATTACTTCCAATTGATATGTGGTGGGATCAAGCGAGATTAATTCCCCACCATGTACCTCCAAAACATCCAAAAATTATCTTACAAGACTATAGCTTTCCCTTTACAAAACTGATTTGACCATCTATCTTCACTCTACCGTGCCATTAGGGTTTACAGCAGCTGGCCAATCTTCTTTCTAGAAACCAATTAGCCTACATAGTATTACTTAGAAAACCGAAATCAGATTGTCATTTCTCATTGTCTCATGTTAGTACTAATGCACTTTTCGTCTTTCACCCAGCAACAAAAAATAATTGATTCTGTATGGCCCACTTTATTCACTGTGCATGGACCGCTTAAATGAAACGAAGGGCGATTATATTGAATATTCATTCGTTCTCATGGCTTAATCGAACACGAAACTCTTCCTCCATGCCATTTGATGGGAGTAAAAGGTAATCAATCACTGCATTCAGCGGCCTTTAAAATGATGAAGCCGCAGCTTGATCGATCACCTTCCCGCGGCCAGTTTTGCCCGTTCATTGCTCGTCACTGGGATTCATGGCAAGATACCAGCGGCTGGTTCTCCGTATAAAACTGTTCCAAACTCATCAACATCCAACACATAATAATCTCAGCACCAGGCTTCATCAGAGCCACTTAGAAGGCAGCGTGAATGGCTGCAAAGCACACCTCACTGCATATTTTGCTCCGGCTGTGATAGATCATTTGGAGTTTCCTTTCATGGGATCAATGCAGTGGTCCGACCATCACCACGGCTTCTAACGTGTCATGCTTTTGGTTAAAAATTGATGGCTGATATCACGGTATCAGATACTTTCCCTGACCTTTAAACTTCAAAGCGTGTTTTGAGGGGAGAAGTAATTTTATAGAAAAGTGAATCATTCCATATTAAGTCAGTGTTCACGGCAGTACAAGTCATTAAATGAATTTCAAAAATATACTCATGGTTTTGATTCCGGCTCCCCAGTTTCGGAGAGCAAAGATGAGATTTTTAATGAGAGCATATTGTTAAAAAATTGCACGCATTGTGCAGTTCAGCACTGAACAGTTTAAGCAGCATTTGACCAAGAATTGTCTGCGATTTTTTTGGAATTTTTATGTAGCTCAGCACCTTGTGACCTTTTGTATTTCACAAAATGATGTCGAAGGAGATAAAAACTGTGGCTGCATGTTTTTTATTAGGTGCCTTCTGTGCCCTCTGTTGCAATAATTGCATGTTTTGATATCAAATAAGCATGACATGTGTGACCATTTTCTCCAAAAATCACATTGGCAATCACTAATTTCTCACTGCATCCCCCGGCCCGGATATCAGACAAAACGTGCCCAAGGACTCAACTAATATTCCTCTCTCCATGATCATATGGTAAAAATGTCGCCTCATTGGCCTAAAAGTCAACAAAAAGGCTTAACTTTTTTGGTCAAAATAAATGCTTGATTTTTCAGTGACAATGAAAAAGTTAAGATGTTACAGCGTTCACAATTAACAATAATTACCAGAACAGCCTTACAAGGTTTCGTTCAATTACCGCGAAAATTGCTTTGCAAGCGGCTATATCACCACGTGACGTTTCTATAGAACGAGGCGGCGAGAGTGGGACACCTCATCTAGATTTGCACTGATAAGTGTAACTGCGTCCTTGCCGTTTCCTGAGAGCCGGATGATTCTCGCGGGAGAATCCGAGCCGCGGTACAAAACAGCACTCAGACAGCGTGTCGACTATTTATGAGTACGAGTGGAAGTGGGAAGTGATGTGAAGCGTAGAAGCAGCAAGACACATCATTTTTCCACATCGTTGAAAAATTTGTATTTTACAACAAAGTGTCCGTAAAATGGAGGGCCACACAATTTGCTTTGTTCCAACACTGCTGAAAATTAGGAATATATCAACAAGTAAACATTTTATTTTGGACTAATTTGGCTGCCTTTTTAACCTTTATTTCTATTTTACAACATCTCAGCTTTCTTTCCTCATAAACATCCTGGAGGCACCTATTCAGATTTTAGTTTCTGGTAACTTATGTCTAATATCATGCGATAATGAATGAAATCTGGAGATGTTTTGAATAAACTACAAAACAGGATCCTGATAATAGAATGCAATGTTTGATTGGCATCACAGCAAAAATTTCCCTTTTGTTTTTATCCTGTCTTCTCTCTCTCTCTCTTGAGAGAGAGAGAGAGAAGAGAGAGAGAGAGAGAGAGAGAGAGAGAGAGAGAGAGAGATAGAGAGATAGAGAGAGAGAGGAATATATTTTTAAAGTGATATCATGACAAATATTTGATTATATAGCCGGGGTTGGGTGAGCCAGTGTTCCCTGAACGGCAAATGTCTTGATAGAACACATAAAGAAGAAAATAAGGCCTTGATCAGCAGCATGCTACGTTTGCCTTGCGCAGAGCCAATGCCAGCGCCATTCAGGTTTCCAATATGGCTGCAGCGGTGCGTGAAGAACGCAGAAAACGCAGTGGTAGCAGGTGCACATGACGCATACAAATTATTCTCGGAAAAATGTATCATGCCTGTTCTATAGATGCCATGGGGCACGCTCCAGATAGTGGAAACATGGAGCCCAGGCTGCATATGTAGCTGTTACTTTGTAGCTAAGCTTTTCGAGCGTTTGAAAATCGGAGAAGGGTTGGAAACAGTATTTAATAATTGAATTTAAGACAGAATTAATGACGCACTCCAGAAAGTAAGCACATTCAGCAGGCTTTCGGAAAGCAGTCGCATATTAACTCATATAATTAAATGAGAATGTCTGGTTTCAAAATATCCGATTCGCTGAAATCTGAATTGTTTGATCCATTTCTTAAGAAATGCTGGGTTAGCTACGGGTGCCATTTTATTAAGAAATCTAGCCTTTCCCATTTTTATTTCAAAGTGCTGGTCAAGTTTTTTTAGCATGTAAGCGCCAAGGTCAGCTAAGGTTTCCTGGTTCTGCATTTTTTGTATATATCCTTTTTCTTACTTTTGCATATTGTATTTATCAACTACAGCACTACGAATTAGTGCAGAAACATTCATAACATTACCATGCACTGGTGGGGATTCGATGGCGTGGAGGGGGGGAATAGACTTCCACTCCGCTGGTCCGAGTTGAAGTCCCCGGCAGGGTATTCTGCATAAATCTTTCCGATCCCCGTAATACCCTCCCAACAGGGTGAGAGCTGGTGACACCATCTGATCTCAGCAGTCGGTGTGTCTTAAAGCCCCAGTTGTTTTAGCATGTATGTACTGTTACTACACAGCGTCGGGGATATTGATAAGCTAGTTTTGACCTAGTGAAAAATGATTCCAAAAGCTGTAGCCTTTCGAAAAATGCTCAAACCATGACCTATACCAGAAGCTGGGGCTGCACTTGCTTGGCAGTGCTCTCCACGACAAAACGGCAATACCACAGAGACCATGATGGAAAAAATCTGTGAAAATGTTACCAGACGAATCTATGATGAGAAACAGAGTCTAAGGTAGCCTAAACTACTCGAAACGTCTTTTGGCAAAGAGTGAAAAACACACTATGCATAGACCTAGACTCTGGCACTCACACATCCTTGGTATTATGGAGCCAACCAGCTAAATGCACGATATCCCGGTCAACGCGCCCGTCTACTTCATCAAACATCCCCGCCCATCCTGCTAGCTGGACAGTTGGACAACCAAATAACGCAAAGCTAGCGTGTCTTTCATTAAGCGGCCAGACAACTAAGCCTAACCCATTGTTGTCGCAACATCAACCAAAGCGTCCACACAATGCGCACGTATTGTCCGCCAGTTACACGACCTGAAAGCCAGCGCCGCGCGAGAAAGCATCCCGGCGCAGCACTTAGTGAGGTTCTTTGTTGTTGTTCTGCCCCCGCTGATGGTAATTAGTGGAAAAGGTGCAGTGTGACAGTGTGCACTACTGCCGAACACGACAGAGCTGTATCTGACCAGTTATCGCAACCAGCTGCTGTTTGGTGCTGACACAAATCACCAGAAGTTCTGGAGCTCTCTACAATTTTGACATATTATCGTGTATCTTCTATTCTTCCATAGCACAGGGCCTAAAGCTATGGTCAGCACTGATATCATTGCAAAAACATTCGCCAGAAAATTGTTTTGTGACCTATAGTCCTATAAGGTTAAATATGCTCGAACATTTCCTGTGAAACTGACCGAAGGCATGTTTCTCGCCTCACTGGTTTACCTGCTTCACCAGAACTGCTGGTGGTTCTAAAACAAATCTAAAATTACAAATTCCCATGGAAAAGTCTCTAAGGATCCAAATAAAGATAGACTCATTGATCTTAAACAAAGTTTGCCGTGATCTCTATGGGCGTAAAACAATTGAAAAAGCTATTCACAAGCGTACTCTTGGAATTGTGATATCCATTGTGTCACTGTGGGACGCTGTTCTCGAAATGCCTCAGGGCGGGTTGCGTGGTCTCCACAGGACATTCCTCCAGCATGGCTGTTACTAGGCACGAAAATAAGGAAACTCATGTCCATTTTTTTAGTACAGTCTAAACTAGGATGGCCAAGCTTTATAACTGAAGTAGGGATATTAGCCCTTTTGGGAACATTTCTTTTGCGAGCACGTCTCATGGCTATACTTTGTATTTGTTATTGTGGCTAGTCCGGTGCAATATGCATTTCTCGTTCCACCACCAGTGGCTTAACTCAACGCAATCCTTCTTAAATACCTCATTCTGGATTCACATCAGTTCACAGATTATCCCAGGCTCAGCATGCTAATTTCCTGGGCTGCTGCCCCCGGGCATATATCACACCAGCGGACGTAAGTGAATCAGCTGATTCCGGCGTCAGTCACGACCGAATCCTGAAGCTTAGTTACCCGCCTATATCAGCGGCTGATTAATTTTCTTGGTAATAGGGTTATGGCGGTCAGTTAGTCATAACGCCAACGGAGAGGCTGTGGACATGTATTAGGTGCCTGGAGATAAACCGCGGGAAGTTTAACTTCCACCCCAATTCAGACATGCTCTCCATTGCAATATGGAGCGTCACCCAGGCAGGCTTTTCCAAGGAAAAAAAACAGAAGTGGACAGCATCATTGTAATTAGTCAACCAATGTCTATTTTTTACGGTTGTTTTCCAAATTTCCAGCACTGGCAGCGGTCACCTTAGCTCACTGACCAGACTGGGTCCGGTGGTCTCACTTGAAAGAAGCTTATTTCTGCACACTTATCCGAATGACTTGACACCCATTTTCAGTTACGAAGAGCAGTGCTCAATTGCTGCATCTCTTTTTTGTCAGTGACCTAAACTCTGCTCTGTTCTACCTCAGTTTTGAGATCAGAGTAAATATTTGAACAAATTGGAAACTCCTTTTCAAAAGGAATTCTAATTAATCATCTTCCATTTTGCTTCATCAGATTTTTCGCATCGGTTACCAAGGTCAGACCAGTTATGTGGCCAAAGTAAGTATGTGGTAGATAAAGTCCGGTTTTTCGTCAGAAAATTTATTGAAGAACTGTTACTTTAATTTGTATGTAGATTTATATTCTTTCCTTCTTGGATAAGACATAGTTCACATCATCCTAAAGACCAAGTTCGAGAACACGTTAACTAATAACTGCTCCTAGAGTCAGCACTGTTGCATGGGTCTCGGCAATGTCAATCACCGCTCGTGAGCTGAGTTCTGTAGCCATAGAGGGTAGCTAATTTCAGAAGGTAAGAACTCAAGCCACTGACTTTGTTCCTGATTGGTTCCATTCATCTGCAACGAACATAACTGTGTCAGGATTTTTCCCAAAGGAAACAACACCTCTGGCCGGATACCAAGCTTTCTGAAACATCGCTTCGATGACGCTGACAATGCGTCTACGACCAGAAAACGATCCTAATAACACTATTTGGCAGCCAATCAGAGCCTGCCATTCATCGTCGTCAGCTGGCGTTTAGAAACAAAATTAACCTTGGTTGTCGGGCACTGTCGACTCAGCTACGATTCGTAGAGCGAAAGAGGCTTGACCCCCGAGCCCTCGTTGCCTGGCCTCCTGACATGCTGCGTCAGCGTGTCAACGCTAGAGGCATTTGGCTTGCGCCTATGAAGGTGTGGGCGTTTTTGAGCGGGAGTGGGAATACAAACTACTGCATTAATTTTATTGAAAGTGACTTCGCTGAGAAGTCCATGAAATATGATATCCAAAACTTCCGTTAGTTTTTCACTGTCAGAAAACTTAAAAATGAGCTCTAGAACATAAAACAACCTAGTACTCTAGGGCTTTGTCTTGACTGAGGTCGTAGCCATCCGGTTCGTCTGGGTAGCAGAGGGAAAAGGAGGCAAACCAACCACATAAAGGCATACAACTGGCGGGAGGCGCACCTAGATAGACTGAGAGGTAACCATGCTATTGGTAGTAACAGAACACATGCCTTCAAATGGGTAGTGGGAAATGCATGAAACAATCATATCGGATGTATATGCGTGCATAACTCATAATTCGTGGCAACAAAAGTGAGGGAGGCATCAGTATGCATCTGTCACACCACGAAAAGTTATGTATAATCGTGGAATAATTATGAAGTGGTTCAGTATTCATGAAAGGAGTGTCACATTGCTACTGAACACATTTTTCTATTAAAATTCACAATTCAGTCACAAATGTGTAATCCGACATAACATAGCACAAAGTAAACAGTAAACAAGCATGAAGCATACGAGTGTGTGTGTGAACGCTCCTGACGGTACGCTCCTTCCTCCTGTCTGTGGGTGCAGGGCACGCAGTCCCGCCGAATAGAATGTCTGGAAATCCAGACCTGAAAATATGCACCGTCCTGAGCCGGAGAGCTGCACACAGGCTTGATGAAAGATGCAGCGCTGAATACGTTATCCTGAAACGTTGGCGGAAAAAAATCGAGCGATAACCTGAGAATCCACTGGGGGTGTTTCATCCGCTAGTAGCGCTACCATTTTCAGGTTAAAGATACTGATACCTATGTCTTTTGTTCAGCATTTCCGGCTTGATGATGTTTTCCTCCGCACGCAATGATGCAGACAGTTGGCTTCGAGTAAATCAGCCCATATGGAAAACTAACTGACTCTTGTTTGAATGGCAGTTTATATTATTACATCAAGCTATATTTTGTGTTTGCTTACCTCCCACAGCACGATTCTTGTTGACTCTTTGATGTATGGACCTCACTGGGGCGTCACTGTAAAACACACCTCAAAAACAATGGTACTCAGGAATAGGACGCTGTGACACCACTCTCACTGAATAATGACGGTACAAATCCTCCTCATTACAGCTGGCGCAGTTGAAGAAAGCCCTGGTACACACTTGCCCGCAACTAGACAAGCCTGCTTCAAACAGAGAGCGCAAAGAGAATAAAGAACTAAGGAGAGACTGTATATCTAGAAGTGTCGTAGGTGGGGAAGTCTTTTTGCATAGTTTCAAGCCGATTTTTAAGTGGCATTTCATTCCAAGTACAATTTTGCCGCTTTTTTACGCTTTTCCAGCTTAGTTGTTTTGTTTTAATCTCTTTCTTTATTAATTTCCGGGCGACGTGGTTGAATTAATTATTGAATTAATGTAGATGGCAATTCAGTACCGGCAAAGACAACGAACAGGCTTTGTTCTGGCCAAATAAAGTTTGTTGGTGTTTCCTGAAGCTGATGATCAGGACAGCAATGAGCTACACCAGGATGCGCAAATGGCAGCAGCCCAATCATCCTCCCCTCGGTAACCACTTTTTCCCCAATACTCTTTCAACTTCTGCCAAACTTGGCTCAAGTTCAACCGGCATGGCCGTCGCCCAAAGAATTTCAATTTAATACCAGCCAATAACAACACAGCAGCTTTCTGCTTCCAACTTCCTGCACTTGCCTCCTTATGTCATGACGTCAACAACTTACTTCTGGTGCTATCATCGAATCTGCGCCGTTATATTAGTGAGCCAAGATAAAATAATTTACTCGAAGATAGTTCAAGCTACTTTACGACCACGATCTATGTCTACCTAAGCTTCTTATTTATTTTCTTGCGGACCCACGGACGCACCAAATGCCAAGGTCACATGGCGCCGCTAACGTGTTGGCAGTTGGAAGGATTTCCAGAGAATTGGGTCCAGGTAATAACACCCAAGGGGTCAAGCTGATACCCCCTACAGACCTGTCGTTAACCCAGCATCCGTTCCCTCAGCGCTTGCTGGCACACCTCTCTGCCCGCCACAGTGCTCGCTCGCATATGCCACCCAGCGGGTGGCACTATGCTTGGTCGTTAGATCGACGCACTGTCATGCTAATTACCGCTCACTAATGATGCTGTCAGTGCAGTAGTTTGGCAGTTTCTGACGGCTCACAATCAACATCGCTCTGTTATAACTAGATGGGACCAATACAGTTCTAGGACTTTCAAGGGTGTGAGGGACGGATAGAATTTGCAGAGGCGATCAACGTTGTGCACTGGACAACAACAAAAAGCTGGACTAGAACATCAGTAAGGGGCCATGGCGTGTAAAATCGATCAAGAAAGACATTTTTGTACCAGACCTCTTCAGAATTTGATGAAAACTGGTGCAGCTGTAGAGACATGTGAACTATTATCGTACAACATTTTTGTGAGGAGTTGCGTGATCTTGGCCCTAAAATATCCGGGAAATATTGCATGAGACGTTATCTTCACAGCTATAGCCTAGCTGTAATGCATCGAAGCACTATTCCACACAATCACTGCATATTCCAATAGGTCTCCAGCGCGCCTGATATTTGTCCTTAGCGGCAATAAAATTGGCTTTTAAGTAGAATAGTACAGCCCCTGAAAAGATTCAAGCGCGTGTTTATATAGCCCTTTCCATTTTTAGATCTCAGGGGGTCCTTCCCCATCGTGCGTGTAAGTGCCAGACCCCTCCCCAGTGCCAGTGTTAACCGCTTATTAAGTTTGACCTTGGCATAACAAGAAGCTGTAACACGTCTACATCTATGCATTGTGGTATACTGCTCACTTTGTACATTTTTCTTTGCTCAAATTAGTCTTTTATAAGTTTATTCAGGCTAAATGAAAAAGAGCTGTGCGCTGAAAAACCAAATTGTTATGCATACATCTTTTTATTTCTGTAACACGCCAAATAGGCAGCCTTCGCTGTGGAATTCCGCCTGATACAGTGAACCGACGAGTCGGACACCGCGACTCCACCGGCAGTCCATGCACTGCTGGGCCAGCACCTCAGTGTAACTGTGAGGAATTGCTCACCTTTCCCAGCCGTCACGCTGTTATCAGTGTCGTTAAGCTGCTAGTGAGACCGAAAGAACCCGATCCGTCTTTCCTGCCTCAGATGTGTCAATAGGCGATTTCAGTGCGTTAGTGTGAATGACCGAAGCGGGCCCAGATCACTTTGCTCCATTTTTTTAGGGTTAATCGGCACACCAGCTGTCAAGGTCATATACGGCGTCGTCAGCTCTTTCCCTGTTGGGAGGGTTCTGGGGATCAAATTGCTCCTTGCTTAGGAAATCCGTTGAGCCTTGAGCCTGGGTCAGCTGCGTGGAAAGCAACAGCGTCACCTACTGCACCACCACATCCCTCATGTCAATTCATGGACCTGAGGTCCAGTCAGCTTTTCAGTTTGAAACAACATAGTAAAAACTTGCATAATTAGAAATGCACAGAGAAGAGAATTTTAATGATGCCCTAGTAAGTACCCTATCTTGTTGGCATGGACATCATTAGTGAAGAAGTGAGCACCTCATAATACTGATAATATATTGTGTTCGACCTCAATTTGTGTTCGACCTCAATATTGTGTTCGACCTCCAGGCTACGTGCGCTGCTGTTGGTGGTCTCTGCGGCCGTCTCCGGGGCGGTGGCTTCTCGGGCCTGGGCGCCGTCTCGCCGTCTTCGTCCGGTCTGGGCGCCTGGCTGTGATGGCGCCTCTCCGGTCGCCGTTGGGCGGCCCCGTGGCGGGCGCTGGTCGAGTGCTCCGCTAGGTGGTGCGGTGGCGCTGGTGGTGCGGCGGCACTGATGATGGCGTTGGGCGGCGCTGGGGCGGCGGCATGCTCCATGAGCCTGCCGCGGGGTAGTCTTGGTGGCTGTGTCCGGCTGGCAGGCCTTGAACATGAAACACTACGTATCCCATACGCGGTTTCTGGCAAACTGACTGTATTTTATGTTATTTAATTTTTTTCTCTCACACACCTTTTTAAATTTATTTATACCACATCGTACACCGCATCGTATGGTATGTGGCATGGCCACCTACTCGCTCCTCTGACCCGCCTGCGCCTGCCCCTGGCCTGCTGTAAACGTGGGGCATCGGTTTCTTACCGCTTCGTTTTGTTTTACCTCATATGCTCGTTTTTTAGCCCATGTGTGTTGCGTGCTTTCTGAATATATGTATGGATGTAATTGACTTCAATGATGACCTGGCTTAAGCACAGAAGATATGAACTTTTTATTTTTCTCAGTTTTTAAATGGCCATGAAAGTAATTTTCTATTTTACTTCTTAGGCGGTCAGAAAAACGTCGAAATAAAGCTTTTGCGATATCTTAGCTTAGACGTGCGTGCTAAAATTCGTCATTTCTATTGTTATAGTGTTTCATCTAAGTATGAATTTGATGCCATAGCAGAGAAAGAGCAGTTTTAGTACTTTCGAATGAGATTTGCAAGCTATTCTATTTCCTGAGCTAACGAGCTTTTTGTAAGTACATAACACCATATAGTTTTGGCCTGTTTTGACCTCTCATGGCCTTTTTATTGACTTAACGAAGAAAACCTGAAGCATCACCGATATCATTCGTTTGATCTTGTTTCTGCGCATTCCAAGTTACCTTATTTTCAGAGTTAGAAGGGGTAGTTTTTTAAGCTCCCAGCGTGGCATAGGTGGCCTATAACTGTAAACTGGGCGAAATTTAAGCTGCAAATACCTTATTTTCGAACATTGTAAGGAATAATGCCGCACCTCATTCACTATGGTGTGACTCTCAGAGGACGTGTGCTCCTGGGGCAAAGCTTTAAATGACGTCAGCATCCATAACTGTGATAACGAGCACGCACAGGTCATATAAACAAGCCTTAACATCAAATGGACGTCATTTTATCAAAGAGTGCGAGACTCAACTGCTCAGTTTCATGCAAAGGCTTCCTTCATTATGAAATACCACTTTGTACTCTAGCATTAGGTTAATAGAGAACCCAGGTCAATGTATTGTCGTCTGCTCGTGGTGAATTCCGTGACGCCATTACCAGCGTTGTCCATCAGCGTTTGCCGCAAAACATTCCAGTGCCACAAATTAATACCGGGGCACATCCGCAGTGGCATGGGACACTGCACGCGCCCCATTTAGCCGGCATGCAAGCCTCGCGGCCGACACGACAAGAGCAGAAGAACGACATTATGCTAAATAGGACAGCCAAGCCAGCCTGGTCAATGTGACCCCAGGTTTACTTTACATACGATATATCAGCCGTAATTGAGAATTGATTCAAAATTATTGATTTTCAGTTTGCTTGGTTTTTAATTACATACAGTATATCAGCCGTAATTGAAAATGGTTTAAAAATGATTGATTTCCAGTTGGCTTGGTGATATATGACTACCTAGACATTTATAGACCTAGGAAGTATCTGGAGGTTTCCCGAGAACCCAGTTTTTTTCGTTTCACTGCAATTCCATGTTTCCTTCATTGCCACTTGGAGTTAGATGTGGACACTCACGCAATTACTATTATCAATAGGCCATCCAAATTTTGTCGTTTACTTGTTGCTGTTACCTTCTGTTTTAGCATTGTTTTACCTCAGTGGAAACAAGGCCTGCAGTAACAATGCACTGAAACTGCTGCATCAATAGCATAAACATTTCAAACACTTTGGTTTTGACGTTGGTGTAGTTTGCAGCCCCTTAAACATAGCTGACTATGAACCTATGACCATGAAACAAACGGCAGAGGACTAACTGATAGCAAAATGACATGTATTACTCCTTAAGTCTCCTATCTTCGCATAGCTTTGGCGCACTCCAACTGTTCGATTCCACATTTTCTCCAGAATTGGTGCCTTATTCGAGTCAGCTGTCGACAGATTTCCCTCCGGAAACTTCCTTCGCTGGAGCTGTCAGCGTGTCAGCAGACGAGTTCACCATCAAGCCACCCGTCCACACAGCTGACCAGTCAGCTTAGCACTATCCAAGCTGTTTTTGACCGCGTTCGTCTCGTTCGGTCGCTGTCAGCGCGAACATTTTTTGTTGCATATTTGTTTGCTAATTTGTGCCGCCCTCAAGAATAAAACCTGACACCTGTCGCCGAATAACAACGGGGATTCCAGCGAAAACATGGCTCCTCTAACAGGCGAGGCTAATGCTAATAATTAATATCACATTAATCAATACATCGACATTTCATATACCAAAAGGCAGCCAGTAGGTCAGAGCCTTTCCAGAAACTACCCAACTGTCAGCGATCTTACTCCTGTGGGACCTGCTCCGCGCAGCTGACTAATCAGAGGGCTGTCAGGTTCTGTCTGTTTGCGTCCAGATAACTAGATGTGTCCTGACAGAAGCAATGCGCTTGTCCCGAGCCGGCCTCGTAGTCCCCACCCCTGAGGCTTCAGGATTAGAGACTGGCTCATCAGTAAGCTTACAGTATCTGTCTAATCTCTTAAGGGTTTCAGTGCCAGCTTTTTTAGAGAAGAGCGCGTAGGTGTGTGTAGGGTAGCAGTATAGTTCACCATGCAGTGTCCTCTTCCCGATAAAAGTGCTATACCGATCTCAGATTCACTGTTCTGCAAGGAAATGGAATTATTAATTTTTGATCTGAAGTAGCATTGTATTACTTGCAGTTGCCAGTGGAATCATGCTCACATTGGCAACGGAGGTTTCAAATGAACCCTGGGCGCAATTAACAGTCCAAAGCGCTCCGGCGGGATGGTCGCAAATATTGTGATTACTGAGGTAGGACTGCTCTAGGGTACACGGATCATACATAGGAACATTCACACATTTAGAAAACTACGTACATACGCCAGGGTTCTAAGAAAAGAAAACAATTGTTAAGGATTAAAAGAAAAAGGATAATAATGTTCACAAAATGTTGATAATGTTAACAATTAAAAGAAAAAAAAGGATAATAAAAGGAAAGCTGAATCGACCTGCGGGGAGATTCTTGACGTCGAACATATGTTTCAATGGACATCATTGGAAATTGAAAGTGCAGCAAATGCTAGCTAAAAAATATCTATAGAAGTCTGATATTCTCCCATGATGAAGAGGCAGTAAGACGTTCTTGCTGATAGCAGGCTTTCCCTTCTTAGATAACATAATATAAACATTTGCTTTTATAGCAGAAAATAGTATGCCTGTATCCCTTTATCAAAAATAGCACCTACATATCCAGAACTTTAACGTAAGTCTTACGCACTCACTTTTTATCCACGGTACCGAAACCTGCTGTCTTCTCCCTCAAAGCTATTTCACCAATCACTAGGCTGTTAAAGTGTTGATTTATTGGTGTGGCTGCCTGAGATCCCGGCCGTTTACGGGGCCATCCATGAATTTGGATGACTTCTGGGAAAAATGAATAAAATAGAACCATGAGCCACACCAATAGTTCCTGGTAGCCACACTGAGGAAGCCATCAATACTCAGCAACGCAGAAAAGGCGATAGTAGAAGTCCAGTGCGGACTAAAATGACGACGAGCTGGTATTTTTGTGAAGTAAAAACACAAAAATTTCCAAAATATTTTACTCTCACTTTATGAATTGTGCATGAAGCATGCAGCATTTCTCCAAAGCATTTCACCTTTGCTAAGAAAATCAACGTCATGTCTATCCTCCGATCACAGCGTGTCTTCCACATCATTTGCATGTGGGAGCAATTTATCAGATGTGGGGGTGTGGCAGGGTAAGGCAGCCGACTCGATCGGTCTTTATATGACGTCCGAGTTACCGCCCACCGGGAGAAAGATGAGGCGAAAGCAGACCAGTTCTGGCGGTGTGAGAAGATGGCTTGGAGAGTTCTGGGATGCAATTCAAGTTGGGTCTGTTCCAACTCTGCGAGCGTCCAGTGATTTGGTTTTTAACCCTCGAACTTATTCTGATTCTTACTACTTTTGCCCTTACAGCGGGGCGATTGTTGCATCTCCTTCCTCGTGATTCAATTTTTGCTGACATAGAGCTTTGCGCAAAAAAACAGCGTTCTGCTAATCGCAAGCAATATTTCCCGACTAAAATATTCGAAACTTAATGCCACAAAATCAACTTAAAAATTCCGTCGCTTGCTTTCCATGAATGTCTGAGGCTCGGATTGATATTATGCAGAATATCTCGTAAAACAGTCACAGAAAGCACAATACTATAGACACCAGAGTAATCAGAAGAAATTTGCCCTTCGATTTATCTAATATACAGTGATTTTATTTTTTTAAAGTATCGCGTGAGGCGGGGCATAGGTGACGGCTGAAAGTCAAAGCTGCCCAATATCACCGAATTTGACTTCTAGCTTCCATGTAGATCACCAGAGACCATCCAAGTTTAGAAAAGAGCCAGAAGGCTATTTGGGGTCACAAGCAGTCACCCAGGTAAAAGCATGCCTTGGATCTAAGCCGCTTAATAGGGAATGAAACACAAAGCCTAAACACCAAATATCTGTCTTCCTTGCCATCATGAATGACTTTATAGCTCACTGGCCTGATGTGATGCAGATAGGACACGGGTGGAAAGGTTTTTCGAAACGCGAACGCCTTTTACTGTGAGATGAATATAACTATTCGAGAAGAAAATGGCCCGCGGGGCAGATTAATAGTGAGCATATGGTCAATAAGAGAGAAGAGCTGGATCAGGAGACAGATCACATTCATTTCTCATTTATGGAAACTCTTCTTTCCCTTCTCATCTCTGACAATGCAGTCTCATTTGGGCTATTTCCTGACAGGGAACGACCGCTGTAGTTGGCTAAGGCACCACAACTATATGTAGAGGGCTCCTGGATCAAAGCTGACCCCTGGCCGACATTGCCTCGGCTGCCTCCCATCCGAGAGATGAGGGTAATCTGGGTAGTTACACCGCACAGCCCGTCCGGTGGTCCGGTCTGGTGGCACAGCCCGAGGACACAGCCTCGCCATGTGTCACGGGGACAGTCATTTATTCCGCCGGGGCCGAGAAATCAGAATAGCCTCACCGTCTGGTGCTTTGGGGTAGGCGACAAGGAGCGTGCGGGCACGACTGTCCCGCAAAGATGACAATAAATACAAAAACCTGTGCGGTGTAATTAGGAGGTGTGCGTGGTTATGTGTAGCAAACATGTAAGCTTTTTCCGAGTCAGGGACGCAAAAATATCGTTGAAAATATATTGTCTACTTATAAGTTGATTTGATGATATAAAAATGAAAACAAAGCCTAAATAATACCAAAATAAACCCCACCCTAAATATTTGGGTAACAAACCTAAGCTGTGTCTTATTTGGTTTTAGACTTCTCACTTTTGGGGCCAGGAAATCCAAATAATCCTGCTAAGTTGTCTGTCATTTTGAAAATTGAACATTGGTCAGTTAGCAAAACGTGACAAAGGAACCAAAGAGATGATAAGGGTAGATGAAATTCTGCCCCAAATGGACAGAATTCGATTGGGAATTCAGTTGCTGCATAATAATTCCTTCAAAAAGAATTCAGAGGAATTGCCTCAACTAGAGCTCACTTTATTTGGTATTAATTTCCCCAGGTTCCTGTTTCCGCCTCGATATTCCAGCCCTGCGTCCAAACTTTTAACAAGCTGTCCCAAACCAGGCGTACCAAAGGACTCCATGTCACCATCCCCCTGTGGGTGAACACGACTCATGCGCCTGGATGTCGGCCCGACGCCCTGCGAGGGGTGCCGGATGCACGGCGCCGTGCTGCCGCGGAGGAGCACCTGTCTACCCAGCCAGACCAGGCCACCTGGGTCTGGAGTGACGGCTCTGTGGAAGGAGGCATGAGTGCCGGGGAGGAGGGGCCCTTATCGTGCTCTCTTCTGGGGAGGAGCGTCTGGTCACCACCCCGGCCGGGAGACTGTCAGCAGTACGCGCGCCGAGCTCGTCGCCATGCCGAGCGGCGCTGGGGAAGCTGCTGGAGACGGGGGCGCCCCAGCGGAGTGTCCCATCGTCCTCTGCACGGACTCCCAGGCTGCCCTGTCGACTCTTGCGAGCGGCGCCGGCGCCCAGCGGACCACGTTGGGCGCCTCAGTGTGGCACCTTCGCCTCCAAGCTGCGGCCAGGGGACAAGACATATTCCTACAGTGGGTTCCGGCCCACTGAGGGCTTCCAGAAAATGAACGTGCGGACGTGTTGGCGAAGGAGGCCTCCAACCTCCCATAGGAAACCACGCCTGTGGATGTCCGCAGCCTCATCCGAGCTGTCGATCGCTCCGCCTCCAGGGCCTGGCGTTGCTGCTGGTGTGACGTAGGGTTCGGTGGAAGAGCCGATGGAAGTATTTTTAACAAATTTTCATTGTAATATAACATATGTTTGAAGTTAATAAAGTTCCGAAAGAACACCTCCCCCATTGTCGCAAATATTTCGGGAGATGGGTAGCATGGACAGGCACTGGATTGCACACACAGAGAACCAACAAACATTGCAATGGGCATGACAGCACACGAAATAACGAGCCGGACATGCATAAAAATGGGTAACTTAAATGCCAAAAATATAAATCCGAGTGGTGGCCAAAATGGGTTGTTGCTAACCTATATTCTATTTTTCCGTGATGTTCATTGTTGATGTCGTTTCCAGTTTGATTCATTTGATTCAATTAGTTTCAAAGTATCATAATTTTTAATGTTAGAATCTGTGGTGCTCCCCTCCCAACTAATCCACATAGGAGTGGTACCTCTGACCGTCTACATCTCCCTTTTTATTATTGCGGCTCTCTACATTTCCCCCCTTTCTTGTTACTGGATACCTTGCAACTAACCTCCATTTATATTCGGCGTTAAGTTCGTATCAATACCTCAAAGTGCAGTTCCAATCAATATCTCTACTGAAACCCTCGAAGTCCAGTTCTATCAATGAATTCACAAAAACCCTCTAAACTCAAGTGTTCTGTTGAAGCTGGCAATAAAAATATCTAAGTCTCCTCCTATCGATCCTCAATACATGCCCATTATCGCAATGAACACATGTATGCCCGGTATACTTGCTCGTCTTTGACTATCATGTCTACCCTATCGTGCGTGGCATAAACTTAATAAATAAAAATAATAAAAGTCCGAAAAACATTGAGCCAACAGCGATGGTGATAGCTGGGCCAGTCATTCCCCAGATCGGCACCATGGTGTACCGACCGCTCCCAATTTTCAGGCGTTAACATACAGTGCGGGGGCGTCCCTGGCCGCATCTGCTTCCAAGGGATTCGTCAGGCTAATCCTGGCAGCCGACAGGGTCGCCACCCTGACGGAACTGGGTAGCCGCGCCGCTACCCAATTGTCTCCCCTACATGATTCTGAGAGGAAATCGGGCTAATCCCGATACTATCAGGGCCTGTCCTGATAGGGTTGGCTAGGTCTACATCCAGCCAACCTCCTCTATAGCTCTCTCGTTCCTTTGGACTTCTGCTTCGACATAATACTTCTACCTGGGTATTAGCGCCAACATATAGTTCATTCTAAGATGAACTATATGTCCCCCTTTCTGACGCTAACCCCTTCCCTAGGGGGTCGTCACCGCTCCTAGGTCTTCGGACCGAGATCGTCATCCCCCGGTGTCATCCTCTTCTTCATCGTCTTCATCATCTTCTTCAAAATCTGCCCGTGGCAACAACAATAGAATTTGCGCCCATGGTAAATCCCGGAGGAGTTGTACACACCCGTTACGTCCCGCGAGCCAGAATGGAAGTGTGGTGTAATATCATCATTCTTCATCACCTTCTTATCATTCATCATCTCCATCATCGTATCGTCATCATCAATAACTCCCTCCGGTTGAGCTGAATCCCCGGGAAGGGGGCATCTTCTCTTATCTTCTGCTCTGTATCTTGCGCCCTCCCTAACGCACCAGGGATTGGCATGCCAAGGATGTCGTCACCTATCCCCCTTTTCATTCCCCGTCCCAAGCTAGATGGAAGGGTCATCTACACTTGAGGGCCCAGATTTTTGAACGGAACCAATCTTTGAACAACTCGCCGGAACTCGATAATGCGGAGCCCTGGATACTCTGCAAAAAAAACAACAACAAATCGGCACTGCGGTTCTTGGGGAGTAAAATGATAACTCATACGTCTTCACCTCCAATCTAGGTGTCTATCGGACCTTAAACTAGGAACCACTTATACCCCTTACAGCCGATGATGATGTATGAATAATGACCCATTCACTCACGCATCCTTACCAGCCCCCCTTTATACGATTGGATCCCCTATTCTAGACAAATTTCCTCCACCCTCCGATATATGACGCCAAAGTTATCACCTCTAAGGAAGTCCCAGGCAACAATCCCTAGAATACGTTAAACATCCCGTTACTGTAGGGGAGGGAACCGTTAATTTATAACAATGCTATGATTAGTTATCGAGTTCTTAGCGAGCCACCAAGATTGGTCCACAATTTCCGCCCCAATTTCAATCTCCTAATCTTATCAGTCGCCACGCCGGCTCGCTCATCTCCATCTCGCGAGCACATCTTTTGCTTGACTCTACTCTTAATCAATACCCTCATGATAGTCGTCACTTCTATATACGGGCAAGTATACCGGCTCCCTAATATTTTAACTTCCTTACTTCAGCTTTATATAATCTAATGGTTATCATCCATTGTAAGATTCTAGCTCTCAGTTTTCTATACTAAAGTTCTATACTCTCTTCGTACAAAAATATCGATATTAGCGAGAGTAAACTAATCTATTGATAGGCTATTCACCACTCAACATATCCTTACTGTGATTGTATACTCCTAACATTTTGATTTACTTGAGCTCATTTATATTAAACTCAACAGGGCGATGGTCCGAAGTCTCGATAAAGTACAAACAGTAGAAAAGTGTAAAGTACTAACAGTAGATACCATATCAGCCTCCGCCGCGGTAATCAATCATAAATATAAAGGAAATTACGTGACGTCAGGTCTAAGTAAAGACTTGCGCTGAGCAGGAAGTAAATTAATATTCCCAACCTTCATTCACCTCAATTTCTATCATCATTATACTTCAATTTCCCTTTTCCCTATAATGTGTAATTATATGATAAACAAATATAAACACAAATGAGCTTCAAATAAACAAATGAAGGCTTCTAAGAAAACGACAATAATTTATTCCGATGTGATCATCACTGTGCATGCCTATGTATACCGTGGATTTTCGTGCAAGGATACGAAGCAGCAAATAGAGCCCGGAAATAAAATGAATAGATGAAAATATAAAATAAAAGAAACTTCAATATCATTTACAATCATCAATAATTTACAATTATCAACGAATCACATCATCGATGTTCATTCACCATTTAGTATGTACGAAAACGCCTGAAGTTCAAGTATTAATTTACGTTAATGATGAAAAGTAAAATTAAAGGAGTGAGAACAAGCATGTTTCACTTTACTCCATTACTGTGTAGGCAAAATATCAGCGGAGATCTCAAATTTATATGACATGACCCATCATATTACATGAGAACATGTTGTCCATTTTCGGTTATTAACCAAAGGTACAAAGCTGAAAAAAGGGGCTGATAAATGCTATTGCAAAACCAAAGATATAGAGCTGTAAAAGGGGCTGATATAAGCTATTGCAAAACATGTATAGCTGTGTGTACCTGTTAACATATAAAATTGTCGTGTATGAAAATTAAACAAAGGTCAGCTAAAGGATCGTATATAAAGAATAACTAAACTTACTCATTTAGTATGGATACGCATATCTATCTTTCCGCTAATCTTTATCATTATTCTTCAACATCTTACTAGGCACGGAAATACCTGACGAAAATGTTTATGACTCTAAAATGAAGAAAATGTGAAAACAGGCAAAGAAGCTGGAAAATATTTTTTCCGCGTCACAATTGCTGCTGGAAAGGCCACTATCGATCTGTTTTTCTATACCTGTGTTCGATTCTCTAAAAAAAATTACGCATTGGTAAACATCATAATATGTGGTACAGTGTAATTTCCTCAAACCTCTTTATGATCCAACTTATGCAGAGCCGCCCTGTAATACATCTGTACATCGAACATGCTACAGCTCATGGTCACCGCTGCCACGGCCTGCCGTCGCAGCCGCTGCCGTCGACGCTGCGTCGGCAAATTCTCTCCGGCTCACCGGCGGACGCTGTGACGTCACAGGGCACCGAGACACTGTCGGGTCTGTATGACCAAATAAAGCTATGTAGAAGGGGTTGCAGGTGATGGTACATCTACGATGCATCCTGAAGGGATATGTTGCAAAAGAATTAACCAAAGGTATTATCATAAGTTTTCGACACGATATTAGAGACTCTCCTAATAATATTGAAACGATCATCGCCTCCGTTTCACTTTCATTTACGTATGTTAATCTTCTCAATTTCTATTGAATGATACCCAAGATGATTTACATTACTTTACCTTTCACATACATTGAACGTTACATTTTTTTCTTTCTCACATATAAATACATTCAGTTTACTTAATACTCATTTTGACTTATGAAGTTCCGATAATAAGGGGGGGTATGTAACATCTAAATACAATTGGAGACATATTTTTCTCATCAATGGCATCATACTTTAATTATATCAACATTCGAGCTAATAATTTCAACGTACTATTCTCATTCCTAAAACATCGATGGCGATCACGAGATTCAGCCTGCCTATGCGCGGTCCCATTTCACCGGAATCTTGCCAACGAAATAACACACATGAAAAAAATCTTGCTGGACTTGCCGGTCTTCCTATGCGTGTGGAAGTGGGCTCGTGCACCTTGCGTTTTCCAGGTTTCTGTTTCTTGGCAGTGCCCTGGGCAAAAATTGTTGGAGGGTGATCTCAAAATATTTACCAAGAAGCTTAAACATCCAAATTGGCAACACTAATGTTACAACAATTAGCAAAAAAAAAAATAGCTCTAGTTTATTAATGCAACATAAATGGTTTACTTTATCATATACTCATTATTATTCTGCATTGTTTTCAACGTAATTAAAGTAATTATCAAGTCTAACGAAATGCAAAGAACGACAGGCAGAAATTTACTGGGTAAATGCTCCTCACTATTTCAAAATTTAACACACTATCACAGAATTCAACTAATAACTCATTATTTTGGAGGGGAGGTTTGTGTCATGGCGTGTGGTATTGTGCGATAAATGTTTCCCCTCCTTGGGGCCCCTTCTACGTCGTTTTTAAACCCTAATCCTGCAGCTAAATTACCGTTACTAATTGCAATGCATGCATATTATATTAATATTACCTTTCTCAATTAATTTATAATTAATCATCAATATTTTACCTGTTCCTTGAGGAGCAATAATTAGCCTCTTATTTATTTGATTTCTTATGCAAAGCCAATACTCAGAGAATCTTCTAGAATATGCGCTGTCAATTTATACGGAACCGATTGCATACACACTCATCAACGGATACTATCATAAACCACAAGGGTCGCGCCTGTAGGGTGTGTTGCATTACCCCCCTTGCCCCAAAATTATATACTACTTACCACCAGCCGCTGCAGCAGTCAGCCACCCGCCATCGCCTCTCTCGTAGCCGGCTCGCGTTTCCTCAGCACGGTGATTTCCCCCTTTTAGTGCACTTTACGCGTTTCGCATTCAGTTCGATACGTGTAGCGATTCCGAGGAATAATAAGACGAATTTAAATGCTGTTACGTTCATTGCTGTTGCTAGTTTATTATAAAGGTTATTAAATATTAGTCCGTTTACGCATCTTACGCTATAAATCTTGCACGCACTCGCACTTTAATCATCCAATCAATATCTACGCTCAAGGCGGCAAGAACTCGAAATTACTCGATTATTATCGATTACTCTAACCGTTTCATAGCATAAGTTATTAAGCTTATTAACATTATAACCGATATTCTTTCATCGGTTCTCAGTCCTCATTTTACCCTCACCCTTGTAAAAGCTTCGATAGCAAAGCGGGAATTTATTTTTATTTTGGACAGAGTGTTAGGCATTCAAAGAAACAAAACCAAAGCGATCAGTTGCATAGCGACCTTGATAACATAAAAATCTAAATTACAATCTACGTTACGACCTCGGTTAGCAATTAGCATGTTAGTTATGATAGGTTGGACTCTATATTCTCATACCTCACTGTATCGAAAAAAAATGTACCACAGATTTAGTTGGACATCTCGCAATAAAACGTTCTTTGCTCTTACGCCAGCTAAATTTTTCAACATGTTTCGGAAATCTGCAGTCACTCAACATCACATCGTCCCCGATCAGACACACCTATCCCCCCGTTACTTTCCCCATTTAACATCCTATGTAATATCTGCAATAGCCAAGTACCAAAATTAAATGTTTCGAGGTCTAGTTTCACTCCACGCCATATGCCAAATTCAATCACATAGTTCCACCGAAATCAATATTTCGTCTAAAGTCTGGTCGAAAATTTGGAGGGGAACCACTAATTTTGAACGGCTCGTTATTCCGGGTACTCACATTATGTTGTTTTGTTGTTCCCTGCCCCCAGCACTTGCCTCTGCCGCCGGTGCCCGCGGCGACACCCGCTTAGGACCCGAGCCGTTTGCAGAGTGCTAGGCCTTCCAGACGGTGAAGGATGCATCCCCCTCCCTCCCTCAAAGGGGGAAGGGTGCGGGCCCGTCGACCTATTGCGCTGGAAATCGGCCCGATGGTCATACCTCCCCAGGGGGATATGGGTAAGAAACCGTTTTTTACTCTTAAATCCCCCAAAAGGTGAAATCCACTACTCATTTAATGATTTTTCAATTCGACATAATTTTCCCCCATTTATCAATTTCGACCCGCCATTGCGTTCTCAAATGGTAGCCCCGGTCCACCTCGTGACACACGACGCCACAATGCCTGCTGAGCACTGACTGCTGATAGAAGCGGGTCAGGTACCACGGATGCTGGGGCCTGGTCCGGGAGGCCTAGAAAGAGGGGTGGGGCGCTCCCTGCAATTTTCGACCAGACTTAAGCCTATGTTAAAGCATGTGACATAGCTTAAAAAAAACTAAAATTTGACGGTACCCAGCTAACCTATAACATTCCATACTTGGTGCCTACTGCACGCACACCCCAAAAATGTGTCACATCACACTGGTCGGACAGCCTGTTCAGGCGCATCATGGGGGGCCAGATTCCTACGCCGGTCTTCATCGAGAGCCGGGAAGACGCCGTCAACGTGCACCAGCTGAGGGCAGGACACTGGGGACTCTCCCGACAGTACCTGCACCGCATCGGCCGTCTTCCATCCCGCCAATGTCAGCAGTGCGCAGACCCGGCGTGCCTTGCGGCGCGCTGCCTCGTCTGCCGCAAATGCTCAGATACACCCGAGCACGTCCTGCTTCGGTGTCCGTGCCTGGCGGGATTGCAGCTCCGCCTCTTCGGCACCATCCATCCGGACCCGGTTCAGCTCCGGGACGGCAGGGCCGTGGCAGCCCTGGCCCGCAACTGCCTTCGTCACCGAGAGTCTCTCGGCTACGGCCGGCCGTAGGCTGGCCCGTGGGACTACAACAGCAACAATAACAGACCGGAAATTCGTTTGCCGTTTTGCATTTTTGCATCAATATGTCATTAGCTGCTTTACAGTGTTTAAGATGCTTGACGATCACCTCAGCGAAGCCAGTATCTTGGCCCTTCTCCCTTTTAGCATTAATTGATTGTGATTCGCTTACAATTGCCGCCAATTTCTCTGATAGCGCTGACACCAGAAAATACAATAATACTAACTACCACAAGTAATGACATGATAAGTGGATGTGAATGAATTATATAAATATAAAGGACTTCTCCACTAGTGAAAATGAAAAACGTTCGGAGCTTTCGGCTATATTTTATCAGCCTTCGTCAGCGAGTGGTCGGATCGATCGGTGATGTCCACCGCTCGACCACCGATCGATCCGACCACTCACTGACGAAGGCTGATAAAATATAGCCGAAAGCTCCGAACGTTTTTCATTTTCACTAGTGGAGAAGTCCTTTATATTTATATACCACAAGTAAGCCCCTATGGCGCTCAGGGAAAGGGAACTTAATGATCAGAGAAAGGTGAGCTTAAATCCCCTACAGACATTCCCGAATATCTCTTAGTCCTGCATAATAGCGAAACGAAACGTTTAGTGCCCTTCTAAAAATGATTGCTTAATGTTTTACTACACTGCACTAGCGGACCCGGAGGGCCGCCAGGCATTGGCTGAACTCAGTTGGAATTATTATCACGATCGCCTGCTTAGGATCATCTATTGACTCAGGAGACGGCCCACTACCTGTTCTCCAGCACTCCGACAAACGTGTGAATGCTTCGATTTGGCTGTGGCCTTTAGATCACGCCAGAGATGCTGCAGCTGGATTGAAGAGCTTTTATCGACGCTGTGGTTAGCGTTAAATGCCAGCGTTATTTCTTCCCATCCCTTGCCTCTCTCTCTGATACATTTCTTGTGTCATGTTTTCTTTGAAATCGTTCATTAGATCCCCAAGTTCTGACTCCTCTACCTTTGTAAAGTTTGGTCCTCTCACTGTTTCACCAGTTGGAGACCAGCTTAGAGTTAACCCCTCATCACCCACAGGCCTCGGGGTACACTGGAAGAGCTCCATGTCATCCCAGACGAGAGCGAAGGACAACCGAGCGGGGATCGAACGCGATACCGCCGGGTGTCGACGACACGGCTTATCAGCGCCTTCGTGATAATGCTGGGCACATATGGCCAAATAATCTGAAGTGCCCTTAAGCACCAATCATCATCATCATCATCATCATCATCATCATCATCGGTGCCTTCGTGCATGAGTCGACTCGTCTAGCTAAAAAGTAAGCTAGCTCTTGGTCTGTTCATCAGCGGACGATATCCCAGCTAGTTACGGGAGAATTAATAGCACCGCTATTATCATCTGCATGTTTTTTGTTAAATCCAAACCATCAATTTTGTCAAAATTTTCATTTATAATATTTTGTTTACTTAAAAAGGATCAGACAGGCTTACGCACTCCTTTCCTCGTGGTTGAGATGACGCACAAAGTTGGCGCAGGAGGCGGTGACTTTTTTTTGTTTATTTGTATCATGAGCAACAGGTTGCTCCCAATTACAGCTCATGTCGTATCGAAGACGATCAAAACGATCGACGATTGAACACTCAGCTTATACAGGATACAACGAATCCACATACGCACTAAATACAAATAAAACGTTCTAAAAAACAAGGAGATCACTACAGACTTTTTATATACGCGCCGACTTGAGATCTGAACTGACAAAATGTTGAACTGAATACATCTGAATTTTGACACACGGTTAGGAAAGAGTTCATAGCACCAGCCGCCCGACAAAATACACCTTTTTAACCGTATCCACCCTGGCGAAGGGAACGTGGAGCAATGTCCCGTTCATATTCCGACGCTACTTTCGCAAAGACTTAAGCTGCGCGCCAACGGATCCCTCAAAGACCCACTCCGCGCCGATTTACGCGCCTGCATAGCTGTGCACCTTCAAACGTGCGTCCGGATCCCTAGTCTATGTTTTCACGAGTTTTGACTCCATTGCACCTTCCCTTTCCAGCAGCCGGCCTAGATCCGCCTCTGGTACGCTGCACCGCAGGGAAAGCATACTCCGGTACAGTCTATCTCTCTGGGTAGGATCATTGAATGGTGGTATATAACATCTTTTTCACGCCCGTTTCTCAGGTAAGAGCCGAGTGATCGGGAAATTTGCTGTACTGTAGAAAACTAAGGTCTTGCGGTGCAGGCTATTTCTCAGGAAGAAACCATCGTTAGGGTATGCTGCACCGCATATGAGTTACGTCTTGCGGCACAGCCTACTTCTCAGGAAAAAGCCTTGTGATCGGGTATGCTGTATCGCAGAAAGAAAATGTTTTGCGGTGCAGGGTATTTCTCAGGAAGGTAGTCACTGGTACGGTATGTTGTACCGTATTTAGGTGTGCCTTGTAGTGTAAGCTATTTCTCCGGTTCACCGTTTTTTACCATCGGCAGAGGAAATTCAATCCGCCAGTGAAAGTGCTTTTAAAAGGCACCCGGCGACTTTGGAGGGATTTTAACTTGGGTCTAAATGGGTGTCAGCAGGGTCCTTTCAAGCCAAATGCTCGCCGAATTGTAATAACCATATAGTATAATTCAATCCTGACTCTTTCAGAGACGAGGGGTGGTCTTTCAAGCCCCAAAGGCTATTCGGATATGGCTGACAGAGTATGCTACATCGCCAAAGATAGATGTAGCACGGAGAATCTATGGTTTTGCGTTAGCGCTACCTGGAGCGAAAACGCAAAACTGAAGCCGATGAATGCAAAAAATGTAATGGAGTAAATGTTTGAGTCCCCTATTGCCGTCGTAGAGCAATACCTACCATTTAATATCAGCTCACTATACTGAACCAGCAAATTTGGCTCGGGTGGACGCGGTTCGCGAACAAAAATTATTCCAAAGAATTAAACGAAAAATGAAAATCTGTTTCACACCATTTAGTTCCCGCTGACGATGCAAATGGTGTTGGCGCCTTCTTTGATGAGCATGCCGCAGTTGCAGCTGTGGTCGCCAGCGAAGGCGCGGTGCGACGGCGCGCGCCCCTCATTATCCGGCTCGTTCTTTGGCTCCCGTTGTGAACCCATCATGACTTTGGTTTATTGTCATGACCCAGAGTAGTTGCATTTGAGAATATTTGGGGAGCCACAATGGCGAAAAAAATTGTTGGGGTTTAACGACGCACCAACTGCCAGGGTCATAAGGCATCGCCAACTCTCACCCTGTTGGAAGGGATTTTGGGGATCAGATCGACTTATTCAGAGGCTCCGCCGGGACTTGAACCCGGGACCGGTGGCTTAGAAGACAAGGGTGCTATCCACTAAGCTACCTCATCCCCATCCACAATGGCGAGTTTACCGCGTACGATATCTCTAAGAATAGTTCAAGACCCCATTCATGATGTAAGATTATTACTAGCACCTGTTTAAGCTGCTAACAGAAGAAATGTTTTTTTAATCTGCTTCCAATCTAATCTAATCTAATGTCAATTAATTCTTAATTCATATAACAGCAACTTCTATGTAGCTACCAGGTGAGCTCTTCCTTACAATTTTGGAATCATTCATCCTTGTAGAAATGGTATTAAATTGTCTATAATTTGATTTCAGAGCATAACCATGCATTTAGAGCTCCAAAAATTTTAATTTTGATCTTTGTGTTCATTTTTAGTGGCACAACAAACTTTATTCAAAGCTTTGATGGAGTCATATGGCTTGATACCTCTATATCCAACTATCACCTCTATATCAAACTTTTGATGTAATTATCTGTGATTCTCAGCAAATCATTTTTGAACTGAGAAATTTTACAAAATTCTGTCTTGAGAGCAGAATTAAAGTTTAAAGCTGTTGGTGGGAAGTATTTGTGGACAAAGTTCTCAAAGTGAAATTTGAAAACCCAAACTAACACGGAAGTTGTCCAGAAATAATAAGCCCGGGCCTCAGAATATTTAAGTAGAATACAATAAAGCAAAGTATTTTATTTATTTTCACACCTTTATAAGAATTTTGATGTCACTGGTAATTTTGAATAGGTGATAATTACGTTTTTGGTTAGTCTTGGATGGGATTGACTGCACTTTTAATGAAGAACTTTGGCAGGCTAGTTCTCGATGGGGTTTACAGCTTAGAACGTGATAATATGACCACACAAATAAAATCTACAGTTAAAACGATTCAATTAAAATCAATACTCAGGTCATGACGTCCAAAAAATAACAGCAGAATATTGTCCTAGGAGACAACAAAGTGCATGAAAGCTCTCCACAACCTTTTCTTGTCATGCTGCCATGATCAATATTTTTCTGATCTCTGACGTATATTTTTGTCCGCAGAAGATATAAAATGAATGCCCGGTAAGCTATGCAAAGCGGCGCAAATCCCACAGCAGAAATTTTCGGAAGACGTCAGAAAATAAAATTGGGAGGGGAATGAGGCTGCTTGTAATTAGTTCCCTCCCAGTGCGACCCAGGGAAAAACTGCTTAATTTTGGCCACATTATCATTTGTACATTTTCATAAAATAGTGCAGAGAAATCGATTCTATCGACTTCACGTTAAACAACTTTTTATTGCTGAAAACGCACTCAATTAAGCATATTTTCTGGTGAAATAAATACCCTTTCCACCATGCCCAGCCTTCGAAAAAACATCACAGCAAGCCGGCCAAGATAGTGCTGCGGTGCCACTCTGTATTTCACGAGCGCTCTGGGTTACTCCGCCTTGGGCACGTCGCGGACGTCAACATTTCGTCTGAGGAATGCTCCAAGTGGCACTACGCTTTTCTGCACCACACGTCACATTAAAGTTTTCTGTGATTCTTTTGTCGTGTTTCCAGCCGGAGTAGTGTAATCAATGCCAGAAAACCACAGAAAGTAATTCTTAAAATCCAAGACTTGACACATTTACACATATAACACTTTTTTAAAGAGAATGTGACACCTCCATGACGAGATTCAAATTGAGAGAGCCACGTGATAGAGCATGCTGGGAAACCACTGATTCGGGATATAATTTACCCCAGAACTTATCATTTGAGGAGAAAAATGTAAAATTTCACCGCGTACCGACAAAATCCTCTCCCGGTGGTCACGTGGTAGAGTTAAGCTGAAAACGTGACGTTATATTCAGGCCTGCTGCCCGGATAAATTTTCTTGCTTGGACCATTTTAAAAACATACGTGCTAAAAGTGCCTTTGGTAATGGAAGCGCCGAATCCAGCCGAATGGTTTGGAGGTGGGGGGGGGGGCAACGGGACCCAAAATACATATCAATATATCTAGAATATCCAAAATGTTTTTCATCAAAATGTATATGGTATGCGTTGTTCAAAACAGATGCAATGGATGAATGTTACATAAAAAATCCACAGTGTAACCTCAGTCTACCCATTTCATTCTTTCACGCTTGCCTTACCTCTTCTCCTGCACTTAACTACGTTCAAAACTTACAACAAGAGGCCACAAAGTTGCTTGTTCTTTGCTCACAGCAAAAGCTCTTTGTCAAATCCCCCTTCTCGCTTGGTTTATTTTGCAGGAAGGTACGCACAGGGCGTTGCCTTAGTAATGAAACATCTTGCTTGCTATAAATGATTATAATCACGTTTCTTCAACACTTCCTTATGAAATTAGACCGAGCAGCCTCATATTATCCCTTTGTCTGTGGAACTCAGTGAAAATTTGTTTCAAGTTCGTGGTGTAGGCAAACAACCTCTCAAGAAAGGCTTCAGGAAGATGAAAAAGTTCTCATTATCTTAGTGCCAGGCATACAATTCACAAGCAAGGCCTTCTGAAGGCCTGGTTTTGGGTAATCTCTTATTGTGCAAACAAAAACGGAGCTAAGAGAAGAAAAAACAACTAGATGAGGATTGAAACTCACACTTTGCCCAACTTAAGGGAGTATTGGTGCCAGTGTCCGTGGATCCCCTCGGCCAGATAAGACACGCAAGGCGGTTTCCTGATATTGGTTTTGAACCCTCGTTAAGCCATGATACACCTAGGTGGATACGCTCAATAAAGCTACCAGGGTAAGCTCAATTCCCTCCAATTTGCAATCGCCAATAAAAGCACTTTACGGGTAAATGTGCACACACATTAACATAAAATAGCTCAAAAACATCCTGAAACATGAAGAAACAAAACGCAAAATTGTAAGTTGACAAGAAAATCTACCTTTCCTTCTTATATAGGTAAGGTATAGGCATAGGTATGTATAGATCTGTCATTTTCAGCCCCTATGCGAACAGCTAGACACCACAAACCCTCAAATGCTCTCATCATGGGCGCCAAAAACGAGAGGTGGAATGATGCATGTGTCCCATTTTCACAAAAACTCTTTCAACGGTCAAATTGGGAGATAAGTTATAATTTTACACCCTGGTAGGTGCGTAAAATCACCAAGATTCATATTGCAGAAAATATTTAGTTTTATATGGAGCAGTTTTCTGTTAGCGAGGGGAAGACTTCGCCCATACCCTGCACTCCCTCCCGTTGCTCTTTTTGACTAGTACACTGGCCACCAATACCCTGGCGACAGAACTAGTTGTGACCTGCATTAACACTGTGAATATTGACCAATTTTCTAGAAGGTCATTACCACCGAACTGGCTTCTCGGAACAGTCAGGGAGTTTGCCACTTACTTAGATCGTTCTGAAAATAGCCTGGGGTGACTGGCCAGGAAACTTACGATTTAACTGGGGAAAATAACAGTTTTTGGGTTTTAAGTCAACAGGAAGCGAGAGAGCGAGAGAGAGAGAGAGAGAGAGAGAGAGAGAGAGAGAGAGATAGAGAGAGAGACTGATACACATATGTAGAAAAACTATATGTACATAGTATTTTCTGTCTTCGACGTCCTTATGCAATTTAGAAAAGGAGATCGAGAAGTAATTCTCTCTCGCGAAGATTCAGGGACTAACCTTTTCACCCTCGGCCCAGGGTCAGCGCACTGTCGGGGTGGTTGGGGCCAGCCAGCGTGGCGTCGCCGCCTCCTGACGGCGTCGTTGTCCGCGTCGACGCCGACGAAAGAAACGACGCGTCGGCCGCCGGCGATGCCAGTCGGTACCGAGAAACCGGCTGGAATGAAGGTGCCGCCGGGTGGTGAGGCAGAAGTAGAGTGAGCACGTGCGGCGTGACAAAGAAAACAAGAGCACCGACGTGTCACGCTCAAATGGGCACACTTATTTCGCAAGCCTAGACGGCGGCCTTGGAATTTTTGGAAGGAGAGATATTAAAATATAAATAATGGCATAAATGAGTCAAAGTTGTCGGGCTAACTGAAAAATTCATCGCCGACTGCCAATCAACTTGTCACAATCTATTAGCCGTATCCTAAGCACAGATAATTTGAAGAGACCATGATATCGTCCTTGTTGGGTGCTCTGAACTGTGCACTTTTGTTGGTCATCACGGGAGCGGATTCCGGCCTTGAAGAGGTAAGTTTATTTCAATGTCTGTCGGGAGTATTACCTCGAACACTCTAAGCCCCATTTTTTAGTCTAGAATTGCCTCTTCCGTCTCTAAGTATATCTCAATAGCCCAAACACCGATGCTAGTGGTAGTGTTGTCGGCGTTCAGTGCGTTTTATGAGGTGGGTGTAATTTTATTAAAAGTTCTTTCGATTTATTATGAAAATGTTATGCTAGTTATGAAAAGACGTGTAATATAGCAAGTGCAGGTCGAAGTCTGTTCATTAGAGGCATGTTATCAAATATAAATTTTAGCCTGGATAAAATCAAATACAAATTAAGCTTAGCCGGGGAAATACATCTGAAATAAGAATCACATGAACAGACGCAAATGCTCTACAAACATTTTGGCCTCATGCTAAGAATCAACCTAACTCCAGGCCAATTTATCAAATATAGATTCAAGCCCAGCAAGATCAGATGGCAAATACATTTGAACCGATTAAACACATAGGCTGAAGTGAATCCAATGCCCTGAGAACCCAACAATTTTGATGAGAACTGGCTAAAACAGTTTCAGTCATTTTACTTGCAAAGTACTCAGAAGGCTGCACTTTATTTGAATTGAACATAAAGGTGGCGTGAAACTCAGAGCTTGGCGTGGGTTTAAGTCCGACCCAAAGGCAATCCAAATGAATACCACGTGTCTGTTTTTTATAGAATATGATGCAATAATATTGGGTCCGATGTTCTTAATATGTTAAGTAGGAAGTTGTGATTTTCATCAACCTTTATTCTGGGAGTGGATATTTCAGTTAAAGTTATGTCTGCCACTTCTATCTCATAATTGTAATGGTCTCAATTATTTGCACAATATTTGTTTTGCCACTTTTTGGTCGGCTTGCACTGCTAAACAAACTTTTAGAAAATGACATCGATTTTTGGTCTTACATCCTCAAGTTAATGTTTAAAATTATTACTACACACTTACGCAAGGAAGGTACGACTGCAGCGTTATGCGGTTTCGGAATATCTATTAATTGGTGCTTTAGACGACAGCTGCGCGTTGACAATTATCTAGAGTGACCTATGAATCTATCTATAGATTTTGAGATCTCCCTCCCTCTAATGACTCCTCAAGTTTAATGATTGAGAATATAGTGCCGTTTTAGTTCACACAACCTAGCCAAATTAACGTTTTGTGTAAATTGTGATTCACGTTTTTTTTGCTAATGGAAAAACTACAGTAAAAAGAAAAGAGGAAAAAGTAAATATAAGAAACTAAAAAATATTTTACCAGCATGCTGGATGTTGGCAAAAGCATTTCCTGTAACTCTTCAGTATTTGGGAATTTGAAACTCGAAGATATTGAATACCATGACTAATCGTAATTACTGGATCTATTCACAAGTAACACTTCTGGTAGGGGAACGAGCGACTCAGTGGCACTGCTCAGTTGCCTGCTGAGGTAAGCGTCCCATATTCAAACTCTGGTACGTTTTGTGGGTAAAGCACCACCTGTTTCGTGTAATCCTTTCCAAAACGGTACGCATTTGCTGCACCAAAGAAGCTTAACAGTAGCTGTGCCATTAAGCCACATCAATTATTCATGTTCATCATAAAGTTTGTCGACTAGTTCCACATAGCCATTACTTGGACAAACATTTGAGACTGCGCGTTTCCTGTGCCATCTCAGCAGCCACACATACATCAATAGTGGAAACCCCAATCATCCCGAGGCCGTAAAAAGTGACGGAGTGTGATTGTGCGGGGTGAGAGTGTGCTATCGTTCCAGTGAGATCGTGGTAATGATCTCTATCATTGGGGACCAGTCCAGATATGAGAGCCTGGTAAAAACGCACTGATGACCATGACTCTGCTAAAGAATGCCTCTTGGGAGGTCTATTCCTCTGCTTTTACAGTCAGTATACTACACATATGAGTAAGTTTCGTCTGAATTACAGGAGGTAGAGGCATGCTATCTTGCAAGAACTTCAACTGGTATTCTTGGTAGTCCATTTCCAGGTGTTATGATTCTTGTGGCTTATCGACGCACCAAATGCTAGGGTCATACGGCGTCGCCAACTCTTGGCCTGTTTTAAGTGTTTCTCGGGAGCCAGATTGCTCCTTGTTCAGGAAATTCGCCGGGCCTTGAAACCAGGTCGGCCGATTGGAAAGCAAGCGTGTTAACGGCTACACCACTGCGCCCCCATTCCAGTTGTTAATTCATATCCAGAGTTAATCATCTAGAAAAACTGAGTGATTATTGAAATCTCGATTTGGAACAGATGAATATTCACGCTAACACCCACACTGGAGAGGAGTCTCGCACGAACGCGCACTGGAGGGGGCTTGGCAGGCCCCTAAGATATAAAAAATTAAAAGGCGTATAAAAACACCGATTGGCTGATAGGTGGGGTGATAGTCACCTACATTATGTCCAATTAAACTAGGTCAATGTATTAAAGGTCAAAGGAGGTCATCAAGCTCAAATTTTGACCACGGTGGGGACCTATCAGGAAATGCCGTGATTATGCGGGAAATTTTACGGGAATAAGCTAACGGCCGACCGGGGTCATAGAGGGAATGTCGCAAAGAGTCCTTTCTAAAATTTTGGGTTCAAGGTCATTCAAGATCACATTATGGTATACTACCTATAATTTATGCTATGACTAGCACATTAGCAACTGTTTGGCAGGAAATTGGAATTAACCTTTACCAATTCCCTTTGACCTTGACCTCTGACCTTGAACTTTACATTGGGGTACCTAAACTATGACGCCATAGCATAATATATATATAGCATATCATAATATACGTCAGACCGGGTAACGCCGATTGATAGGAATCACTGGGTTTAGTGACCTTAAAACTGCTAATTAACCTCGAACTGTGACCCTAGACCTTGAAATTGACATTGAGCTTAATTTGATGTGACCTTGACATATCATCCTCGTCAGAGCCACATGACGAAATCTATGGAGCGAAGCGGATTGAGATTTCTCAAGAGGCTCTATTCTGGCCGCTTGGCGATTCTGACAGTTGATGCCAGGGCTCTGCAATTGCGTAGGGTGATAGCCCTTTTACGCTAGACGCTCAAACTAAGGTACCCAAATCTAAGTTCAAAATAGTTTTTGAGAAATTTTGGAACAAATGTTTTAAATTTTGCATTTTTCTCATTTTTATTTCTTAAGCGACGAATTTGAAATTTGCCTCCTTTTGAATAAGCAGCAGGGGCTACCTAAGAAAAGAAATTCGAACTGGTCGGACCAGGGGAGGAACCGGTTGAAAAGTGGGGGCCAACCCCAAAGGGGGCCCAGCTCAAGGGGGCCCCCAGCCCAAGGGGTCCATAATTATGAGCAGTTTTAAAACTGTTCATTTGGTGTCGATAATACACGCATACACACCGGCCTACACTAGGTATTTCCATACATTACGTGTTATTTACGTCTTTTCCAACAGTTCCCCGCATCGAATAGCTCTGTGGTGATATTTTTCACTTCGCAGTGGAAGACGGCCTGTAGACGGCTCTTCACGCCCGTTGATGACCGAGGGACGGCTGCTGCTCGGCTTGTGGTGCGGGTTGCGTGTCCGAATTAGCGCTCTGTGTTGGGAGCGGTCTGGGCCAGAATTTGATTGGGTCCAGTTTTCGGGGTCCATTTGGGAGCATTCGGATAGTAGGTGCCTTGGCCTTTTCATGAAGCGCTTTCGGTCCAGGGGTTTGCAGAGGGCATACGCCAAAACTGGACTTTCCCAGACAAGCTGTCGTGCTCGCCCGGGTTTTTTCGTTGTATATTGCAGTTGCTGATATTTGCATATGCGTTGCAGCGGTCCACCACAGAACAGTGGAGGGCCAGTGGCCCCCTGGCCCGCCGCTCTCCCGTCCTATGCCTATGCCGCTCAGAAGCCGCCAAGTCATCATAGAGGCCCCCAGTGCCCAAACCATGGCTCAGGAACCAAATTAGTCAGCTCTGGGGGCCCCAAATCTGCTCATGGGCTAAGGGACCGGCTCATGGGACCACCTTATTAAGGGACCCCAGATAAGCACAGGGCCCCAAAAGCTCCGAACAGGGCGTTCCAGATTGTCTCAGGAAGCCAGGCTAGCTTAGGGGCCCGGCTCAGCTCAGGGCCCCCAGGTTGCTTATATAGGGTCTCAGAACAGCTCAAGGGACCCGTTTGCCTACGGATCCCAGCTCAATGACCCTAGCAGAGTCCAAGGGGCTAGACCAGCTGGGAACCCCAGTTCAGCACAGGGGCCACATATTAGCTGGGAGACAAGCTCAGCTCAGGGGCCCAGGTCGGCTGATATAGGGTATCAAACCAGCTCAATGGGCCATTCAAGGTATCGGCCCCCAGCTTAGCTCAGGGACACTAGAACTGTGCAGGGGCTCCAGACCAACTCAGAGGCCTCATATAAGCACAGGGGGCCCCAGCTAGCTTAGGGCTCGAATTATCTGTGGGGCCCAGCACAGCTCAGGGGCCCCCAAGTTGGCTGATATAGGGTCTCAGAACAGCTCAATGGACCAACTCCAGAACAGTGGAGGGCCAGTGGCTCCCCTGGCCCGCCACTCTCCCGTTTCCTATGCCTATGCCGCTCAGAAGCCGCCAAGTTATCATAGAGGCCCCCAGTGCCCAAACCATGGCTCAGGAACCAAATTAGTCAGCTCTGGGGCCCCAAACTCTCATGGGCCAAGGGACCGGCTCATGGGACCACCTTATTAAGGGACCCCACATAAGCACAGGGCCCTAAAAGCTCCGAACAGGGCGTTCCAGATTGTCTCAGGAAGCCAGGCTAGCTTAGGGGCCCGGCTCAGCTCAGGGCCCCCCAGGTTGGCTTATATAGGGTCTCAGAACAGCTCAAGGGACCCGTTTAGCCTACGGATCCCAGCTCAATGACCCTAGCAGAGTCCAAGGGGGCTAGACCAGCTGGGACCCCAGTTCAGCACAGGGGCCACATATTAGCTGTGGGAGACAAGCTCAGCTCAGGGCCCAGGTCGGCTGATATAGGGTATCAAACCAGCTCAATGGGCCATTCAAGGCATCGGCCCCCAGCTTAGCTCAGGGACGCTAGAACTGGCAGGGGCCCAGACCAACTCAGAGGCCTCATATAAGCACAGGGGCCCCAGCTTAGCTTAGGCTCGAATTATCTGTGGGGCCCAGCACAGCTCAGGGGCCCCCAAGTTGGCTGATATAGGGTCTCAGAAGAGCTCAATGGACCAACTCAAGCTCATGGCCCCCAGCTAGCTCAGCGGGTCCTATAATTGGGCATGGGGTGCCAGACTAGCTCAGGGGCTGCTCAGTTCAGCAGAGGGGCCTCATATTAATTTAGAGCCCAAAACTAGCTTTGGCGGCCTAGTTCAGCTCAGGGACCCAGGTCGGCTGGTGTAGAGCTCAAAAAGCTCAAGAGGCCCATTCAAGCTCATCGCCCTTAGCTCAGCTCAGCGGACTTAATAACAGCGCAGGTGCCCCAGACCAGCTCAGGGGCTGTTCAGTTCATCACAGGGCGCCTGAGATTAGCTAAGGCCCAAATTAGCTTTTAGGGGTCTAGATAAGCTCAGGTCCCAAGTCGGCTGATGTACTGTCTCAGAATAGCTCAACGGTTCCAGCTCAGTGACTCTAAAAGTATTCAGGGATCCCAGACCATCTCGGGGTCCCCAGCTCAGCACACGCGGGCCCCAGATTAGCTCAGATGACCAGATCAGCTTAGGAGCCCGTTTCAGCTAAGGGGCCCCAGGTCGGTCTATATAGCGTCTCAGAACAGCTTAAGAAGGCCACTTTAAGCTCATGGCCCCCAGCTCAGCTCAGGGGCCGTATAAGTGAGCCCCAGATAAGCTCAGGATTCCCAGTTTAGCTCTGAGGCCCTCCTAAGACCAACACTTAGCGGCACTCGCGACGCTAATTTTCGGCCCCTCCCCGATTAGCTGTCAGGGGCCCCTGGGCCTTATTACCGGGGACTCTTAGACCAAAACTGAGGGGCCCTGAGTAACTCGGAGCTCCTAAGACAAATTCTCGGCAGCACCTCTGAGACTACCTACCGACCCCCCAGACTTGCCTCGGGTGGCCCCAGACATAGAGTCCGGGGCATCCAGGTCAGATCTTGGGGTCCCCTGAGACTGACTTTCGGGGGCCCCTGGGACTGACTACCGATAGCAATCTGAGACTAACACCGGGGCACCCCCTGAGACTAACACTCAGGGGTGTCCCTGAGACTGAGCAATTGGCGCTTCTGAGACCTACTCTAAGGCCCCAGATTAGCCCTCAGGGTCTTAGGCCAACTTGGAGCCCGTGAGACCAAAACTCGGGAGAACTTCGTGATTACTCTCAGAGCCCCAAAATTAGCTCTCGGATGCCCCTGACACTGACTTCGGGGGAGGGGCCTCTGAGACTAGCTTTGAGCGCTCCCCGAGGCTGATTCTTGGGGCCCCTTAGACAAAAACTTGGGGGACAACCTGAGGCCAATTCTCGAGGGCATCCAAGATCACCTCTCCGCGGCCCTCTGAGACCGTCACTCTGCTGCACAAATGAGACTAACTCTCGGGACTCCAGATGATCACTCGGGGCCCCCTGAAAGTAAATATTGTCTCCTGAGAGAGGCACCCTTGAGACTATGAGGGGCCCCTGAGACCAGCACTTGGCGGCACTCATGACACTAATTCTCGGGCCCCATATTAGCTTTCGGGCCCTTGAGAGAAAGCCCCTTAGACCAACACTGGTGGGGTATCTGATAATAACTCATCCCGAGATTAGTTCCCAGGGACCCCTGAGACCGACTCCCAGGGGCCCCCTGAGAAAGACTCTCGAGGGACCCCTTAGACCGATTCTCAGGGGGCGGGGCTTCGAGGCTGACTCTCGGGGCCCTGAGACGACTCCGGGCCCCTGAGATCAACTCTGGGATCCTCTGAGACTGACTCAGGGCCCTTGAAACCGACTTCTGGGGGCCCTGAGATAGACTTTTGGCCCTGAGACTAACTCCGGGCCCCCTGAGACTATATGTCGTGGCCCCTGAGCTCGACTCTCGAGGCCCCTGAGACCGACTCTTGGGGGTCCCCTGAGACTGACTTCCAGGAGCCCCCTGAAACCGACTTTGGGGGTCTGAGACTTAATCTCGGGGGTGGGAGGCTGAGACCGACTCCGGACCCTCTGAGACAAACTTCGGGGGTCCCTTGCGACCAACTCTCAGGGCCCTGAAAACCAACTTTCAGGGGGCCCCCTGAGACCACCTCTCGGGGGCCCCTAAGACCAACTCTTGGGCCCCTTAATGCTAACTATCGGGGCGGAGGGCCCTGAGACCGACTCGGGGCCCCTATGAACCAATCTTGGGACGCCTGAGACTGACTCTGGGGGCCCCTGATCAGAGAATCCTTTAGAGTGCTTACGATCGGCCCAAGGGCGGGGAGGGTCTGCGAACCCCTTGAACTCTCCTTGGCTACTCTACTGGTCCCAGTCCATCTAAGGGGGAGGGGAGGTGGGGGGGCAGTTCTGCACAGTGGGTCATAGATTAGCTCAGATGACCAGATCAGCTTAGGAGCCCGGCTCAGCTCAGGGGTCCCAGATCGGCTTATGTAGCGTCTCAGAACAGCTCAAGGAGGCCACTTCAAACTCAGCTCAGGGGCCCTATAACTCTGGGTGAGCCCCAGATAAGCTCAGGAGCCCCAGTTTAGCACAGGGGGCATCATATTAGCTTTGGGGCTCAGCTCAGCTCAGGGGCCCCCAGATCGGCTTGTATAGGGTCTTTGACTAGCTCAAGGGGCCCATTCAGGCTGATGGCTCCCAGTTCAGCTTAGGGACCATGCAACAGTTCAGAGGGGCATAAACCAGCTCGAGGGACCTTAGATTATCCCAAGGAGCCCCAAGTTAGCTCATAGGACATCAGAGGTTAATTCAGGGCCCCTGAACAGCTCAGGGGCCCCAGGCCGACTCCATAAGACCTCAGATCAGCTCAGGAGTTCAGGCCAGCTTTATAAGAGGTTTTCCGAGCAAGCTATACGGTCCGTTTGGGTTTCTTGTTTTATGTTACAGTTGCTGGTATTTTCATATCAATACCACTTTTCTGTGGGGGCCCCCACAGAAAGTGGGGGCCAGTGGCCCCCTGGCCCCCCGGTTCCTACGCCTATGGGTCGGACAATATCTATTTCGCCAAAACGCACTATATCTAATATAAGCAAAAAAACTATTGAAATTTGACGACCGATTTATAAGCTCGAAATGTCAGAAGGCACGCTTCAGTTAGTTTAAAGACAGCCACCTGGAGGCAGCTAGGTCAATTTTCTTATTTAGTTATTTCTGATCAGTTATTTCAAAGAAAAGAATGATAGCACTGACTTACAGGCTTATGAAGAGATAAATTGAGAAGGAAATATGGTTTGCGTTCAGCACGTTGGCATGCGGCTCTCCTGCGCCGTCGAGGCGTTAGCCCAGGTCGCAGACCGGGGTTTTATGGCGTTATGACCTCACCACTCGGTCTCCAACGCAAACAAAACGGTTCGACCGCGTGATTGCGGTGATCTTAAAATGCAGGTCTGACTTTGAAATTTTCAACCGATGTTCAAAATATCTTCACCAATCGACGCACCGATAAATTTTCTTAAAAGAGATTAAGTATCGGTTTTCGGCTACGAGTGATTCTCAGGCCAGCTTGGAAAAATAAATGGAGGGTCTCCGAGGCCACCCTCCAGTGCGCGTGTTAAGAAAATCTGCTCTTTTTCTGGATATTATGTTTTCGCCATAGGTGCTTGGTAACCCATTTGGTGAGCTGGAAACGTATGGAAAAGTTGTTGTATTCTTTTTGAATGCATGAAACGTCTGTATACAACATTCACATTATTTCATTTCATTTCATTTCATTTATTCATCATATTGCCCACGGAACAAGGCCCATTTACAGGCAAAGTCACATAAAAAATCGGATGTCAAAATAGGCTAAGGAAGTCTTACACACATAAGATCCACATAAGCAGGAAGTTAAAAAAACTTCCGTAAAAATTAAGAAGTAAAGGCATGTCAAAACTTGTGAAGATAAAACACGTCAGGCTAAAAACGTTGCGCTAAAAATATAAAAATATAAGTATACCTAAGACATAAAAATTATTAGTGATAAAATATTAGTGATATTTAGACCGTGAATATTAGTGCACATGTGTCTTATGCAAATTTTTCTAACGTCGAATTTTCGTATCTGTATGCTTTATTACTACAAGTCGAAATTGTCGAAAAAAGGATTAGAATTGTGTGTTTTGGCTTATTTCTGTAGATTGAATTCACTTAAAGAGCTTTCACCTCGCATGGCATTTAGTTGTTAATCATGAATGAAGCATCATCGAATAAATTTATGAGTTTTGAATCAGATCTCACGATGCATACTGAAAAATTGCAGCAGCGCAGCGCAAAATCTCTGCAGTATACATAATTATTGTTGAGTAAGTTTAGAAATATCCGTCTTCAGCACTGTTAAAGCATCTTTATTTTGCAGGATTCCGGTGCTCACTAACGATTTTCTCAACTCCAGCAGAGATGTTGATTTTTTTGACTTAACGCATTTCACCTTCAAATCGGCGGCCCGACGATTCGCGAATAGCCTAAGGCCATTTGTGTGATTACAATGATACGCTTTGTGACCGTGGAGATGTCTTTTGTTAGGCCTGTAGGCATGTATATGACCCATTTTTGCACTTTTACAGATGTTTAGATGTTTAGACCGTCGTTTAATGATGTATTGTTCGTGCTACTACGCTTATATAACTTATTTACCTTTTTAACACTTGGCTGCACCTGTAATTGGGATACATCCTGTTGGTGTTTACGCAAATACAAATACAAATACAAATACCTAATGCCTTTTAAGGCATACAGAGGGATTCATAAAAATGTGATATCGAGGAGCCAATGGGAGATAAATATGCTCTTATTCTCTACCAATATGGTCTGATTTGTCTACTACAGCCATGTGGGTGCTTTATCTCAGGGATTTTCCAATACAAATGAGCATATACATAACCAGGGGGAGGTAAAGGGTTGCATCAACGGAAAAATTAAAGCCCGCCAGTGGGAACAAACTGAAACGTTTACCAAAGAACAATTGGGACGCATATATTATTCAGCACAGCCATCTGACAATGTATCTATTCATTTTTATTGGCAAATCCCTGGAAGCACCCACAAGTTAGTGAGCTGTGACATCGGGAGACAACCACATCAAAGCAATCAGCAGTGAGGGCGCCCTGTAACGCGAAATATATCTCCGCCTCACAGAATTCAGCTGTGAGGGCGCCCTCAGAATAAGGTGACATCTATATCGCCGTCACAGGAATGGGCTGAGAGGCTGCCCATAAATTAATGCGACATCCACCTTAGCATCACAGAGATCAGCAGCGAAGGAGTCATCAAACACGTTATATGTTTAAACTATCGACACCCATATCCAAGATCAGCCAAATTGATCTACATAAAACAAGGATTAAAAGATGTCCCTAGACAGAAAACCACCAATGTATTTATGAAGCCCCAGACAGGATCCAAACAATAACTCAGTCTTTTAATTACACAATCTTTTATTCCAATATCAAAGGATAATAATGTATTAAGGAGCAGGGCTCTGGTTACCGAATCAAAGCATAGCCTTAACATCGACTTCTAATGCAGAAATAAGAGAGAAATGATAATGTTAGAGAAATTGAAGGTATCATAACGCAGCTCAGAGCTATAGGGACCTAATCGCAGTTGTAAAACTGTACCTGGCTAAGTTTTCTTACTATTCGTGCAAGGAAGTATTTCTTCTGTTTTTGAGAAGAGATCAACTATTAATGTTAATGACTTGGCATTAGATCTGAAGATAAAATTTGCCATGCATACCTTAGCTCAGATTTACTTGTGTACAATCAAAACCACAAAATGTCGCGGAACTAGAGAGAAAAGTTTCAATGAGTATGTATTTCTACCGGTACATTGCCAGCTCAAATATTGCAAAAATCTGCCTGCACTCCTAAGCAGGGTTGGAAATGCCTGTGGTGTTACTGAGCTCTTCTTGGGTGTCTTTGGCATCGAATCAATCGCTGAGTCGGTGAGGGCAAAGTGACAGGCATTGCACCAGCACCTCATATGAGTAATCACATGTATAACATTACTGACCGGTCGTCGGAGACGAGCTGCAGCGTGTTTTACCTGGAGCTCGGCTAGATTTCGGTATTTATGAGCCGAGCGGGCGGGTGCGCCGATCACTTACTCAGCCCTGATAACAGGCAGTGTCCAGAGACTGCTCACGATAAAAAACAGAGCCAGACCAGCACTCCATCATACCGTAGAAGCATACGCCTCTCGGGAATCCAGGCCACTGCCATCCCAGCCGCTGGCTGCTACGCAGTACCCCGTGCATTTTCACGGGCTTCCTTCCTCTTTCGGACCATACCTCTCTCTCTCTCTGTCTCTCTCTCTCTCTCTCTCTCTCTCTCTCTCTCTCTCTCTCTCTATTTATACTTGTTGTCTCTTGTCCTGTGCCTTGCCTTGTGTCCTTTTTAGTCATACAGCATATTGAATGATGCTTTTATTTTTTACCTATTGCTTAGTACTAGGTTGAGAAAACAACTTAGAACAAGATGAGGACAGATCACAGATCTTTATAATTGTTAGGAGAAATTGCAGAAGTCAGTGCATCGAAAGCATCGAGTGGTAGCCTTCAAATAACTTTGATAGTTACGGGAATCCTTGGACGTAGATATTCAGATAAATATTGCAAACCTTGGTCCCTCCTTTTTATTCAGTTCCTGCTTAGTTGATGTTCGCACAGGTCTTAAGCTATCTTTAGTAAACGTTTATTTTAGCATCATATTGGTCAAATATCAACTTACACTTGTTTCAGTTGGGTATGTTACATTTCGATGTCAAAATCTGATAATTATAAAGTATTATATTGCTATAAAGTCTGATAATACGCATGCGGGACTGCTTTGACTTTTGCTGACTACAATATAACAGAAAATAATTGGTCGATTAATTCGACCTGTTTTAGTACGCGGTCTACTTAATACACTGTTAAAGTCAGCAACTACTTTGCCTGCGCCTTTGCTTCTAGCTTTCCCCTAGGGATTGACCCTCAGGACAGGGAGGGGGGGTGTCGGTCAGGTGAAGGTGGCGGATGACACCGCACTGGTGCGGGCTCACCAATCGATGCGGCAGAGATCCCTGCTTCCTGTAGCGATGTATCAGAATGCTTCAAAGCAATTTCCATATGCCCCAGAACTAGTTAGAACTCTAAAACTTATCTCATTCACAACGTCTGGGGAAGCAATCTTCGGCTGCAGATATTACTGCCGTATGTTTCCCACCTAAGAGCGCGCCACTGACGCCGCTTAAACTTCGGCGAAAGTTAGTAACTCGATTCTGACCTGAGCAGTTTTGGTCCACGGGAACACCTTCCACGAATTGTAACACATGTGAGCAGTTTTGCTCAAGCTTTATGGAAGAAACTTGCTCTTTAACACCTGCCCCTTAGGGCCTGCGGGCCACCATCGCCATGGAGGGGGTGTTCAAACATCCCCCTCGAGCTCAGCTCCTATACGGGATAGCAAAAAAACGTGACAGCTGGTGAAAGGCCCATACAAATTCATGAAGAAACTACAGTTGTCACTTTTTGGCTCAGGTAAATATTGAGGTCATGATAGATAAAAGAATTTGGCATGTTAGAGAAGAGTTTCGGAACCATAGCGCCTGACAGAGTTGTGTTAGAATCATTTTTAGACTCCATTCGATTTCTCTCGTTACGGCAAATCGAAGTATGTATAATATGACTATACCAGATTAAAAAAAAAATGGCCTGATCCAAGGTCAAGGACCTGTCAAGGTCACTATCTGGTCTAGCATAGTAGATATGCACATCAATTTACTCGAAATAACAATCTAAACGTAATGGTATCAAAATAAAGTTTTACCATCATTTCCTGCGACGTTATTGACCCAAGTCTGAAAATCTGGTAAGTAGCCCAGATGACCTCTCAGAGGTCACAGGCAAAAAATTGGAACATGAATCTGAAAATGGGCCCAGGATACTATGATTTGGAGAATATGAAGGTATTCTCAAACGTATCTACACAAACATAGCCCAATTACTGTTTTCCCCATGAATTTCCAATGGAGAGGATGGCCTACATGACCTTCCTATGGCCCTTACATGACCTTTGGTTCCTGATACTGGACATCCCGTCACCATAAGCCTGTGTATTCGGTAACCTTTCCATATGATGCACATACAGATCAAAAGAACGAGCTTGCAGTTACTGCTGCCCCTCTAAATATGTTGATGTTAGGTCACCTAACCTGAACTATTGAGATGACCCGAGATGATCATTTTGGTAATATTTACAGGAAAGACCTGGTGTTAGGTATACCAAATACAGAGGTGCCGTGCTCTGCCGATTTCGTCTATCCTTCGTGAAGGTTGCAGGAAAGCCGTTACCCCCACGCCTCCCCGCCTCCACTACATGTGCGTGTTGAAATGAATTGTATAGCCAAGTAGCCTAAAAACGAGTAACCGTGAGGTTTTCAATTTTCAACCCAACAAAAGCATGTGACAGAAAGCAGGCTCTTTTTTAATTTGACCCGAATTCCCTTATTTTCTGCTGCAATGCTTCAGAGTATGCATGCAAATCTACAAAACTTTGTCACCGCTTTCTCTATCAAATGGTCCATTTTACGCAAATTCAAGTCTGTGGGAGCGTTTTGGTGCTATTTTGGAGCCCGATCGGAGCCGGGCGGGCGCTGCATCAGTGACACCTTATCCAACATCGGCGTCAATCTCCGGGGCAATATGTTCCGGTGGCTGTGGGGCGACTGTGGAAGATATGCCCCCGGCTGCAGCGGCTGACGTACAACAATGGCTGGCGATGTGTCTGTGGCTGAGGCAGCCGGAGGTCACAAAACCCAGCCTGCTGACCTGGCTGAAGAAATCTCGGGGATCCAGAGGGTTTCGTATTTTCAGAACTGATACTGCTGTCCATTGAAGTGTTTATAATCGCTTCAATGTGACGAGTTAGCACACTCTGGTGCTTAACCTACTCCTTCATTGCGTTGGGGATCATCAATCTTTCTCTCGTGCAACTCCATAGCTGTTTTTTTGGAGAAAATGTATTTTATCGGGGTCAAATTTGACTCCACTGGCGGAAAATAAACTTTTCGGGCCTTTGGAAGCAGCAAAAACTGTATTTTTCCTAAACAAATGCCTCAACACGATCCTGGGCGTGCAGATTCCTCATAACCAGATGCATTTCGAACACGAGTGTTTTAGAACGAGTTTTGGTAGCTAGAGGATGTTGTTTTTCACCTCTCGTCTGAACAGCAGAGCCTCTCAACGGCTGGAGCGAGTTGCACCAGCATGCAGATGATTCCCTCTCGTGACCCCACCGGTAAGGCAGGGATGACGCGGAAGATCGCTACCCAAGCGGCGCCGGATGAATGGCAAACGGAAGTGATCTGTTAGCAGCACTATGGTGGGAACGCTTTCCGGACTTTCCTGACAGGAGAGAGAGAGAGAGAGAGAGAAAGAGAGAGAGAGAGAGAGAGAGAGAGAGAGAGAGAGAGAGAGAGAGAGAGAGAGAGAGAGAGAGAGACAGAGAGAGAGAGAGAGAGACAGAGAGAGACAGAGACAGAGACAGAGACAGAGAGAGAGAGAGAGAGAGAGAGAGAGAGAGAGAGAGAGAGAGAGAGAGAGAGCAACCCCTGTGCTAGTTGCAGGAACACGTGGAGTCCATATCTTCGATGCAGTAATGCGAAGCGTTGAATGTGAAAACCTGGATAGCGACCTGTGCCATTCAATTACACGGTGGAATGTCTCGGCGGAAATTTGGTAATACATTGCCATTATTGCTTTCCCTATGTTTTGAAATAAAAATAACAGTCGCTTGAAGCCGAACTCCCACCATTTCACGCTAGACCTCAACCAGCCTCAGTTGATCGACTGGACAAATACGTGACGAGCAAAACCAGGTCACGGCAACCGAGCGAAAAACATTTTCTCAGAAAACTGGTCTGAGTTGACTCACGCGCATCGGGAAAAATGAGGAAAGCGACGTCTGTTTGCAAACAAAATCACCGAGCTCTTAAAGTTTGGGATGAAAATTGAGTTTTGGAAATGTGTAGTCAATAATTCTTGCTGGCAGAAGAAACATACATGCGCTTGTTTTCTGTACTACATACGCATGAGCTTTTCGAACAAAATGAATTATTGAGGGAACCACCTCATATCTATAGCCTTTCTACCCTAGATTTACATTGGAGTAGCCCATATATAATGATTTATAATGACTCATATGATTTTTCCACTTCAATTGGCACATCAAATTTGTAGTGTGTTAAAAAACTAGAATCTAAGAAAATGGTAACAAAACCTTACAGTTACCAAAACCATATTTAAGAAAAGCGTACTCTGTTGCTGACATGTTTGACCTAGACCTCTCCTCAGGTCGGCTGCAGGGAGCCCTGCCCACCGTGCACAGGCGACACAGCGTGCCCAGCTGGAGTTCCCATGGTGCTGGATGGCTGCGGGTGCTGCCAGCTCTGCGCACGACAAATCCAGCAGTCCTGCTCTGTGTTACAACCGTGTGATAACGACAAAAATTTGATTTGCGACATCAGCGGTGTTTGCAAAGGTGAGATGGGCACGACTGGAGAAACTGCCTGGCTTAGGTCCAGTGTAAAAGTTTGCACTAAGTGTCTGTCGTGTATCTGACTGTAATTGGGTTGTTATCTTTGTGGGCTGTCATCCTGTATTGACTGTCATCCCAGGAAGAAGAGCTAAAAGCCTTTTCTTGCCTTTATTTATAGCTTCCAACGTGTTCATATGATTTATCTCGCAGAAAGTATCACGGTTAAAACAAGATGAGAATCCGATCCAGGAAGTCCGTTTGTGAACCATGATTTCCAATAGAAATTAGTCGATATCAGAAACTCGGATTATCACGCTCAGTGGAGATGGGTATGGCATAAATGCACAGTGCAAGAGGTCCAAAACTATACCCTGAGATATAAAAAAGCAGCAAGGCTGGGATAGTACTCGTCGGTAGTCTTGTGAGGGCTTTAGTGACCTACATTAAAGTCCATTTTTTACTCAAGCTCATAACTTTAGGTCAAACGAAGTCATAAATGACAAATCTAGACCACGCTGGGGGTCTATTGAGAAAATTGTGATTAAAGTGAAAATGGGTATTGAGTGTCATGGTGCGAGACTTTCCATAAGATGTGTTCTGAAATTTTGGAATCAAGGTCATTCAAGGTCATTTATCGTGCCAGTAATAATATTTTGTTATTAGGGCCACTCCCAACAGGGACACTTGCCCAATTACAGGGAGTATTACGTGGGTGTTTAAGGATCTTCTCCGCCGGGTCAGATCGGACACGTAAGACGGTTTCCCGCCGTGGGGATTGAACCCACGTTAACCCGCGCCCCACCGGGGGTCCGGCGCCACCTTCGCCCCACCGGGGGCCACGATGCCCCCTCTAACTCAAAATAGGGCGTTAGCGCAAACTGAAGTGCAATAGAAAGCTCGCGTGAATTCAGTAAGAATACTTCGCATGTTTTGTGCTCAGGTCAATGGTTGACCTCCAGAGGTCAAATTAGGTCAAGATCGGCTATTTTCACTCAAATATGCAATGATTGAGCAAACTGGGAATAACTCTATGTCATTAGAGCTATTGAGGCCTGGTAAAGTACATTTGATAGCAAATTGCCAGTACTTTTTCCGCTATGTGGAACGTAAAGACCTCCCGCCAGTGGTTTGACCGCCAGAGGTCACCTCGTGACCTAATATGACCTGAGGTCACGAAAGGTCAAAGGACCTGCCGTATATCAAATGAAAGCCAGTGACCAGACAAACACGATGGTGTTTGTTTCACCGCTCTAGCTCAATTAGGTCAAAAGTTATTGTCAAAATACTGTTTTTGACCTCTGGTGACCTTGGATGACATTGGAAAAGTCAAAGGGCAAATATGACCCCTGGGATCCGTGAAAGGGTGTCCAAAAACGTTGTTCTGAGCAGTCTGAGTATTTGCAATCATTTTTGTGGCTTTTATATCATGAAATAGCTTTTCCCCATGCTTTTCCAATGGGAGAGGTCGCCTCGTGACCTGACCTCAGGCACGAAATCGAAAAACCCGGATATACACCTTGTAGACCCTGGAGGGTTCATGAAGTGTAGGAAGTTTCAAATCGATCGACTTTGAAATGTAGCTCTTACAGAGCCTAAAGGTGAAGTGAGGTGACCTTGGTTGACCTCGTCTGGTGACCTGACCTTGGGTGACCCGGGTAAAAAATTTCAGGGATGATGGAAAATGATGCAGTGAGAGGTAGAGCCCTCAACCGCGGTGCTGCGCCTCGTCGTTTTTCTGCTATCCCGAAAAACCTTAGGGGGCCATCGATGGCCCCCGGTGGGGCGAGGGTTAACCCATGCTATCCGATCTGAAGGTGGGCAAATAAGCCACTAGGCCACTCCGGCCCCCATGGCTTCACCATGACCATGAACGTACCGATGCATTTTTGTGTTCATTAATTTTCTCAAGCATAGCTAGGTAGCGCTTTTCTGCTGTTTAATGTTCTCTAGCCATCTTGAAAAGAGAGGAGGACGGGGAGGGGCGCTTTAGGAACCACCTCTACCACGCATGCTAACCAAAAAAAATTGAGATTTGAAAGGAAATTGGGCGCTTTTGTGCTGGCATGGGAAGATAACTACTGCATTTTGCTTTTTTGGAAAGCCGTGGATATTTTATATCCAAAACCTGCATCAGCTCTATACCGTCGAAAGCTCTCATAATCTCTAGAACTAGAACCAAACTGATATTTTAGGTTATTGATTGTATGCACGTCACCAAACAGCTTTTTTCACGGAGCTTATTCTACCGCAGGCCAGAATGACACGTGCGAAGTTGCCGACAGCACCTACAAGAACGGGCAGACATTTCTCCTGGACTGCCGCACCCAATGTACTTGTCAGGTAAGTGGTGATGGAGACCAGCCCACAATCTGTTCCAGTGCTCCCGCATCTGGCCTCCCGTTTATACTTACCATAGGCGCAGGAAAGGTAAAATTATTGGAAAGCAGGGAGGGGAGGGGGATACTGGGGATAAATGTATCCAAGTCAGGGATCCATGACGGTATTTTGTTTCGGTGCTTTTTCGTCACTTGTGAGCACTATAGTTTATTTTACTTTACGGGATCTGTGAGTATGACACTAACCGGCGAGTCAATGTGCTTGGACAGAAAGTGATTTTTGCACTTATGGTATACTTTTTCCGTACCGTTTGAATGTTTTCAAATTCTCTCGAGTGCTCCGTGAAGGTAAGTACTTACGCAAAAAAATCACGAATTTATGCAGACGAGCCGGGAAAACCATGCGTCATAACATTGTGCGAGCTTTCAAAGATTTCCACCTCTTTCGTACTATAGGGCATATTATTAAAGACGACAAACATTTCCTCTAGCATGCCTCTTTTATACATGTAAAGAATATGCAGATATTTTAGACATTTTTCAACGATAAATACGACCTACGCTGGCTGGAACTGGACGCTGCGGATTTCAACTCAATATTTCCAAATATCTCAGTTCGAGACCATGGTTTGAAATATGGCACTGGTACTCCGGCCTGAAATATTGGACTGGGACTCTGGTCTGAAACATTAACTATTCAAAAGCCTATAAAGAATTTCCCAATCACTGAGAACAACTAACGAGACCACTAAGGGGCTGTTCATGAATTATGTTACCCGCTGAGGGGGACGAGGTGGGAGAGGTTGGTCGAAAAGTGACGTGGTATGACACGGAGTGGGCTTTTCTGGCGGAAATTTTTCGTTGTTGTGGTCTTTATCGAGTTTTTTTCAGGAAATGTGGATCTGCATAGAAGTAGAAATGAGACCTGAAGTGATGACTTTTCTTTCAGTGAGGCAGTAAGTTTGAAAATTATATCATAAGTTTGATGCAACAAAACTTCGTTATTTTATAATCATATAATTTCAGCGTCTAAATATCATATATCAAATGATGCTAGCTGATGAGACATGGGGGTTCGATGGCTTCGGCCCAAAAACGACGCCATGACTTGGAGTGGAGGGGGGAAGGCACACCCAAAAGTGACTCCAAGACGTGAGGAGGGCGGTTGAAAACCGCTCCAAGAAGTGACGTCATTTGTGAACAGACCTTAATGATTGTGACCTGTGAATTCATGAAAAATAATGTTTTGAAAATAAGAAGATATGATAAATTATAGAAAAACACAAATGACTGTGGGAGAGAAAATCTTGCAAGGCGTTTATCATATTAAATCATTAGGGCTATCGTCAAGAAACAGATTTGCTCAATCACAGGTAATATTGGCTATGTGCTTATGGAATCTCTACTCTGGACCAAATGGAACACGGAAGGAAATTTTCCGCCGTGGGCATTGAACCCACGTTAATCCCCAAAATCCCACTCTGGAGACAGCAATGAAGTTACTAAACCACCCGGTTCCATCATTCTCATTCCTTAGGTGAACCCATGCTATAGCTTTGTATCTGTACATATCTACAATTATTTTCATTCTCAGATGTCAAGCTTCAAAGCATGGGGTGACCTCGTCACACATACCTAGAGGTTTTAGAATGTTTTTACTGAAATTGTACGCGATGAATTAAGCGGTGCCCAGTATCTTGTATTTCTTACGCTTGGCACCTTAGTACTTGCACTATGGAAGCTTCAACACACCTGATTTATTTAGGGCACCATTGGAAATTGGCTCTCAGGTTTGCAGGCCTTACATCCACAGTACTGTGCTGGAACAAGACAACAGAAAGTAGATTGAGGCCTAGAAAAAATCGTGAAAATAAGATATCTGGGGACTGATACAGCCAAAATTAAGTGAATGAAGCAGCTATATAATCTTTCTTTTGATTGACTAGTTGAGTCTTTAAAAATTACCTCAGGGTCATAAGAAGCAGCATTGCCTTTAACATGTAAAATCACTCGTAAAAATATTTCCCAGTAGAGGTCCCACTGAAGTTTCTGAGGCGGCGAATGGAAGGTGGATTAAAGGGGGCTAAAACTTTCTTGAAATGCAAGAAAAGCAGAAAAAGCATAGTTATGACCCTGTTTCAGTTAACCCGCGCCCCACCGGGGGTCCGGCGCCACCTTCGCCCCACGGGGGCCATCGATGACCCCCTCTAACTCCGAAAATATGGGCGTTAGCGCAAATCTGCAAAGTGCAATAGAAAGCTCGCGTGAATTCAGTAAGAAATTACTTCGCATGTTTTAGTGCTCAGGTCAATGGTTTGACCTCCAGAGGTCAAATTAGGTCAAGATCGGCTATTTTCACTCAAATATGCAATGATTAAGCAAACTGGGCATAACTCTTATGTCATTAGAGCTATTGAGGCCTGGTAAAGTACATTTGATAGCAAATTGCCAGTACTTTTTCCGCTATGTGGAACGTAAAGACCTCCCGCCAGTGGTTTGACCTCCAGAGGTCACCTCGTGACCTAATATGACCTGAGGTCACGAAAGGTCAAAAAGTGACCTTGCCGTATATGAAATGAAAGCCAGTGACAAGACAAACACGATGGTGTTTGTTTCACCGCTCTAGCTCAATTAGGTCAAAAGTTATTGTCAAAATACTGTTTTTGACCTCTGGTGACCTTGGATGACCTTGGAAAAGTCAAAGGGCAAATATGACCCCTGGGATCCGTGAAAGGGTGTCCAAAAACGTTGTTCTGAGCAGTCTGAGTATTTGCAATAATTTTTGTGGCTTCTATATCATGAAATAGCTTTTCCCCATGCTTTTCCAATGGGTGAGGTCGCCTCGTGACCTGACCTCAGGGCACGAAATCGAAAAATCCCGGATATACACCTTGTAGACCCTAGAGAGGTCATGAAGTGTAGGAAGTTTCAAATCGATCGACTTCGAAATGTAGCTCTTAAAGAGCTCTAAAGGTGAAGTGAGGTGACCTTGGTTGACCTCGTCTGGTGACCTGACCTTGGGTGACCTGGGGTAAAAATTTCAGGGATGATGGGAAAATGATGCAGTGAGAGGTGGAGCCCTCAACCGCGGTGCTGCGCCCCGTCGTTTTTCTGCTATCCCGGAAAAACCTTAGGGGGGCCATCGATGGCCCCCCGGTGGGGCGAGGGTTAAGTCAAACAAGTGAACAAGCTAAAATGTCCCTATCCAGAACTGTTGAAACAAAGCAGAGCCTCAGCAGCCATTGCGAAAGTGAGACATTTCTGGTGGAGGAGGTTTTCTGTTTAAGTCGTGCATGTGTTCAAGCCTTGTGGTGCCTACGTGGTAACCGCGCCCCATCTTTAGGAAAATTAATTACATAGACATGAATTTAACAGAGACGTTTATATGCCTCCCGATGCAACCTTTCTTTGTACATAAAGGTTGGCAAGACTGAAGTCAGCTAAGCCGAGATGTATGTACTATTAGCTTCATGCGCTAAATGTTTGTTGTAACAGTACAATTTTGGAGAGACACTGCAAAATTTTCAGCAGAAAAAACGCAGACAACACTAAGAGTGTACGTACTTCGACATGTTTAAGCTATTCTTATCGAAAGACCCAAAAATCCTGCACGATTGATAAACATGACGTTTCTTTGACTAATTCATGTCACGCCATTTGCTTAAGAAGAAATCTGCAAGACCTTCGAAAGCTCCGCATAAAATCAATATTTAAATGGTGCCATCATTAAGCATCATATCTATAACCACGTTCCAGTTCATTAACATTACACATAATAAATAGAACTTCTCTAAATTTTGTTCTGTTTAATCTTGCCACTGTTCATTGTCTCTCCCAGGTTTTTTCTCATTTTTACAGTGTGAAACTATTATTTATATTCCTGAGCAAGGCCGTAGAGCATCTCTGTATCTCTGTATCTCTGTATATGTATTCATCACCAACAGGCACATACCCAATTATAGGTGAAGTCAATGAAAGATAAAAATGACATTAATCAGACGTTGATAAGATGTTTGAAGACCTGCTTCTTTGAATCCTGTATGCAAAATCACTGAGATTTTCGGATTTTCCCTGTTGTATTAATTATGAGGATTCTGATGAAGAGCGGTGCACAAATATGCATTCTCAGTGCCTTAGACCGATATTGCATCCAGGATTCGAGGAGATAAGCGAGGTTAATAAGAAATATTTTCAATTTATAATCATGTTCTTCGCTTCAGCATTGCGAAATCTACCAACTTGAGTAACAGACGTGGTTAAATTCACCATTGTGAACTGCGGGAGGGTGAAGGTACTCGCTTGCGTCTAGAAGCCTCCGGGGTCAGTCAGGCGTTCATTTTCTGAATACACTCCAAATATGAACTTTATGTAGTTAATTGCCCGCAAAATTAATTAAAATTCAGCGGCAGGAAGTCATACGATTCCGTGTGATTTGAAATCCAGTACTACCTAAGCGGTCAGAACACTCGATCACAACCTATGCTTTGGAATGAGAGAGAACCACAAAACCCTCGATTTCAGTTATATTCTATGGGTTCCTGGGGACGTATGATTTGGCATACTCCCGCACCGAAAGGTTCAGTGCTTCTGGAAATTTAAACATTAAACGGGATCGACAAATCTTCCTCATTTGAAAGAAGTAGAAGCAGCTGCTCGCACTTCCCAGAGTTCATCCAATCGAAGTGCGGCTGCGTTCTGTCCCCTTGACGACGTTTTTCGCCTGAGGCTACGGAGGTGGAACCTCGGACAGTGGCCTCACTCTTGACCTTTGCCCAATACACTTTAATACGGCATCTACCTCATTGTTGCAAAAGTAGGCAGCTGTACCTGGTCGAAATATGTCACTATGTGCCTATCAGGTATTGGGCACTCCTTCACGTAAATGCGTCAACTAAGCAGATTACAGAGACTGACCAGTGCATATCATTTGCCGTCAACGTGTTAAACTGTTCGTGCATTGTTGGCTCTGCGAAATAGCTAAGCCATCTCTGCATTTTTCAAACCAAACTTGGTGATCTCTTAATTCGCTTGTGATCGATTTTCGTTTAGTATGAGCCGAACACACTTTTCGACAAGCCATTTCAAACGTCATTTTCAATAATATCGTAACCGTTCTATTGTCAGGAGCGGGACTCGACCCACCCCTCAGGTGTTCCAGCCTATTCATCTCCAAAACAGTCTGCGGTAGGATTTTGAAAATTCATGAATTTCCCTAAAACTAAATTGGGCATATGCCTTGACAGTTTTGACATCTTATCTTTACCAGGGGCGGTGTTATGCGGAGACCCCGACCCCACCAACCGAACGAGCAACTCCCACAATGAAGGGTTAATTTAGAAGCCAAAGTTTAACGTCCCACAAAGCACAGGGACTCGATAGCTCTCGGGGGCACGGTAGTGGAGTGGCCAGCGTAGCTGGCTTCCATTCAGCCGACCCGGATTCAAGGCCCGGCGGCTTCCCTGAACAAAGAGCAAGCTGGCTCCCGAGAAACCCTTCCAACAGGGAAAGAGGTGGCGACGCCATATGACCCTGGCAGTTGGTGCGTCGATAAGCCTCAAAAAGTATTATTACTCGATAGTTCTCCTACATTTTCATATAATTTTTGGACAAAGGTGGTTACAGAAGCTTAAAATTGAGGCTTTTTGTCCTTGGATTGTTCTCTTGCAGAATTTATGGACTGTTTACAGGACAATCGCGAACAAAAATATCACACCATACTCCCAACCCCAAATTATATGATAACAATGCGCGAGAGACGTGCTCAGGTATCGCAACTGAGGAGGTTTCCTGGACGTTCAAGAATTTTTTAACATATAAAGTGTCATGGGTTGGAAAAAATCAAAGATTGAGTTGACAAAAATAATCCATAAGCAAATACTTCAGGAAAAACATTTCAAATCCCTCTTCCCGAGCGTGGCATGGGTGGATAAAGTTTGGGCAAAAAGACAATTATAAATAGCTGAGGAACATATGGACAAGCCTTTTAAACATTCACAATATGCACCATGGCCCACTATTCTGCTTTCCTGCATCCACCTCTGATGATTATTTTACATAGCACTATTTATCTAAATGTCAAAGATGTCACGCAGTGTCGGAAATTTGCTAGTATATGCAATACAAGCCTGGTAAAATAAAAGAAGAAGAATAAATATATATATATATATAAATATATATATATATATATATATATATATATACCACACTAAATAATTCTGCCCTGGAACCACCATTGAATTCATATATTTTATATCACTGAAAGATGCCACAATTTTGCATAAATCCTTTGCCAAAACTACTGGTTTTGGCAAAATCCAGTATTTTGTTGTTCTAAACGGAGCTCAGCACGACAGAAATCAATTCAAATTTGCTTTTTTAATTGAACGGGTAGATTTTGAGATATAAGGGGGCCGAACCCGCACCCTGACAGAAATAGGGGTAGAACCAGGAGCCTGACTGGAATAGGATTAATATTCCTATCGTTCAGCTCAGGTATTCAGATCAGGGGTAAAAATACCGCTGAAATCGACAAACGAAACTTGTAGGTCTCCTGTGATCTTTCACCAAGCTAACAAGGAATAAGGAAAACAAAAAGTGAATACCTTCATGCCTTCACCTACAGTTACCCATTGCCATTTTATTGATTGGGTCTTGATACAAACCCGCTTCCGCCAGGTTCCTCGATGGATGACCCAAACGGCTCGAATGCAATCTTTCAAACGAAAAACCTCTCTTGACTGCTGTTGCCAGTCTGCAATGGCCTTGTCTAAGAATCTATATTCATTTCCTTAGCTGGATGATGTTAAATTTACTAATTTACTAGAATACAATTAAACTTATTATTTACACATACCGTTGTGTAGTCACAGGGCGGAGGGCTTTTGGCCATGCCCCAAATTTTGGCCGATACTGTATCAGATTTGGTCCTTAACGGGTCACATGAGTTTTCATTTGTACATAGATGATTTGTTTCTCAAATGTATTCTCTCTTCTCTAATGTACCTCCCTTTGACACTCACAGATAGTTTTAGTGGGTAGGGGACAGATTTTCCTGGAACTATTCACGCCTGCTTTGCATACACTTAGCAGCAAGAAGAGACGTTTCTTTACAAACTTCTATAAAAAATCCTCGAAGTTATTTCAGGCTGTGGCATGCCTCTTTGAATCACTCGCACTATTTTAGGTCGCTGCTTGTAGCGATTAAAATCGTGTTGGCTGGATACGTGCGTCTTTGAACAACTCGGAGCAGTCTGTTTGAAGTATCTGATATGGCAGTGCGTCAAAAGAAAATCCAGTCAAACACGCAGCCTCAGAACGTTTAATTTTGTGCAAGGGTCACCCCAGATATGATCAAAGATGTCCCAAGAAGTTCCTTAGTTGTTGCGTCGGCAGAGAACTAAGCTATGTGACCTCACACTGTTTGAACTTAAAAGACTGCATCGAAACAAGATATCCGGAATTTCATAATTGAAAATTATTTAAAGCGCGTAATTCTTATCGTCCCTAGAGAGGCGATGATATTGACCAGGTGCTTCGCAGGGATGAGAGAGTACTCAAGCCCAGGAGCTCATACGCGTTCGCAGCAGGCGTGGGTTGACAAACAAACATTTTACCCAGTATTAATCAACCTTTTACCGCTTCTCTACACGGGTCGAGTCAAGCGCGGATGCTCACAATAAAGACGATGAAAAATAAGATTATTGTTCTCTAGATGGTTCTGTTAGAATTTTGAAGACGGCACAGCCATCTTACCAATATATAACGTTGAGGTATTATTGTTGATTGCACTAGCTTCAAACAAACATACCATGCTATTATTTAGATGAGTAGAGTAGCCTATGATCATAATAGAAAGATCTACTTAATATTTGAGTAACACAGTTGCAAAAAAAACTTCTATGCCAGGTATATTCTACAACAATACTGATATTGGCATAAGCGCCATATTTAACTTAAACAAATTTGGCAAAGAACTGGGTTGAACATATTATACGACCGTAATTTGTTGCATTTCTTACGATGTAATGAGCAGGAGGCTGTCTCTCATTGGGTATAACTTTTATGGCATGCTATTTTTGACATTTTTACCCAGCGGCGGTGCTCGATTGTCCCCTCTGGCATAGAAAAAACCGTTCGGGACGGAAGGAAGTCATCTATAATGGACGATAAGCAGAGGCATGATAAGTTTTTAAGGAGCTTGAATATGTTGACTGGATCTGTTTATTTAGATATTTGTTTATATGTGCACGCATAACAAAACATTGAAACAAACATGAAACTGGTTTACTACTCAGTCAGTACCTCACTCATGCGTCTAATGCGGATGGCTTTTAAATATATATATTATCAATGGGGTCTTAGCTCGCAAGTCACGATATATTACAACAATACATGGAACATTTAGAGACAAAAACGATACGATTTCGAAGGATTTGTAAACTCTGAATTTCCCAAATGCCGGGCTGGATTAATTGGACCGAGAAAAATACTCAACGGCTCCTGCATTACTCATTCCTGCTTTGTATTTTCTGCAAAAGCAGCTTAAGCAAGTCATTATCAAGCTGAACGTGTTCATGTATCGGTTTCAACCATGCATAGATGCAGTTCACATGCAAGGAGCCTCCGTGGCGCAATTGGTTAGCGCGTTCGGCTGTTAACCGAAAGGTTGGTGGTTCGAGCCCACCCGGGGGCGGAATTTTCTCAAAAGCTCAGGTGGTTGATAGAAAAAAGTTAATTTGGGCGATGCGAAGTGAAAAGGCAATTGCAATGTCGGCAACTGGATGATGAGGCCAGTTATCTCAACAGTATACACGAAGGTACGCTTTTACGCTGTTGAGGTACACGAAGGAGCAGGCGGATACAATATGTCAACGGCTTGCTTGAGTCATTGGCTTCGTCACTCAAGTGGGCAGATGGAGTGGGCTGACGCCACTCTCTGGCCAGAGCTCTGAGCTTTCAGTAGAGAGGGTATCTACCGAGCACTCTCCGTGTCTGGTGCTTGAGCACCCTCAGGGACTGGCTTCAGCTAATGTTTCCTTTGTATTCAAAACGTCTAGGTGAGCAAAGCATTGTCTTGTTCAGACGCCCCCGGGTGGGCTCGAACCACCAACCTTTCGGTTAACAGCCGAACGCGCTAACCAATTGCGCCATGGAGGCCACAGGCGAAACCGATAATATGTATATTTTAAGAAATAAAAGCTACCCTGTAAGATAAAACAAATCAGCGCAAAATAGGTAAAGAAATATAAAAGACTAAAAAAGTCTAGGGCCGAAAAAGGCAAGCTAAAATGCCGAAAACCCTTTCTGAAAACCTAAGACAACCAAAACGACTAAGACAACGCAAGAGCCGAGAGAGGTAAAAGCACGAAGAAAGTTTTTGTTTCGGCCGTGGATCATTGTCAGGCGAAGTGTGTGGTTTTCTTTCACTGTCTTGTCATTCCTTTAGGGTCTTAGGACTCCCTCGTAGGTATCAGAAAAATCCTGCGAAAAGAAATGCAAATCTAAATCCACAATGCTGTGACAAAGCAGGATTTAAATACAATCCTAAATCCTCCTTTATGAAAATATTTCAAATATAATTTATTTATTTATTTATTTATTTATTCATCGTTGATGAGCAACAGGTAAACCCCAATTACAGCTCAAGTCACGCTGGTAAAACACACATATTTACAAAACAAAATAAAAGAGATGATGTAAATAAGCGCTTAAATGACCGATGCTCATGTAACCCTTAGTGGGCGACCAATATCACAGCATGCATGAACTTAAAATATCCGATGAGGTGGACATGGCATACACGAATGACTAAAATGTATTGTATGCCAATAATAAACGGCCATGGTCTAGATGTAAATAATCGACATTCTTAAATATAGGCATGCTGATATTCTTAACTGATTTGTTAACTTTGTGCGGCTGATGGCACTCTACCTTTTTCAGACTTTTTGAGGGTGTTTACAATTCAGATTAATTTATATGTTTATACCTTAGGCGGGCATTCAACTTGATAGAGACTCACTTACTTTTTAAAAAGTGCCCAAAAATCTAAAGTCGAATCTGACATTCTAAGCGATCTGACATTTGATTGACCTTTCGCAGCAAGATTCAACCTCTCTTTTGCTTGGCTCAGTCAAACAGTGACACGGAGTGAACATTTAGCCCTTATGCCTGCATAAATCCCGCTGAAAATGCTCAAAATAAATCACCCTCATCTGATGTTTATAGAAGATAAACAGCATTCATAGCTCAGGTAATTCTTCCACAAATTTTCCAGCTGGATCCTTCAATTTGGAAGAAAGCCAGCTGGGACGCTAAATGACGTGTCTTGTTCACGCAACCGAAGTCCCTATAAATAATAAGGACCAGGGTGCCAACTATCCGATTAGATGTGTCCAGTGGAGGGATCAATCCAGGGAGGCCAGTCCAGCCATGCCTTCTTACCAGGCTAGATGTTGGTCACTTTTGATTGGTTGTTTATTGGATGTTTTTGGTCAGAAGCAGATCCGAACACACTTTTGTAGGAAGGAGGGGAACACTGAGCTTTTTCATAAAATTTATCAAGAACCACAGTGCTCCCCTCCTTCTTCCTACAAAAGTGTGTTCGGATCTGCTTCTGACCAAAAACATCCAATAAATTATATAAACCAATATAGAATTATTTTTGGTCGCCATAAAAGAGCTATTTTTCTGCCTGGAGTGCACTTGGATGTAATGTGCGCCCCCATGATGATGTCTGCCCCATTGATTTCATACAATACCGGATGTCGAGTCATCACAATTCAATAATATGATATTCGCCCATTTCATTAATATGGCTCTAATTGAATTTAAGGAGCTATTTTTAGCATACCATTTTTTTAAAGAAATATACAGGTGGCGTAATGGCTATAGTGCTTGCTTTCCACGCAGCTGCTCCGGTTTCAAGGCCCAATTGACATAGGCGGATCCAGGGGGGCAAGGGGCACGTGCCCCCCGATCGACCCTCGGCGCCCCCTGAAAGGTCGATGGCGCCCCCTGAAATGTCACTTCCCATTCTCCCCAGGATACGAAAGTCGGCGCCCACCGATAAGATTTGGCGCCCACCTGATAGGTTTTGCTGGTCATAAGTGGCGCCCCCTGGTCCGGGTGGAGCCCCCCCGGGAAGGTGCCACCTCCGATTGGCAATCCTGGATCTACCTATGCCAATTGATTCCCTGATCAAGAATAAATGGCTCAGAATGAATTGTACTCCTCAGAAACCCTTGGGAAAGAATTAGCGACGCCATATAGCATGGGAAGTTGGGTATAGATAAACCCCACATATCATTATAACTATTACACAATTATCACACACCAGCGATGCTACCTGCCTTCTCCTCTGCCTCCTCCTCCCTCCCCGCCCGTGGCAGGGTCAGAGGGTACAGACAGCCAACGGTTTCAGCAGCTAAGCCTTCTTCGGTGCTCCCATCTCGTCGGAAAGGAAAACGGTTTGGAATAAAACCTTGGAGGCACACGTGTCTTCGGGCCCGACTGCCAACAACGTTACTTCCATTAGGGTTGTTTCCGGCTGGCAGCCAACAGCTAACTCGGATCTTCGGCGGCTCTGACAGCCTTTGTTGGCCGTTTCTCTTCTATTTTCTGTTTGAGCTGAAGTTGTTCTGACTGAACAGCGTTGGTTATAGTGCGCTGTTTAGAAAATTAACAGCAGAACGGTAGCTCCCGGTCACGACGCTTTGCCATAGCAAAAATTAGCCAGAGCACCAGAAACTAAGCTGTTAACGGCAAACAGCATTATTTGAAACGTGTTCTCTTTATCTGTCCATTTCAGGGTATGCTGATACGAAATTTTGTCGCTCGGAGATTACTAAAGGTGTCCGATTTTCAAGTGGTTTTTATGTTTTCCGCCCTTACAATGCCCAACAACTGGAAAGTCAGTCTTTGGCGAGTGTAACACAGCTCCACATTCAAGTCCCCCTCTATCTCGGGAAGGACTTAGTGTTAAAAATTGTCCCTGCGTGGCTGAGCAGAGTTTCGTAGAATATATCTACCAATAACCATTTCTTAGCGAAACATCACCTGAGTTGAATTCATAGCACGCAGAATTCCAAAGATGGAATGGTACAACTTGCCTACCTACCTATATTCGATTTCGCCTGGTTATTGTTCTACATATTCTTTCCCAGTTTTCATTAAAACTCTGATCACAAACAGAATCAAACAAACTCGTGTATCCGTCGATGAGGTTATCAGGACATATGGTCTAAACTGGTCCTGGCCGGAGACAGATTTGGCATATGCTTCATCTCCCAAAAATGTCCCTCCCACTGGAGTGTGTCCACAACACATGACGCAGTATCGAAACAAAACCATAAAAACCTGGCTCTGTGCAGTTCTCTATGTGACACAGGCAGCAAAATTTGCGCTCGCTTCTCTGTTCTCACTAGCCTCTGGCGGTGTTCTGACTTAGTGTGGATCATTAGCTGATCTCTCTTGTGTCGACTGAAGTTGTGAGCACGTAGTGGACCGGTTCAGAAAAAATGAGTCGCATATACTGCATGAGTAAAACGCAGAATAATGTCAGCATGAGATATTTACAATTTTGACATATCAATACCGTAACCTCAGCTTTTCTCAAAACTGTATCATGTATTGGCAGAAATAAGCCTACACACCAAAAGCAAAACAAAAACATTCAGTTTATCGCACCCGTTGTAGCACACGGAGAATTCTGATTGGTATTCTGACCAGTTTCCCCGTTCTACAGACCACACACAGGACTACAGCACTCAGCCAGGAACTCAGAACAAACGCACGACACGTTCGCATTACGATCACAGTTCTATGTTGTCTCTAAATAATTGGCATCGACGAAGTCTTCCCTTTGTAAAAACTGGCAATTACGAAAGGGAAAACGAAAGGGAAAGGGAAGATATCTGAAAGGTTCAAAATTGAGGCAGGCTTTCGAAGAAAAATTGATAGTTAGCCATCACCGCCTGGGTTCCGCTCGGACCCAGGTATTCGCAAACAATGCCTTGCCAGTTTAAGTGAGACGCACGTCGGCTTGCATAGCTCTAGGGTATTCAATTTGAAATTTATGACGAAAACTTGGCATCAGGTCAATGAGCTATGACGCCATTTCTAAAACTACTGGGAAATACTGTGCATATGCAGGAAAATGTCGGATTGGAATAAAGAATCATAGATGAAAGGTCCCAAAAATGTTTCTTAGGGTCAAGGTCATTGACCTATGACGTCACAACATTATATATTCCTATCATGTACATTATAACTAGCACTATACTAACCGTTGTGCGCAAAATGAATCTTGACCTTGATCCATGACTTTTGACCTTGACTTTTCCCTTGATATAACACTGAGGTACCGTAATTATAACGTCACAACACAATATGAGTCATAATTTTGCACAGTTGTTGCTCCCAGTGATGGAATTCAGCTGCAGAGCGACCTTAAGGGTCTTCAGAAGCGGTCTATACGCTGGGGCTTAAAACTAAATCCTTCCAAATTCAAATATTTCCCAATGTCCACCAGGCGTGCTCCTGTCCAGATGACATATTACACTGTAGTAACACCTCGCCAGAATCAGTCGACAAAATCTGTGACCTGGGAGTCATTCCGATGTAAAATTGGCATTAGTTCATAATGTGTTTAGCATTGCAAGGCTAATAGGACTCTCGAGCTTTTAATTCATTCATTCTGAACGGCATGTAGAGGAGCTAGTTTAAGAGAAAATATATATTGGCAGCTTATTTTTTCAATAACCAGTCTGTACCAGAATACGTCTGTGTCATCTGGGCGGGGGCAGCCAAATCCCATGCCAATGACGACTGTACTAGAAACGTCTGTGTCATCTGGGCGGGGGCGGCCAAATCCCATGCCAATGACCAATCTGTACTAGATAACGTCTGTGTCATCTGGGCGGGGGCGGCCAAATCCATGCCAATGACCGATCTGTACTAGATAACGTCTGTATCATCTGGGCGGGGACGGCCAAATCCCATGCCAATGACCGACCTGTACTAGAATACGTCTGTGTCATCTGGGCGGGACAGCCAAATCCATGCCAATAACCGATTGTACTAGATAACGTCTGTGTCATCTGGGTGGGGCGGCCAAATCCCATGCCAATGACCGATCTGTACTAGATAACGTCTGTGTCATCTGGGTGGGGCGGCCAAATCCCATGCCAATGACCGATTGTACTAGAATACGTCTGTGTCATCTGGGCGGGGGCAGCCAAATCCTATGCTGAACAAGTGGATCTCATTTCTTATTTGTCTCATTTTTTCAAGTTTCTCATTTAGCAGAATTACAATTGGGACCAACAATCCTTGTCCTAATCTCACATCCTACGTCTAGAAACTTTCAATACACCACCTCTTACTTCGCGTTGATCGCAGCATAATCAGATCTTCGAATTACCGATCGGCGCGCTCATGAGGTCTCTCAACTGTAGGTAAGCAGTCTTTTCCGGCTGCAAACACTTCTCCAGTCACCTTGAAAAATAGGTGGGGAGGGGGCTCAGAGCCCCCCGAAACATTTCCAGTGTGCGCGTTAACGGAGACCTGTCTTATCTGGGAAAAATTTGCAACCAACATGGCGCAAAAGATAATAAAGTTAAGCTTTTGAAGGTAATATCTGCGATGTGACCCCTTTCTTATATTCGCCTAGCCAGGAAATGCGAGAGACCCAGCTTTATTCTCATATTCCACTTCTGGCTCAGCCACTGCAGAAATACGTTTCGCATATTCATAAAAATCCACATCCAGGTCAAGTTAGATCCCGGCAGCAGGATTATAGGCTTTGATGTCTGTATTGCGTTTGGCAACGGCATAAGCTTGCTGAAAACGGAACGCCGCATCAGAAAAGAAACGGCACACTTATACGAGACCAGCATTGAGAGGATCGAGAAGATGGGAAGCGAGCCGAAGAATGGCTCCGTCGCAAACGTTATCGTCCACGACAGCTTTGTTTTGAGTTTTCTGGACTGTCGACAAAAAAGGCAATCGAAGCGCCAGTATCTTTCTGCTGCCAGAGCGATTTGAATGTAGCTCGGTTCTCGATTTTACTCCATCGTAATAGTCTTTGGAAATATATTTCGAAAAACGTGTTTTATAGATGGCATATTCACGCTTACACGTGAAATGTATATATTCACGCTTATAAATGAAAGAGAATAATGAAAACTGCTTCTTAATGTTAGCTTCTACACTTCATATTACATTACACAGGTGGATCCAGGAGGTGACGGCAGGAAACGGCAGCACATCTTTTTATGGTAGAAAGAGTTGTGTACTTTCATTGAAGGAGCTGTAGTAATAATTTATATTTCCCTTAAACACAATATATTTTTGGGGGAAACGGCACCGAAAAACTTGCTGAGTGATCAAATGAAAAGCTGAGATGCTTTTTTGGGATATCAGGCATCTAGGAAATCAAATATGAGACGTTCTTGGATACATATAGTGTCCAAAAAGGTAGGGAAGCTAACTTAACAGGGTAACAAGCAACCCCTCAAAACTAGACCCCCTCGTCCTCGGGAAAATACGCCTCTGATGGTACCCACTCCTCCTTCTGGAAAATCCTTGATCCGTCCTTGCTAAATCAGAAATTATGCTCGGTTGCTCAGGTCAAGACATCCAGTCCTGGCAAATATTCCAAGCACGGTTTGGTATCGGCTTTTCGGAACCACGTTCAGAACCAGTCTGTCTGAGGAGGTGCAATTCCCAGCATGATCAGTAAATTCACTTAGAGGCTTGTTACGCCATAAATTGATGGGACCAGGATCAGACTCATTGTGAATCCTTTCTGGAGACTGTGGGTAACTGTGTTACAATATCGCCCGCCACTTTCGCTTAAGAGTTGGTGGTGATTCGTTTTCCATATGGAATGAACGGGCCGAGCCAGAACAGTGTCATGGAGTTCAATCAATAGTTCTATCTTACTTTGGTGAATACTCAGAAAAGGATGACCTGTGACCTGTTTTGTCAAACTGATCTCTTAAAGTTCTCACACCAGAATTCAAATGCCAAAATGTCAATCTGGGAAGATGGTACGTTATTTATTCATAGCTCAGGTGAAACAGATAATCATGATTTTCTGTAATAGCTTTAGTGTTTTAATAGAGAGCAATAGAAGTGAATTATCGGAGTATTTAATATCTATTAGAAGAATATGGCACCTTCATAAGATTTGAACCCAGGGATCTAAAATCAATCACGTAAGGCGTACCGAAAACCTCTTGGTTTCATAATCTGTTTATCGAATAACTCAAGCTTTTACAGAGCAATTGCACTTCATGAGCGTACTATTTCAAAGTGTATGGATACTAAGCCTCGCCTCCCTACGGGCCTGATGGCAGGTCGGCGACGGCACATACCCAGGCGGAGTCGGACTCCGCTCTAAACACAGGCTATTCCACCGCAAATGGTTGATTTTGCGACAAGTGAAATATCAAACTCAGGGTTTTTCTACGTGCTGTGTCACATGGATATCTCAGTTAAAACCACATAGTAAAGGTGTTATTACAAAATCACCTCAAAACAATCATCTCGAAGATACTTTAACAAAACTTGTAATTTTTTCTACTGAAAAATTGAACATTTTAGCAGCAATCAACTTAAGTATCCCTTGAGTCACAAATGGCTTAGGTGGGCTGTTCTCCTTTTTTAATTTTTATGGGAAACATATACTGAAATTGATGTCAATTGAATGTTTGAATAGATAAATATACGTCATCCAGACTATCCATGAAACGAAAGTCACGAAAAGAACTAGCTTAGTTTTGGTTTAACCTCCCCGAGTTACCTGTTAAGAGTCTTGGGCTGTGCATAAAATTAGGATGTCTTTTGGCCACCTGCTTCACTAAGAAACGAAATTATTGGTAAATTATCAGATAAATAGAATTCAGAAATAATGTCTAAGGCTTCTTGTCACGATATACTGGTGATAATTTTTATTCCGCGTGTTGCTCGTGTTAATGAGCTGTGTTTGTTTGCTGATAGTAGGAAGCCTACAAGAGAACATGAATGTTTGAATCAAGTTTCCACTAGGCCTCTAGATTTTCTGCAATGGATTGATTTAGAGAGATGCTATACGGTAATACATTTTTACTCCCGCGTACCATCCCATAACCATCTATTTAGCCACAATAAGGCGGTATGCTTGAAGAAGATAGCGCCACGAGGAGGGAGCAATCGCGTGGCACATACACACCTCTATCAAACCATTCAAACTACCGGCCAGGCTGTGTGCACCTCTCAACTTGTCCAAACTCTACTCAACACGAAGTCACGAACTTGGCACCTGCTATTAAATTATTCAGAAGCTCGCATCGAACAGGCTTGGCGCATGCAACGACGTTGCACGTCTACAGCGCTTGCAACGCACACGGCTATGGCCGCGGAGAGTGCAAAGTGAGCTCGTTCAGAACTGAATATGAAATCCTCGTGTAAAGAGCCAAAAGTATTTCTGACTATTTCTGGTGTAGTTTCTCAGAGGCCGCCTCTCTGCATGGTTTTAACAGTCAAGCAAATACAGATGTTAAAGTTGGAAGAGTTCCGAATGAAGCTTGTGCTGTTCTTTTGGCCTCCTAGAGCATTCAAAACATTGCTTTAGAAAAGTTTCTCTCGCTCTCAATGCTGGGCTCCGCTTGTTTTTCTCTCTCTTTAATGAATTACTCAAAGACTATGAAATTACTCATTACTACTCAAATGAAACAGCCACGCGTTTTTCATAAACTTCAAGAAAATGGAGGATTAAGAAGGAATCCTATGTACATAAATCTACACGGGCCTCTTCAAACCATGGTGTGAAAACTTCCGTTCCAAGCTATGCACAACCCGGCAATATTAGGTTTTATGGTCCTTAAGCTCTCTAACTACAGGGTGTTTCAAAAAGAATGATATTTTTTAAATGTTCATTAATGGACTAAAAATCCGTCAAATCCACCCACAAAACGCTCATGTTAATGGTAAATTGTAGGACATTTTTATAAAAAACATTTTTCATTTGCATAAAATATTTTCCCCCGTCTTAAATGTACTCAGAAAAATGGTGCAAGAAACATAATACCTGCCGGCTTATATTTGAGAAAACGGAACTGACAGCTTTCTAAAAAGGTTTTAGCACACAAAAATGGCACGTGATCATGCACATCAAAGGCACAAGTTTCAGTAATATTGCAAGTTTAACATTTTTGGCTCAAACTTCAAATGGCTCATTGGCTTACCTTCTATATGAAATACTGGAAACGGCGGACACAGCGCAAAAGACGCCACTGTTCACCGCAGAACAAGGAACGTGGACCAATTGGGGCATTGCTTGCTTGGACCTGAGCTTTCCTAAGCTTGAGAGGTGTGTTTTTTAGAATTAATTTCCAGAGGCAATGTGCGTGTGGACTGTGATGTACCATAGTGACGATGTATTGTTTGCAGTGCCATTGTCGTGATACTTGTCACGTGATACGCGCGGGATTTCTACGAACATTTTCGATAAAGGCAAAATAGACAGTATTTTTCAACTCATTTTAAGACTACTTTTAATTAGTAAAAAGATCAAAACAGCTATCAAAATACAAATAATCGTAAATGTCCCAAAATTCGCTTTCGATTGATATGTAAATCATACCACAACAACCTATTCATAACTGGATTATGATTAATTCAAAAATATCATTCTTTATGAAACACCCTGTAGATATTGAAGGTGGTACAACAGGAAAAATCATCATAATTATTCTATTACGTTTGCAGGGCACACCGAACTCTGCGAAAGTGATAGAGTTTAACTGCACACTAACTACCATATGACGTCACCATTCCTTGTCCTGTTAAGCATTTTGGGTATCATACCACACCTTTTTTAGGGGACTCACCGAAGTTAAACCACGGAATATTTCATGAACAAGCAGACATCCAAATTTGTTTTCTTCATAGAAGAACATGAGAATGAAGATATATAAGGTAAATTTGGGATTGCACAATAGGGAGGGAACCATTGCCACGTGTTTTCCCTTTCCTCAGAGTTTGAGGTTAACGCGTGCCAGAACGGAGGGCCGGGTAACCGTCTCCCTCCCCCTAAGATTTTTCACAAATATCTTAAAAAACGGCTGCGCCCAGCGACGCCATACTTAGCATACCTGTTACCTGGCCTTAGTGCAGTTTTAGACAAAATTTTAGACCCAGGTCCTAAGACGTCAGTTCACCAGTCCAAATCAGGTTACCAACTTCATTAAATGCTTAGAGGTACAGCAGTAAGAGCAAATTTAATCCATCGATCTGCGATTCACATATCATAATAAGGTCAGCAAATGCAACAATTAGTGGCAATGATATGTTCGATATCTATTACGAGGGGTCAGGCCAGGGCCATGCCCGCTCTATTGGAAATGCACGGGTAAATTTGCCTCAGTTAGGAAACTTCGCAGAGAATGGCGATAGAGCGCTTGTGTTGACGTAATTGTGATGAGGTCGAATAGGGGACCTTTCCCTTGAAGATGGCACTGACCCCTGTGCACCAGTTTGTGTTAACCCGCGCCCCTCCGGGGGTCCAGCGCCACCTTCGCCCCACCGGGGGGCCATCGATGGCCCCCCTCTAACTCCGAAAATATGGGCGTTAGCGCAAATCTGCAAAGTGCAATAGAAAGCTCGCGTGAATTCAGTAAGAAATTACTTCGCATGTTTTAGTGCTCAGGTCAATGGTTTGACCTCCAGAGGTCAAATTAGGTCAAGATCGGCTATTTTCCCTCAAATATGCAATGCTTAAGCAAACTGGGCATAACTCTTCTGCCATTAGAGCTATTGAGGTCTGGTAAAAAACATTTGATAGGAAATTGTCAGAACTTTTTCCGCTATGTAAAACGTAAAGACTTCCCGCCAGTGGTTTGACCTCCAGAGGTCACCTCGTGACCTAAGATGACCTGAGGTCACGAAAGGTCAGAAAGTGACCTTGCCGTATATCAAATGAAAGCCAATGACAAGACAAACACGATGGTGTTTGTTTAAGCGCTTTAGCTTATACAGGTCAAAAGTTATTGTCAAAATACTGTTTTTGACCCCTGGTGACCTTACATGACCTTGGAGAGGTCAAAGGGCAAATATGGCCCCTGAAATCCCTGAAAGGGTGTCCAAGAACGCTTTTCTGATCAAGCTGAGCATTTTAAATCGCTTTTGTGACTTTTAGATCATAAGACAGCTTTTCCCCATGCTTTTTCAATGGGAGAGGTCACCTCGTAACCTGACCTTAAGGCACGAAATCGAAAAATCCCGGATATACACCTTGTAGACCCTGGAGGGGCCATAAAGTGTAGGAAGTTTCAAATCGATCAATTTCGAAATGTAGCTCTTACAGAGCTCTAAAGTTGAAGTGAGGTGACCTTGGTTGACCTCGTCTGGTGACCTGACCTTGGATGACCCGGGGTAAAAATTTCAGGAATGGTGGCAAAATGATGCAGTGAGAGGTAGAGCTCTCAACCGCGGTGCTGCACCTCTTCGTTTTTCTGCCATCCCGAAAAAAACCTTAGGGGGGCATCGATGGCCCCCGGTGGGGCGAGGTAGGAGTTGATGAATTTACGACATGGCGAAGGCCATGTAATGTCCCATCCAACTCATAAAATTTGGCTCATCAATGAAGACATACTGTCTTATCTTCTGATCCCTGGTTTTGTTGCACCTGATCAGCAAGATGGAGTATCCCATTCCGGCTTAATTATATACAGTTTAGTGCAAGCAATTGGCAAACCATTTTTTTCCACCTGGAGGCATCGTCCGTCGATTGGAATTAATCAGCCACGCCAAAAAACTTACGCTGGATCCTCAAAGGAATACAACTGAAATGCGCCCTTTTTCTATTTGCCTCTGAAAATGATCTTCGCGGGACTCGATGCCAATCAACTTAACTGTAAGAAACAGATCGAGCTATCAATTAGACTGTGCATTCAAGTGTGCGGGCTAGCTGCACACTTGTAATGGGCCATTGGTAAGTGCCGAAGCGTTGCAGTGGAATGGAAGGATTTCCCGTTGCTCTTGAGTTAACAGCTATTGCCATTGCATAAAAAAACTCACCAAAAGGTGTAAAATGTCGAGGACTAGGTCGTCACAAGTCCGCTCAAAATAGGTTACCTGGTCTGTGAAGAGCGTTTTAAGCCGATGTCCCGTGGAACCATATGTTACGTACAACAGCATCTGCCTGAGATAATATCCCTGTGTTGTGGCTCCAGGATTACAGTTTTGCGTGCACGTCTCTCGAAGTAACCCGCTTATCTCGTGCCGCCAGAACGGGAGCTAAGCGTGGACTTCTGAAGCTTCATACTTATGCTGGGTTGCCTGGAGGGCAGATGAGGCTGTACAGCTCCCTGCAGTTGAATCTGTAAAGGCAGTTTTTGTTCTATTGCTTGCAAAATATTGCTCACTTAGTCGTGATTCAACAAAGAGTTTCCGTGGTTTGCTCCCAGTTATCGGTTGTGCACCCACCAAATCTTGGCCGTTTCATATTTTATAAATTATTGACAAAAACCCTAATTGTCACGAGGGAGTGAAAAAAGTGTTTCTACAAATATTATTCGAAACATGATGTTGGAAACCGAGTTTGCATCACCAATCTAAAGGTAAGGACGAAACACGCGTCTTGTGTTTCTAATAATGACCAAGAGAGCAATAGGTAGCCAGAAATTAGCCCAAAAATGCCCAGCCTAGTGTGTACAGATTTAACTTTAGGGAGTAGTATGTTTCCCAAAGTAACACACTCGTGCTCTGTCGCCAGGACGGGAGCTACGCGTGCACCTCGCTGTGTCCACACGAAATGATCCGGCCCTCACGGCGCTGTCGAAGCCCTCGTCTGATGGACGTGCCGGGACAGTGCTGCCGTCAGTGGACCTGCGAGGATGGTGGGTGCCCTGGAGTTGGTACAATTGTACCAGGGAGAAGTTTAATGTAGATTGTATGGGAGATACGCTTGCACTGGTTTGAATTTTCGTGTAGGAGTAACTGGACGCGCTCCCTTGGCACAATGCGAGGTTCAATGGAAATGTGAGAGTTTATAACGCCATGTTTTTGGTTTGCACCTTCTCGATATTTTTAACGTGTTACCCTTCACTTGCACTACATTCGGAATAGTTGCATTATGTAGGAGCATTCTTGAAATTAGTGTTTAATCTGATATATACTTGTTGAGAAAATAGCGGATCATTTTCTTTTTTGATGCACCGGGGCAGCTATCATTGAAAAAACTTTGATAGACGTCTGCCAAAATTTTCCGTGGTTAAGCCCCTCTTAGAATGGATCTAATAATTCAACGTTGTTTAACTCCCTTGTATTACAGAATGTTTAAAAAATGGCGCAACTTTACTTACTCCAGTTGGCTCAAATATGTTTTGCAAAAACTCATCAGCTCCATACCAGACAAAACCGGAACTTCCTACATTTCTACTTCCAAAAATTACTGCTGCTGGAGTTTAGAAGTTTTCCAATTCGCTAAAGTTCTTCTATATTAACATTCTAACACGACATCTCAGAGAGAGAGAAGCTAATCTCCCATCATCTTCCGTCTAATTACTCCCCGACTGTCCACATCGTATTTCATTTTGCCAACCGAACGCACCCATTTGTTTTCATGGAATTTCCATTTATCTAGTGCCAGATGTCAGCCCCAGAAGATAATTGCTTGCATAATCCGAAGTTCGAAAAATGAGGTAAACGAGGCCTGCATGTAGCGAATATAACTTTAAGGTGACACCAGCTTGCTGTAGCTTATGGTCTAAATGTGCATGCGGTCAAACGTGTTTTCCTCTAAAATACCTTCCATACAATGTTCAAGTTTGCTGCATTACTTCTTGTTCGGGCATGAGCTTCGAGCATAATCCAGCATCAACGTTTTTCATAGAGATAGAAGGGCCTTCCAATCCGAAGTAAGCCTCACAGGAGAACAAAACAGCACATCAGCTGCTCGTTGTTTGTGGACGATGTTGAGAGTCCACGGAAAGCTCGGCGTTTTGACAAGTGTGCAGCGTCGCGCCAAAGCCTGATTGGATAGAGGGGCCCACCTGACCTGAACAAACTACTGCACAATTCATCACCTGCAAGTGGCTCCAGCCAGTCGATAGAGAAAAGTTTTGATCGACTGCCGCAATGAAAATTGTGTTTGAAGTTTAGAAACTGCATTGTAGACAACACAGCTAACGAAATTGCGCTTCAAAGTGCACCACAACTTTTAATTGGACCACAGCGGACCACAGCCAGGGGCGTCGCCACGGAATTTGTACTGGGGCGGACCCTGGATTGGTGATGACGGGGGAGACAAATTCTGAGCATACTGGCTGTATGAAACGCTAACGATGATGTACTTCTACAGCACATTTAGGTAAGTTCACACAAGTAACAGGGGGAAAATAAAAAACAGGTCGAGTCGCAAATCTAATTCGACGGGGGGACGTTTCCTCAGATGCTAGAGTTGGGGAACATGTTCCCTCCCGCTTTCGACGCCTATGACCACGACCGATTAGATGGCTTCGATATGGCTCTGGAGCTCTTCAGGAATCGATCAATGACTCCCAGAGGTCTGCATGGGACGCGAAACGTAATGGAGAATATGGAATGGATGGAAGAGTATTTTTCAGACTTATTCATGATGGGACAGGATTTTTCTTAGAACGGTACAGGAAAAAAACTGCACGAGATGGGACCACTTATTGGGCGCACGTTTTGAGGAGGAATAGGAACAATACAGTTTTGAGTCAGACGGAGTGGGAGCGGTGCCGAAAATTTGTCCCCGGCTGACTTATAATGATTTCCGAGAAAGCATGCTCCACAACACTTTCGACAAATATGACTAGGAGAACTCTCAGTTTAGCCTCGAGCTCGTCCCTGATCGGATGCCAGAATGGATCTTAAACTCGTGTGTGAATTTGGCTCGGATTGGTCAAAAAATTAGCTAGTTTTGCAACTAGTTAGGGTCTTGAACTCTTATTTAAGGCCAATTAGTCACACATGGTTGTAGATGGATTACACTTGAATTGCTATCATGGTTTCTAAGCATACTGACCTGGATTGGACCCGTATTGTTTTAAATCTGACTCGGTCTAGCTTAGACCTTAATCACAGACATAAGGAGGAGTTCTAAACCAGTGTCTTACAGTCCGTCATTTCGTAAACAGCGGACAATAGTCTTGAATAATTTGGAAGAGGAGCAGATAAGATCTACATTACCTTGATGCATACCGATATTGGATAAATTCCAATGTTTGATATCGAATGTGGGTTATCATGTCGAGTCCTGAATTTTTTTGTACATACTGACAGGCTGTTTGTTTATATAAACTGTGTCCAAGTTGTTGCAAGTTCGGCTATTGCAGCCAGAGTCTCACTAAAGTCATCAGCGGACTTGTCGCGAAGACCCCGAGACCACCACCCGAACGAGCAACTCCCGTGATGAAGGGTCAATTTAAACGCCAAAGTTTAACGTCCCACAAAGTGCAGGGACGGCCGCCCCGCTCAGGTCACCATCTCACCCGTCAGTTGCCAGCCGACCTGTACGTCGGGTAACCATAGAGCGCCGGAGTGTCTCAGGGGAACCGATCCCAAGCCTGCACAATGTGCACATGCACTGCTACTGCATGTTCCTGAGAAGCGGGCCGGAGCCCAACACTCTACCAGCTGAGCTACCGGGGTGGCACTCCTTACAGTCCTTGTTTTGATATTCTGTACTAAATTTTTGTCCAAAGGTGTATTTCAAGCTACGCGGCCTCTTGTTGTGGCAGATTTTGGAAAACAAATAAGTCTGGAGATAAGGAAGTACTCTTGCCAACACAGAAAATACATATTTGTTATTGCTTGGTTAGTTTGGTTTGCCTTCCAATTTTAATAAGATATTTGCTTGACTAGTAATTCGAAAGTTGCACCAAGCATGCAGCATGTTTCTTAAATAGGTAATTAACTATGAAAGCGAACAAAGCCCTACATTTCCCAATGAAAGAAGACCAGAACAAACGTTCCGAAATTTGAGCGTCCATACGGGCACTGGGGTGTAGATCAAAGAAAACGTGATGAGTTACTTGCATTTAATCTTTCTACAGAGGAGGCCTCTTGGGCAGACATGTAGCAATTACAGGGCTCCGGCCTTCTGAGTACGCATTCCATAACACTGCAAGGTAATTAAAAGCATTAGCGCACGTGTATCAAAATTGCGGTATGCATCCCTCCCAGCTGCGGTCCTCACCGTTGAGTAGAGATCATCGCGTCCCTTCTCATTAAATGGTAACCTTAAATGGTAGGTTTTCAAGCATCCACTGGGGTGGGATAAAAACGCATCGGTCTTGGTGGTCTGTGCCATTTTTGCCGGTACGGAAAGGTCAGTGTCCACCCCCCCTTTATATCTCAGCAACCATACGAGGTAGCGAAAAGCGGAATTTGGTGCTAGAAAGTCCGTTTTGATATCTGCCAGAAATATTGCACATATGCAGGTTTTAGTAAGGTTTATTTGGACATCACTAGAGATCAAACTATTTTCTTATAGGCATAGGATGGAAAATATTACGTTTTGTGCCACAACGACTCACAACACAGAGCCATAGAAATTATATAAGCAACATTGGAATCCTCTCAACAAGCTCGATTGGATGATGGATCATATGGTCATGCAGGTCAAATTCTAAAACTGACCTGACCTAATATCAGATCGATCAGAATCATCATAGACCATAAACATTTCATAAAACATTACATCATTCGAACTGCAGTGGCAAGTTCAACACGATACTGGACAAATACGTACTCTATCTCCATTGTCTATAAGTTATCGAACTTAACACAATTCCCCCGTGCATTTGCAATAGAGAGGCTATAAGTCTAACCTGAACCCAGGAAATCTATATAAAAACATGTTACAAGCTGTTTTGCTAGGTTACCCTGCTGTGTGCTGTGAATCACAGATCGATAAACTAAGTCTTACCGGCGCACCTCTTAACACTTTTAGATTAGCTCACTTGATCTGAAGTGGTTACCCGACCTGACAGAACATGCACAGAAAATTTAACAGGAAAAGCAACAAAATGAAACAGATAACTGGCTACCTGTGAAAAGCCTTAAGCGGGGAGTGTTTGAACACTTCCCTCAAGTTTTTTTCGACAGCATCAAGAAATAGCGGCGTGAAATGTCACTGTGCTTTCCAACCCTTATACTTCACCATGTGCACTAGCTTATATAAAATTTTAAGTTTGGGTCACCAGGCCATTTTAAGTGACCCCGCATCCAAAACTATTTTAAGTGGCTTCAGTTAAAAAGTTAAATCAGTAGATATCGTATTGATATAGACCCTCGAAGTAATAATTGTTGGGGTTCAACGACGCACCAACTGCCAAGGCCATACGGCGTCGCCAACTCTCACCCTGTTGGGAGGGGTTTTGGGGGATCATATAAACTTATTCAGAGGCCCCGCCGGGACTTAAACCCGGGACCGGTGGCTTAGAAGACGAGACATTATCCACTAAGCTACCCACCCCCGACCCACGAAGAACTACAAATTGTGGAAGCGGTATTTTTATATCGATGGCGTAGGGTCAGGCATGTTTCATGTTCTCTTCATCGGAAATGCAGGTGAAAAATCTAGATTTGGCCGAAATGCAGCCGTATTTCTGTAGAAACGGCTGAGAATTACTTCCTATTCTTAGCTGGTACCTAGCTGGCGCAGCTGTCGGCCAAAAATTAGTCGATGGTCGAGGTTTCTAGTAGTCCTGTTTACACGCAATGTCACTTTATCAATTTCCATGCTCGACAGAAGCCGGTCAAATTGTACGCTGACTATGGAGGGAGAGTCACACATTATCAAAGGTCCTGGGGAATGACTGGTGCGGTTTCGGCAGACGCTACAGTGGAGACGGCTCGGTGCGAGCCCCTGACCTCCGAGTGGTCGCCCTGCTCGGCCACGTGCGGCAGAGGCGTGTCCACCCGCATCTACAACCAGAACCAGGAGTGCACCCTGGTGACTGAGCGCCGGCAGTGTCAAATCAGAGAGTGCCCCAGCCCCAAGGACGCCTCCTGGGGTCAGGCCATACTGCAGATGCTTCGCGAGGATCAAAAGGTAAGGCGATAGTGTGGTTGATGTATAGAAACGCGGGTGCACTATGTGTTTTTGCTTTTTTCAAGAGAGAACGATGCATAGTAATTGATGGACCATGTTGTATGTTGTATGTTTCCTATCACGGATGCGATTTTCGTGATGAAGACGCCGAGCTACCGTAACCATGAGTGACTTCACTCAGACCACTAAAACAATGGGCTGTGTAATGCCAGAGCAATGGGCGCTATATAACCTGACCAGTTTAGTGCGTCCTAAATCTCAAATAACCAACTGACGACAATGAGCTGCGATACATGAGTCAACTGTACTTAGCAGACATTGATAGCAAACATCAAAGTGAGTAGCTTTTTTAGGCAGTGAGTGATAACTCGTGTTCGTGGATAACGTTCCTGCTGAAATGTTAGTTGCGAATATTCTAAACCTCACAAGCCGTATTTTCAGGAAGTTATTCACGTTTTAGACCATAGTCCTGAATGGCTTAGTCACTACAGTAAGCTTCCAACAAGTCACAGCACCCACCTGCCCCTATCATCACTTGGTAAAAAGCAAGCAGAAGAACGAGTGTGATATTATTCTGTTTAATGATGTCAGATGGCTTCGGAACTCACGAATGGTGTATCGCCCTTTGTCAACGTTTATTCTATACATGGGTGGAAACCCGGGGGAGGGGTTCAGGAGCCCCCATATTTTGGGTCTCCCATAGGCTTTGTTTAGGGCTTGTATTGCTGTGCCAGCGACACCCCACTCAGAACCCCCTCCTTCTGGATCGAGAATGGATTTCCAGCCATGATTCTATATTAATATATATTCCTTCTTAATTCTGCCCAAGTTATTGCAACGTCTGCTCTTGACATCGGTGTTTCGGCAAAGTTTTCCGAGGAACTTGTGTCAGACCCCGACTCCACCATTCGAACCAGCAATTCTTGTATTAAGTGGTGAATAACTGGGCGAGCGCTTAAAAGGCATGCTCCGCTTTTATCTTCGGGCTTGAACTAGGATAGGAGCTTTGGAAAATGTGTCGAGAAACCACAACTTATATATTTAATTTCAACCAAAGCCCTCTGCATTGAATTCCCGCACAATTCAAAGTTCAAAATAAAGGGCACTAAAGCCTCTGTTCAAACCACGGGGGAATCGCTTTCTATCTAGTTGCAACCATTTGATTGATCTAAACCCTAAGCTCTTCTCACTGAAAATGTCATTATACAGTGTGAGCCATCCTTCCTATAGACCTGCTTTAATACTTTATACGCCGCACATCTTAGTAAACTCCAAAGAAAATTAAAGAGATACCGGACATTCATTGTTTAATGAAAAGTCTAAAATTTATTTGAATGCATTCAGGTTTGAATTTTGATGGAAAAATTAGAGTTGAATATTGAATATTCATATCTAAGCCGCGAGTCTATGCTCTGCTTGTGACTAAGGATACTTTTTGCAGACGCCGAGAACTTTCTGTTTTGACGACACCATAAATCATAACAGGAGAGGCCATAGTTTTGCTCCGAGCCATTTAAGATGGCAACAAAATGTGAATTCTTGTTCTTCGGACCTATTTTGCCAATAAATAGTCTTCTTTAGAATATCAACCAGGTGGAATGATCCTTTAATAGATGAGCTTTTTAGGCTGTAAATAATTCTATCTCGGTCCAACATGACAAAATTCGTTATAAGTTTACTGGGGTTCTCGGCTCAAGTACAAATGCTCTGCCGAGTGTCATCGTGGATGAAATATCACCAAGGATACGAGTACCTGGCATTGACGGTGCTTAAAAGGACTGTTCACCTACTACATGTAGTCGTTGACCAATTCAGCGCCTGACAACGAACGCATGTTCAAAACTAATTCCTCTGAAGTGTTTCAAGCCAAAGCAAACTCAGGCCCAACGCATCACAACTACCCTGATAATATGGGGCAATCTATTTCAGATTTTACACTCCTGACCCAAATGCCACTCAGATATAAAATTGCATTGAAGTGGGATTGAATAGAAAATTCCTCATCGGAATCTGAATCAGACTCAATGTGCATAATATGTTTTCTTATCCTATCCGCCCCACAAGCAGTGAAATTTGGGACCCATTTGCACAGCTGGTCTGTGACGAACTCCTTATTCCTCAACTACATCAGCAGCAGGTGTTTGACGCAGAGCCAAATATAAAATGGCCACGTGCCGTACATGCGTGGCCAATGCTAAAGCGAGTCGGATACATATCCTTCCCTCCGTTCAGCCTACTTCTCCATTCTCATCGCCCTGGTGTTGTTCAAAGGCGCTTCAGGGCATAGTCAGGTCCGCGCATTTTATCGCCTGCCACTCAGCAAGTGAGAGGCCGCTGATAAAGAGCTTTAAGTCTCCCGACGGCACGTCGAGCCATCGTTGGGTGGGCAGAGAAAACGCAGTCTCAGTGACCCCGCCCACTTCCTCATTATAGAACTCGCTCACATGACTTGGAACACGCGTGAGTTTGATGTTGGTATCTTCTTGAGCTAAAGTACCTATCAATAGAGCTATTGATTAAGGGAAAGCAACTTAAACATAATCGCTTTAATCCTCATTAACAATGTTTTACGAAACGTGTTGACGTGCTTCACGAAACATTTAGGCAACTGGTGGGGAGTGCCTAGGCATTTGTTATGGGGAGCATGGGTTATTATGTCATGTACGTGGGTTATTATGCCCTTGAAAACAAATACCCATAGTTTTAGGTTGTCTCTCATTACTTTGAAACCAGCTTGTTCGCGTTCTGGTATCAGATTTCAGATAAACACTGAAGGAAACGTTTTCAGCGAACTCACTGGTTTGATCTCTTCTTTATGCCAAGTTTTTTTTCAGACAGTAACTACAATCATTGAACCAGGGATTAAAAATACGACAAAATTTGTGCAAAGCAAGTGTATCCTGTCAATCCTCATTCCTTGTTCCATCGACGATCGTGATGGTCACGTGCACAACGTCTTAGGTGAAGAGAGAGGCACCGCCGCATCGGAAAATATTTTATTTTCAGTAAAAATAAAATCGTTCAGATATGTCATTATTGCGTTATCCGGCTTATTCCAAACATTTTGATATGTAGTTTGACCCACTTATGATTATTATAATTGTATGAAATAGCTGTGGGAGAAAATGCTGCGCGGGCAGTGTCAAATTTCCGGAGGCTTTATCTCCCGAATCGCTTACCTAACAACCCAAAAGCGTCACCGGCGTGATCTGACCTGCCTCAACCCATACACAAAGCTCAAAGAAAATCGGAAATATGAGGTTGTAAGGCCTGTGCTGAAATGCCGTGGAATTCCCCAGCTTTAGAATGGCGAGTACGGCAATGATAGATGTAATAGCGAATAAGAGCACTGCTAGTTTTGAGTGATTGGACCGGCTGTTAAAGCGGAGCTACTAGTGACCTGGCCGAAAACAAAAGTATTGAGATTTTAGGGAGGATAGCTTTCTGCCCCCCTCCCCTCGAGGTGCTCCCAGTTCTTTGATTGGTGATTTTATTCTTTCCGAAGGCAGCTTGGAGACTTAGATCCATGCATGTATATTTCGTACACTGGTACACTTGGGATAAAACCAAACACATAAAAATGGGATGAAACATGGTGATAAAACACAATCGGGCAAGTAATGAATTGCGACAAAACGGGCACCCATGGCCGAGCGCAGGGGAGGGGATCCCGCTCCGGCGCGGAGGCGGCGGGTAAGGGGGCAGTGGCAGGCACACGACAGTTCAGTTCGAGCGATACAGAAATTCGGTGCATTCTCAGCAATCGCACGGTTCCCTGGGGACAAAAAGGTATCGTCAAGAAAAGAAAAAAAAAAAAAAAAAAAAAAAAAAAAAAAAAAAAGATTACTTCCTCTAGTAATTTAAAATTGAACTATTTGTCTTAACACCCACACCGGTGAAGGGTCTGGTACTAACGAGCACTGGAGGGAGCCTGGTAGGCCCCCTGAGATCTCGGGAACCAAGAGACTTAGAAAAACGCAGGCTGGGGGTTGGGTGGGGGGCTATGGTGATCTACATCTTTACCCAATTTTCATTGGCCTAGGCCAATACATTCAATATCAAAAAGGGTCATAAGTTTCAAATCCTCGCCATACTAGGGACCTACTGGGAAAGTTCGTGATTATGCGAGATAAAATCAGGTATATGCTAAAGACGGACCAGTGTTATAAAGGGAAGTTCAAAAAGAATCTTTCATAAGATTTTGGAGTCACGGATGCTTAAGGGTTATTGACCTATGCCGTCACAATCTGGTATGCTGCCTATAATGGGCACTATAACTATCACTAAAGCAACTATTGGGCGGGATATGAGGATTGACCTTTATCCATGACCTATGACCTTGATATTTGACATTGACCTTTACATTGAGTTACGGTATCTATGACGGCATAGCATAATATACGTCAGACTGGGTAACGTCATTTGACCGGAAGCATTGGGTCCAATGATCTTGAAAGCGCCGATATGACCTTGACCTGTGACCTTTGACCTTCATCTTCGTTTGAGATTATCTTGACATATAATCCTTTTATATGACATTATGAACTAATCGGTCTCCAAACGCAAGCAAACTGGTCTGACCGCGACATGACTATCTCATAATGCAGGTCTGATTTTGAAAGCCTATAAGTCCAAAATGTATCAGCTTGTTTTCAAAATTCTTCCACCAACAGACGAACCGTTAAATTTTCTCAAAGGTGGCAAAATGTCGTTTACTGGCTACGAGCGGTTCTTCAGCCACTTTGGAAAAATGGGTGGAGGAGCCACCGAAGGCCCCTCCAGCGTGTGTAGTGCGCGCTCCTGGTACAGGTCGGCCGCACGCGCAGTCCCGGCGCCAACCCCACCACGCCCGGGCCCTCAACCAATCAGGTCTGCCGCTGTCGGCCAGAGAGCCATTGTGAGCGGTGCGCGAGAAGTTATTCAGCTAATATAGGTGCCGTGGTGCAGGTTGATCTTCAGCTCAACTCTCTCAATTTCCTCAGTATTTCTGCATTTGGCTTTGTTTCTCATTAGACGTTTTTACAATTTACAAAATATATCTAAATAGTTATACAGTGGTTTGTTCGTGTGGAAGAAGTGGAAGAGCTCAGAAATACGAACACACATACAAAGCAAACGACACGCGCGTGTTAAATCCGTTTCAGGTCTCCCTGTGACTGCAACATCATTCCAATTTGTTTAACTGTATAGCTGCGTAATTTGCAAGACTTCCACCTTAAAAATATCAAAAGCTAGAGCGAATAGTTAAGCTACCTTATCGTTTTCCCTTTCCAGGTGTGTCATCCTACGCAGACGTCACCAGAGTTTGTCCACTTCCGCACCCCCCAACTGTGTCTCCACGCGCCGGTACCGACCATCCTTCTGCACAGACTGCAGGGGGCACTGCTGCCGACCTCTACTGACCTTGACCAGGTCACTGACCTTCCGGTGCGACCTCGAGTCACCTGCAGAGGTGACCGAGCATCACCTGTGGAGGCTCGGGAATGGAGACACGCGAAGGCTGGGCTTCCTGCACGAGCAGATTCTCTCGCAAAAGGTCATGTGGATCAAACAGTGTATTTGTGAACGGTGCGACACTGAACCGGCTGAGAAAAGTCCTCCTGGGGACAGGACAGAAGCGAGTGTGGAGCACGGTGTTGGATTCTGGAAAGGCATCAAGTCTCTGCACCTCATGGGAGGCGACATTGTTGGTGACGAGGTGTAAGTGCGGGTGTAATTGGCGGTGGCTGGGACGACACTGCTCCTGGTTGTAAGTTATGTACAAAGCTGTGTGTGAGTGAAACAGCCTTCGAGTGTACTAGAGGTATCGGCTGTTTAAGCCTTGCCACTGTGGGATGAATATTGTGAGAATGTCCGCCAAGAGCAATGAGTAAATTGTTGAGAGTGTATGCCAAAAATAATCTGCTTGATACTAGAGAGAGCGCGCGCTTTGCTGTCCTACTCGCTGTTTTCGTTATACTTGGGACAATTTCCCAAAAATAGGTGCATTTTAGTGCTAGCTAAATGGGTGGCTCTGGCAATTAACTAATTTCTCAGCGCTGGATATGTGCTAATAACCATTACGTGAGCTTTTGAAACGCTTAAGAAGCTAGCAAGTGTGTTTGGATACAAGAAAAGGGCGAAGTGCACAAGCGTTCGTTAGGGCCCGTAGTGCAGAAATTTGAATAAAGTCGCAGAATTCACTCTTTTAATAGATAATGTTTGGAATTTGAAGTGCTGGAGGCTGGGTGTTGGGCTCCGAATCCAACCAAATGAAAATATCAATAAATGTTGGCATTTGTTCACATTTCGAATAAAGCACTTGTTTTTCCTCATCGTATGGTGGATACTGCTTAGTAATTATATATGGAGTTTATATACTTAATCACCAGAAACTTGACTCATGCTAGGCTCGATTGACAGCATTTTAAAAGTTGATAGATTTTGCAGTGCCGAGCCGAGGAGCTTAATCATAAGCTGACAAGACACATTTGCGTGGATGTATTTGCGAATAAGCATATGTTTATTTGCTTTTTTGTATATTCAGGATTCGAGGAGGCATGCCATTGAATTTCTCATCGACATAATTTTAAAGTGGTGACTCAATGTGAGGTAAAAACTGAAGTCTGGCTTGGCAAACGATATTGCTGCATTGGTCTAAGTGTGGGTTATATATCGCTGCAGACCAATAGTCAGGGATTTGCCATTTGTAATTCGACAGAGGCAGCCATCTCACCAGTCATTTTGTTTCTTTGAACACTTCGTGCTTTGAACTTCTTGTGAAAGGTCTACTAGGGTTTCCTAGATAAACTTCAAAGCCGACCTAACCAGCCAATAACTCGATCAGGGCCCTATCGTGGGACACGTCTGTTCCAAGCCCAACAGAACAGGTGAGTCAGGTGCTCAAAAAATAGTATGCCATTCTTGAGAAACTCAACCACCTATGAATAGAGTTCTTGTGAACCACCGGAATATCAGGAGAGCTTGGTTATCGACGTATCCTGGTGAATGTGTGAAATGGCTATTCAGGGAAAGCGTCCGAGGAGGAATAATAAGCGCTGACCTTCTTTTGCCAGTTTCCGACGTCGAGGCATTCAGAATACGTCGGGTGTTAACTAGAAGTTTGAGAATTCGTGCGAAAATTCAGACACAGCTTCCAGCAGTTTAAGCTAATGTGTTCTAAGAGATCAGCTCGTTTGAACCCGAACATCAGAGGTGGGAGAAAATTGGAATATTTCCTATAGATTTGTTTTTGAGTCAACACCGTCGGTCCCAGAGTGAAAAGCAGTCTGCTACCATACGCCCTGATATCTTAGTTTGATAACAAAATCAGATTAAGAGCTCCGTTTTTGATAACATAACTTGAGTGTCAGAACGCCTCTACACGTGATAAAACTTGCCCCCGACCTGACATCTGTGAGCAACGGGATTTTCCAACTCCACTGTACCGTGCAATATAAATGTTCTCGATGTTCCAGACTTCTTTTGACAGAAACGCTTAACAAACCGGTGCAAGGGACGTAGGAGAGCATGCGGCTTCTGGGAATGCATTCTGTTCTCAAGCACTGCTGGAGCTGCTTGATAAAGATGAAAACTACGGCCTCTAAGCACCTAACAGCTGTTTCGCTTGCTGTCTCCACAGCCAGGCCGGGTGGCACTTAAGGCCATACATCATTGTAACAGTCGGCCAGACAAGCTGTGGTCAGCTGCGACATAGAGCTTTCAGCTGCATTATATTTTTGGAGAAACTGAAAGGGTCTTACCTTTTCTCGTTTGCCCTTACTGGTAGCCATGTTATGCGATTATAGACTAATTCTGATTTGTCCGTGGATTTTTCAAGAAGTGCAATTGGAGGCAGCCGGTGAGCAAAAATATACTTTTGATTGAGCAAAGATATAATTGCGCAAACATATATTTCTGGCAGGCAATAACTGGCATCCATTTTTTTACTAGCATATAGTATTTTACCATGCCACTTATATTCACAGTGCAGTATGAGTATCCCAGCTCACCTTGCTCGAGAAGGCTATTCCGAAGAAGAAAAAAACAGTCAAGAGGGTGACGATCTAATCCAGTCAAGATCTGGAGACTCTCCGAAAAATTCAGGTTAATCCGTTTTAAACCATCCAAATACCCTCCATATCTGAAAAGAACTGGAAACTAAGTCTAAAAAATCCGAATCCAAAGTAATTACTAAACTACCCGAATTCTCTCGCCAATCAAATCTGGTCCGCAAATGGATTGTATTTTATTGGGTATCCTTTCAGATCTATAATTCAAGGCACACCCAAAGCTAAGGCGATGATCTATAGCAGCAGCTCCAGACATACTTCTTTCTGCAGAAATATGAGACCAGTTTGGGGGAGACGTCACCCGAAAAGGCAACGAGTACAGATACCAGGCATCAATTTGGAAATTTTGCTATCAATTTATGAAATACCGTCCAGATTATTCCGGAGAGACCGGAGAGTCGTGCAGAAACGTGGGACTTATCACAACAAAGCATAAATAATTCATTTGCTACACGAGCTAAGAATGGCAGGCCTCTTACGGGTTGAGGAGCTGTGGAGCGAAAGCTTTCAGCTACAGTGTTGATTGCGGTACTGTTGGGTTGATGATAATTGTTGAGGTTTGACGGCGCACCAACTGTCGGGGTTATACGGCGTTGCCATCTCTCACCCTGTTGGTAGGGATTTTGGGGGATCAGATCAACTTACTCAGAGGCTCTGCCGGGGCATGAACCCGGGACCTGTAGCTCAGAAGGCAAGCGCTTTACCACAGAGCCACGCATCCCCCATACTGTTTCAAACTATGTATATCTCCAGTAGCTGGCGTTTCTCCTTGCACAGGGTGCAAATTGCACCAAAACCGACTCGCATGCGGCAGAAAATTCCAGTGGTAGGTATAGCCTCTGGCAATGCCTTTGCCCAGGACTCCCCCAAACTAAGCTTAGCCTTTACGCCAGCGCAGGGCGACTTTGCACGTGCCATCCAGCAAGAAGTCCAAGCGTCCCACTACCCCTGGCCGTCTCAGGACCGTCAGCAGAGGCTGCACGCTCTGCAGCAAGCACCGTACCTCTGTCTCCACAGTTCGCGTGTGCGAGCAGCTACTGGCCAGCAGAAGGGTCTCTAGTCCATGGCAGGAGGCGTCGTGTGTTCACTTACCAGCGTCTAGTGATGGGGACGCCTGTGTTTTGTGAGCCAGTGGAAAAGTGGTTAGCCAATCTTACTGACCCCATACTGGGTCACCGACTCGTAATTTTACTGCTACTGAACCAAAGGGAAACAGGATGACCGCCGCTGGCAAAACACGTGTGACAGTCGGTAGCTCGCTCGGACGAAGTCAGCTCTCCCAGTCAATATTCGCAATCTGTCTGAGATGTACCGTTTTCGCCCTGACCAGTGACTCCTCTAGAGAGTACGTGGCAGCCGAGAGAATTCATAACCAATCCGGTGCATGTCTGAGGTTTTCCCGACAGACCCCGGCCAGTCCAATTGTATGTATGTACACCACGGTTGTCTGTCCAAATCTGATCTACATAAAATAATACAAAATACTATTAAATACCACCAGATCAATACTGAATACTGCTACTACACAGGACCGGGATTGTCCGCTGGCAAAGGTCCTGGAAGGTTCTGTCGCACATTTTGTTAGCTATGAATAAGCCTTTACAGACTACCAAATATACCGAACAGAACCAAATACTAAATACTACTAGATAGACCAAATCAATACTGAATGCTGCTCCTACACAGGATTAGAATTGTCTGTGGACTAACAGATCGGCAGGTTCTGTCGCACGCTTTACTATGCATGAATAGACCTTGACAGACAAGAGCGAAGTGTTGCTAGGTGCATCGAGTACACTACCAGGGAAGGTGCCGGACCATTGGTCACCGTACACTCGGGACTGCATGCCCCTGGATTTATATTCGTTTGGGGACCATCAGCAGTAATGAGTTCTTGCATGTTCTCCAGGATCTCCACGATACCGAGAAGACCATCTCAGGCAGAGTCGCGTTATGTTTTTCCCTCACGGAGACCAATCTTTACTCCGATATAAGAGGTTTCCCCGAACTAAAAAAGGGTCTTTAGGGCCTTACGCGAGAGAAAATAAGTATCCCCACCGCACAGCATAAGTAGGATAGGCACCAGGCTGAAATTCCATACTAAGGTGCAGAGACTGTTCGCATCTCAATGTGTAAAAATCTCAGTTTTGTGAATATTTGATTTCCTGGTTCCCTGAGATTTTCCCCAACTACTTTGGCGAGACCGGCCTTTTTAACCTCAGCTGGGTACGGAAACTCGGGTGTAGGGCATGAGGCGGGGACGCACAGGTCCGACTGGACATTTCCCGACGGAACAGGCGCTGAGAATGAGTGCTATAAGAGAAGAGTGGCTCCCATTCGAGACTAGTGGAGGCCAGTGGACAGCCTTGTGCCACAATCGACAACATACTGCCCACCTCGAATTTGAGATCAGCGCTCATGCAATGAACAAATAAAATTTGCAACCACCTGTTCACTAAGATTCCGATACAGAGTTATCCCACAATATGTAACCGCCGAATTTCGTTAATTTTACATCCGAAAATCGAGGAGAAAGGTCAAATAACAGATTACCATTCTGTAATCTAAGCTACATAAAACTAAAACATTCGTTATCTTTCTCACACACTCCAAGTAAACCAAACTTTTAAATGACAAAATCCAACTGCTTTTGCTGTGCCATTACTTACATCTTCTTATTGATTTTTCTCTAACCATAAAACTGGCTACTTCCCGATGACACATACGCACAACTCCCTTCACACACACGCACACACACACCTACATCATCATCATCATCATCAGCATAATCATCACAATCATCATCATCAGCAATATCACCATTTCAAACAGAAAATACCACTAGAGATATTGAAATACATATTAAAAAAATATTTGCATACATTACCGCTGAGATGAGTATTTCATGGGCAAAGGCAGATTTAAAAACCAGAATCAATGAATTTGTAGTGATATTCGAAACAAAATTTCCCCACAAGCGTATACAATCGAACTTCTGTGATAGTTGCGTCGCTGACGCTGTACCTATAAGACAAGACTAAGTTTTCTCAACGTTATGTAAGAATACAATTTCGGTAGTTTATGTCAGGCGTAATACATATTTGCATCTTTGCATATATATGCAACAGGCTCACCTGGGTGGATAAACACAAAAGCAGTGTATTTGTCATGGCATTGCAATGAAGGGCGAAGTGGAGCTGAGACTGCTTGCTTTGCTGGCTGGCTAGTCCATGATAAATTCCTTGGGGTTGAGATATAGCGGGCATCTATATAACGACGTACCAGGCCAGGTTCGTTCCTTCGATTGAACGCTACAATTGGTGCTGGAAGTTTTTTTCTAAACTGAAGAGGTATCATGCTACATATGTTCTCCGCTGGTTATATTCGGGGATTTTGAGGAAAATGCTTAATAGATAATAATAAAAAATGATGCGGCAGAAACATGTCGCACATACCTTTATCCAGGCATGCTGTAAAAAAGTAACAATCAATGATTTCCTCGGAAAACTTCCTTAGATAACCAGTTATTTCTCAATAACCACCAAAATGTTACTTAACAATACAGCCAAAGAGGAAAAGACCAACCAGAGAAACGCACAGAGTATTGTGTTCTCACTTTTTGCCGGTAAGCCATGATTGATGACCATGTTTTCCCGCAGAAGCTGGACATTGCCCACCCCAGGCGCCCCATCAACACGCTTATACTGACAAAAACAAATGATCTTGTTGTCAGGGAAGACCATAGGCTTTTCGGGCCTCGTCGGCCGTTATGGAGCTGTTTTGTAGCCTATCTGGACTGCGTTATGACCCTTCCTGTCGGGTTTGTCCCGCGTTGCTCGTTTTTCCGATGAGAAAAATCGCCGCAGCATAAGCCTCTTCTGCCTGCCGACGGCTAAACCTGTTTACGGTGAGCTAGAGCTATCTCACCTGAGAGAGAAAACACAGGAATATGTATGCTGTTTCCTAATTCGTGAACAAAATATTTGGTCTACGGCATCATTTAAGCATTTATTTACACATTTCTCTTTGATTTCAAGTCTGACTGCATAAATGCGATACTGTTTTCACAAATGCATACATTTAATTTGTGTTGAATTGGCTATAACACGCACGTTCTTGGCCCTTTCTTGACCCCGCACCTTCACCAGAAGCTGGGAAAAATTCGAGCAAGAAGTGGTAAGGGGCATAAGAAATTCAGAAGTTTATAAAAAAGTTAAATAAATATATGGGTCATCCCTTAAAGCTCATACTGGAAAGACACTGGCACCGAGTCCTATACTGCAGGGTGATCGCGCTGCAAGAGTGACTTTTTGTTCTGGAATAACCCGCAAAGCCACGAGTATGTTGCGGAGTGCTTACCTCCCCCTGGTATTTGAGGAACCAATACAATTAGGATAACGCTCACTTAGATTCTTGTGACTACTGAGCGGACGCGAAGCGTCCGCAAGTTCTACCTCTGATTAAGTAGACAAATTGACATATGACCCAGCCCTTCCCGGCCGTGCAAACGCTTTTGGCAAGCTTATTCCTCTACGAGTAAATAAGGTAGGGAAATGAAATTGTTACTATTAGGCAGCTGCATCAATTTAATTCAATGCATCTACATTTCAAACTAGACTGTTACAATAAATACCAGGGGTGGGCGTTTCCGCGAGACCTTGCAATACGCTATGAGCAATGATTTCACTGGTCAACAAAATTTAACTTTTGTCGTGGATCCACTATAAAATAGTCCGTTTTTAAGGTAATTTGTGGCGCTAAACACAAATCTGGCAGCAGAAATGCCGTATCAGATCAGAATTTTGAGACCCAGTATGTCTGTGTGTCGTCTTCGTGCAAGCCTTCTTGGCATCAGTGACATTGACAGTGCAAAACCCAAGAGGTCTAGGAAAATGAACGTTTAGGTGTTTGCGGGGGCTAGGGTATTCTACCTTAAACCCGATTTTCATAGACCGAGGTCAACATATTCAAGGTAAAACGAGGCCATATAGGTCAAATTCTGTATGTGCAGGGTAGCTATTGGGAAACGCCGTGATTATGCGATGCGAAGCCGGATATGGAGAGAAAGTGGCCTGAAGTAACAGAGGAAGGGTCTGAGGCAATGTTCTCTGAAACTTTTAGGCCAAGATCGTTCAAGGCCATTGACCTTTGACGTCAAACTATTACATTTTGCCCATAACGTATACTGCAACTAGCACTATGGCAGCCGTCGGGCGAAAATAAGGTTTGACCTACACTGAACTTTGTCTTGAAGCTGCGACTTTGAGCTCAAGATTGAGTGAACTAGCGTATGACGTCATAGCATGATATACGTCATATTAGGCGGCATCATCCGACCAAAGGTACTAGGGCCAATGACCTCGAAATGGTGGTATGACCTTGACCTGCGACTTTTTTACTTAGACTCGACCTTCAAGGGAGGTGACTCTCACATAAAATCTTCATCATCGACGTCACCTCTCGGTCTACAATACCAGCGAGCTTCTGCGGCCGAGCGCAAACTTTGTTCAATGTACAATGTTCATGCACTTGAATGCGAGGTAGTCTTTCGTTGCAATCAATTCACATGTATATTGATAAGCTGCATTGTCTGGGTGCAGATAATCCGGATTCTTGACATCCGTGATCTATATTTTTCCACAAAAGGCTAGGCTGATGACAGCGTGTGGAAAGTGTAGGGGCTATATAACAGGTATGCTCTGGAGAAGAAACCAGGTCCGATGGCAAAAAAACGGTTACTAAATTTGAGATCCGCGGTATCGAAATAGGCAGAAACAGGTGTTCACGTGCCGGAACCATTTTGGCTGTTGACCAGTCTTTACGAAAGCTTCAATGCAATATGAATATTCAGAAAGTCCTAGTTAAAGGAATATATTTTGGAAAAATAAATTCCATATTAAATTATCAAAAAAACCATTTTGCCCTACTAATGTTTTACGTCATTTCACAACCGTGTTTCATGTTAATTGGTTGCAAGGAAGGGATGAATTTATGGCAGCTGAAATTATTTGTGATATTGACATATTTATGGTAGAAAAAGACCCTGAACCATTCCAGAAAATTTCAGCCAGCCTTCACTTCTCATTTTGAAAAAGAAACGTCTGCTCGGTTCCTGCCCAAAAAGGCTTTTTATGGTTTAGTCAACAAATTCACAAATGATCCAGCCCTGCCCGGCCCGACTCGTTTGTACTAACGCTTTTGGCGAGCACATTACTCTGTGAGCAATTGACGTAGGTAAATGAAATTGTCGCCATCCGGTAGCTGCATCATTCAATTCAATGTATCAAAATTCCATGCTGAACCACTACAATACATACTAAGGGTGGGCGTTTTCGCGAGACCTTGCAACACTCCCTGAACAATGATTTTCGAAAGCTTTAATGTTTGAAAAAGCAATCATTTGCAGGTGTTTGGCCCGTTAGCTTAGATAAAGAAGCGTATATTTCTGAAGAGTTACTTCACTCTATCTAGTCGGGAACGATACATCTGCATAATCATTTTAATTCAGAATTTCCAAACCAAAAATATATCGATTCTGATAAAATGAGTTCTTCAATAAGCCATCTAAAATGTATTTTGCTGGACTTATTTTCCGTCATTTTTCAACCCGGTTTCATGTTAATTGGTCGCAAGCATGGGATTAATTCATGGCAGATGAACTTCTTTGCAACATCATCATGTTTAAATTGGGCAAACACCATGAACTATCCAGGAAAATTTAAGTCAACTTTCCTTTCTCATCCTGAAACGGAATAGTCCGCCCAGTTATCGCTAGAAAAGGCGTCTTACTGGTCTTAGATGACTGGCCAATAGGCCATTTCATTTTCAATTTTTTTATTTTTGTCAGGCTTCGTGACTTTTCCCGTTCTATGGTCCAAGTTGAGTCGATCGGTGCCATTTTTGTCGAAATCAGACAATATTTAGGTCCACCTCATAGGACCTGAAGATATCGAGTTTTTGTCAAAAATAGCTATCATGAGGACCAATACGGCTGACGCTGTAATTATCATAATCATTCCAAACATGTTTTTATAAGGCCTGCTCTTGCAAAATGTTCATACAGTCATGATGGAGTCCAAAGAATGTCGTAAATCAAGGGAGCAAGGTCTCTGGATTCTAGAGCTCACTATTAACTCACATTAGTGAGCTCAAGAATTCGCTGGTCGAGGCCTCATAAACGAGCATTGCCCTTTATACCATAGCTTACAGAGACCTTGCTCCCTTAATTTACGACATTCTTTGGACTCCATCATGACTGTATGAACATTTTGCAACAGCAGGCCTTAAAAACATGTTTGGAATTATTATGATAATTACAGTGTCGGCCGAATTGGTCCTCATTAAAGTTATTTTTGACAAAAAGTCGATATCTTCAGGTCCCATGAGGCAGACCTAAGTATTGTCTGATTTCGATAAAAATGGCACCGATCGACTCCACTTGGACCATAAAAGGAGAAAAGTGACGAAACCTGACAAAAATCAAACATTTTTGAAAAATGAAATAGCCTACTGGCCAATGATCGCGGTAACATGCCAGAAACAATGATGGGGGTCAAACCTCGTGCATTGGGTTGGTATTCAAAGCAATGAAGTTAGAGAGAAGTAATAATAGGCCACGAGGTGCATATATGCTCAATCTTGATAAACTCAATGCAAAGTAAAATCTAAGAAAGTAGGCAGCAGACTTGGCGAAAGGACCTCCCACTTGACAAACTTCCCAAAGCCGTTTTGGTTCTAGCACCACCAACGCACTTGAAGGCTGGTGTTGTATTTTTGCACCGCCGCTTCCTTTTGTAGGCTTGTAAAGCTATCCCCATTTCAGCTGTTCAGTGAAACCTCCCGCCGTGCCAGCATTTTGTTTGCGTTCCGAGCATTTGTTTTCCAAAGGTACAGCGCAAGTGATGAACACTCACTTTCTCTCTGCTCAACATAATCTGACTCCAGAGTCGTAAAGGTCTCCTGGGGATATGTCAACACAGGATCCTCGCTGCCTTTGTTGTGAATTCTGCGAAAGTTTCGCCGCAGGTTTTGTATGGTGGAATGCTCTAGGCTGTACTGTGAGGGTTTGCTAGATAACAATGCAGTTGATGGAACCTTGGTAGTGGTGTAAAGTTATCACTTGACAGCATTTATGGACGTTTGACAGCTATCATGAAAGAATGTCGTTCAATGCCTATTTTACACCCCCGTATTGATCCAAATATTCTACATTTAACTGGTGAATGTGTAAGTATAGCATTCACACGGCGTCCAACCCTCGGAAATACAGCCCCGATTCAAACACCCGTAACTCGATTCATTCACCCGTAAGTCCCAAAATAACATAACCCTAGGTCCTCTGCAGTAAACTAGTGACCAGAGTGTCAAAGGGCGACAAATCAAGAATTCACTTTTCCATCGCCAAGCGGCTGCATCCAACTGCAGAACGCCGGACTCGGGGACACAGCGCTCCCCCTCCAGTGCCGACGAAGGTCACCTGACCGCAGGCCTCGCAACTCTCTAATCCAATATGGATTTTATGCCAAGCGCTATCGCGTTGAACTTTAGGTAGGTGCCAGTCGGCCACCGCCGGACGGCGTAGCTGTTGTTGAGTCACAGGGGCGGTTGTGATGCCAGTTTGTCGGAGAGAGACAGCGGCTGCTAATATAAGCACAGGGGTATGCTTGATATTATTGTCCTGATGCGGAGCTGGCAACTTTGTTTAGGAGGATGTTAAAGGTAGCCCACTCAAAATAAGGAATTCCGAGAAAGTGATGCAATTTTTGCGTTCGTTTGTGCATGATCACTACAAAAGAAATCCGGTGGCAGCCTTCTCACCTGCAAAGATCCCGCTATCTTCAAGCGGCATGTGAAACGTCACGTTTCGAGGTTTGCATCACTAGCTGCAACACGGCTTAGCCTTGGGAGGGATATTCTCAATCGTCACAATGACTATTGATCATGCATCAGCTGAGTGCAGCCGAAGCCGAAGCTCCGCCCGTCATCAACATCCGTGCAATGTCATAAACGCCTCAGTCACATCTGAAAGAATTCCACCTCCCTCTGCCCTCGGCTTTCTATATACCCTACACGATTGACCACTGATGTCTGATAAAGCAAGACTAAAAAACCGTTTGAGCTTTATCGTTTTTATGTTCTGCGAAAATCTGATAGCATATAATTATCATGCACCTCGTCGTATTGCACTGCGAGGTTTTACTTTTTATGGTGCCCAGCGGAACAGAGTCTGCTCCAGTAACAGAAAACGAGACCGTGGCTCTGAGTGGGTGCCACCGAACTTTGGGGACGGTTCAAAAGCCGATCAGGCTCGTGCCTTCAATAACAGAGGCGCTGGTTGGTCAGCGTAGATCCCCAGTCCAGCCAAACAGTTCAGGGTAGTTTCATCTCCTGGACAGGAAGCAGCCAGGGAAAGGCTGCCACGTGACAGCCTGAATGAAGGACCAGGATGCCCAGGCTAGCATCACCGCTGTGGTAGTGCAGAGTGTATCCATTAAATTCGAACGATCTAATTGCTGCAAGCCATACTTGAAGACATACAGCAAATGACAGGGCTTGCAAAAATGAAACATAATTGTATGGAGTTGCTTAGATACATGCAACGCAAAATATCGTCAAAGTATCTCATAATGCTCCTTCCAAAAAACACCACTTCTTTCCCCTCCAGATAACATACCCGTAATGTTTGCCCAGTATGCTACAAGTATTATAGAAGAACACTTAAGCGTTGTGGGTCAAACAGCACACCTCCGGGAACTAGAGTGCAGTTCCAATTTCACGCCACTGTTGCCTAAAAGGAAGTCTTTATTGCCTCGTCTCCAATGAAGCTTTCCGTTTGAATGGTTTCAATATCGTCAGCGTCAAGGAAAATGGTCCCATTAACATCATTTGAGGCGTTAATTGGTGTTTCAAAAAGACCTTAATGGGTCTAAATTGGCAGGTAGGTCTCTAAATGGTGGCGAAATTCGTCTGGCGCTATAGCTGTTGTTTTATGACACAATTCTGAGAGAAGGCGGTCATAAGCTTTGTTTATGATCATTGGAAGTAAGATGATTAAGCCACACTTCGTCAGGCGAGAGTTAAGCAATTTAAGTACCAAAAAGATAATATAAATAGAGAAACACCACCAATCACATACAAATTAGGAAAATATTAAAATATGGCCCCCAAAATGTCAGTTTCAATAGCCATTGACTTAAAAAGTGTTCAATCCTTGAAAGATCTGAAGAATTAGGCCTTGAAAATCGAAACGAAGCTTTAATACAACCAATGATAAGTTATGATTCCAAATTTTCACTGGAACATGGTAAACTTCCAGGAAATGAATTTCTGTCCCAGTCCAGAGTTGTGCCCCTAACCTGCTACCATTCACTAGCGGTGGGTAGATGAGGACTACCGCCTCCAGTCACACCGTCAGCTGACAAGCCAGCACAGTATCCAGTGTATTTCCATTACAGGCCATCACAGGATAACATCCGAGTTAGATCAACTCGACGTGTTGAAATCTTGTTTCCTAACGTTTTGCTAATATCTTACCTAGGCAATATCTTTCTAAGACTTAACATCCATGTCGTTTCGTTCCAGTTGAGGCTGTTCCGTTTCAATCCTTCCAGGAATATATACTCAATAATTGGTCAAGTCATTCCGCACATTATCCTGTTTTACCTACAGATTTTTTTGGAAAACAATGCTCCTCTACATTTATATTCTGGATTAACTCGAAAAACTCGTTGCATGTCGTCTCGTAGCCAGACACATCCCGTTTCACGTCTTTGTAGACCTCTCCCTTGCACCATGCATGTGTCATTTCCGCGGATATTGTGAATACTGATTTTGAGGCAGTCCAGCTCAGACCAGCCCGCACTCAAAACTACAACTTGGCCGACGTGAGCTTCCTGTAAAGTGAAACACAGTATCGCCAGTCGGTTGATAAACGAACTAGAGCTTCACAATCGTTGTCTTATTTGGTGTTTGATCCTTCCTCGAGTGACCTACCTGAGATGAAAGTTTTCAAATCAAACCTGAAGGAAAGGAAATCTTTCCAAGACAAAATCCTGCGATGTAGGATGAATCGTCTTGAGATCTAAAGTTGTCATTCAATTTAACATTTTAACAAATGGCACAACATAATGCTAAATTGGCATGTTTAAGAACGGGAAAGCTTCCCAGACTGTTTCAAACGGCTCCTTGCGAGATCAAGCAGAAAAGCCAGAGAGCAAAACCATCTCACAAGCCCCCAATTTGCATGTATATTGTTGCAATTTTCACAGATAAATAAAAGAGGCGTCAAGAAACACGGATCTCCATACTAGATACACAAAGTTCAACCCAGACTGGTACTTTTGACGAAAACTTTCACGACCTCGTCAGTGGTCATCAACTTGTCACCACACCAGCGTGAAATAAGCAGCGTACATAAGCTGGAAAACGGTAGCTACTTAGTGGCTGTAGAGTCACTTACAGACAACAGAATGCGAGAGATGTTACAAACAGAATAAAGGGCTGGTAGGTGCATGCATGTTTCAGAAAGAGACCATTTAAATGTTGCGACACCTGTGGCTTATGTTATGTTATTTTATCTTTGAGACACCCATGCGACACCCACATGCTTGAGACCCATGAGACACCCACATTTTTCGCTGTTAAATCTCCCAAGGGGAATTTTGCAGCCTGCACGATCCTTCCTTGATGACATTAGCATGGTCGGTCTGCTATAATTACGGTGAACCGGAATCCACAGTTCTATATTTATTCTTGCATTGTTCCTGAGTCAGCATTTCTAAGAACATTCTACTTAAGGGCTTTTTATAAGGCGTTCTGTTGGAGGCACCTTTGCCCGCCTCTAAAGTTCGAAGTAGATTTATCACTGGTAGATGATTGTTTGCTCATAATCATTGAAGAATACTATCAAGCTCAGACGTGATCCAGGCTTCGTCGCCGAGACGCGATGCAGGCCATCTCACCTAGACGCGATGCAGGCCATCTCACCTAGACGCAATGCAGGCCACTTCACCGATACAAGATGCAGACTACATCACCGAGACGCGATGCAGGTCACATCGCTGGAGTTAGAGGAATGGATGCATGCAATCTTATTCTCCCCTGCTAATATCGGCTCATGTTGAAATGTTTGTAATAACCTCAATAAATTTTTTTCTGGTCAGATGGAACACAGATGAAAATGCTCGCTTATGGTAAAATAACAAAATCAGCTAGCAGGCGCGGTGGAGAATCGGCTGGCGTCAACATGCAGTTGAGGGATCCTAAAGTGCCCTCCCTAAGATCTAGAAAACCAAGAGGCCTAGAAAAGCGACTGTTCAGGGATGTGTGAGGGCGATAGTGAGCTACATTATAGCTAAGTGTCATTGGCCAAGTCAATACATTCAAGGTCAAACAAGGTTGTAAAGGCCAAGTCAGAGCCATGCTGGAGACCTACCGGGAAATGCCGTAATTATGCAAAAAAGCCGGCAATACACAAAACGCGGACTAAGGTCATAAAGGGAAGGTCCCAAAAATGTTCTCTGAAAATTTGAGGGCAAGTTTATTCAAGGTCCCTGGCCTATGACGTAGGAATATACCATATTTCCAATAATGTGCAATATAGCACTATAACAGCCTTTGGGCGGGAAATGAGGGTTGGCACTGAAAAAGGGCCTTTGACTTTGATCTGTAACCTTGACCTTGACACTGAGTAGCCTTAACTATGAAGTCAAAGCACACATATGCCATATTGAGTAATGCCATCTGACCGGAATACTGGGGTCAATGACTTTGACCTTGACCTTAGCCTTCATGGGGGTGAATTTTACCTATAACTCGATTATATGACGTTATTACGTCATAACTCGGTCTGCAGCACAGGCGAACTGGTGCGACTGCACGATTGTGACGGTCTCAAAATATAGGTCTGACTTTGAAAGCCTATAAGTCGTTAGAGACCGCTTTTCAAAACTTTCACCAATCGATGACCTCATAAATTATCTCAAATTTAGCCAAAAAGTATCTCCGCCCCCTTGGAAAAATAGGCGGGGGGCTCTAGGATCCTCCTCTGCGCGTGTTATAGTTATTTTACTACAAATAATATCTTGCATGACACTTGTGTGGCTTAAGCATACTTGCTCGAGAATTTGGTAGAAATCACGCCTGCTATGGTGAAAGTCATTACTTCTCTTTCTGCTCATTGTATAATTACGGATTTCGATGACTGACTTTAGCTATAGGTGGCGATATCAGCATTGTAGAAAGCAAGATATAAATAGACAAAGATAAATGTTGATAGAAAAACAAAATAAGGTTGATCCGTAACATGCTGGAAAGAATTTTACAAACCACATTATCTGCCAAAATAATACGACGCATTCTAATCATACAATTAATATCAGGCCAGAAACCCCCTTAAAAATCATAATTGCAGCACACAATGAATGCATAGAAGCAAGTAGCCCACATGGCCTGGAAGTACACACTTGTAAAGCCGTTTCCTCAAGCGCCAGTTGTCCAAGGACATGGCTTAGAGTACAAGATTTTATAAATAGCATTCTTGCAAGCTCCTTTGGCATAGCTACTATTTCAAACAAAAGGTTTGGGCATAGGTTCCGGTGTATAACCTCATTTGTGCCACGCACGGCCGTTTATAGGTGAAGCAAACAATACCCTTCGAAGAGTAGTGCACTCTCGAAATCTATGGTGGAGTTCCACTTCGGCACGCCCGTAACCAGACGGGGCAGAGGGTCCCGATCTAAGGGAGAGAGGGGCACCACGGACTTTTCGATCCATTCATTTCCATTCAATGCCATTGGGCTAGTGTTAAAATTTTTCATTGAGGGGGAGGCGTGACGCCCCGGTGCCCCTAGATACGCCGCCTGTGCCCCCAGCGGTATTTGTGAACGTCACTACGTCTTGCAGAGATGTACGTGATAGTCCGGCCATGGTAAGTCAATTGTCGGGGAGCTACGGGGCTCTGATACGGGGCTTTCCGGGAATCTCACGTACCGGATATCCTAATTCGCACCATTTAACACCCACCCCAGTGGGCCTCCGAGCCACCTTTGCCATGGTGTGGGGGAGGGGGTGTTGAAACACCCCCCCGAACTCGGCTCCTATACGGGATACGGTGGTAGATAGCTCATGCACAAATTTATGAAGAAACTACATCGGTCACTTTTTAGCTCAGGACAATATTGAGGTCATGACAGGTCAAAGAAGGTGGCATGTCAGAGAAGAGTTTCGGGGCTCTAGCGTCTGACAAAGTTGAGTTAGAATCATTTTTAGGCACAATTCACTTTCTCTCGTTACGGAATATCAAATAGTGTATAATATGACCATACTAGGTCAAAAACAGAAATGACCTGACCTGAGGTCAGGTCAAAGCTACTATCTGATCTGGCATAGTCAATATGCACATCAATTGGCTTTTAACACGCTCATTGACGGGAGTCTGAGCCACCTTCGGTTTGACGGGGGTGGCGGGTACCCCCCTAAGATCTCGAGAACCACGCTAGGTAGCGAAAAACGGTAAACGGTGTTGGGTATCCTATCCACTTCTTCGTCGAAAATATGTGGACCATTTTTTGTGTCAGGTCACATTTAAGGTCACTAGAGTTCAAAACATGCCCGTCATAGGGATAACATGTAAATTAAGGGTTTCGGCCATTACATCTGAACAAGTAAAGATAGAGCAAACAACTTGAACTATATGAATCCTCGCAGGAAGCCGAATCGAATGATTTATAATATGACCTTGCTAGGTCGAAATTAAGGATTTTACCTGACCTGAGGTCAGGTCAAGGTCAAATTAGATAGAATGCATATCATTAGAACCGCAGAGACAAGGCGAATATAATGCAGCTAAATTAAACGCTCTATCACTATCCGTTACTTAGTTATTCAGTTAAAACCATTTTCCCCATGTGTTTCCAATGGATAGGTCATGTCTCGTACCTGACCTTAGGTCATCGATATAAAAATACCGGAACATATTTTAGAGAACTCGGTGGGTCCATTATGTGATATGAGTTTCAATCGGATAAGTTCACCCTGTTCCGACTTATGCCATCTTAAACGTTTTTTTTGGGTCGGGTCACTTGACCTGTACTGGTGACCGGACCCGAGATAACCTGACCTTAAAATTTTAAGAAAAGTTGTAAAAATGACGAGAAAAAGGTATACCAAGTACGGCGGCGCTATGCGCCGCCTTTTTATAATACCTCGGAAAAACTTGAGGGGGCGTGTTAATAACAATATTAACGTAATTATATCAAAATAAAAGCTTTATCGTCATGTCCTGCAAAGTTATTGAGCCAAGTCTAGAAATCTGCTTAAGTAGCCAATCTGATTTGAGCACTATGTATTTGTCGGTTACCCTGTCCGGAAATGATATTTTTCCATACATTCTTTCTTAAAATGGTGCGGGAAAACTGTTACTGTGATGACAGCATCCTAGGCCGTTCCCATAGCAGACACAAATGTGGGACTACATTTTGAAACCCTGTAGTTGACATGAAGCCTAACACCCTTTCAAGGTACTCTGAAGATATTACGACGGGCTCCTTTGTTCTTGGACTTGGAATTCATTAGGTTGGATTGCCAGCTATTTTGTCTGCGTTTGACGTCTAACTATTGATGTGTCCTAATGGCCATTTAGTATGACAGGCGCCTTTTTAATGACGACCGTCTTGGAAAAGCTAACTATCTTCGATGTCAGCAAGACTGGTGTCGACTCAGCTGTGAAAACCCAGAAAAACTCGAGTTGTTTACCGTTGCATTCAATGGAAGTGTCAGCTTGTCCTTATGTTGCTGAGAACCGCCGGCGGTATTTTCGACAGTCTACGAAAAGGTACTGCACACGAGATCGAGAAGAAGGTCCTGCTTCCTCTACACGCTCTCCGGCCGTGTCCGTTCATCAGAGATCAATCCAGAACATGTCAGCTTTGACCATCAGGCAGTGGCGAATCCAGGTGCCAATTTCGGGAGGGGGGGCCTAGAGGGCTAGAGCCTCCCCCACCACTGCCTCAGAACAGTCTCCGGTTATGTACTTAGTATAGTCGCACTGATATTTCAAGGTGGCTGAGACCCTACCCCCCTCTTGTATCTGCCACCAGGGATGATTTGCCGACGGTTGAGTATGGGGTGGCTTGATTAGTAATCCGCGAGTGAAGAGGATGCTGTTGCTACAATCGATGACTCCGGTAAGGGGATGAGGATTGTTTGTTTGAGTTAGCGTTGCACTCAGAGCAGCGGGAGGTCCTGCTTATATAGGAGGCTTTATATCGGAGAGACCTGTAGAGAGTAGGAGCCAGAGCGAGAGAGAGAGAGAGAGAGAGAGAGATAGAGTCAATATTTTTATCTCGTTTCATGAGATGATTAGTATGTGGTTTGTTCAGAATGTAAGGTAACATTGGGCGTCCTACCTTGGATAATCTATGCTCTTTCACTTTTGATATGCCTGGCTTCTTTCCAAAAACTAAAGATGACTGAAAACCTAAACCGGAAAACCGAAATGCCGGGACAAGGCTTAACTTCGAAGCGCTCTTAGTGTTAAATCTTGTTATATTGCTAGCTGTAGTTGTAGTCGGGTGTTTATTTTACTCTTAGGCTTTCGAAGTTGACTCATATTTCACATCGCCGCCATCACGTGACCACAACAGTTCACCTGCCCCGGGGATTTACCATGTACCGACTGCCGAGGTCACGTGCTGAGGACGCCTCGGCAGCTCAGTTGGTAGAGGGTTGGGCTCCGGCCTATTGCTCAGGAAACCTTCCACTGACAGGGCACTGGTAAAGACTTGAGATCGAATTACATGAGACGCTCCTATGCTCAATATTTCCCTGGTGTAGGTCGGCTGGCAACTGATTGGTGAGAGGGTGACCTAAGCGGTTGGCATTTCCTCTGTGTTGTGGTAAGTTAAACATGGGTTTCAAATTTAGCCCCTCCTTGCTGGAATTGCTCGTTTAGATGGTGGGTTCAGGATCTCCGAGACAGGTCTATCAATTGCTTTAGTGAGTCTTTGATCAAAAAATCTGGGACAAAATTTATAAAAATGGCATCGTCAACTCTGACCCTATTGACAGGGTATTATGGTGGTCGGGAATACTTATACAGAACATCGGCGATTTTAGGCTGGGTCAGGGGCGTGCAAGTCGAGCACACACCCCGACGCCACTGTAACCCTGCAATTCACCTGCCTTGTAGACTGAGTGGTAACACCACAATGCCACACAACCTGGATTACACGTTAAGGTCATCTCACATAAAGGTCAGAGTCATGACAGGTCACAGATAAAGTTAATAACATCAAGGTCATTGACCCGTGTGCTTTCAGTCAGATTACGTCACCCAGTATCATGTATATTATGCTATGCGATTATAGTTAACTTAACTGGATAAATCGTTCAAGGTCACAGGTAAACTTCAAAGTTCTGATTAATAGGCCGATGAAATGTCAATAAAGCCAAGGTCAAATATATATTTCCAGGTCAAGGGCTGATATATTGCTAGTTGTAGTGTACACTTTTGGGAGTATGTTATATTGTGACGTCGTAGGCCAATGACCCTGGATGATTGCAACCTCAAACTTTTAAAGAGCACCGCAAGGGACCTTCTGCTTACCCCATATATTACATCCTGTCTAAGACCTTAGTCCTTTTTCAGTGTATTCGTGATTTTTTCCGCATAGTTACGACCTTTTCAAATCTCTCCCTCCCTCCACCATAGCACAAATTTGAGATCTCTGACCTTGTTTGGTCTTTAACTGATTGATTTAGTTCATTGAGGTCGGCTAAAAGAAAGGCAAATATAGCCTCCAAAACAGCCAAGCGCACGTTTTTCTAGCCTTCTTGGTTTTTGAGACATTTAACCCTTGCCCCGGTGGCGGGTACGAGCCACCTTCGCCCTGGTGGGGGAGGCTAAAAAAGACCCCCCACGATCTCAAAAACTAAGAGAGCTAGAAAAAAGCGCAAAACGGCAATCGAAAGCTCTTCGAAAATGATATCGAAAATACTTTGGTCATTTTTCTTGTCAGGTCAATATCAAGGTCACCAGTGGTCAAAATAGGTCAAAATCGCTAATATGAGGTGTACTAAGAAAACCTCCTATATCTCAGAAACTATGATAGCTAGAAACATTTTTTTAACATCATTCGAAAGCTCTTGAGATGCGCTTTCATTATAGTGGCATTCATTTTCGTGTCAGGTCAAAGCCTAGGGAGCTACAGGTCACTACATATTGGGCATATTCTTGGGAATGTCCATAGCCACCCATGCATAAGGGCGTTTACTTTTTCGCTGATATCTTCCAAACCAAACAAGATACAGCCATAGTTTATGCACCATTGCAATCCTCTGGTCAATACAAATCGAATGATATATGATATTGCTATGCCAGGTCAAATTTAAGAATTTGACCTGACCCAGGTCAACGGTCTGACCCAACTTGACCTGGTATAATCATGATGTATATCATTTGACTTCCAGTGACTATACAAACACTTCGGTGACAAAATAAAAGCTCTATCTTAGTTTATTCAAAATTTATAGAGAAAAACACCAAAAAATGCTTATTTGACCTAAGGTGACCTTTTAAAGGTCACAAGTAAAAATTTTGGTATCAGCTTCAGAAATGGGCTAAGAACAAGTCGCAACCGATGTTTGAAGTTGATTCCATCCATACTTACTGAGAAAAGCTCATTTCGTGATTTTCCCCATGTATTGTCAATGGGGAGGTCATGCTCTGCACATGACCTTAGGTCACCAATATCAAAAATCCCGGAACAAATTTTGTAGCTCCTGGTGGGCCCAAGATGTGGTATGAGTTTCAACTTGATCAATTAACCCTTCTTTTAGTTATGCCGTCCTAAGTATTTTTTGAGGTGAGGTCACTTCACCTGACCTGGTGACCTGACCTGATATGACTTTGAGCCGAAATTTTCAGGAAAGATGTAAAAATTATTAAGAAACAGCTAGACCAAGTTTGGCGGCGCTGCGCGCCGCTGTTTTTTGGTCACTTTGGAAAAACCCGAGGGGGGTCTAAAAGACCCCCCACCCGGGCGAAGGTTAAGGAACTTTGTCTTGTTCATGTCTCACCTTTTATGCTTGCTTTAACTTCGCGGGCACAAACATGGGTCTTACTCCATCGAAAAACAGCTTTCTCTTTATAATGCTGTGCTGATAACTTCTTTCTCATGGTTGTTAGGGTTTATCCCGGAAAATCCCACCTAGCTATCTTTTCACCATCAAGGGAAAGCCTTCTCGGAAAAAATCATCTCAGCAGAGTCACTGTTTAATAGATTTTCCTTCAAATAACAGCCTGGTCGTAAAAAGTTGACAAGAAGGGCAGTCACTCTTTTCACAGCTGCCGCTCCCCCGTGCGGTTTACAGCACTTGTAGCTCTACGCGGCGGGGTGGGGATCAGCAGTGGCGCCGCCAAGCGGCGACCTCTCAGCGTTTTCTGGGTCTCGCTTCTCTCGAGGCCGGGCCGTGCCCTCCGGCGATCTGCCAGCTCCTCCGGCCGGCTGGTTGTTTCTGGTCGTCTGAACACCGTGGGAACTCTGTCATTGATTAGTACGGGGGCGGATCCAGGAACGCTAGGCGAAACGCGACGCTTAGACCTTTTCGGAAAACATCAAACACTGCAGTCTTGAGTTCAGTCCTACATCCTCCAACCAGTTCTTCGGACCTCTAGCTTAACCCCGGGAAAGATGCAGGGTTTCTCTCTCTTTTCTTAATTTCTTAGATCCGCTCTGCCCTTGCTCTCACATGTTTTTCTTTCTTTAGATATTTAGCTTTGTAAGTTTCCTAGCCTTTGACCTACATTTTCTTCTAATGCCACCACATGACAAAAGGGTCAAACCACTATCCAGGCTTCTAGCCTCATTGCTTTGTCCTAATAACAAAGAAAAATTTAAACCGACCCTCACCCCACAAGAGGGGGAGCGGTGCAATCCATCGTATGTTTTATTCGGCCTGGAAACGCCTGCAATGCGGTTCGCACCACCTTCTATAGCTTATCAAACCTATTCATTGTACAACTTCAAAAATGTAGGTACAATTTGAGACAAATCAGCGGGCTATGAAATCATTTTCCGGAAAACATAAAACAGATTTTCGGCCTTTCAGGCTCTCTGTTCAGTTCCCTCAGACGTAGCTTGAGGACAAGCCATAGGTACTGTTGACCTTTGCTATCGTTGTTGAAAGAAGTGATCTTCACAAACCCATTTGACATAGGGTTTTACGTTTGGTCAGTTCTATGTGGGCTTGGCCCATTGTGCCCCAGATTTTAGCACTTCTGGGAATGCAGCTTATTTCTGTGGCCCACAAATAGCTTTATATTATTTTAGTGTTGCATTCGAAGTCAGTGTCCAAAGTTACCATCTCATATTGAAGACTGGAAATTCTGGGAAATTTTGGCCATCTGTGACCTTTAACCGGCCTTGTGTGCTAGCTCGATGACCCACATAGCTTAATCGTATATACCTAAAATAAAGCGCAGATGTTTTCAAATAATTCATGACTCTATACGCACTGCATAAAGAGTGTTACTCTAGCCGTGAAAGGTAAAATGTAGGTCTTGGATCTGACTTTGAAGGTAGCAGAAAGTCCTATGTAAAATAGGGACCAGTCGTGACGGGGGTTCGTAACAACCGTTCCACTTTCCTTTGCAGACGAAGGAGATAAAAACCAGAATAACTGTAATGGTTAATACCCGCCATTTCACTCTGTCTTGGAATTATAGCAGTTGATTAAACGCTTTTGTGTCTATAACCTGTCCATCTTACTCTAATCAACCGCTTTTGGTATTTGTTCTCTATTCAACTCCAAGTTCTGTTATTTCTCCAAATTCGTCAAATATTTCCCTGGTCGATTTTTAGCTCCTCTTGCACCGTAATCTCCGGCTCTGTTCCATACATGCTGACTTGTAGTAGGAGAGCTGTGCACAAATATTAACTATATTTTACCACTTGGGAGTCTAGTGTTTATGCGATCATAGGCGTAGGAACCGGGGGGCCAGGGGGCCACTGGCCCCCCCCACTTTTCAGTGATGGGCCCCCGTAACGGAGATAAGAATATCAAGAACTGTAATATCAAGCAAGAAACTCTAACTGGCCCGATAGCTTGCCCCGGAACTCCGTTAAACTTACCTGTACCCCTAAACTAAGTTGAGGTCCTATGAGTCGATTTTAAGGTCCCCTGAGCTTCTGGGGGCCCCTGAACTGGTCTCTGATGCCATACGTGCTAATCTGGGCCCCTTGAGCTGAACTGAGCGCCCCTGAGGTGGTTTGGGCAGCATGAACTGTTCTAGGATGCCTAAACTGAGCTAGGAGCCGTGACCTTGAACAGGGCCCTGTGAGTTAGCCAGGCCCTATATCCACCGACCTGGGGGGCCCCTAAGCTGAGCTGGGACCGTAAAGTTAATATTGTCCCTTGTGCTAATCTGGATCCCCTGTGATGCACAGAAGACCCTAAACTTATCTGAGGCCCCTCCACAGTAATAGGGCCCCTGCCCTGAAATCGGGTTATAAGCTTTAATTAAAACCCTGAACGATTCTGAAACTCCATATGTGCCGACAAGGGCACCCTGGATGATTCGGGCCCTTAAGCTTATCTGGTCATCAGAGCTAATATTGGCCTCTGTGCTGAACTGAAGGCCCCTGAGATGGTCTGGTACCCCCTATAAGGCTTTACAGCCACTGACCTGGCGGCCGTGAGCTTGAATGGGCCCCTTGAGATGTTCTGACAGTGGCGTAGCCAGGGGAGGGGTCCCTGGGGTCCGCGGACCCCCTTGGGCTGACCTTATGCACTAAAAACACGACCATTGATGTCGGGGCCCCTGAGCTTAGTCTCGGGGGCCCTCCCGAGCTTGGTCTCAGGAGGCCCCCGATAATCGGTATCGAGGGCTCCAGAATACCGAATATTGATCTTGGGGAACCCTTAGGTTCAGTCTCAGGGGGTCCCGAGCTTGGCCTCAGGGCCCCCGAGCTTGGTCTCAAGGCCCCTCCCCTGAGCTCGTTCTCACGGGCCTTTCGATCTTGGTCTCACGGGCCTTTCGATTTTGGTCTCAGGGGCCCCAAGCTTGGTTTCAGGGCCCCCTGAGCTTGGTCTCAGGGGCCCCGAGCTTGGTCTCAGGGCCCCCGAGCTTAGTCTCAGGGGACCCCCGAGCTTGGTCTCAGGGGTGCCCCCGAGATTGGTCTCAGGCCCCCCTCTCCCCGAGCTTAGTGTCAGGGGGCCCTCAAGCTTGGTCTCAGGGGAACATCCGAGGGTATCTGATGCATAAGGCTGACCGTATGCACTGGAAAACACCAGCATTGGTCTCGGAAACCCCTGATCTTGGTCTCAGGGGGCTCCCGAGCTTGGTCTCAGGGGACCCCCGATCATCGGTATCGAGGGCTCTGGAATACCGAACATTGATCTCGGGGGCCCCCGAACTTTGTCTCAGGGGACAACCGAGCTTGGTCTCATAGACCTTTTGGATGTTTGGTCTCATGGGCCTTTCGATCTTGGTCTCACGGGGTCTCGAGCTTGGTCTCAGGGAACCCTCGAGCTTGGTGTCAGGGGGCCCTCGAGCTTGGTCCCAGGAAGCATCCGAGCTTGGTCTCAGGGTCCCCTCAAGCTTGGTCTCAGGGGCCCCCGAGCTTGGTCTCAGGGGTTCAGGGTCCCCCTCGGGTTGCACCCGACTATTGATATCGAGGGACTCATGAGTGAGGCACGAGCATTGATCTCATGGACGCAGAGTTTTGGTCTCAGGGGCCCCAAGCCTGGGTTCAGGACCCCCGAATATCGGCATTGAGGGACTCCAGAGTACCGAGCATTAGTCTCGGGGGGGGCTCGAAACATTGATCTTGAGGGCCCCGGAACATCGGTGTCAAGTTACTCCCGAGAAAAGCGCGAGCATGGGTCTAAGGGTGTCCCTGAGTCTGATCTAAGTGGGACCCCGAGCTTGTTCTTTGAAGCCCCCGGGCATTAGTATCAAGGGACTCCGGAGTATTGGTCTGGGGGAGAAATTATTTTAGGGGCCTCCAAATGGTGATTTCGGAGGGCCCCGAAAGTGTGGATGCAGTGATGTAGCCAAGGGGGGCCCTAGGCGTCCGCAGACCCCTCTTGGGCCAATCTGAACCACTGCAAAGAATTCTCATCACGGGGCCCCCAGAGTCAGTCTCAGGGGTCCCTGAAGATTTGTTCTCAGGGCGTCCCGAATCGGCCTCAAGGCCCCCGCCCTGAGAGTCAGTCCCAAGGCCCTCCGAAAGCAGATTTCGGGGGCCCCCAGTTGGTCTCAGGGGCCCCAAAAGTCGGTATCAGGGGCCCCGGGAGTCTGTCTCAGGAGAGGTGGAGGGGGGGGCTGAGCTAGTCTCAGGGGCCCCAGAGAGTGGTTCTCAGGGCCTCGCAAAAGTCTATTTCAGGGAGGCCTCCGAGAGTCAGTCTCAGGAACGCCAAAGACTCAGTCTCAGAGGTGATTCCACCCCCCCCTCCGGGTGTTTGTCTCAGGGGCGCCCTAGAGTAAGTCTCAGAGGGCTGTTGGAAGTCATTCCCAGTCCCCCTCCCCCCACCCCAATGACAGCCTCAGGGGACCCCAAGAGTTAATCTGGATGGCCACGATAGTCAGTCTCAGCCCCCCCCTCCAGAGTAAATCTTTGAGGGGGGGGCAATAATTAGTCTCAGAGGTGCTGCCGAATAACTAGTCTCAGGAGCCCCGAGAGATTCTCAGGGGCCCCCAGTTTTGATCAAGAGGCGCCGTGAATCGTTCTCAGAGACCCCCTGTGATCTAATCAGGAGAGCGGCCGAAAATTAGCTTTGTGAGTGCCGCCAAGTGTTGGTCTTAGGTGGCCCCAGAGCTCGAATAAAAAATTTCAAAATCATATGCCTCGGAAAAAGTATCTACCCCTATTGCGTACTAAAAAAAACAAATTGAAACATGTCCATCAGGCACCATTATCGAAGGAAAGGCAGAAACTAAACTAATTTTACCATAAGATCAAATCGAACAGGGAATTTGGCTCTTCAGTCAATTTTTAATCCATAAGCTTAACACCAATAACTACATTTCTAAATATTCTGAAATAAACAACCTTCAAATATTTTCGTAGGAAACCAGACAAACAAGGGTAATGACAGAAATCGATGAGCATAATCCTCAAAGGAAAAATAAGTATGGAAGGTTGAAAATAACAATGACAGAGAGATCCAAGGCGATAGATATCTCAGGCGCCTTTTGTCTTGGTAATTTGCTCGTTTAAAAGATAGCAGGGGTAAGAAAGTAACTGGATCTCAACAGGATCTGTCGACGGAATAGAGGTTATGTAACGTTCGGGACACACTACACGTCCTTTGTATTTTGATTAGTTTTTTTCCGTTTCTTTTGAAATTTACTGATTAAAGAGTTCATGGATTCGACACCGGGAAATAATTGCTAATCATTTCCCGTAGAAGATAATTTCTACGTACTCAAAACGACTGACCTTCAATAACTTCATGTCTGATTACCAGAGTGAATTGAGGTAGACTCGGGTGTAACATCATGCGCGCATCAACATTGAACTTCCCGAAATATGGCACAAACTTGTTATTATAGCCACGCTACCATATAAGGTATGGGCCATCCTTAATATTTGGTGATCTTAGTTTACCAACATTTGGTCGGATCGAAAAAATCAAGCTATAAACAAAATAAAAATAAATGCTTAAAAAGGCACAACAAAATTTCCTTCGTGTGAATGTTAAAATACTATACAAAAGATATAGGCGATGGGCCCCGGTTACTAAGGGGACCCCCGGTCTGGGGCCCCCGACGGTAGTCGGACCCCTCCTTGGCCGAATCCTGGCTACGCCACTGTGTTCTGAGACTCTATATCAGACACCCTGGGACACCCTAAGCCTAGCTGGGGCCCTGAGCTAATCTGGGTATCCCTGTGCTTAACTGGGGCCCCTGATCTGGTATGGGAGCCCTGAACTTTTCTAAGGTCCCTGGGCTAAGCTGGGGGCCGTGAGCTTGAAGGGAGCCCCTGAGCTGGTATGAGAGGGGACCCTATATCAGCCGATCTGGGCCCCTGAGCTGAGCTGGCCTGTGTTGAGCAAGAGCCCTGAGCTGGTCTGGGCCCCTGAACTGTTCTAGCGTCATTAAGCTAAGCTGGGATCCGTGAGCTTGAACAAGCCCCTTGAGCTGTTTTGAGACCCTACATAAGTCGACCTGGGGACCCCCGAGCTGAACCGGGCCCCTAAGCTAATCTGGCAACCTGTGCGAATCTGGGGCTCCACTGTGATGAGCTTCTAGGGGTCCTGTGCTTATGTAGGGTCCCTTGATAAGCTGGTCTCTAGGCTAATGCACTTGTCTGGGCCCTTGAGCTGACTGATCTAGGTTCCTGAGCCATGGTCTGGACCTTGGGGCCCTCCGAGATAATTTGGCGGCCCCTGGGCGGCATAGGCATAGGAACCGGGGGTCAGGGGATACTCCCCCTTTTGAGGTGGGCTCCGCAACGTATTTGCAAATATCAGTAAGTACGCTGCCTACAAGCCCCTGGAGGAGGAGCGCTTCCTGAAAAAACCAAGACACCTACTACCCGAGTGTTTCCAAATGAGTCCTGAGAACTGGTCCCAGTCAAACTCCATCCCATATCGATCCCAACACAAAGCATGAATCGGATACGGACCCCGCATCAAATGCCGAGCAACAGTCGTCCCTGATCCATTAAAAGGCGTGACGTCCTTTGATGCCAGGGTTATATGACGTCGCCAACTCTTTCCCTGTTGGGAGGGATTTCTTGGGAGTCAAATTGCTCCTTGCACAAGGAATCTGCCGTGCCTTAAACCCGGGTTGGTCGCGTGGAAAGCAAGGTTGCTAACCACTATATCACCACGCCCACACCTCCACAGCATCACAAAGCTGGCCATCAAGTACCTACATTGCACTTGCAGTCATGCTGGAGCTCTGCATTTTAGACATCGAAATATAGCTAGACGTATTTATTGTGATCAGCCTTTACATAAATATATATCTAATGATGGAAAGAAGGGATCCGTAACAGCCTAAATAAATGTTCCCATTTTTTCATTAAATAAGCAAAATGTTGATTAGGCATAGCGAAGTGAGGCTGTTTGGTATCAAAGCATTGTCTGTAGTTTTCTAAACAGTTTTTAATTTTGTAAATGTGATAAAAGGGCCTAAACATCTAAAAATATAAGAAACGCATTCGTGGTAAAAAATGATTGAAATCCTCCAAAAGAGCTTAAAAATGTATTTCGTATTTTAACGGGGTCTAGGTAAAAAAATGTTTTTTTGCGTTTTACTATGATTTATTAGATCATAGGTACAAATCAAAATCATAGGGAAAATTTAATTCCCCAATTTTCCATACGTTGGCATCCTGGTGTGCATGCGTGCCTTCTTGACACCAAACGATCTAACTAATTTTTTTATAATTATGGGCCCCCATGGACTGGGGCCCCCTTGAGGTGGGCCCCCTCTAAGGTTGGCCCCCCACTTTTCAAACCGTTCCTACGCCCCTGTATGCGATGTATGTGTCTGTGTTTTTTTTGTAACAATGTGAACAGATTGTTTGTAAAAGGAATAAAAATGCGAAAAGCCGCTGACTCCGTTATGGCCCACGTTAAAGTTTTCTTATGATACCGTCGAGCTTAAAGGGAGTGTCCCACTTTTATGATGGGTTTTGAACTGAGATAGCAGTTTTGTAGAGCGCGTTGAGAAACCACTATTGGCATATTTAATTTCACCCAGAGCTCTCGGTTCAAAATTTCCACCGGCTTTAAAATTCAACGTATAGGGGCCTATTGGCTTATTTCAAACCCTGAAGGAATACCTTCCATATGGTTCCAGTAATCTGATTGGTCGTAAGCCCTACGTCTCGTCCACACGCTGAAAATACCATGCTAGCGAGTGAACCAGCATGCAACTCCTTGTCCACCGGCATGTTAGGCAAAAAGTTGTCCAGTTCAGAGCGTTATTGGGTCAAAATTAGGCCAATAACTGCAATACACGTAATATCCTCCCTCCCCCGTACTTTTGCAAACAAGAGTTAAATGTTTTTGTCAAAATCCAACTCTGAAATTGTTTCCTTAGATCAGACATATGCATAATCTTTCTGCCACTGAATAATTTCGGCTACCGTAGTGACACCTGACGTGCATTTCTTGCACCAGTGCTTCTTCTTGTACTGCATGCTATTTTCGCCGTGCGGAAATGCTCTGAATGGAACTTATAGCGAGTCTACGATCAGCGTTTGGGATTTCACTGATTATCAACAGTGTTATTTTGATGACGTCACATATTTCTATTTTTAACGCATGGAAGTGAGGAAAAATTATGTTTCCTGTTTTTCAGACCCCTCTTGTTCTTGAAATGTTCTTTTTAGGATTTTCACAAAGTGGTCCACTCTCTTTAAGGTCGAAAGGCTGATTGAGATTTAATTCCCACCTTCTCCCTTTTCCCGTCAGGCCAGTGACGGATCCAAGGGGGCCCAGGGGCCCGGGCCCCCCCCTTAGCTCCGAAGCGCCCCAGTAAAGCTCAGCTCATATCGGGCGCCGAAGGCGCCCGATATGAGCGGCGCGCCTGTATCCATTTCGTGCGCCAAGGTGGTAGATACCACTTATTCACTTGAATGAACACATACTCCTTAAAACCATGGCAAAGCGCCCCTGCCCAAACACTAGACGCCTTTACTGGTCTTTTGCGCCTCAGTAAAATGTTGAAGATGAAATTTAGAAAGCTAACAAAAGCGCCCCGGCAAAGAAAAGGCGCCACTAGATAGCAAGATTGCTCCATGGGGAACTAATGCACCCCTGAGTAGCCTAGGCGCCCCCTGGATGAAGCGCCCCTGGGTAGCCTAGGCGCCCCTTGGATGAAGCGCCCTACGGATACCATATGCGCGCTTGGCTAGGAAAGGCGCCCCTGGGCAGCAAAGGCAAATCTTGGTAACATAGGTGAACTGGACAACATAGGCGCCCTTTAGATAGAAATAGGCGCTTTAGGAAAATAAAATGCTCACCTTCGGTAGAAAAAGGCGCCCTTTGATAGCCTAGGCGCCCACTGGAAACAGCGCCCTACGAATGTCATTTGTCATATGCACCCTTGGATAGCAAAGGCACCCCTGGACAGCAAAGGCGTCCCTGGGTAGCAAAGGCGCCCCTAGGGAGGCACCCCTTCGATAGAAACCCGCTTTTGGATAGCCTAGGCGCCCCCTGGATGAAGCAAACTACGGATATCATATGCGCCCTTGGCTAGGAAAGGCGCCCCTGGGCAGCAAAGGCAAATCTTGGTAACATAGGTGAACTGGACAACATAGGCGCCCTTTAGATAGAAATAGGCGCTTTAGGAAAATAAAATGCTCACCTTCGGTAGAAAAAGGCGCCCTTTGATAGCCTAGGCGCCCACTGGAAACAGCGCCCTACGAATGTCATTTGTCATATGCACCCTTGGATAGCAAAGGCACCCCTGGACAGCAAAGGCGTCCCTGGGTAGCAAAGGCGCCCCTAGGGAGGCACCCCTTCGATAGAAACCCGCTTTTGGATAGCCTAGGCGCCCCCTGGATGAAGCGCCCTATGGATGTCATATGCGCCCTTGGCTAGGAAAGGCGCCCCTGGGCTGCAAAGGCAAACCTTGGTAACATAGGTGCCCTGGACAGCATAAGCGCCCCTTAGACAGAAATAGGCGCTTTAGAAAATAAAATGCTCACCTTGGGTAGAAAAAGGCGCCCTTTGATAGCCTAGGCGCCCACTGGAAAAAACGCCCTACGGATGTCATATGCACCCTTGGATAGCAAAGGCGCCCCTGGACAGCAAAGACAACCCTGGATAACACAGGTGCTGTGGACAGCAAAGGCGCCCCTAGGACGGCAGCCCTTCGATAGAAAAACCGCCTTTGTATAGCCTTGGCGCCCCCTGGATGAAGCGCCCTATGGATGTCATATGCGCCCTTGGCTAGGAAAGGCGCCCCTGAGCTGCAAAGGCAAACCTTGGTAACATAGGTGCCCTGGACAGCATAAGCGCCCCTTAGACAGAAATAGGCGCTTTAGAAAATAAAATGCTCACCTTGGGTAGAAAAAGGCGCCCTTTGATAGCCTAGGCGCCCACTGGAAAAAGCGCCCTACGGATGTCATATGCACCCTTGGATAGCAAAGGCGCCCCTGGACAGCAAAGACAACCCTAAGTGCTGTGGACAGCAAAGGCGCCCCTGGGTAGCAAATGCGCCCCTAGGAAGGCACCCCTTCGATAGAAAAACCGCCTTTAGATAGCCTAGGCGCCCCCTGGATGAAGCGCCTTACGGATACTATATGCGCCCTTGGCTAGGAAAGGCGCCCCTGGGCAGCAAAGGCAAATCTTGGTAACATAGGTACCCCGGACAGCATAAGCGCCCCTTAGATAGAAGTAGGCGCTTTAGGAAAATAAAATGCTCACCTTGGGTAGAAAAAGGCGCCCTTTGATAGCCTAGGCGCCCACTAGAAAAATCGCCCTAAGGATGTCATATGCACCCTTGGATAGCAAAGGCGCCCCTGGACAGCAAAGACAACCCTGGATAACACAGGTGCTGTGGACAGCAAAGGCGCCCCTAGGACGGCAGCCCTTCGATAGAAAAACCGCCTTTGTATAGCCTAGGCGCCCCCTGGATGAAGCGCCCTATGGATGTCATATGTGCCCTTGGCTAGGAAAGGCGCCCCTGGGCTGCAAAGGCAAATCTTGGTAACATAGGTGCCCTGGACAGCATAAGCGCCCCTTAGATAGAAATAGGCGCTTTAGAAAATAAAATGCTCACCTTGGGTAGAAAAAGGCGCCCTTTGAAAGCCTAGGCGCCCACTGGAAAAAGCGCCCTACGGATGTCATATGCACCCTTGGATAGCAAAGGCGCCCCTGGATAGCACAAATGCCGTGGACAGCAAAGGCGCCCCTGGGTAGCAAAGGCGCCCCTAGGAAGGCACCCCTTCGATAGAAAAGCCGCCTTTGGATAGCCTAGACGCCCCCTAGATAAACTAGGAGCCCGAGAAGGAAAACGAGCGCCCCACTGGGAAGTACAGGCGCCCTCTGTATAACATAGATGTCCCTTATCCACCTTCAGCTGCCCTGCATTGGAGCAGCGCCCCCAAGAGCAAAGACGCCCCTGGACAAAAAGCCGCCTCCTGGTATCAAAGGCGCTCCTAGATAACATATGCGCCCCTTAGATAGGAATAGGCGCTTCAGGAAAATAAATGCAACCCTTGGATAGAAAAAGTGCCCTTTGATAGTCCAGGCGCCCACTGGATAAAGCGCCGACGGATATCATATGCACTTTTAGATAGCAAAGGCGCCACTGGACAGCAAAGACAACCCTGGATAACACAAGTGCTTTGGACAGCAAAGGCGCCCCTAGGAAGGCACCCCTTCGAAAGCAAAGGCGCCTTTGGATAGCCTATGCACTCCCTAGATAAACGAGGTGCCTGAGAAGGAAAATGAGCGCCCCATTGGAAAGTACAGGCTCCCCCTGTATAACATAGATGTCCCTTATCCATCTTCAGCTACCCTGGATTGGAGCAGCGCCCCTCAAGAGCAAAGGCGCCGCTGGACAAAAAGGTGTCTCCGTATATCAAGGGCACTCCTAGATAATATATGCACTCCTTACATAGAAATAGGCACTTCAGGGAAGTGAAAGGCGGCCTTTGGTTAGGACGGCGCCCTTGGACAGCCTAGGCGCCCTCTGCATAAAGCGCCCTACAGATATCATATGCGGCCTTGGATAGAAAAGGTGCCCCTGGACAGCAAAGTTAACCCTTCTTGAAATAGATGATCTGGACAGCATAGGCGGCCATGGATAAACTAGGCGCCTGAGAAAGAAAACAAGCGCCTCACCTGAAAGTACAGGCGCCCCCAGGATATCATAGGTGTCTCTTTCCATCTTCAGCTGCCCTACTGTCTATGGTTTGGCACACCTGTCTGACAGTCGCGCGCTCTGTCACAGGGCTCGAGCGCTCAATTTGAGCGTGGACTGCCTTTAACCACATTTCTTTAACCTATAACTGAAGGCTTAGTGCTCCATCGCTGCAACCGGGTGCCTTTTTCAGTATGTGCGCCCCGTTTCCGAGAACGCTGCCCTCACCAACCAGCAGTCCTCCCCGCTCAGCAGATGAGCGCCTCTTTCTGATAACTAGGCACTTTATTTCAGTGTTCGAGCGCCTTATTTCAGGATTCTTATTCTCCATCTATTTTGGGCTCCTCCTGGATTGCAGAGGCGCCCCCTCAAGTGCAAAGGCGCACCTGGATAGAAAAGTGCGCCCCACGTTTGCAAAGGCGCTCCAAGATAGCATATGTTCCTCTTAGATGGAAATAAGCACTCCAGGAAAGTAAAATGCTCCCTTTGGGTAGCAAAGGTGCCCCTTAACAGCGAAGGCAGCCCTAGATAACAAAGGTTCTCTGGACAGCATAGGTGCCCTTGGATAAACTGGTGCCCGGAAGAGAAAAATAGCGCCTCACCGGAGACAAAAAGCACCCCAGGATAACGTAGGGGCATGTATTTCAATCATGTCTGTGATTGAAAAATACACCTAGACAGTATATGCGCCCCTGGATAGAAAGACACCCCTGGGCAGTAACGGCGCCCCTGGAAAGCAATAGTGCTCCCCTGTGGAGAAAAAAACCGCCTCCTGAATAACCTAGGCACCGCCCCCGAAATATCAGATGCCCGTGGATAGAACAGACTGCCTTGAATAAAACAGCGGCCCTGGATAGTAAAGGCGCCCTTTGATAGCATAAGCGTTCCTTAGCAACAATATGGGCGCTACATGAGCTCAAGGTTCACGTGCACCTAAGCCCAATAATAGAGCAATCAATCGATGCCGAAGCACTCCTTAAAGCACGGGCGCCAAATTTTCTAAGAAGTAAAGGCACCTCTGGGTAGCAAAGGCGACCCTCGACAGTGGTGTAGGTATTCCTGAATAACAGCAGCGTCCCTTGATAAGAATAGCCCCAAGATGGCACAGGTACCCTGTTGATAGGAAAAGCGCCCCTGAATATCAGAGGCACCCTCTGAATGAGGTGCCCATGGAGAGCATAAGGGCGCCCTATGCATAGCAAATTGCCGCCCCCTGGATAGCCTAAGCGGCCCTTGCATAGGGTAGGCGCCACTGGGTAGTATACGTTACCTTGAATAAAAATACGCCCCTCAATACCATGGTGAACCTGGATAAGAAAAAGCTCCCCTTGGGCACTGGGTATCAAAGGCACCCCCGGAACAGCAAAGATGCCCCTGGATAGCTAGTTTGCGTCCATTGGGGAGCGAAGGCGCCCCTGGGTGGCACAGGTGCCTCATCGAAGCAAAGCCCCCCCCAGAGAGCATAGGTGTCCCTGATGAGCACAGGTACTCCTGGACAGCTCCTAAATGACGTTGCGTAATGTTACGATTCCTACTATGACGTATGCTATTATATCAAAGTAAAGGAGAAAAAACCGCCTCCTGAATAACCTTGGCACCGCCCCCGAAATATCAGATGCCCGTGGATAGAACAGACTGCCTTGAATAAAACAGCGGCCCTGGATAGTAAAGGCGCCCTTTGATAGCATAAGCGTAAGCGTTCAGTGTTTAGATCAAGGTTACAGGTCAATTTTAAAGGTCACTGGCCTTGATGATCAAGGCTTGATCAAAGGTCATTGGTAAGCTTGGGCACAGCGCTAGTTATAGCGTAAATTAGGCATAATATGTTGGGTTGTGCCGTAATAGGTCAATGACCTTGAAGGACCTTGACCCCAAAAATTGCAGACATTGTTTAGAGCCTTCCCTTTTGGCCTCAGCCCTGTTCTAGAGTATTCGAGCCCCGTTCCGGCCCGTTGGGAGGGGGGTGCTTGAACACCCCTCGAGGTCTCCCAGTGGCACGAAAAAACGTCGGCGCGAAGCGACACAGTACTTGTCACACCTTATCATTGATCAATTCCGCAACTTTCCCTCAAAATTTAAGGTTGCGTCATCTCAGGTCAGGTCACCAGTGCAGGTCAAGTGACCTCACCCCAAAAAATGTTTAAGTTGGCGTAAGTAAGAAAAGGGTGAATCTATCGAATTCAAACTTGTACCATATAATGGGCCCAAAAAGTACTAATACATTTATTGCGGGATTTTTCCCATCGATGGCCTAGGGACAGGTACGAATCATGACCTCTCCATTGAAAATGCATGGGGCAAAACGGAAATTTGCCGAAAAATTGCTCTATGTCTGCAGACGCCACTTGGAATACCTTCGGATTCCCCAAATCATGGTATCCTAGGCCTCTTTATCCGTTCATGTTGCAAGTTTAGACATGTTACCTCTGAGAGTTCATCTGGGGCTTCCTAAGCAGGTTTTAAGACTTGGGTTAGTTGCTTTGCAGGAAATATTGATAAAACCCATATTTTGATACCATTTTTTATTGCTATTGTGAGTTGATTCATATGCATACTGACTATGCTAGGCTAGATGGTGACCTTGACCTAGCCTTAGGTCAGGTAATTTTTATGTTTTGACCTAGTATAGTCATATTATGCATTATTTGATGATTCGCCGTAACGAGAGGAAGCGAAGTGTGCCTAAAAATGATTCTAGCTCAACTCTGGCAGATGCTAGAGTATATACACAGAGACATGTTGTAAGCTTTGTCTCGGGGAGGGGGCCCTAGCGCTGATCGCGGCAAAAATCCCCAATGGCCCCCAGGGGCCCTCAGGGAGTCAGGAAATCTGGCGTGGGTGGAATCCGGTAGGAGGGATTTTGGGTCTCCAAAATCAGCTGAGGGGTCCGTGCCAGTTAAGGGGACCCCAGATAAGGGCCCCCGACGAGCTCATTTGACCTCAGCGCCAACACAGGATTCTCAAGACCAGCGTGGGGTGCCTACCTATTTAAACGGTTTCTAAATAAGCTCAGGAACCCAAAACTAACCCAGGGGTCCAATTTTCAACTCATGGGGCCCAGACACTCTGAGGGGAACCGGCAGAAGCTCAGAAGGCCCATAAAACTAATAGGGCCAGACTAGCTGGGTGCCTCGACGAACTAGTGCCCAGATACGCACAACGGGCCCCAAACAAGCTGAAGGAATCTATATCAGTTAAACGAAAACAGAGCCTCGACAAAAACTCAGAGCTCCAGCTTTTAGCTCAGAGGGCCCAGGACCGGTTGAGGGGGCCCTATATCAATAAAAGGGCCCAAAAAGCTTAATAAGCTTCAGCGGCGACATATAGGTTTCAAGTTCAGTGTGAGAACCTGGTTAACTAAAGCGGTCCCAGATCAGCTGAGGGGACTCGATATAAACTCATCGAAGTCACCGAAAACTCAGGGGCCCAGGCCCGCAGAGGTTCTGTGGCCTATGAGGCTCAGGTTAGCGTCAATCGAGTATTTCAGTATTGAGCCGTTAGCCAGGACAACTGTGATAAGTGGAGGTGGTGGATACGACACCTCAGTTTTTACCATGACAGAATATAACTGTATTATTTGCTCATCGTGCTTCAGTTAGTGTCAGTGGGTGCTTTCAGCATTTTCTACCACGGTACCAGTCGTTAGCTGGCCCGAAATATGCTTGATGGTAAACATGAACATCTGAGAGGAAGCTCACTGAGAGGAAGCTTTCATGAAAATAAGCATTTACAAATCCTTTTTTAAACGCGTTCTTCATTGACACTGGCCGCCTTTTGGGTGTTAAATTGGCCAGTGGCGGATCCAAGGAGGGAGGGGGAAAAAGGCATTCCCCAAACGAAAAAGCTCGGGGCAAAACTGCGCTTTCGCCCCCAAAGCAATCGACCTCCTTTTTTCCCCTACACCTTCTTAGTTTATAAGCAAGATTTTGGTGTTCCAACTCTCAACTTCAAACAGAACATAAGTTGATAAGATGTTCCTTGGCCTGTCCCCTCGAATCCGGAAATGTAAAAAACACTGAAGAATATATATTCGGGCACAGCCCTTCATCAGAATCATGGAGTAAATATCAATAATTCTCAGTTATAGTATAGCCAGACCTCCATAGTATAGCAAGTCATAGTATAGCCAGCCTTGGATAGGAAGAGGTATCTCGAGCCCATATTTTTCACCCCGTGAAGTTTTTTTGGCTTTTCGCCTCAAATACCCAAAATTCTACGGGCAAGTGATATTGGTAGCGCAGCTTTTTACTGCGTTACGTTTTTTTTTTTTGCTTTACGACTTTGGTTTGCTCCTCCCAAGCCGACCGGCTAGATCCGCCACTGAAATTGGCGCCCCTCAGGTTCGGCGCCCCCCAGGTTCGGCGCCCTCCGAGCCTGGGCCCCCCCCTTAACGAAATCCTAGATCCGTCACTGCGTCAGGCAGTGGGCGGAGTCTGCCCAACCCTCATGTTTTGATCGAATACCATCTAAACAGTTCGTGATAGGGTTTGGAACTGGATTTTCCTAAAAAATAGTGGGTCAGATCACCTGAAATGTTGAAGTTAGCTATTCCAGTCAATAATTTCGCCTGATCGGCCAAATGTTCAACGCTGTCAGTTGGACCTGTCTTCCCAGGTTTGCCCAGTGATGCCTTTGGCCAACATCTCTGGGCGCAACGGAGCTTGTCTCTCCTGTTGTTCGCTTTCTAGAATCATCCAATCGACAGAAACGACCACAAGCTCGTGCAATCGAGCCATCAGCAGCCGTAGGGTGGATCAAAGGAGCTGCTGCTTGCTTCGATCGCACCCCCACTGTTGACTGCGCTCGTACACGCTAGAAAGAGATATTACAATATGAAGGAGCTGTTAACGGTAGCACTCTGTTGTCGATTTTTTTAGGACACCAGAGGATGGTAATTTATTTCCGGCAGTACGATTGTGTGTGTTGCGCTTATCCTCTTTCTTTCTTTCTCTCTCTCTCTCTCTCTCTCTCTCTCTCTCTCTCTCTCACGGAATCTACCATTTGCCACCATTACAGCTGGCTAAATTTGTTTCTTCCTACACTTTTCTGAGAAGTGCCAGTCCTCACAATGGTGTTCCTGCGATACTACATATCTTAATTAGTCTGGTAGTTGCAGACAGCGATATTCTAGTGGCTGTTGCCTGGTAATATCGGGCTAGTCCCACCTTAACCCTCTGGCTCTGCTTACGATGCAAAGTGATGGCAACAACAATCCAAAGGGAGGTGCGCTTCTAAAAACACGCGAAGGGTTCATTAACCAAACATGCCAAAGATTTGCATTTGCCGGCAAAAATTGAAAACACATGCCACACCCCTTAGTCACGTATTCAGGGCTGAGAAATAATGAAACTTCATTATTTCTGCAGGGACTCAGCATCCTGCATTGGAGTAAACAATACTTGGTTTTCTTCTTGTCAGCACGCTTCCAGACGCCAAACAACCAGTCGCTTTGATAGGAAACAGGTGCTATCTACGCACGCTGTGCTCAGACATTTGAATTTTGTTGAAAGTCTGCAGGCCTTAAGCATAGCCACAACCGGTGCCTTTCAACGAAATACGTGCCAGCGATCTGGTAAATTTCGTTGAAAGGCTGCCGGCTTCAAACGCGGCGTGGACTGCTGCCAGAGGAAATGGTTTCACGCAGACAGCCAGTGAAAATGATTATGGAAAAGCCTGGCCCGCTTTTGGTCATGTATCGCGTAAGCTCATAGGTTTGTTTTTATCCGCCCGGTGGGTTTTGAAATGTTTGAAGTAGTAAGTAACTCGACTAGGCCTTTCTGTTGGGGAGACAGGTTAAGAACTATTGTGTCTTATTTTTTTCGGTGAATAATGGGAATCGAACTGATATATATATATATATATATATATATATATATATATATATATATATATATATATGCCCGTTTTCATGATTTGTAACTAAAAAACATTATGACTATTTCTATCCAAATAATGCTAAAGTTTATCTTGGAAATGTCACGATTATTTCAAAACACATCTGCTAAGTGAAGCAAAACCCGTCTCTACAAAATTACGCACGAAGTCCCATACATGGCCCTCTGTAGAGCTATCGAACCTCTAAAGATCCACAAATTTTTACTACATACACCAACACACCCACGCACCCGCGCGCGCGATTTACCACAAACCAGCTGAATGAGGCAGGCAGAAGCTGGCTAACTGATTTACTGGCCTGTTTGACGGCTCCACCTACGACTGAAGGGAAAGCGTGAAGGAAACCTTTCAAGTGTCACCCGGTAATGGCCGACTGCTGGCAGTGACAAAAGCGTGCAATTCACAACCGACGCCGTCTCAGACAGGAGCGTAGAATGCCATAACGGGGACCCTTATTCCGCCCGAAAATAATGAGGATTTATAATTGATGCAGAACATTGAATTGAGTGAGAGAGTTTCCGAGCAGCCAGAGCGGTGTGGCAGTTATGTTTGATTCAGTCCATTTGAGAGTGATATCTGGGCCCCTGACTCAATTGGGCGCGTAAAAAAGTGAAGTCGTTTTTATATTTTAGAGAGAGTATTTCCCACTAAATCCCAGTTTTGTAGATCTTTAGACCCAGAAAATTATCCTACAGAGCTAACAATGAGTGTGAGTGGGAGTTGTACTGTGAGTTGGCCCTTAACTCACTTGCATATCACTCATATTTTGGCTCCGTAGTACAATTGTAGTTTAGCCCAAGGAAACTGTGCAAATAAGAGGGAAAATATTTCACATTGGAGTCGCTGTCTGGCCGTCCCTCGACCGGTGAGTGGTAGCGATAAACAGACAAGTCTCAGCAGAATACAAGTATTTAGGCGTTAAGTGAATTCTGCTGTAGCTCGAAAGGGAAGTAAGGTGACAGACAATTTTTCTGATGGGGAATAGTAATGTTGGGATTAGAAGAAAAGCCTGTCTGATCAGCTATATGAATATTCAACTCAAGCAGGATTTTGGATGCTTAAGCATTTATGTGCATTGTCTGCCACAATTTGCTAATCATATTCGTAAGCACAATACACAATGTGCCCATGTACCTGAATTTGTCGGCCCTGTGGCTCCAAAATCGGAATTTTCTAGGTAAAAAAACGTACAAAAAAACCATTGCTTGACTGAAGGCAGTGGGTATTGCAATATATGTGAGTGCACATATGTATATATTCTCATTGTCAAGGTAGCTACCACTTCCCGACTGGAGAAATCAGATCGTGAGAAGTCTCTTCATAACAAGTTTAAAATCATCATCAGCCGCCTTTCAAAGAAGCATCGATGTTCTCTTGTTCCATTTGTTAGATACAATGATGGGACTCATTATAAATTGACAAAGCAATCCGAAAGGCATGCTATCTAAGCATAATAACAGTAATTTTTCTTACTCACACTGTAGACCAAAGTAAAGCATCTGCGCAATCTTTACAATTTTCTCCCAGAAAAATTTGTGCGAAGCAGCAGCACGCTTTATCATGGCTGTCTTCTTTAATGACCCCGTTCTTGACCAGGTGCGAGTATTGGCAGCACCTCTGTCGGAGGCGCCTCGCAAGTTTTACGGCGTCAAGTTTGCCAAATGACGTCAGTGGGCCTAGCTAACCACTCCCAGCGCGCTGAATTATGGCGGGTCATTGACAAAGAATAGTCCCGCGCCCGCTTTAGCGGCGAAAACAAGGCCCGATGAACGATCTAGTCTGAGCTGGCATATTTGTGAGGCCTTAAAAGCGCTTACAGGTGTGGAGTAATAGCTCAACTTGGTTTCTGCAGGTGATGGAAAAATTCTACTGTTGTTGTTTTCTTCTAATAAGTAATAAGTACGAAAATATAACGGATATAAAATAGTTTAGCTCTTCCTAGCCTGAAAAATATACTAGTGAGGACCATAAAATATACTAGTGAGTAATCAAGAAAATTTTCAAGCCAGTATTGAGGCAAACCTTTGTCACCAGCAATTCTAGATAACATCAAAATTTCACCACTAGCCGTCGAGTGTCTCGACAGGCAAAGTTTGCACAACACCTTAGCATCTCTCTCCCCCCCCTCCTCTCTCCTCCTCCTCTCCCCCCCCCCCCCCCCCCCCCCCCCCCCCTCCCCCCTCCCCCCCCCCCCTATCCCCCCCCCCCCTCCTCCCCTCCTCCCCCCTCCCCCCTCCTCCTCCTCCTCCTCCCCTCCTCCCCCCCCTCCTCCTCCCCTCCCCTCACTTTCCTTCCCATCTGCTTCCCACTCCCCGCTCTCTATCACTCTCTCCTTAACCACCTTGGATGCCACAGTCATCGTGTGGTTGTGCGTATTTTGTTTTGCTCTTTGTCTTTTGTCCTGCACTAGTGATCGATATGTCTATGCGTCTTGTTTTAGCACAGGTGGTCCGCATGTCGGTTTTCATCCATGTGTGCTGTGGGAGAGTACCTCATGCGCCATGAACGCTTGACTTTGTGTGCACTCACTGGTGTTACTAGTCTTATCAGTGCACATATGTACTGGTGATCACATGAAATGACGTACTCACCATTTCGGGATAAGGGTGGGAGTCTGTGCACCGGTTGGAATGGCTCGCTGAGTGTCAAATCGTCTCTCACATCCATGGTTAGCAGGGGCGACGTCAGGTTTCCCAAGCCTTCCCGTTTCATGCCGACCCTTCCAACACCATTGGTTTAAACACTGCCTGCAAAAATATGTCATCTATCTAAGCCTTCCAGCTTCCGCGGCCTCTCGCCCCTGTCCGGGTGATTCCCGTCGCCCCTCCTTCAGCCCGCCAGATTGTCGGCGCCGGTGTGTTAGGGGAGCGGGGGTGCGCTGGCGGGGACTCGGCCATACCCCGGGAGAGTTCCCCATGGAGCTTCGTTGCCCAACTCTTGTGCGCCGTGGCTGTCTCCCAGATCTGCGTCGGTTGAGCCGAGGGGGAACGACTTCCTGGAGCTTGGTCTCCAAGGAGCGTTGGTGGAGCGGCTGGTGCGGCGCCGGCCTCTTCATGCCGTCTTCGGGCCTTCTCTCGCTTGGACGCGCACTGAATTGCCGGCGTCCCCCTACCGGCCGCCTGACCGACAAGGCCATATCAGCAGCACCCGCTGGTCGTACGGCCTACCTTCGAGCCGCGGGTCAAACGGCGCAGCCTCGCCGACAACCTCGGCCGGTTCCCGCGCCTACATCTACAACGGTGCTGGGCGCCTCCGTCAGCGGCACCAACACTGAGGCCGGCGCGACCGGGGATATCCCCGGCATCTCTACGTCGAGGCGGATGGCAAGGTGCCAGACTTTGCCGTGGGCCGGAGGACTGAGGACGGTGAGGGGAGGCTGGCGTCAATGGTACCGGCGATGAGGCTGACGTCTCTGATCCGGACGGCTGTCCGTCTGCTCATGCCCGGTGAATTGGCCGAGCACGCCGTGTCTGAGGGCACCAAGGCCGTCACCAAGTACACCAGCAGCAAGTAAATCCTCATGGGTGCAGTGTTTGGTCTCGCGTTCGTCGGTGATGCTGCTTCATTTTCATCAATCATTTCTCCTCATGCTCATCGGCGCCGGCGACGACGGGACACCGCGTCGCAACCAAAACACCGAGGCGTCGCGCGTTCCGCCGGGGGCGGCGTGGTGAATAGATCATCCGTGACTGTGTTGAGGAAGGGGCGCTGCTCCCCTGGGCGGTGTTCGCCCACTGTGAGGCCGCTTCTATGTTTATTGGTTTTGCTCCCGTTTTAACTGTGTTTAGTTTGTCCCGTTCATATGTTCATCATCATCCTGATTTATTTTCCACGCACCCGGCCGTTAGACGTCTGCCGGGCTCGAGCCCGTGCCCGTCTGGGCGTAATTTAGAGCGCTCGCGCCGTCGGCGGTCACGGGTTCGGGGCTGGCGCTTCGCTTATAAATTTTATTTGTCCACCTCAGCCGGCCGGGGCGAGTTCTTAGGGTCTCTGTATGCTTCATTACCGCCGTAGTGTCAATATACGTGTATAGTTATAAATAAATCCAAACATAACTGGCCAAATATCGTCTTTTAAGGAATCGCACCCAATCACTTTGCTTTTTCATTATTCCGACCAGCATGAGCTAAATTTAATCAGCTTATCTCCATGTAAGCTTATGCAATTCAGCTTATCTAGAGAAGATGAATGTAATAATAAGGTGAAGGTTGTAACACGGAATGGAGTTCGCGTCACCTTTTAAATTCAACATTAAGTCAGCTGTTTGAACGAGGTGATTAAAGCATTTGGGTTCTAATTAATCAATTAAAAACTCTAGACCCAGGAATAAATTTTTTCAATTTTCTAGCATCGAACTGGGCAGGGTTCTGGGACTAATTCGCACTGGGTAGAGGAAGGGGAATGTACTTGAAAAGCCCCCCCCACCCACAAGAATTCTAAAACAGCGACAGTTAAAGAGTGCGCTTGAAGTTTTGTAGGGACTGTGATTATCTATAGCACAGACAATCTTAATTGAACTAGGTCAGTACCATTAAGGTTAAACGAGGTCATCAAGGTCAAATATCGGCCATGCTGGAAACCTTTTGTAGCATGCTGCAATTGCGCAAGGAAGGCCACGATCCCCTGAACTGGACTGCCGCCGTGAAAGTATGATCCCGAGTAGGTTTTACAAAATGTTGAGGTGAAGACTTCCGAAGGTCGATTATCTACGGCGTTCCACTACCATATTTTCCCATAGTGAACAGGGCCTACGCCATAGGAGTCGTTGGGATGGATATGATGATTTTACTTTCACCTTGACCCATGTTTCCTTACCTTGAACTGTGACCTTGACCTACGCATTGAGTAGCCTCAGGTCTCACGTCGTAGCGTAATATACGTCACAGGGATGACGATCGTATGGCTAAAGGCACCAGGGTCAATGGCCTTGAAAATTCCAGCCTGAGCTTGGCCCCGGCTCTTTGATCTTGACTTTGGCGGTTCAGGTGAGGTGAGCATGATATATTATCCTATCCATATGACATTATGACGTCATCGTTTGGCCTGCTGTGCATGCGAGCTGGTGCGACAGCGGCATCGAAGTGATCTCAAGAGATAAGTCTGCCTTGAAAACCTTTTAAGTAGAAGTTATTGTCTGATTTTCCGAATCCTTAAAAAAGTGTGGTTAAAAAATGTTTCAATAATTTAAAAAGCATTTCTCAAATCGACACTGGCAGCCCTTCAATTTTCCAAAATATCAGCGAGTGGCGTTTTTCAGCTCGGTATGGTTCTCCTTTTCCCGCGTACAAAACTTGATTTATATGATGCCAAAAATTATCAGAGGCGGTTGCAGCAGAGCAAAACAACTGGGACCTAGTATAGTCATATTATACATCATTCGATTCACCATAATGAGAGAGGAGGCATATTGCCAAAGTGTATAAAAGGCATCTCTATACGTTCTTTAGCTATTGATACTTTGTATTTTCTACCAGGTTCTATTACGCCCTTGCCAAACCCGGAGCTGGGAGGGATGGTCTGAATGATCTTGTCTCCTTAACACCCGCCCCGGTGGGCCTCCGAGCCACCTTTGCCATGGTAGGCGGTGTTCAAACACCCCCCCCAAACTCGGTTCTTATACGGGATAGTGAAAAAACGTGAACGCTGGCGGATAGCTCATGAAGGAACTACATCAATCAATTTTTGGCTCAGCTCAATATTTAGGTCATGGCAAGTCGAAGAAGGTGGCATAGGGTTTCTTGCTATAGCGTCTGAAAGAGTTGAGTTAGGATCATTTTTAGGCATCATTCGCTTCCTCTAGTTACGGCGAATATAATTATGTATAATATGACTATACTAGGTCCAAACACAAAAAATGACCTGACCTGAGTTCAAAGCAAGGTCACGTTCTGTTCTAGCATAGTCAACATTCACACCAATCGACTCGCAATAACAATATAAACCTAATTGTGTTAAAATAAAAGCTTTATCGTCATTTCCTGCTGACCCATGTCAACAGTTGATGACCCAGGTCTGAAAATCTACTTGCTGACCTTTCAGAGGTCATAGGAAAAAATTGCAGCATGAGCCTAGAAAGGAGCCTAGGATACTACGATTCGGAGAATATGAATGCATTTTCAGCTTTATCTAAACAAATACAGCTCAATTCCTGTTTTCCCCATGCATTCCTAATGAAGAGGTCATGATCCGTACCTTACCTCAGGACATCGACATAAACAAATCTCTGAATATATGTTGTATTAATCGGTGGGCCCATCATCTGGTATAAGTTTCAATTCGATAGATTCACCCTTTTCATACTTATGCCACATTAAACATTTAAGGTGAGGTCACTTGACCTGTAATGGTGAGCTGGCCTGAAATTACCCAACTTTAAAATTTTGAGGAAAGTGGCGGAATGGATCAAGGAAAAGGTGTGTCAAGTACATTTGCGCTTTGCGCCGCCGTTTTTTCCTGCCACTGGAAAAACTCGAGGGGGTGTTCAAGCGTCACCCATCGGGGTGAGGGTTAATCTGTTTCTGAGTGAATGTTTTCTAAGGCTCTCTTGGAACTCTTGATGCTTTTCCCATTCATTTCATGTGGTAAAATTAGATAGGCTTGCACTTGCACGAAATCCCCCTTACTAACACTACCTGAACATACCTATGGTGTGCCATAATATATCAAATATTCCATATATATAATCGATACCCAAACTCTAGAAAAGGTTACCTTTTACTCTGCTATACTCGGGTCATGGTAGCATGCGACTCATCGTACTGGGAACCACAGCGGCAATGACTACGAAACCTGTGTTCTGTATAAATACCATTCCAAGTAATTTATGAAACTGCGCCAGCGCCCCGGCACGCCTGGCAGCACCAAGGTTTCCATGATTAATGAGATACGAGAAGACATGGGCTGGAGTCGGAGTATCAGATTCGTTGAGCACGCCAGTGGAAACAATTATACACCAGCTAGGCCTGGCACCGCTTGATGGCTTCATGGAAGTCGCAAGAGGTAAAAAATGATGCCTTCCCAAAACAGACCAGTTCTCCTCAGAATAAAGAATATTTCCAAAGATTAAAGTGGTTTATGAAATCTAAGATGAGAGTGAGAGCGAGAACGAGAGCGATAGCGAGAGAGAGAGAGAGAGAGAGAGAGAGAGAGAGAGCGAGGGAGAGAGGAGATTACTTCCCTGTGTGCACAGAATTAGTACCTTTCGTAGCAGATACTACCTTTCGTACGATGCTACATCCAAGGACCCATTTGCATCTCAGTGAGTCTGGCTCAGCTTGGAGGAAAATGGGCAGACCATGACGAAGGGATCAGCCCTCTGGTTCCTCGAGACTTTCCAAACTATGCCGGCAAGATTGGGCCTTTTTGGCCTCTGCAAACCGGAAGCGTTATGAGGTTGGCACGAGCGAGCCGCGGATTGGATGTCGTCATGGATGGCCGAGCTGTTGCCGGATTGGTTTGGACTGTATTTACCAGAGAATTCGACTGACTTGGGACCTGGATAGGATTTGAACTTCTTTTGTTGTTTTAGCGTTTTCGAATGGGAATTGGAGTTGGAAGGATAATTATGGCGTGCAGATGGAGTGTCCGTATATACTGGGGAAAATATCGAATATGGAAAAATTCGGACCCAAATTTTCGTGGACATGATGCACTCTGCGAAGAAATGCTATGCTACTTCCCCATCTACAGGAGATCTGTATTTATCTGTCAATGAATCTTCTTTTAGGTAAATACTCCTGAAATGTGATTTTCCCATTCAGCATGGTTCACCTGCGTGCTTAAGTGCTGGTAATCTGAAACAAGGCCCAACAATTAATTGATTTATGCTTGTGGGTCTCTGAGGGCCAGGTTCCACCCGAGTGCTCCCCACATCAGAGTACGATGATTGACGTTCCTGAAATTGTTCCGAGTATTTATCTGATTACACTTAAGAATGAGGCTGCAAACGTATTAAAATGTTCTCTCTTTGACAAGTCACCTGCAGTTAGTTTGCCATCACCCGACTACTCAGGCTGAGCAGCGGTCCAAAACTGTCCCTTCTAAATCGACAAAAAAGACTAAAAAAAGTTATTCCCATTAGGATGTAGCTGCGAAGTTCTAGCAGTGCTTTCCAATGTCTGGCGGTGCTGTTCCGACTTTTAGGCATGCTTGCACAGCCCTATTTTACACGCCAGCTCTTCTCTGACCTCTGAATATGAGGTCCCCCGGCGTCTCCCGATGAGTATTTGTTAAAAAATTGACTATCTATCAGCAGCGGTTGAAGTACAACAACGTCTACCAGATGTTAGCAATGAATCAGCGCAGAGCGCCGCGCAGGTGGAACAACCGAAAGAGGCAGCATAGTTGGTTGTCTGGGACAATAAAATGTGTCCACCGCTGCAGACTTCAAACCCAGTGAACGAGTGTACTTTTGTCCAATGACCACTCGCCCAGCCTGATCACGTGGGAGGCCAGCGAGTCTGGGCTATTTACGGTGATTACAGAAGCCAACCCAGTTAAGTTAGCCCCACTTACAGGAGCGGATACAGGGAGAGAGAGCAGTCCGGCCCAGTGGCGGTGAAGGGCCAGGGTTTCAGGAGGGGGGACATGAACTTTTCAACCCATATCTTTCCAGTCAATATTAAAGAATTTGTGTTAAAATGGTTTATTGAAGTGTGTTCAGTTGATACTCTTCTGCCTCCTTCCGTAGCACTGCCCGCGATCCTGCTTTGTTCTCCCAAATCGGCAAAGTTTTGGCGATAGGTTTTGGAGTGCTGAGGTGAGGAGCATGATCATAAATTGGCAAGGTGTATACTGCCCGTTCCTCGAATCTTCGAGGTTTGGCTACACTATGAATGAGGATTTGTGATTTGGCCTACCTGACTCTGAAGGACCGTGCCCGAATATATAATCTAAGTGCATTTTACATCCAGAATTCGAGGAGACAGGCCAATATCCACCTTGTCAAATTTTGGCGATGTTTGACTAATTTGATACATTTTCTTAGGTCAATCCTTCTGACGATTTTAGCCGGGTTCCTGCTCCCAAAATAGACTAGATTGTGTCCACCCCTGGCCATTTACAACATAAACGTTAGCAAAGGCTTTGTAAGTGTTCATATAATGTCTTATAAAGTATACAATATTGACACATCCAAATGTGTATGAGATCACATCACATCAGCTATATACATATAATTGCAATAGTGGATTGAGACTTCCATTTCGGAGAGAGGGAGGAGGGGCCTTAAGAGATCAACCCTACCCACCTTTACTCCGAATAACCTCTTACTATATGAATACTGTAGGCACTTATACATTTTCGGCGGGGAGGCTTGCAGAACTCCCCCTCCCCTCTCTCTGACTGGTCCACAGCCAGCCAGATACGAAAAATATAATGAATGCCACACTGCACCTGGTGCATCATGCTGGACAGTGGCTCCTGTTTTGGTATTCTCAGCTGACCCACGTATTAGCGCCGCCCAGTGCCCAGTGGTGGATCAAAGGGGGGCTGGGGGGCTAGGGGCCACAAGCCCCCCACCATGTCTGAGCCCCTATAGTTAATATATTGGCGAGGGGCTGCCCGAGGTACTGGCGGGTGAGGCTCGAGCCCCTTAGCCCCCCCTAATGAATTCCTGGATCCGCTACTGCCAGTGCCAATAGGGAAAATATAGAGAAGCAAAGCCGCGAAGGGTCTTCAGCCCGTGCCCTTCAACGTTATTTTGTCCAGCTAATTATGCTTTTACTATTCTTGAAAGCCCACGTATTTTAATAAAGCTACTGCAATGAATAACGTCTTAACGGGTATGAAGTGGTATTCAGTAATAAGCTTTCTAAGCTATCGTTACACCTTCCCACATTCCTGACATAAAATTCTCGAGAGCAAACATGACATTCTTCGTAATTCGAAACCCATGTGGTGCAAAACACGCCAACGCAGCACAAGCCGACAGTTTTACAGCGTGTGCCGTTTTATGCAGCGATGACAGGGCCGTTTGAAATTCACCTGAGTCTCAGCTGTCGGCTCCTCCCGGGACCCAGAAACTTCGCGGAAGCCACCTGTGTGTCGTTAGCAAACGATTTAAACTCTTGGCTCAGCTGTCCGTCATGAATTGGAATGGCTCTAGTTTGACATTTTGTATTTCCCAGACCTTAAAATGGTGATGCAAACTGAAGCGGAACTGTCCCTTTGTTCTGCATGCATTTTATTCGCCACTGGTACTACACCTGCCCAGCGGCAGAGCATATTTACTTACACTTAACCGCCGGTAAGATTGGGGATATAATGCCCGCATTTATATTTCAAACTATTGAAGGTTAACAAACTTTATCTCGGAAGGCTTTAGGGCACAGCAACCTACTAAGGCTATATAACAAACTATACCTCATCTTTATTGATTGGTTACAGCAAACATCATATGAGACAAAGTAGAGGTGGGTGTACTACATCGATATTTGTCCATATAAAGTTATATCTCTCCCAAAAATGGGCGGAGAAAGCGCTGTAAAATGTGTGAAATTTGCATTACAGTCAAGGCATTAAAACCGGAGACCCATTAAGTGGGGGCACGAGCCCAGCTCGATCACTTTTCAACTCTACGGGATAGCCGACAAAAATTTGGAGTGATATGTTTTCACTTCCGCGGGTGCTAAGACTACATTGTTCAGTCCACCAACTCCAAATCCTCATAAGAGGATGGGACGGCATTTGATCTATGAGCGTGAAAAATGCCGCGGGTGTAGATGCAGTCCTTTTGCCGAAACTTAACGACTAAGCTAAGCGATGGGCGGACGTAGCAGAAACACTCATCACATGTTAAACCTAAATTGAACCACAAGAGAGCCACGGCCGTGCTTCCACGTGGTCGGTGAGAACCCCGCTGCTGCTATGTCGGAGGTGCTGTCCCTGATGTTACTCTAGGGTACCAATTTGACTTCGCCATTAATAAGTGTTTGTGTTTAACGACGCACCAACTGTCAAAGTCATACGGCGTCGCCATCTCTCACCCTGATGGGGGAATTTGGAGGACCAGATCAACTTATTCAGAGGCTTCACCGGGATTTGAACCCGGGACCGGTGGCTTAGAAGACAGATTCTATCCACTAAGATAGCTATCCCCCTGGTTTCGCCAAATGCTTTGGACTATGATAGTTACTCCTATCCGCGAGGAGTATACATACATGAATTCATGCGTGCATACATACACATTTACATGCATGACACCATTTTGATCGCCTGTTGGACGGCAGCTTTGCGCCATCGGCACTCAGTCTTCCGTCAGAAATAAATGTACAAACTGGAAGTGATGCTACGCTGGCATTCTATACCAATACTGGAGCTTGTTTACCAAGTCGCACAACTTAATCTGTTTGTTCAATACAGACTGAGCTGCAGCAGGGGATGCGGTACTGTTTACCTATAGCTTGCTGTGTAACAGTTGAGCTTGTCTTGCCTCTGACCAAGCACGTAACTCGAAAGAAGCTGGGATCAAGTTCTGAGCGGCTGAAGTTAGAAAAATCTCGCTTTTTGCATGCTTATGCCGCTTTTGGAGAAACTTTAAAAGAATAATACGTTCGGCCTAGAAAATAGAAAAGCCGAATGCATTTTATTGTATGCTCTGTATGTCGGGTTGAAGTTCCCTATCAGAGGTGGCATGTCTCATCACAGAGTTCGGCTTTGAGTTCAACAGATATCGTCTTGCTAGGAGAGCATTACTGCTCGAGAGCATCCAACCGTGGACTTCACGGCTATTGCTGTTTTTTTAAGTGTCTCATTTAATGTCATTTACTCACCATCTTAGGACGTAATCACCTGCTTTTTACTCTCTGACTTGTTGAAGCACGCACGTTGATGTTTACATCTTTACCTTTGACACACCTTTAGCTAGCCCCGTGAGATGTTCAAACTCTTTTGTATATATCTTGTTTAGTGTTATGGGCGCCACATGACCTTTGTTGGCAGCGCGCCCTAAGCCACCAATGATGATGATAATGATGGATATCGTCTTGGAGTGGGGGGGGGTGAGTGGCTCAGTGTAAAACATCCATGCCTTCCTGAGCCACAGGTCTCGGGTTCAAATCCTATGGCTCAGTGAACACTATCTTTTCCCCGTGCAGTGGTAGTGCACTGGTGAATGCTTGGGATCGGTTCTCCTGAGACGCGCCGGTGCTCAATATTTCCTCGACTTAGGTCGACTGGAAACTAAGTGGTGATAGGATGATCTGAGCAGTGCACCCGTCTCTGTGCTTTGAGGGATGTTAAGCATTGGCTTTAACATTAGTCCGTTATTGCGGGAATTGCTCGCTCAGATGGTGGGGTTGGGGTCTCCGTAACAAGCCCATTCATGACCTTAGTGAGGCATCAATCTCAAGAGCTGAACTCACAATAAACTTGAGAAAAAATATAAGAAGCAGCATGTTATACTTCGTACTGCACATCACACTAGCGAAGATATAAACACGCCAATCAACAGCTTATTTCTTCCAAAAAATTATGACATGCCCTGTGCTGAGGCCAAGGGAATATTGGACATCTCATCAGCTTATTTCTTTCGTATCAAGGCATATAAACCGGAAAATGCCTTGAAAACCGTTCATTAGCACCATCTTCATCCCCGTCTTCAAATGTCCCATTTAGCGGTAAACAACAATCACGCCTCTGTGATAAGTACACTGCTGGTGCAGTGTCCTTCCCTAAGTCCAGCCTTGCAAAACCGTGATTTACCCTCCCCTAAACCTGTGTTGTTGAAACGAGAAAATGGAAGCTCTTGCAGTAGTTTGGAGCATCTGCACCTGTCACAGTGGCAATACACCGGCACTTTATTCTGCCCATTTTCATTCCGAGGCAATTGAGTGTCGCCGCCGCACCACCGCTTATTCTTACACTCACCCTTTATTGTGGAGAATGGTAGTCAGATTTGTCGACGCTGCCATAAGGTCTGATTTCAGACCCCAGAATGCGAGACGAGGGCATTGTCGACAGCTCAGACGGCAATTGAAAGCCGTCGCATGTGGTACTTTCTCAAGCTGGGATGCTTATTTGAAAGATGAGGTGGGGAACTGAGATGTTTTGCAGCGCGATGAAACCAAATTTATATCATCGCTGACCCTGTATGGCAGATATGAATCATCTCTGCTGTAGAGCTGCAGTATCGTTTGTACTGTTGGAATAAAGTGAGGTCACATTTGATCCATGAAGGTTGATACGAATTGTTGGGGAGACATAATGGAGTTTTTGTTGGATGTTCTATTCAATTGACTTATCCACATTTTAAAAAGCAGAAGATTCCAGGCTTTCAAGCTATATTCAGCCCTTCGTCAGCGAGTACTATTCTATAGATATTAGCCGACTACTCGCTGACGAAGGAATGAATACAGCTTGAAAGCTCAGATTCCTTGCTTTTTCAATGTGAAGAAGTCCATTTAATAGTAAATTTATAAGTTATAAAAAGCCAATGCATAAATTTGTGGGGCCCTATAAATAAATGTACTCAGGTTTACCGTTCTTTCTCCACTTAGTAGCATTAATGGATATTTGCATGCGCCGTATATAGGGCATCAAACGTGGAATCTGGCAACTAGCAATAATTTGTACTAGCACCCAAAGTTAAAACAACTTTCGAAAAATCATTGATGATTTATCGATTGAGATCCATCACTTCACTTGTTTTGATTACGAAACAATGTTTGAACAAGATACAAACCAGCATTATTAAATCTATCTGTAGAGGATTCTCAACGTCTCAATATATGATGCTCCGAGGATTCGAAAATAATGGTATTGGTGCGCCAGTTCAAGAGACCTTTCGATAGTGCTAATTAACTACCTTTAGAGTTGTAAGAAATAGGTCGCGAATAAGATATGAACTATAGCACATACATATCGGTAAGATTTCGCTTCAATTGATACAAATTTTCCTCTTTCCACAGATAAATGAAAAACTACATTCCCTGGGCAGTTTTTTTTTACCAGATTCCCACATCACTAGGCCACATTCCCTTTAATCACTAGAACTCGTCGTCAGATAGCTTCACATGATTTGGTGACCGTTAACAGAATATTAGCAGGTCTACCCTGAAATCAAACGATTGTGGATATCCCCGTAAGTTCCGACAGCTTCACTGGTCCTGGGCATAACCAGAGCAGTGAGATAGCTTTATAAACATTGGAAATACCAGCCTTCAAACGAGTGACGCGCCACCGGAAAAGTCAACTTCTGGCTATATAACATGTGTAGCAGTCGCAGAGAGCAGTTCCATTCTCGACCTGACACGACTCTTCTGTTTACCAGTGCCTCTTCTATTCTGTACCGAGACCTCATGCATAACGCGTGGCTTCAGTCTTTGACAGCATGGCTTTTACTGGTCTCGGCGCGGGCAAACTGTGCTACCTCTTCGGCTGAGAGTGCGCCAGATTTCTCGCTGAAGCTGCCCAGCCAGGTGACGCAGTGGTTCCTGCTACAGCAGGCTGTCCAGTCTGCGGTAGACCCTGTCGTCAGTGACCTCGGCAGACTGCTGCAGGACGTCCAACACAGCCAGAATGCCACTGAAGTCGCAGAGGAGGTGCGGGCGGCTGAGCTGGCCTCCAAACTTGGCGACATCGAGGCTCGCCAGAACGCCACGGCACAGGATGTGGCCAGTCTAGCCGCTCTTGTCACCGAGGTCAGCTCACGAATGATGACGCAGGCGGTCCGCGACTGCAGTGACCTGCCAGCTGAGTCCCCCAGCGGTGTGTACTTCGTCAGCCCCGGCTTGGGGCGCCCAGTTCCAGTTTACTGCGACCAGGAGACGGACGGCGGTGGCTGGACCGTTTTCCAGCGACGAGCCGACATAAAACCACGACAGAACTTCTACCTGAACTGGGATGATTACAAGTGGGGATTCGGGGAGCTGGAAGCCGAGTTCTGGTGGGGTCTGGAAAATATGTGGATGATGACCACTCCCCTGGATCGGCGGTATGAGCTCCGCATTGATCTGGAGGACTTCGACGGTAGCATCCGGTACGCCACGTACGAGAAGTTCCGCATATCCTCCGAGGCGGACGGGTACCGACTGGCAGCAACCAGTTACTCTGGAGACGCTGGAGACAGCCTCTCCCGCCACTTTGGATACAAGTTCTCCACCAAAGATAGAGATCAAGATGTATACAGTGCCAGCTGCGCCCAGAGATACAAAGGAGCGTGGTGGTACAAAGACTGTCATGACTCCAATCTCAACGGACAATACCTGTCTGGAGTGCACTCCAGCTCTGGGGTTGGAGTCAACTGGAAGCACTGGACAGGTTCAAAATACTCCCTAAAGAATGTCGAAATGAAGATGAGACCCATGCCAAAGTGATATGGTTGTACCTTTTGATGAAGTTCGGCTAAGGGTATAGTTTTGATAGGGCGTGCTTTAGGTTTCTAATTATCTTAGAAGAATGAGTGTGCACGGTGTTTTGCATTTAATCTTCTTATCTGCCTGTGATACTAACTTGTAAGACATGCGGTGGCGCAGTAATGACGCGTTTGGGTTCCAAGCCCGACCCGGGTCGAATCCGCGGTGGAAATAGTGAATAGGTACACTGATCCTCAATATACACTTCCAACAGGATGAGAGTTGCGAATCCACATGAATTCAGCAGTAAGGCCTGGTGATACAAAACCATAAAACATCGAGACATAAGCTCAGAAGCGAATAATCCCAAATACAACCGTTTAAAACGGAAAAAAATTATCGCAGCCAGGGAAGTGCATACCCACGAAGGAACTACGAAACCATAACGAAGTTTGACGAGCGTTTATTTGACATAATATGGCAATCCACGTGGGTGGGGTATCCGTCTTTATTCGTACTCCTAATGAACCGGAATCACGCGGGCTAATGACTTCTTAAACGATGAAGAGTATGCCATTTCATATGAGCAATTCGGGAATAGCGCTGAACAAATTGGTATACACGGGCTGGTACTGAGGTACGACAGCACGATAAAAAACAATCCCCGCCTCGGTGGACCTGCGATCCACTTCGCCTGCTTGAGGGGGCTTCCATCACCCCTACATCTCGGCTTCTATGCATCATGGAAATAACACGAAACTGGTAGCTAGCACATAGGAAAAAGAAAAAAATCATCACTTTTAGGCCCAAGCCATTATCACATCATGACAGGTCAAAGAAGGTGACAGGCTAGATAAGGGTTTTCAGGTCTAGCGTCTGACAGGGTTGAGTTAGAGTCGACCGTTAGGCGTCATTCATTTTCCTACGCAGCGACAAATGAAGTCGATATGCAGCGAATACGCATATCGACCGGACCCTTAATGATGATTCAAACGCAGATATTTGCGAATGAAAGATCTGTAGCCATTTCCTGAAAATGTATTACCCCAAGTCTGAAGAGCTACTTAGGTAGTTTCACATGACCTATCAGGAATCACAGGTCCAAATTTGGAGCATGGCACCAGAGAGTGGCCTAAGATGCTGCGATTTTGAGAATAGGAAGTTATTCTAGGCCACATGTACATAAAGCGAGCGTTTTATTGGCGAATTCCCGTTTTCCCCTGCATTTTAAATCCATAGGACATGACCGGTACCCGACTCCAGTTTATCCATATAAAGATCCAATCACCACAGGTTTTTAATTTTTTAGCTTGCGATACTCCGTGTGCCTATTATGTGATATGAATATCAAACCAATAGATTAAACGATTTTTTCGCGGGGGCCAATTGATTTGGGAGGGGGCAAAGTTACTTGACCTGACCTAGTGACCTGACCTGAGAAGACTCAAACTTAAAATTTTCGAAAATCCTTCGATTCTTAAACCTTCGACAAGGGACATGCAGAAGTGTACCAGTCACAGCAGGATTACGTTGAGGCAGTGGCTGCGGTGGGAAGCTCCCGAGCAGTGAGGTACAGTCAGTCCTGGCTCCCGAGCAGTGAGGTACAGTCAGTCCTGGCTCCCGAGCAGTGAGGTACAGTCAGTCCTGGCTCCCGAGCAGTAAGGTACAGTCAGTCCTGGCTCCCGAGCAGTGAGGTACAGTCAGTCCTGGCTCCCGAGCAGTGAGGTACAGTCAGTCCTGGCTCCCGAGCAGTGAGGTACAGTCAGTCCTGGCTCCCGAGCAGTGAGGTACAGTCAGTCCTGGCTCCCGAGCAGTGAGGTACAGTCAGTCCTGGCTCCCGAGCAGTGAGGTACAGTCAGTCCTGGCTCCTGAGCAGTAAGGTACAGTCAGTCCTGGCTCCCGAGCAGTGAGGTACAGTTAGTCCTGGCTCCCGAGCAGTGAGGTACAGTCAGTCCTGGCTCCCGAGCAGTAAGGTACAGTCAGTCCTGGCTATTATGATTTTGTAGATAAACTTGATATCATTGCTGTCTACGAATGGACAGGCTCTCAATTTTGAAATGTGCCAAAAGGTCAGAGTAGGCTAGGGAATGCGAGATGGGATAACACTTTCGAAAGTCAAATTAGAGATGTTTGTTGTATTCGAGCCAGGACTATGAGGGGCTAAGTACTCCATGTCCTGGTGGCAGGGTTAGAAATGGCTAGGCCGGAATTGTTTTCGGGTGCAGTGCATTTCCTTGAAAGGGAATGTGGCACCTTGGTCGAGTCCTGGAATTTAGTGTGATTAGGCGTACGTTTAGCTGAAAATAATGAAACCACTCATGATATCTCTAAAAAATGTACAATAAGCTCAATATTTTGATTTTTAAAATGCTCCTATAGGAAAATAAATGAATATCTGCCTGTGGATGATGTCATGACCTGGCAACCACTACCGTACTCGAAAAGCTTCAAGGGCTTCGATTGGCTGATGCTCATCGTGACGTCAGCATATGTCGTCACACCAACAGCCATGACAACTGTGGCCTGCTGCTAGGGGTATATGAGGGGTACATTGCAGGTAGGTTTTAGCTGTTTTCTATGGAAATATCGAGTTCCAAGACAAATGATATATTGAGTACCAGGTTTTCCGACTTGCTTTACAACTTAGCTATCTCAGTTAACATCACGTTATGAAGGTGCCACATTCCCTTTAACATCCATGTTAGCCGGTATATTGATATCAATCCTCTTAATTCAACAGTGGCAAGTCTTAATCAAGCGTCAGGAGTATGTATAAAGTCAAGCGTTTTTAATAGTTTTACGTTCTATTTTAATGTGAGTTGAAGTCCTAAGTATTTGTTTGGCTTATCTTAAGAATATTCACATTTACCCTCTTACTATCTCACTCATTTCTCCATTTTTCGTATCAGCAATCCATTATCATGATCTATCGCGTGTATGTCATTGTAAGTACTTATTGCGGTCTTTTATCTTTTGCCGACAGCTATAATTGGGAAGCGTACCAATTGCTGATTATGCTAAGTAAGCGAACAAATTCTTTCAAGCCTATTCACAGAAATAATTTGCTTTCAATGCGTATTGGCTGTCCTTTTCCAAAAGCAGTTTTTTCCGCAACTGACCCAATTTTGCCAAAATACGCTGCCGGGATTGAGACCAGTTTGAATATTGATATCCGGTCTTGGTCTCGGCTACCACGCTAGATGGCACGCCAGGGGGATCGAATCAACAAGTCGAGTGTCCTGTTTGCCTTGCTGGCAGCCTGATCAATCTGGTCCTCAAAGGTAATTAAAAATCGTTTAACACTCTAAGATCACACATAAAATTATGATTTTCAAGGGGATTGTTCTGATGCGGCACATCGGCGCATAATTGAACACGACTGCATATAAGAATGGGGGAAAACCGGTAAATGTAAGATACAGGCATAAAATAAAAAACTTCCGTTTTCCTGGAAAACATGTTTTGCGAATTTTTTAATAAGCCATAGCTCCTTCCTGGAGTGCCTCCAAGAAGAGCTACTGAATCTTTATACAGTAGAAATGCACGATGAATAACATTTGTTTTTCGGTGCTTCGTTTCTGGTCTCAGTATTACCAGACATCCAGATTGCCGAGTCCCTCCGGTTAAACTGTAAATTTGAAGCAAATGGTTCAGGATAGCCCATGACCAACAGTTTTTTTCAGCATACACATATAAAGGTAGAAAAGTGTGCTTACCTTCCTTGAAGCCACTGCCAGCCAAAATAGATGGTAAGAGTTCGGTTTCAGCTTCATATAACACCTCTCCTGCCTCCGCTCACCGCCAATTTTCAATGCCGCAAATCACACAACCATCTTACCGACGTATTCACCCACGCACACGCACACACAAGTTCGTCACACCTGTATTCCTCCAAAGTCCAGCAACACGCGCACTTCAACCATCGTCTCACTCGTCACCACCATAGGCGTAGGAGCATACAAATGGGTAAGCGTATTTTATGCTCTTCTTCCGCTGCGACATTCTTAATTATACAGTTAATAATCAATAATCTAACAACTGGGTAATTGCGACTTTCCTGCACCACTGCTCCTACGCATATACTCACCACCACACTGACACGTTCTTACCCATCCCCACCGACGCTTTGACCCAGCATCCGCGGCTTCCGCGCTCTGCGACGCTGACCTCTGTCACCTCTGTGCCCCGCGGGCAAACGGCAACTGGCGGACGGCGGCCGCTGATTGGTGGAGGCGCGTACATGCTCTTATCAAGAGATTCAGAGGAAATTATGCGTTGGAAATGGTGGTGCCGTAAAGAATGCATATGAAAATGTACTTGGAACTATAGTTTCAGGAATTTTTGACCGCCATTTAGCATCTATCGGCTTGATTAACCACGTCACTATTCAATACTGCATTTCAGCAGAAGCGAGCTGGCTGGTGAGAGCGCTTAAGCCAGCAGAGACTACGCAGGTTTCCGTTGAGTGAAGAGGAACACAGCCCGGCTCAATGGCAACCGACATGAAGGGGTGGAGGCGTGTGGGACGCAAAACCAGTGCTGTGGAGTCAACGGTTTTTTCTCGGAGTCGACTCCGACTACGACCCCAACTCCTAGGCCACCTACAGCTACGGCTCCGAGCGTAGCAATATAGTTTAAACCTTATATTTGAATAGACTTCAGGAAAATATAAAAGACCTCTTCAAGACTTATTCTGAAGTAAGGTGGCCGGTTGAAGGGACGGAACTAGAACCCGTAGTTCGCCAGTTGACGTGACGCGCCTCTGTCCACCTCCTTTCACCTCCGGCGCCTTTCACTGAAGCCCACATAATTGTTTCCAACACTATAAAATGCAAACTCACCATTTCATAACCAGGGCTCTGCAAAGCCAGACACCAAGCATGAACGTGCGATCGACTATCCTGGGCGATTGACGAGAAGGAAAACGTGGGCCACATCATTTACGCCAGCAATCGTTCCCAAAAAAAACTTAATGCATGGAAACACTTCTTATCACCCGAAGCATACGAGGCCGAATTTCCGCTGACGTTGACGGCCTGGTCCAAGTGTACTTTGCATCACCAGTGTCGCCATTAGTTGAATGTGTCCCCGGCTATAGTGAAGCATGACGAAAGTATGGCGGCTAACGGCTATCCTATTGATCCCCACCAATCATCGTCGCTTACGAACGGTGCAGCGGGCCGGAGTCCGAGCTTTGGCATGTGGATAATGTTTTTAAACGCAGACGATCCGGTATTCGGGGCGGTGTCACAAAAAAAAGGTGTGCCGAGAGCTTTAACACGCACCTTGCTGGACGGCGGAGGGGGATTTCGTCACCCCTAGACGTTTTGAAATACAATGTGCGAACCAGAAAACACAGAACAAAGTGACCTTCAGTATTTCACTCCATATATTTTTCACACATGTTACCAAAGTGCTCAGCTCCGTTCGCTTCATTTCAGGTAACTAACTACTCAAGTCCAGGTGAATCAGCCTTAACACATACCGCCCCCGGTTTGGAGACAGAAACCGGCGCGTAGCCACACCTTTCCCCATCATTTTACAACTTCGGAAAATTTTAAGGTTAGGCATCTCAGGCAGGCACCAGACAGGCAAGGACCCAACCTCAAAAAATTAAGAAGCACAAGTGGACAGGGTGAACTATTCCATGAAACCATATCACAAATGGCCCCACCGAGTTCCTAAAAATGTTCCGGTATTTTGATATCGATGACCTAAGGTCAGGACGAGGCAGACCTCCATAGGAAATACAGGGAAAAATGGTTTTACGAATAACTCAGTAACGGATGGTGATAGAGCATATTTTAGCTGCATTAGACTGCCTGGGCTTTCGGTTCAAATATGCATTTTATATAATTGACCCACCTGACCTAAGGTCAGGTCAAACCTGATTACCTACAAGGTCAAATTATATATCATTCGATTCGGCTGCAAGAGGATTCATAAGTTTAAGTCGTTTTGCTCTATCTTACTTGTCAGATGTAATGGCCGAAAAACGAATTTACATGTTATCCCTATACGGGCATGTTTGACCCGGACCTTAAATGACCGACAAAAATAGTTCAAATGTTTGATGGAAATGATGGGCAGTCCAACACCGTTTACCGTTTTCGCACCTATCGTGGTTCTCGAGATCTTAGGGGCGGGTACCCCCCCGTCATAAGGTGGCTCAGACCCCGTCAACGCGTTAAAATATAAAGTCACGGCTTTGAAGTGCCGCAAAAGGGATTGATCATTTTGTCGCATGGAATTAAGTGATCATTGTCACATGTTTCGAGCAATCAAATATTAACACCACAGGATGAGCTGATGACATTCCAAAGTCCTATTCCGGTCCTTTTATCCCTCGCACAGCGTTTTACCTTGTTTTTTTGTATGAGTAGATGGGAGCAGACTCGAGTCGTTAGGATCTAAAATCTGCGCTCTCAGAACTTTGGTATTACTGGTTTATAGTCGAACCAGATTTTCCTATTCTCGGAAGATCAATGTAAAAGAAAAGTATTTTCTCATCAAATACAGGTAGATGAATAAGACAATTTGCATTTAATGTGTTCTAAGGAAATTGTTAGAGGTTCAGTTGAATACTCTGACCTTTGTCTTATTTCAGGTTACCTGAGGTCTTTTGAGTTCAGACTATTACTTCTACTTCAATGTGTTAACCTCGTCTGGCTCTCTCCCTTTATTGTGTCTGTCTCTTTCGACCACTTTCAAGCAGAGAAATAAACAGATAAGACATTGCATGAATTATGATATATTGTAACAGCTACTGATATAATTTCAAAGCACTGCTCCCAATTTAACTGGAGTCGTGGCAATAACCGATTTTTTCTGGAATTGTGGTGTTATTCGGAATTGTTCTCGATTTGTGGCACTAACCCAAAATTTTCTGGAGTCGCGGTTAACTTTCCAATATGTGCTGGAATCGTGGTATTTGTCCAAATTTTTCTAGATTCGTGGTGGGTACTACTGCAAATTAATTGTGCTGGAGTCTTGGCAATCTTCTAAATGTTGTAGGTAGGAGTCGATAAGTATGCATTAAGAGATGCTAATTGATAGATGACCTTGATCGTTCTTGAAGTCATTTCATTTTCACTGCCCGATTATGCATGGTCAACGCATTATAGAATTATCTAATATTAGAGAATTTGTCATGATAAGAAGATTAATATGATACCTAAATATTTTGTAGAGAGCAGAAAAAGTATGGCAGAGACACAATGACAACAGAAAAGACGTTGATGATCAAAATAGGTCAGAAAATGTATTGAAATGTATAATTCTAAAACATCTAAAATTAAGTCAATGGTTAGACACTACGGTGCAGGGTCACGACTCATTAGGATCACCAACGCATTTTCTCTTCTGATACTTCAATATCTAAAATAACATTACTTAATAAAATTTAAAGAACACAAAGTGTAGTACTTAGGTGTAATCCTATGAATACTTATTTAACCTCCACTAACATCAATATTGAGATGATAGGGACTGTTTCTACGAGTATAACCTTGGTTTGTCTCGCCAAGAGAATTACAAATTTTCCCAAAACGTCCCCTATTTTTACGAAGTCCTGAGGCATATGTGTGAAAATATCCTTCACATGTTTTTCCCGACGTCGTCACTCATATTCGTCCGAGGTCCGGCAACGCAGCACTGCGCCGGCATTCAGTGCAGCGCGCCGCTACGACCTCAGGTGCATACTTCACGGCCTGCAATGCATAACTGAATGTCAGAGGGTGCGTCAGTGCGTGGACTTTGCAGTGAGTGCCCTCACCTCCCGCGGAGGAAGAGGTGTCTGGGGAATATTTGGAGAAAATGGTGTTGCGTCCAATTGCTTTATGAAAAAGAAAACTTCGATTAAGAGAAGTTAAAGTGTTTCGTCTTTCTTTTCTGGGAAATGTCAGAATCATAAATTTGTTACATCATTTACCCTGTTTAAGATACTTAGGCAAGTCAAGATATCATTTATCAATAGGTAATGCATTTGCTTATTTATTGAGGCCCCTCCTAACAAACACACTTGCCCAATGCCCAATTACAGGGAGCATTAGCGTAAGTGTTTGAGGATCCTGTCGGGGCCCAGGATCTAATTTCCAGCAATGAATCCACCAGGCCACTCGGTCCCTGCATCCTGGTTTGGAAACGTCCTTTAACAGCAGGTATTGGTATTCGTTTCGAGAGCGAACATATAGGAGCAGTGCCGCGGCGTGAATGTCAGATAAAGCCATAAGATTGGAGACAGCTTTGCACTCAACGACTGAAAATCGGCTAGTTTCCTTTAACTAGTACCCAATTATCCAGTTGATGGGTTATGGTATTCTATTTCCCATTTGTACAGCGTTGCGCCTGGGTCTCTCTTTGAGTATGAGAGCTTATCACAACCTTCAAACCTCTACCAAACCTCGACCAAGATTTTCCTGCAATTTATTTGATATGCATAAGCCTCACTGTTGGATGAAATTCGAGTGAAACTTTTCCCGGATTTAAGTTAAGCTGGAGCTAATTGGAACTGTTGTCAGGGGAAATTCAGCCAGGATTATCTAAAAAAATATAACTGGGATGTATGCCGGTAATTTGCCGCACAATCCCTCCAAAATATAGTTAATGAAACTTTTTAACTTGAGAGGATGAGCTGTCACCTGTTGTATAAGCTGAGCGCTAATTTATACTTGTTGGGGTGTATCGACGCACCAAATGCCAGGATCATATAGAGTCGCTAACTCTCTCCCTATGGGAAGAGTTTCTGGCTGTCTGGGAGCCCTCCGGGCCTTGAATCTGGTTTAGCCGCTCAGAAAGTGGCTCGCTAAAAAACTGAGCGATGCAAACACATTTATATGCCTCCCGTGCATTATTTTTGGAAACAGGCATATGGACTTTGGGCAAGCTAAAAGTAAATAAACAGATCTCAAATTCCTAAGAGGAAATCCCAGTCTTTCATTAGAATGAAGCGTGGCGGAAGCACTCCAATTTCACTACACAGTTATAACGGCTTGGTAGTCTGCCATGTATAGTTTAAGTGTACGGTTGTTGACTTTGGTGATGACATCTTGCTCTTTCTAACGACTTCTTTGCAAGATCGTCAAATATTTATGTTCTTATAAACCGTTTTCCGTCCACATGTTTCCCAGACTTTCCTCATAACGCCATCTTAAACATCGGTTCCTGTGTCTTCATCTTACCGCTCATGGAACTTGTACCACTTTGTCGCTTCACGCCTGTGCCTAACTGGTGTGGTCAAATGAATCTGTGTTGAACTTTAAGGTGTGCCACCTACATGACCGGCTGGTACCCAATGGCGGAGCCTACTGAAGATTAACAGTCCCCCCAGCTCACTCTGGTGACGTACCGGGAAGAGTAGAGGATAACAAGGTCTTAAAACTCTGCACCCGATTGCTGCCAGAACGGGGAGGTCTGCACAGGGTAAGTCGGGGTAAGTGGAATGAGTGGCGCACGATTAGCCATATATTTTTTACAACCTCAGTTTGGGGCGCCACTTCTTCCAATGGGGTTCGTTATGACTTACATGACATTCCTCGCATGTTCTGTGTTAGTCGGACATTGGTGAATCCAGGATTTACGATCTTTAGGAGAGGAGAGGGGATTCGTGCAATGACAATATTTGGACCAGAGAAGGGCCACTTTTGGGTGGAGCGACCTATCAGAGAGGCGCCAAATATTATTGTGGGGATACCTATACTCTCATCCTGGAGGGTGAGAGGGTTGGGGTGGGGGTGGAAAGTGATATTTCAGTGGGAGCCAAGGACGTTTCGGGGTGTGCTAAGACTCTATGGAGGAGTATCTGCCCCTCCTCTTTGCCTCCGGGGTCCGCATATGAATGCAATCGATGGCTCCCGTGAGACTATCATAAACATGACGGTGGGAGAGGCTTCATATACTTGTATATATGTTGTCACTGCACCAGCCTATAACTCATAATGTCCTCCTTAGCCCTTGCTACCACTCTAAAAAATAAAAATCGATGGTGTGATGACAATGGCACTCATCCCATGAATTTAAATTTCCACATATCAACGAATAGCGAAGGGATTGCAGCGGAGGGCCAGCCCAATGTCCGCCAGAGAACTCGGCTGGGGAGCCGCCTCGTAATAGGGGATTTGTCCACACCTGCTATCTACCGACGTCAGGCACCATCTGCCAACAAGGCGTTATCCCCCCTGCTGCAAACCTGCTCCGCTCGCCTCAGGATAGCAATGCGGAAGCCAGAGAGGTGTAAGAAAAATCTGGTTTATTTCTTTGTACTTGAAATTTCAAGATTTCGGACATACTTGTTACGCAGGATTGAGAATCCAAACTTCCTGAGCAAGTATTCTCAAATAAACCCAACGAAAAGGAGTCGCTGCATATAGCAGAATACAACAACACCATGCTTGCTGTATTGTATGTGTGAGAGGATCAAATCTCCTGCTCACTTGAATCTCAAGAACTTGTCAGCCAGCGTGCAATAGCTGCTTGCAACTGGGAAATTCTCGCGATTTAGCTCAATGAACGGACATTTTTCATCATACAGTTTTATGCTTGAAGCACAAAACAATCTTAACTTGGGTAGGAGCGCGAGAAGAGTGACGGTAGAAATTTAATGGGTTTGACCCGCAAATTTTCTCAATAAATCGGACTTCATTTTGGTTTGTTTACTCCTGGAGCACAAGTGAACCGTATGTGTGTTGTGCATACACTGCATACATTAAATAAAATGGTGAGGCTAGTGGTGTTTACCCAGCCTTCACCCTCCAGGGCCAGTCTTCAATACAGGATCTGCCGTGTGCGATATTGGATGTAACCCCCTAAAACATCAAATCATCTTATCAGCATTTACTAGCGTTACAACAGGGTTTTTGTTTTAAAGCTGTTCTTTAAAGCCCGCATACTGAATGAGTTATTAAGTCACCGTAAACACACATCTGTAGCGTGGTATCCTGTTTAAAGAATCCTCACACGCGTCAGGTGTCTAACTGCACCGCTCATCCCAAAGAATTTATTATTTTTCTATAAATTTTTGGCATCGACCCGGGTCATGGCGTGCCAACTCTCCGTGGAAGGGTTTCCGGGAGCCAGCTTCTCCTTGTTCAGGGAGCCGCCGGGCCTGAACGGGTCGGCTGGTGGCGACAGCTATCGACCACTCCACACCGCGCCCCATTTTCTATAAATAGTACTTCCCTATTACTGAAATCTGGTGTGAAGTTAATTGGCGCAGCACAGTTTATTTGCTAGCGTTGTTCTTATCAGAGGTTGTGCAGTGTTACGTGGTAGTTTTCCATTTCGATTTCCCAGCTTCAAGGCCCGGGGTATTCCCTAGGCAAGAAGTAATTTTCTGCTCCCCGAATCCCTTTCAACAGGGAGAGAGAGAGAGAGAGCGATGCAATATGATTCAGATAGTTGGTGAGTAGGCAAGACTAAAACATATGCTATACTATCGTAAATAACCTAAAGGAAGTTGAGTTTTGAAAACATGTCTCTTGCTCTCAGGCATCATCTTTATGCGTGCTCTTTTGTGATATCTTAAGTCCGAGCCTCGTAAGCAGTTCTCCAGTGGTGGCAACAAGTCTTGGACACAAACTGGCTTCGCGATGTCCATTTCCTAATATAGCCGAGCAGGACTGTTTAAAATGGGTTACAAACTAGAACTAGTTATATTGATTGGGTGATTTCTGAAATGCTATGCAGCCAATTATTCCTTCGAACACCAGCTTTGGTAAAGTTACTAGCATCAGCCAGAGTTGGCCGTCTTCTGCGACTATTGCTAATTGCGCGTAATTTACTCTAATTGCGTTTAATTTCAAGGAGCATAATTCACCCTGGACGCAAGTTTAAGCATAGACCAGCCGTAATCTCACAGGGAAATCTTCCAGAATAAAAATGATTTCTGCGGGCTGCCAATTCGTATTTCTTTAGCCTTGACGAGAATGTCAGAGGTTTTACCTTTTTTGGTCCCGTAACCATCCTCAGCGGCAGCAGCCAGACATGCTTCGTCAAGGAAAACAAAAAGAGTGAAAGACGCTACGAACCGCAATGGCTGCATGATCCCGAAGAGAGCAGACCATGTCGATGCCGATCTGCGAGGAAAATTATGGACTTTAGGGATGTGCACATCATAACGAAAAAAGAAAGAGGCAACAATGGTCATACAAGGACATATTTTGCAGCAGTACATTGTATTCATACCGACATTTGTATTCTTTCAGCCCTTTTTTGTCGTGCTATAGGGGTCTGGTGAAACTCTATAAAGCTGTAAGTATATCCAGTGTGGGCGTTCTCATGAGTTGATTTCTTGTTCACAGTGGCTGTCATGTTGCTAAGGTATACACGATTGTAATATTTTCCCGTTTGCACTACCGTGAAGCTAATGTGTAATCTGCAGTCCTGTCGCCCGCATCCCAGCTGCCGTCAACTGCAGCTGAACACAAAACTTCGACAGGAAAGATTCTAACGAACCGAGTTACTGATACAGCTTCAGAGATAGCCTTCGGATTTGTATCTGGTATTTTCAGAAGGAAAGCTAATTTGCACATTGGCTGGCTGACAGCATTGCGAAAATAAGCCATACTGGAAATGGAACTGGTAAGGCTGCATTTACAAAAGAATCCATGTGCAAAAGTAGATAAGGAAACAAAGTTATGTAAGGTATCTCCTTGTTTGTTTCGCTGTCCATGGTGAATTGTTAGCTACATTCTTTATTTGTTTTCTGCCCGATGGCTTAGGCTAAAATGTAATATTGCTTCTTTTGAACCAAAACATCGAAAACAGTTTTTATAAATTTGTCAAGTTTTGGTGGTCGGTCCAAAGTCATCAAGGACTCGGAGGCCCCCACCACCCGAACGAGCAACTAATGGAGGTTAATTTAGAAGCCAAGTTTAACGTCCACAAACACAGAGACGCCGCCCCGCTCAGGTCACCCTCACCAGTCAGTTGCCAGCCGACCTGTACGTCGGGTAAATATGAGCGCCGGAGCGTCTCGGGCCGATCCCAAGCGGACTGCCGCCCGCATGCTGAGCAGCGGGCCGGCCACGCCACAAAAGCACCGGGGCAGTTGAAGGCTATTTGTTGGTATTTTTTTCTTTAGCAACCACTTGATTGAGAAATGATTTTTCAAAGTCTGGAAACAAACCATAGATCAATACCAAAATGGAACGGTCCAGAATTTATTTAAGGTGACATACACGTTCAACTTTGATATAATGTAACGCAGATCTGTCAAAAGCGGGAGTTTCCTGCCGGAAAACTTCCCTGGTCTCGAATCTTGTTAGAACTTGCAGGGTGTTGAGTATGAGTCCCCCTTCTTTCACTCGTTCGCTCGCTCGAAGTATGGTTGGAGTTGGGATTTGAACCACAAACATAGGTCCAAATCCATCTTGCTACTTTTGCTGTTTTTAATAATAGCGCCTGTTTCTTTCATGTCTATACGTTTCTTCCCTGATTTATGTAATTGTTTTTGTCTTCAAGCGAAAACGGGCTCAACAGTTTGATACATTGATATGTCGACTGTATTTTTCCCGGTTAGTGCAAGTGTCACTCAATGGCAAATGATAACTTGTCAGTCACTGCACAGTGTCGCAATACTTCAAAGTCTGCCAGGTATTATTTCCTCGCACAGGCTAGCACCGCAAGCAAAAGTGGCAGGGTATCCGCCAGCTTCTTTTGTTTCTCGACTTCACAGTCTCGGGCAAGCTTCAAACACGGCTATTCACGCCCGTCTCCATTTGTGATCTAGCTCATCCATGGCAAGGTTCACAAATCAAGGAAGCGTAAGCTCACGACAGACTCTGCGCTCACTCGTGCTCGCTTTCGCTCTCGCTATCGCTGTGAGCTCTTGCTGACCACTCCTCCTCTTCACCCGAAGCCAACAGGCAGTACTGGGTGGCATGAAGGACCAACACCACTGCTGTCGTTATGAATATGATCCGCCATTGGGCAATCGTGTTCTGAAATAGACAGAAGGAAAAACAGATAGGGTTGGTTGTGTTGGAACATATCACAAGTATTTGTCTTTGTATCTGTAAAGAATGGGGATCGGACGCAATCGGTTATAGAAGTGAAATTGAAGGCCATTGTGCAGCTCTTGTAAGTGGTAAATATCCCTTATTATCCCTGACAGAAAGGTGTTTCACATTGAACTAAATTTATAATATTTTTTAATCAGGTGAAACCGAGGATTTATGATGCTATGACTATTATTCTTTGAACTACGGTGACTATAATTTTAATGACTTCAGATAACCTTGAGCAGCTATATGCACTTGTGCAATATTTTAGGCAATTACATAAAGTCGAGATCGTAAATGATTGTCTTGTGCCTTATTGTGAGAGGACAACGAGTCGATAGGGGTTCATTTTGCGTTTTCTTAACATCCCTTCCCGAAACATATTCCTGGACCAGGTCCTAGAGAATTGCCCAGACATATAGAGATATGGCCCAAACATCTATCCTTCATGATATTACGTATGTCTCCTTTCAGTGATGCCCAAATCCTCTGCTCAAAGCAGGGAAAGTATGAGATTTGGGTACCTCACCTCCATTTTTGTTCAAAGAAGGCATCGTAGTTCTTTAAATGATGATAATATGAGCACATGCATCTAGAAGCTCTTACAGGGCAAGACCCTCATGAAAAAATTGCTCTCACTTAGAAGAATAGGTGAGAATTTTCATGTTCAATTCTCATCCAATACCTCAGCACCAAGGTTACAAGGACAACCTTTTGGCCTCGGGCAATGGATCCATTTGGCCAATCAACGCCCCCCCATTCTGACAGCACGGCCCGGGACCGTTGAATACAAACTAGCGAGATTAAGCTCTCCGGTGAACCTGTTTCAGCTGGCAAGATGACCGGGCCAATGGCTACCTCCAACGATATGCCAACATTTGCATACAAATGGGCTGTTTCCCACAACAATGTGTGTTTAATCATAGCTAACTGCTCGCTGTCGGAGCGGCCAATGGCTTTCTCGATTCAATCGGTAGAGAGTCAGTTTCAAGGGCCATCTCATCGGAGCCCTGCCTTTCAGAAGTTTGAGCAGATAAGTGAAAACTGCACATACTAGCAAAAGCACTGCATACTCCGTAGCTGAGAATCATTTCTTTTTATCATATGGCCCCTAAATTCAAAGCAATTAACCGGCGGCAGACTGGATAACAACGCCTCGCCACTTACTATGAGTCTCCCGAGGTTGACAACGTTTGAATGATAGGCTACTTTAGTGCGTGCACATCCAGTACAACAGTGACAACACTTACATTTCCGTCGATCAGCGCACCGACAAAGTTCGGGACAACAACTCCGGAGACAGTAGCCACCGTGTTGGTGATGGCCATCAGAGTGCCTGTCGCACAGAAGGTAACGCAGAGCTTCAAAGATAGCAGGAGCGGTTTCTGCATTAACAGCAGAACGCAGCACTGTCTCTGTGAGCTGACACGCTGGGATATTGCGTCATGGACGTCGTTAAAAGGGCGACAACTCAGTAACGGGCGGAGTGGACCGACAGGATGGTGTTTTACGCTTGGTATTCGCTAGTTAATTTTGCTGCTATCGTGCTTGCTTTTCTCATTCATTCATGAAGAATGACTGCAATGACTTTCACTATAAAAGGAAACGAAACAAGCCCATCCAGCTTTTCACTTCTTGACCCTTCAAATATCACAATATAGCCTGTTGTCTTTTTCTGTAATTGGAATCATGAATCGCTTCAGGCGGTTTTCATTACCATTCTTTTACAATCATATTGTAACAAGTATATTCATCAGGCGTTTTGATTTATTTTCATAGCTTCACGTGTAAATATAATAGTGTCTTTTGGTAACACATGCAACTATTTAACATGATTTACGATATGCAACATGTTGGACGAAAATTGAAAAAAGACATATATTCCGATATCTCTGACAAGCTGGAACAGAGGATGGCTGTATTACCTGCAAACACGGGTGCAATCTGGATGTGATTGGAGAGGAAGCCACTGTACATGGAGCCGAAGGTCCCAGTGCAGAGGGTCAGCAGGCCCACCGCCGCCATTTTGTCGCAGCCGATATAAGAGACGATTATCATCGAAACCGCCGGCACGTAAGCCGCTGCAGACACAGGCGTGACGTTACAACTGGCCTCGTCCAGTGACCGATCTAGGGTTTGGCTGAGTGAGGGTCAATATATCACCCGGGGGGAGGGAAAATTTGAAAATTACGAGCAGCTCCCTCCCGGTGCAAATGTATGGTTATTTCTAGAGGGTGCGAGCAATGTACGATGCAAAAAACCAGGGTGCATCTGCAATACAATTATCTATGTTTAACTTTTAAGGTCCCTTTACTGCTCAGTTTAGGCTTTTTACAGGCGCTTGTCTGTCCATACAGGGTGCTATTGGCGCTCCAAATGGGCACCCAACGTCCACAGCTGGAGCAGTGTGCTCCCACGGACCATAGGAGTTGACCATTCCTTTTGTGCCGCTCCCGATCCCTTTATGCTTGACCGAGGGCTGATGAAAGGATGAAAGGTCATACAATTTGCAAAGATAAAGTGAATTATCATTCTAGGAAAGTGGAGTTGAGAGACAAAATCTTAAGGCTTGCAATGGGGAGAAATATGAATGCCAAAGTCTAAATGACTAAAAGAGCAAAAATAGAACCGAACGTCTAAAACTAGATCTGCAGGCCCTCGCTATAAGAATCAGGTAGGCATGTTGCACGGAGGACCAGCACTCAGTTAGCAGACTGTGCAGCCAAAAGAATGCTGAGGGGACTGCTTGCCATGAGGTTGAATTAGGACTGCATGCCATGTTCTGACTATAAATACAACCGAAGCTCATTTGCAATTTTGCATGGTGAAAAGCTCGACTTTGTTGCCTGGTGTGTGGCCTAAAATGTATGCAATATAAATTAATTAATTATTGGGGTTATCAATGCAACAACCGTCAAGGTTATGTGGTGTTTCTAACACTTTTCCTGTTGGAAGGGTTGCCCGGGAGCCACATTGCTCCTTGTTCAGGGAATCCGCCGGGACCCCAACCCGGGTCGGCTGCGTGGGTAGCGAGCTTGCTAACCACCACAAAGCCGCAAGACCTACCTTGCGTGGGATAAAATTATGTCATACAATCAGAGAAAAACATTAAATGAGCTATATTCGGTTATGAATAGTGTTTAAGTCTTACAGACTGTGCATTTCTTATAAATGGATCTTTTAAGACATCTGGTAGCATTAAGATCTTCGTTTTTAATCAACTCACCTACAGCAGTGGAGAGCTTCGTGGCCTGTGTGCGATTTATTAAGTTTCTATGAACGAGGTGGTCAATCCAGGTGCCGAAGAAGATGCTGTAGACCCACATGACCAGAAACGGAAGAGCGGAGAGCAAGGCGTTGGATTTAAGATCAAAACCAAGAATGCTTGACATGTATGTTGGCAGCTCTGTCAGAATCATGTACCTGGCGAGGAGGCATAATGCGCGTGTGTGTATTTTTTAGTCTTCTGCCATTGAAGTAGTGATTCATATTTATATGTGACCGTGGGTCAACATAAGCTATTACAGCAAAAGATCTTAATGTTATAAATATTCATTTCGATGGTGATAATGTAGTATAATTTTTCCAATTTTTGAAGGGGTACCTGCCAAAAGATATTTTCCGACTTGAGCGAACGGAACTGTATCATTTCCTACTAGTTTTACAGATTCCCATAGACATTCATTGACCCGAAAATCATCTCTCCCCAATTTCCTGCGGGAGCAATAAGGACAACTTGGCTGAAAAACTACGTGGCCACAAAATAGTTTTAGAAGTGGACATTGTTCGGTAGCCATCAGCCCTTTAACCCGTCACTGAACTTCAATCGACCAGTTAGCCCGGTTAGCATGGCTCAGCGACACAGAAGCATGAAGGTCAGAGTATGAGCTATTATCGAGTTGCCTGTCGTCGTCTTCGGACATTTCTAGTGGTATCTAGCTACTATCATTCTAGGGAAAGTTATTTATATCACATAATTGCATGCCTTCATTATCCACCTTGCACAATTATTGTATGTCAATAGACAGCGGGAATGCCAGCTTAATTGCTGGAGTAAGCAGGATGAAAGTGTGTTTATATATCAGTGATTTATTACAATATTATTTTAGCAGGAGAACAACTTTCTTATTAACCCCCCACCATCAACCGCCAGCCTCACGCGCTCCAGTCTCGATGGGCCAGCTTCCAGATCTAACCGATCAAATGCCGACGTATAAACGGATCATGTCCCAGCTTACCAGCCAAAGTTACTCCCGGTGTGAGAAATGAGGACTGCCCAGAACGGCCTTGAAGTTAAGATCGCCTTCCAAGGAACTGATGGACTCTGTTTGGCAAAGAAGAGCACGTTTGAGTGTCAGTGCATGCATGACACATAATATGATAGTCTGGCACCATCATAGTTTCTTCGTCTCTTACCCTGAAAAAGTTATAGTCAAAGATTATTTTCCATGTGGCAAACGACAGAGTTTCAGCCATCTCCTGCAGCATCAGTGCAAAAATTAGCAGATGTTGAACACAAAAGTGCATCTAGTTCGTGGCTAAAAACTACCAAAGCAACAAAAAAACATTTTTCAGCGTGTAACGAGGGAAGGATTTCTCTACCAGAAGTTCTCTGGTTTGGCAACGCTGACACTCTCCATCTCTCTACAAGCTCAGCTGTACACTTCTTGGGGCATCCTGAGTGGTTTGGATGGATACCATTGTCTGCATTCAGGGTCTCGTCGGCGGTAAACTTCTCAAGACAGGGTTCCACCAGTTATAAATTCTGTTTTAGGCGGGGTTCTTCATATCTTAACCGAACTATGAAAGTGCCCTGACGGCTACCAATGTGTCTGTCTTGCAGTACATTGTTTGCTGGAGCTTTTATTGAGACACAATTCTATCCACAGGCTTCGAATCTACCATATCGTGCAAAAAGCGTAATAACCGCAGAAATATCACAAAATATATGTGCCCGGGCTTGTTTGTTTGTCAACCTCTATCATGAATGCCAGGAAATACAGAAAATATTACAATTATCTTAAGCATTAAGCTTTATCCACAGTTTCGATTTTGTAAAGATCAATAATATAGCCCAGATTTGAAAAACTCAGTCTGGAGAGTGCATTAATATACTAAAATATTTCTACAGAACTATCCCCTCACATGTGCACTATATACATGATTGTGCATACTCGTATGCACCTTACCGGGTTATGATGATGTTCATGCCCGGTAGAGTCCATGATGAAATACTTCTCTTGGTTGCTGATGTAGGGGTGGAAGGCTGGAGAGTCGTGAATGATCATGAACCAGGCGATGACAAAGAGCATTGCCAGTCCACCCTGACTGTAGAACACCGTCTGCCACCTATGGGCTTCCGCCGTCAAGCCAGTGGCGGACACTGAGAGCACTGTTCCGAGAGACAAGCCTGCGGGCAATGGCGAAGGCTAGTCTCAGGTGTTTCTGCAGGTCGCGAAGGTATTGGCACGAATATATTAGCGCTTAAAGGACCTTCAGAAAAATATCTCACCACTTTGTCCCTTCTTCCTTGCTCTCAATAAGGAACAAGGGGCAAGGACTGCACCAATAGTTATTAAATCACGAATGCACTCAATGATGGAAATATACCTGCAATAGACTGTACGCACTCATGCTTAAAAGGCATAGAGCAACAAAGCTTTGGTCATACGATACAAAGCAGTAACTAAAAGTAGAGATTGCCCTAAAAATATGGTATCGTATAACCGGAGAGGAAATTTTTGCTTTATACAAAATATATTTGAAGATGCATACAAGAAAATGGTCTCCCAAATAAGACTGCTAAGTAGGCTAAAATAAAGCGCGTAAAATAAATCTCGTAGATACGCAGTTAATTTTTTTGATAAATTTTTGTCTAAAGTTGTTCTCAGTTCGACTATTGGAGTCGGAGTCTCACTAAAGTCATACAGGGACTTGTCACAGGAGACCCCGACACCACCACCCGAACGAGCAACTCCCACAATGAAGGGTTGATTTAGAAGCCAAAGTTAAACGTCCCACAAAGCACAGGGATGGCCGCCCCGCTCAGGTCACCCTCTCACCAGTCTGTTGCCAGCCGACCTGTACGTTGGGTAAACTATTGAGCGCCGGAGCGTCTCAGGGGAACCGATCCCAAGCCTGGACATGCACTGTCACTGCATGCTGAATGAAATGCATTGTACTTTGAGCCCGTTAATATACTTTGAGCCCGTTAAAAATTCCTAGATCTCAGCTATGGAAAAGTACAACTTTATCCAATTAAAGAAGACGTAAAAGTTTCAGCTTAATCTCGTAGGCTATATTACAAATATAAAAGGAAATTTGGGTTCACTCTTCCAACACCTGCTATTCCAGTACGGACAGAAGACAAAACCAAACAGCAATGAGCTAAACATAAAACTTAAAGTAAGCCTGTATAAAGATCAACCGAAGCAATTGTAGACTAATAAAAAATCGCCAAAAAGGCCTAACAACATCAGCAAGAGCCTAGCCACCAGCAAGAAAACAATCAAGACCAGGAAAGGGCAAAAAAGCCCGAGAGAAAAGGGTCAAAGGTGATGGAAAATGGTGGTAGGGCACTTTCTCTTTCACATTCTTAACGGTGCTGTATCTGCGGCAAGCCTAAGACACCTCAACGGGAATGTGACATTTTTTAAAATGAATTTAAACCAGGACAGCCAGGCGATACGGCATACCGACCCCCCCTCCTCCCACCGTATAGCATTTCATTCACCCCACAACTCACCCTTTGAGGATATTTATGGGTTAATAGGGGAGTCCGTTCCCACACTTCGCGCAGTCATCGGCGAAAAGCTGTGCGCGGCTATTAAGTTTGTTGGGTGTAGCGAGGCGGCTTTTGTTTGGTATGGTCTACGAGCCCGATAGCTCAGTTCAAAACTCAACAAGGTATCATACTAAATTAAAATCATTACATAAATTTGCGAGGAAATGGTAGCATAGCTATCAAAATTTTTATATATTTAGATTCAACATATCGCCTTCCAATTTCAGTAATTTTTTGTGAAAGGAAGTGAGATAGCTAGCAAATAGCAAGGGACAGTCAGTACCTTGTAAGGGAGAGAATCATCCAACCCGCAGGTCTGGTCTTTTCCTGGTGATTTCCCTAGGTAGAGTGCATTGAGTTCCTACTTGAATGTTTTAATGCATCTGTCTGCCACCCGAATTGGCACGTGAATACGATTACTTGGTAAGGTAGCACTGCGTAATCAAAGGCTCAACTCAAGACTGAAAAACGAAGAAAATTGCGCAATTAAAAAATGTTGTCCTTGCCGATCACTTTGTTGTCTGTGGTTTAACCCCAGAAAACAAATCAAAACAGAAATTAATGATCTGCTAGTTGCCAATGTGCTTCAAGGTGTACCCGTCCTCCTCCCCGTATCAGCAAAGACTGCGAGGACACCCTGTACCGGCTCGTGTTAATGGCACCCCATATTCATCAAGCCTTCCGAGAATTGGTCCTATATCAGTATATCAGTTCAAGCGCGGTCGCACTCTAGGCTGCGGCAGGTAGTTTTAAGAATGCAAATATCGTTAGGCGAGCAATACATATTTCATTAGGCAATCTGACCGCGCAATAATTCCAAACTTCGAACTTCCGGCCACGGGTTTCAGCTGAACTGATGAAAGGCTTCAAGTAGAGGGCAAACTAGGCAGGCCAAGGAGTGCTTTTCACATACAGCTACCACAACTTGTATTGCTCACCGGGACTCTCTAGAAATGGCATCAAATTACAACAGCCGTTCTGAATGAAATGTTAGTAAAGCGGGTGCTACTACTGCGCGTCATCTTATGCCAGTTCTCATTATCTCAAAATACAGCTGAGCTCAGAGCGGAAACCACCGGCAGCATCACTGCCATTATGTTTTGCGACCATGTAATTTGGTGTAGCGCTCCCTTGTGGGACGTTTGGTTGTGATTCTGTGAGGGCCTGGGCAGAAGTAATCTGAGCTGCCCACCCAACTAAATCTGATCATCCTCTATGTGACACTGAGGTAGAATAAAAGGCCAGCAAATGGCATGTGATGCGTGCCAATGCCACTAGACTTCTGCCTCTTTGGGGAATACTTCAATTGACGAGAAAATAGAGTAAAAGTGCTGGAGAAGGCTTTGTGCTATGCAACATTTTCCAAGCTTTATATGATTTTAGTTTCAATTCCTTTCGTCCAGGGCTATTGTTTCAAATTGAAACAGCGATGGGTCAAAATACCGGTAATGCCAGTACCCAACGCTTTAAGTTCAGCCTTTATTGGCTTAGTTAATTACGTGTCAGAGGTTCACCTGCATAGACTGCTGAGGAGAGGCGGCTCACTTCTGAAGGTGGAGCCCATTTGGAGAGCATCACGTGAGTGGAGGGAAGAGTTACACCCTGGAAAAATAGCCAGAAAAAAGTCATCGGTTTCATGGGCGGATTCAGGATTTCTGATCCTGGGGCAGGGGCACCGTCCGGACCAGGGGCTTCACTTTTGAGTGGGAAAATCTACCAGGCTGGCACCAAATCTGAAGTGGTTATTTACACATCGATGGGCAATGAGCACCATTAATAATAATTCAGTCTTCTGGCTCCCAGCTACTCTCCCCAGCCAAGTTGGCAAGACAGGGTTTTCTGGTCACTGGATCACTTCACTTACCCCCATGCAGCCTTCCAGTATCCGAACGGCAAGTAAAACTCCCCAGCCTGAAAAGGCTGCCATGGGAGTCAGCACGGTTAAAATAGAGTTAAAAAACAGGGATACGCCGAACGTCCACTTGGCGGAGAAGACTTCAGCCAGACGGCCTCCAATGAGCTGTGTGGCCAGATAGCCGTAGAAGTAGGAGCTGAGGAGGATGCCCTGAATTGTGTGGCTCCAGTCGAATGGACCCTGTCGAACAAAGGTGACTTGACCTCACACATTCGAAGCGTTTTGTTAGAAACTCGCTAATGCCTACACGTACCGCTAAACCAACTGTGAGTTTTATGCAATAATCTTATTTTGCACTAGCTCACATGGCAGCGGCTTAACCAGCCATTGCAATACACACATTGCATTTTTCGGAATATCAAATATGGGTACCTCTAAGCTGGCAGTGAGGTCGGCAAATGTCGGTTCTGCAACTATCAAAAGTTTGAGCCCTCCATGCAAATTTATCACGCGGCTTATGCTCTTTCTATCTGAATCACTAGTTTTAAAAGGATTTCTAGTTAACTAGAATAAGAATAAGTTACTTGATTGAAAAAATTGTGTCCCGACTTAACTCTGAATTATCCAGCCGCAGAGAACCTGAGTTATTATTTTGATCAAAAAGTTAATCACAAACAAATGCGTCAAACATTTTTCGTTTGTGGAGGCATCATAGTGAAGCCTAACAAGTGAGCGCAAACCACAAGCATGTTTTATATCTGATGCATGTTTATTATGTCATGTTTTAGTTTCGGCGTACTATCAGGGAAATACCAGTGAAATATGTTAAACTTGTTTTAGGTGATTATGAGGCGATATAACAGAAGACAAGAGCATTATTTTTTATTCTGCTGTCCACTCAGAACATGCCAGCGGGAGAGAAAAAAATCAGTTGCACCCTACTCCTCAAAGGCAGATGAAGGAAGATTTTGAGAAGGACTTACCTTGCCTATCTATCTTTATGTGTTATCACAATCTTAATAATCAATAATTGTGCTTAATATGATCACCTTTAATCATTAGCGGAAAATTCATTCGCTTACACTTCACTCACTTCCATGAGATGACCATCAACGACATCAGTTCCATTTTCATCGTGATTCGGGTGGCAGGTTCCTTCATCCTTGTGGAAGGACTTATTGGGCGAGTTCTGGAGTAAGGCCGTGTGGTTGATCATGGCTACGATGCAGACGTGAAAGTTAACTTTGAGGCCGTAGGTGATGGCTAGACCCGTGGACGCCATCAAGGCGAAAACGTAGCGGTGCTGAATTTTCCCTGAAGAATAATGACGCAAATAATCGTGCAAAACATCTGACTGAAAATTAGACTTATGGGTATGCTTATTATGATTGTTCCTTTCTTGCATAACCAAAACCAGTCTAACCAGACTTTAAAAGCTTTTGTTTTTATCGTGTGGCGTAAAAATAAACCTAGGGAAAGTGGAGACTAGATAAGCATGGCAAATACAATTCATTATATTATGATTGAAAGGTTTAAAGGCAAAACCTAAATGCGACTGAATCTATCTCTGATCCTGTTGGACATTGTAACTCAAACTAGCAAATTATTTAAAACCGTTAGGACTTGCAAGCATTTGCATAAGATTCCTGCTGATATATGAGGCAGCGATGACTGTGGGAGAATAGAGGCTAGGCACATATATCTGTCTTATCATTGAGAAATAGAGACTGGATCATCTAACTAAACTTCAATTTTGAACAGCAGCTATAACGGACAACTACTCAGATAATTTGCAAGTCTATGTAAAACTAAACTAAAGAAAACGGATTCCCATGGCTACGGTTCTTGGTTGATCGTTCAGGTTCGATACATGAATTATCACACAGATGCATTGCTTAACAAACGAGGATTCATTGGTCGTACGTTTTAATTAGCACCAATAAAGAAAGCCATCAAGCTAATGCCAGGCAAAGTTTTGTCTATGGAGTGCTATCCAGGGAGAAATCCAAGGGGGTAGGGAAGAAATTCTCAGTGCAGCTTCACGAACAATTACATACTTTTTCCAAAACATTCAAAGCTAAGGTATGTATTGCTCAGCCATTAAGAGCTTAGATAGGGGAGACCGGGACTAGCTGCATCACAGGTTGAATGTATCAACGCCGTTGATCAATATTGACCATTGGCAACGGTTGTTACTACAAAACTGTATAGGAAACAGCGATAAACACAGGCTCAGACGAAGTGTGTTTGTACAAAGTCTCTTTGAAGAACCCATCTGACGTGACGTCGTAGGTCCAGTACAGCAGCTGCATTAAATATTTCTCAGGGTGTAAGTACATTTTCATGCTACTTTCAAAACCATCCACACAAAAGGCGCAGATAAATATTCCTAACATTATTGTATTGAGATCGAGCACCGTTTCTTTTGCTTTTTTGGAAGCATAATTTAGCTTCTATTGTAAAACAGTTGTTATATTATGGAACCTCCGAAGACTTTTTTGTCACTTTTGGCCAAATAAATTGCTTCATTTTGTGAATATAATATTACAGCTATAATGTACCTATTATCAAATAATATTGGAAAGGTAGAAATATAAGTCTATCATTCATTCCCAATTATAATTTGAAAGCTAGTTGTTGGCAATACCTTGCTCTTCATGTTCATTTTGTATGTAAAATCAACCTGCTCTGAGATCTGATTAAACCAGCACCACTGTCCCATACCTGATGTTTTTCATACATCCCGGTTGAAATATCTTACCACAGCAGGTATGAGGAGCAGAGGTAACTCGACCGGTGGATCCCTTCTTGGGATAAACAATATCAACATCCAAAGCTGATTTAAATGGTAATGCCTGACTTGGACGCATTGACACAGTTGAGTAGAATTTTGTTTTGGATCCGGCGGCGCTCATTATAGTTGGGCCAGAAAGCTGGCTTGCTGCTCTGCTGTCTGGTTCACTCATGGTTCCTGATAGAAGTTGTCACCTGCAGAGCATTACATTTTTAAACAAACAAAAAATGACGCTGTAGCAGTCGCCTCCACATTTCATGTTTCATTGTTAGACTTCAATCATACTTGTAAAGTATCGATATAGGTTGATAAATGTATCCTAACGTGGCATGAAAGGCAATGATTTCTCAGTCCGACACTTATGCCTTTGAAAAATAGCGCACGAGATTAATGGTTCAGACCGGAACCTCTCAAAGAGAAATCAGAATACAAAATTCTGCTGTAGTGAAGACCAAAGCTTTTGCTGCAGCAACGGTGGTGTGGGATATCTTCAAGTGTTAGCGCAACCCAATAATTTCACTTAACCCGAATTCTGAGAGCTAATTTATTCAGTAAGGTCAAAATTGTGTCTCATATACCAGTTAAAATAATATATAGTTTACTCTTAATATGCATCCAGATACGAATAATATGCATCAAATTTGTAACGATTTACCTAGATACTTAGCAATAAGTGGGTGTAGAAGAAATATCCTGGGTAAATTTTCTGGCATCGTCACTTCCAATTCTAGAGACACAACTTACTTATGCTAACGCTGATCCTCACTTGACTCTGAGAACAGGATAATGCTCACAGCTCGCAAAAGTGGAGATGGTTTGAAATATTTGGTGCCACTAACTGTTATGACATCAAGTTGAAAAGTACATATTTGGGACAAAAACAATCAGCAAAAATGTGTTCAATAAGCTATGACTCTAGCCTTTTCAAGCTTTTCAACGGCTTTGATAATGTAAGGTATCCTCTTCACCACGCTCTTTCGAGGCTAATGGTTAAAGTCTAAAAAGTGAGAAATATGAAGCTACCCAGTGTTCATACCTGACTATGTTTACCAATATCGGGTACAGAAGCGTGAATTTATGTATATTTAGGTGTGCCCAAGCACATCCAATGAAACGTCGAAGTACAGGGACGGCGGAACGTCAGAATTTAGGGGGGCACCTTGGGCTTTTTAACCCATTTTTTTAGTCAACGTCATAGGGCTAGTGTTAAAATGTCTGATTTTACGCTATAAGTGTAGGGGGCTCCTGAGGCCCCCTGACGGTTTTTCTTGTGGCGTGGTTAAACCTGAATAGATATCGCTTTCATACCTTGTGACTTTTCCTAAAAATCGATTTGGCATCAAGCAGAATTCAAAAATTCTAAGTGGTCCATGGGCGACTCCAGGGACATGTTTTGGGGGCAGATAACCGGCTACGAGAAGAACTAGCTCCACTGTGACTTGCTCTATTTCTGGTACAAAATCCCTTGCTATTTTAGCGAAGTGCAATGATTGCTTCGTTACTTTATCAATGTGGTCGTATCCATACTTACTTTGCGGTTTTGTGTTTAAGGGCGGTTCCAGGGATAGGGAAATATAATTGGGGGATATAATTGGGAGTATATAATGAGGATATACAATAAATATATATATATATATATATATAATATAATAAGGGAATATAATTGGGGGCATTACATATCAGTTGCATAATGCTCTTTGATCAGAAGTAATTATTTTTTAGCAATGCGAAAGCTCGTGATATATGGTTGCAGACATATTTTTGTGCTTAGTTTCGTATTTGGGATTAGTGGCGGTGGCAGAGCGAGATTTGGGTGGGGCGGTTGGCATGATAATGACTCGTAACCGCATTATTCTGTTGAAATTCTTGGCTCTGAGGTACAGAAATCATAAAGATGTATGATTGATTTTGCATGCTATATTTCACTTACATCGATGCAAATCTACATTTCCACCAAGGGCGGATCCGGGAGAAAAACTGGGGCTATAATGTTCATATTTTACGAGACATGTATGTACATCGATAGGATGATTTCAATCAAACTTTGGAGATAGTTTTGTCTCTGTTTTGTATCAATATCTAATATTTTTCTGATGATTTTCATGCCAGTGGCGATGTCAGACCATATTTTGAGTCAGGTAACCGGAACTAAGTTCTTAATAAGCATGATATGTTGAGCCAAGCTCACCACCGTGTGGATACATCTTACCGTTCGTAGTTCCAGACGCTTAGTATAGTTTATATTGTCATATTTGACATATTGAAGTACCTACAAAGAGTTACCGCGGCGCTGTTATCGCACTGAGGCAGTATTGGCAGCGGCGCCATGTGACCCTGCATTGCCTTACCTCACGCCGGCCCACTAACCCTTTGAAGCTGTTATCTTCTCCTCCCAACGTACGCACGCCGGAAACGTTGACACTCAGTGGCAGATCCAGGAATACATTTCGGGGAGAGAGGTGCTAAGGGCGTGGGAGCAGCAATTTATAAGGAGATGCATAACAAGTAATGTTCATGATTTCATGAGTCTACTTCGTTTTTCTGCGCCTGGAACCGCCTATGAATTAGCATCAAAATAGGTACAAAATGTCATTTTGTCCAAATGCAAATCATTTACAATTTCTCTGAAGAAGAAACCGATGCTGAACATCTACAAAATTCAAAACGACGCCCTAGAAAAAGTATCTTTCATCCGGGACGTTGGCGTTTGGCTGGGTTCCAAAGTAACATTCGCAGAACATATAGATAAAATCGTAAGTCGAGCAAACAGGATGTTAGGTGGGATGATTCGGTCACTCCAGACGGGCCATCCGGTGGGAGGAGAGAGAGCGAGCTCGAAATTGAAACCCAAGCCAATTTTGACGGCATATTTTCCCAATGTTCGTTCAATTCTTGAGTTTGGATGTATTATTTGGGGTGGGGCTGCCAAAACGCATCTGGAAAGACTGGAAAAAAATTCGGCATAAACTTCGTATCTGGCTAGCATCCATTTCTACTCAACCCTCCGTAAATCTAGGATATGATGAAGAGGTCCCACAAAGAGGCGTGCAACGACGGTAATTTTCGTCGTTCGCCGGATGAAAGTTATAAATACAACGCAACCATCATGCAGTCAATCATACTTCATGCAAAACAAAAAATATCGACAAATCCAAACAGACAAACAACAAACAGCACCAACACACGTAACAAAGAGCCTCAACACGACCGGCGCCAACCGAAAAGCGCAACGTCACGGCCGTCGCGCCCGCCGATGGCCGATGCACACCATCCGAACTCCACAAAGACGGGCAACAAAGTAATAAGCCGCCTAACATCCCAAAGTAACGTATTAAGTATACAACACAATCGAAAAGTACCTTAACATCAAACACGTGCGAATTATAATATGAATCGATGAGATTAACGTTGATCCGAAAAAACCTGACGCAAGGTAAAGTTCACCACCAGATCTCCGTCACAACCAACAACCGCCCCCGTACCGTCCGACCCAACAGAGGTCGCGACCACCGCCACCAGCCAGGACGCTACCGCCCGCCGAGAGGAACAAAACTAAACAGAGGTCAAAGGCCTAGTACGAATGATGCTTAATGATATAATCAAATAAACACGTCGCTATCCGTCAGATTCCTCTCACCTATTTCCTAATCACCATATACATGGAACAAAACGCCGCCGGCTACACACATTCAATGCCACACCCAAACCCACACGTGAGGTCCAACTATAGCTAACAAACCACAAAATCCACAAGGCCAACACACTACAATGAACTTCTGGCCCATTTCCAAATCCCAAGTTTAGCCAAGAGAAGACTGCAATATGACATTACTTTTGTACACAAAATTCTAACGGCCGAGATCGATTCCGCCTTTCTGCTTGGTAGCTTCCCGCTTCACGTGTCGGCAAGAAGAACACGTGCAATGGCAGGCACTTTGCTGAGCGTACCACTGTACACAAAGGAGACTGTGAGGCGGGGTGTGTACTGTCGGCTGCCCAAAGCTTTTAATTGTTTTATGCTCGCCTGCCCATTTGCTGATCCATTTAGATTACCATCAGGTCAGTTCAAATCTCAAGTTCGAAAATATGTTAGGCAGTAGGAATGTACCTTTCATTCTATTTCATTATATTTTATTGCTGCCCTTTACATATGTATTTTTAAATGTTTTTAGGGTTTTATTTTGTATATTTTTATCTTTTTATTTTTACCTTATATTTCTTTTTGTCTTGACTTGTTTTTTTTAACATGTGTCTGGTATGTAATTTTAGGGAATCTGGATGTTAGCCCTGACTTGAGATTTTACTGGGGGCAAGCCCCTGTCGCTCATATGAGATGAATAAATAAATCAATCAATCCACATTTTGCAGGTAAAATTTGGAGAACCAAGCCTCTCAATACGAAAAACGGTAATAAGCAGCAACTTTGTTATAATTTCCCCCCTTTTTAAATCTCCTACATTCGCCCGTAGGAATAAAACGGCAAAAATAGGTTCCTTGCATCTCTCAGTACAAGTCACAAACGTCAGGTCACTTCAGATAAGAAAATAGTGTCAAAGACATATATTCGAAAATTTCCGATATTTATCCCTCCTGACTCCGCCCTTGAGTTTCGAATTTAAAAAAACGCGAAATATATGTTTATCATCATATAATTATGAAACTACACACGAAGTTTCATAAAAATCCAATAATAAATGGAGGCGCAGTATCCAGTTGAAAAAGATCAAAATATCCTATTCTTTTGCCCCTGACCCCCTTTCAGAAATTTTTGAAAATATATTTAGCTTAATAGAAAGTTCACATCAAAAGAAACAAAATGGTGTTTGTTTCATTTCAATCATTCGAGAACTTTCCGAGATATCAGGGGTGGTGGGGCAATGGAGCCCCTCCCCTACCGATTCTTACTTTTTACAGGGGTAGCGTAATAGGGTTAAGGGGGCACCGTGCCCCTGTGCCACCTCCCTCCCCCCAAACCCAGATCCACCACTAGTATCGAAGTAGCGTTAAGAAGAAATCCATTAAGATTTCGCACTTTTCATTTTAAGGACTGAAAATGGTTTACAGCTCAACAAGCCTGTCAAAAGCTAAGACACACTACATGTTACACTATCACCTTTTATAGGGTGTTTATTGGCATTGCTTTGGATTTGGGCACTTCAAATCGTTTTCACAAATCCACACCCATGATAGGGCATTCAATCTACTAAGGAAATCTGTTTTAATTTACACAGACTTGGACAGGAAACGAAATTAAGTAATGAAATTATTCCCCTGAAAACAATTCAGTTTTATGCCTTCAGCCCAGGGGCGTCCCCACGGAATTTCTACTGGGGGGACGGACCCCGGATTGTCGATGACTGGAGGGCGGGGGCGAGTTCTGAAAACTTCGGCTGCAGATGAAACACAAACGACGATGCACTGTACATTTATGTAGATTCACGCAAGTAACGGGAAGAGAATGCCAAAAACTGGGTCGAGGTCCAAAATGTTTGGGCGGATGTCCCTCCAGACTTGCCAGTAGGGGTACGCGTCCCCCACGTTCCTCACTTTCGACGCCCATGCTCCAGCCATAGGTGTAGGTCCAGAACATTGCGGGGGGGGTAGGCAAGGTGTGTTTTGAAGTCATTTCTTTGCATCCAAAGCCATAAGGTTAATGGTTAACACGCGCCCCTCTGGGGTGGGGGGCGAAATTCCCCCTCCTGGTTTTCCCCAAATACCGCAAAAACAAAGAGACGCAGAACAACAAAACTCACAGTACCTTATTCCTGATTAATTTTACGCATCTCATCAAATTTTTTAGCCCAGGTCATGTCAGGTCAGGAAACTATCCGAGGTCAAGCGACCCGACCTCAAAACCTAAAATTACGAGTTTGAAGCGGCGCCTAAGGAGCATCAGCCAGCCGATCAATTTGAAACTTTCACAATATGATGAGGCTATTAGGTCCTACAAATTTGCTATCTCGGAATTCTGATATTGTTGACCTAAGGTGGGGTCAATTTTTTGGTCACCCCATTATAAGTCTACGGAGAAATATAGAAAGGGCTCGTTTTCGGTAAATATGGGATAGATAACACTGAAAATGCTCAAACGGTGTATTTTTGACACGATCTTGACCACAACGTTGAGTTTTTGACCCTTTGATCTCTCAAAGGTCATGTCAGGTCACGGGAGCATACAGTGATTGTTTTGCCAATAACTTCTCACTGAATTGAGATAAAGCTCCTATTTTGCTTGCATTGTGCTTGTACTGTCACGGGGAGTCGATTTTTATGCAACATAACCATACCAGGTGACCCTGTGACCTTAACCTAGTTCAATGTCAAGTCGTTCTCACAATTTGACCTAGGAAAGTCATATTATACATCATTTGATTTGCCACAATGAGAGGAATCCAATGATGCATAAATCTTTTCTCTAGCTTTGCTAAGTAAAAATCTAGAGGGGGAAACGTACACCACCCTGTTGTAAGCCTATGAGACCTTATTTGACGTATGCTGACCTCAATATTGACCTGACATAGGAATATTTCGTATAATTTCTCTTCGTCTCGTCAAGAGCTTTCAAACGCCGTCTGTAATTTTTATTTAGCTTTCCTGGGAAATGAGATATGAGGGGGGGGAAATTCGTATACGGTACGGAAAGGTACGGATAGGGACGGCACCGGTACATATATCACTGCGAAAGGATAAGGTCTGCCCTAGGCGGGAAAGCCACCATTGTGCAGTGGTTGGTTTAAGTACCATGGTTCAGTGTTGGAGGTCCTGGGACGAAAGCTAAATTCGAATCACCTTTGTGTGATTTGTTCCCTGGCCCAAACACGACAATAACTCTGTGGTGCATATCTTGACTCGGTATTTACGCTGGCTAGACATCACCCGTTTTTATTAAAAGCACGTGCCCAATCAGCTCTTAAATTGACCTCCCTGTCGAGTGGCGCGCCTCAGGTCACGGTATCGCCACGTGTGACCAAGGCACGTCTCGGCTCAGCCGAGCTTCAGAAATTGGGCCAGACTCGCCCTGTAATATGGCGGGACGCGTGACAGCGGGTATGCGGACGTGACTGCCCCTGGAGACTGTCGCTCAATGTTAAGAACCTGTCGTGTATGTGCTAACTGTGAAGTTAGTTCTCTGGAGCAGCGGCTAAAACCTTTACAGGTTGGAGGTTGAGAATAAAAACAAAGTGGATATAGCTCACTAAGAAAGCGTTTCGGTCTATAAGCCGTTACAAGCTGTATCAGACAGAAGCTAAGTTGAATGAAGTAGTTAGCTCAGAAAAAGTGTACTTTGCTTTAAACATGTTTCTGAATGAACGAAGGATAAACCCTGGTTGGTGTGTTGGTGGTTTTTTTCTCGCCTCTCCTGATATTTTTTAGTCAGGCTTCTCTTCACGACCATCCTTCTATAGCTTAAGATCAATTCTCTTCACTGAACATCACTCTTGATATTTACCTTTGGCAACAAGATAGCCTGCAGTTTTCTTGGTCATGATTGGGTTTTTGCTTATTTATTACTATTTTTGTCAGCACCAGGAGAGCACGATAAAGCTGAGTTTGAACTGTGCTGTACCTCGTGTCTCACAAGCCCTGAAGTCACTTCACAGTCCCACCGCTAAGAATATTCAGATCCAAGTTGGGTCTCAACAACGTTTCCCCAACCGATCGGGGCCAATCCAGGCCAATGCGGGCCAATCTGGGCCAAGACGTTTGGAGACCACTATTATCAGTATATATCCAACCCGCTCAGAAAACATAATCACCTGCAACGATGTGAAACTGAATCAAAGTACAAATTACACATTCTTGGAATGTTCTGGCCCAGCATTCCCAGCCGAAAATAATTTGACGATCCGATTGCATGTTCGATCCATGACATCTAAATATACGCTGCAGGCGGCGTTGTCTCCGTATCAGCCTCTGTTGGAGGGCTGAATCGCAATGCAGCGTGTTTTCCTTAGTTGGTAGGCTGCGCCGCAATGCAGCAAGGGGTAGACTACAGCGACATGTTGCATCACAACGCAGCTCCACTGGCCTGTGGTGGTAAGCTGTACCGCACTACACTATGAAAATGTGCGGCGAGGAATCTCGCGGGGTATTGAGACAAAACCGGACTTTTTAATGTTAAAGAGCGCAGGTAAGTTACAGTTGTTCGTGCTGCAGTCCCTCTTACCACTTACCACAATCAAATTCAGCCCTGACAGCAAATGTGTATTGGTTTAAGGCGCTTTAGACACATCTTGACAGCAAATGTGTCTGGCCGTGTCTTGCTGTGCACTTGCAGTGCATTTAAATTTCATTGTAAATTGCACTTATGGTCCCCATTGGACAAATATACGAAATGATAGGACGAATGGGACGTGCTGAAGACAAAAGGGTCCAGAAAAAAGAAGGAAAGTGAAATCGGCACCAGCAGCTTCGCCGGTTAAGCGTCGTGTTCATAGAAATCCATAGAATGAGTCACATCGGGCTCATTCTGTTTTTCCAATGCTATGGTCATTGCAAGATGTTCGAAAACTTGACCCAAATATCCACCCACATAGGGGTACAGAATACCCTGTATTTACCTGCACCCGTTCCCCTCCCCCAGACCAGAACAGTGCACACCGATAAACCACCATCAACCTCCATACCACTATATACGTAGGTATTATACTCCGTCACGCTACCCCTCCCCACTGGCTCTAACCCAGCCGGCTGGGTCCGGACCGTGACCTCTGTCACCTCTGTGCCTCGCGGGCAAACGGCTCGGTGGCGGATGGCGCTGATCCCCAAAATCCCTTCCAACAGGGTAAGAGTTGGCGACGCCGTATGACCCTGGCAGTTGGTGCGTCGTTAAACCCCAACAATTATTATTGGCGGATGGCGGCCGCTGATTGGTGAAGATTCGTTCAGTTGCTTTGCGAGAAATCTAGCTGATATTTTTGTATGAAAATGACGGTTTCACAAAGTGCACACTCGGGGAGTTTATTCGGAATGTAATCTCCAAACACCCCCTGCCCTGTTTTGGTCTCTATCGGCTTGATTATCCGTCCATTTTACAAGATTGATCTCCGCCATAAACGAGACAGTGGCCGAGTTCGCTGGCGCAAAAGCCTCGAGACGAGATCCTGAGTACAGAGGTGTGGATGTACCCGAGCAGGGAGGGGAGGACATAGAATCCGTCCCAGGGAGCATACCGAAATACTATCCGAAGATATTTCTAATGCAGGGGAACACGTGCAACATTGCTCCGTTTTGTATGCACATAGGGCATGGTACTTCGCTCGGGGAGCGAATTATTTTCGATGTTTTAGCGCGCTCTACCTTTCTAAGGCTTTGCCGCGAAAATGAAAACAATGAAGAGGGAGGACATATCCTTGATTGGCCAGCAGAAGAGACGCATGCCCCGTCCCTCGATGCTTTCAACGCCCCTGGTCTTTTACTATGATGCATACAGGGATGTTTTTCAGTCGTTAAGGGATGTTTTTCAGACGTTTGGGAGTGTTTTCAAACGTTTTGGGGTGCTTTTTCAGACGTTTTGGGGTATCTTTTAGATGTTTAAGGGTGTTTTCAGACGTTTAGGGGAGTTTCAGACGTTTAGAAGTGTTTTTCAGACGTTTAGGGGTGCTTCTCAGACGTTAAGGGATGTTTCAGACGTTTAGGGGTGTTCTTCAGAGCAGTGGCGGATCAGGGGGGAAAAGGCAATTGCCCCCCCAAACGGAAAAGCTCGGGGCAAAACTATGTTTTTGCCCCCCCAAAGCGATCGACCTCCTTTTTCCCCGACTCCTTTTTAGCTTGTAAGCAAGATTTTGGTGCTTCAACTCTCAACTTCAAACAGAATTATTGAAGTTCAGTGTAAATATTGGGGCTTGGATAGGAAAAGAAGTATCTTGAGTCCATATTTTTCACCCCGTGTGGTTTTTTTGCTTTTCGTCTCCAGTTCCCAAAATCCTACCGAAAAGGCATATTGTAACGCAATTTTTCACTGCGCGACGTTTTTTTTTGCTTTTCGACTTTGGTTTGCCCCTCCCAAACCACCCGGCTAGATCCGCCATTGCTTCAGAGGTTTTGCGGTATTTGTCAGACGTTTAGGGGTGTTTGCAGACGTTTAGGGGTGTTTTCAGACGTTTGAGGAGTTCACTCATCCCTAAAAGCATGCAGCTTTACGCGCCTGGTCAGTAAGCAGCCAGTGGCAGCGGCTGCTGCAACAGTGCTGCTGCAATTTTTGGATAACTTGTCTAACAAGCTAAACAGGTCCCTCATCAGCATCCGACAGAAATAACTCTCCATCTTTGGAAGTTTTGCAGTCTCGAAAGGGAATGCAGTAGGCAATGAGCACACAGATTCACGTGCTTCAGGTCTGATGCTTTCGAATAGTGGTTTATATTTTCAATTAGGTCGTAAAACGGCGCTACGTCTTTAAAACAGTTTTCGTAATTGCTTTGGCCAGACTCCACGTTGCATTAAAGAGACCGATTCACCCAAAATAGCCCCGAAATGTGTCAATCGCATTGCAATGACAAAACAGACACGATGACGTAATCATAGCAGCTTGCCCTCAGTTCAGTGAAGTCATCCACCACAATATCACGGCTTGCTCAAGGGAACCCAGAAGACCCCTGGAGAGTCGTGACTACAGAGGTGCAGAAAGTATCCTGGCTGTCACAAACTCAATGCGACGTATGCCTCCTCTGTCACACAGAACTGGAAATAATAATTGTATACTTGAATACTATTTCCAATATGCTGAATGTCCTCTACCTGTCCCTTACTTTTTGCAGCAGACACGGTTCTAGCACCAAACCATTACACCATGAAAGTAGTAAGTTTTCATTTATAGATCATGTTTTTGTTTTTGGAAGGAAAATTTCCAATTATGGGTCATTTTGTCCAGTATTGGGGTCATAACTATTATTGGCAACTCTGACTGCAGTTTCCCCCAATGACATGCATTTCCTTTTTGAACAAGTTTCCATTTTTGAAAGGAGTGTTTCCAATTATGGTACATTTCCCCATGATTAAATGTGGCAATTATCATGAAAATTATTATTATTGGGAACTAATCTATGAATGGGAGCGTGCACCTACACACAATTGGGAACCCTGATCACAGCTTCCTCCCCCACTGAACTTCTATCTCACATATCAACAAAAGGAAAAAATGTCAATGTCAACATAGTATTTGAATCTACCTAAAATGTGTTGGTAAAGTTGACCTTAGGTAGCATTTTTATAAACACATCAAATGCTTAAAATTTGCATCCCACTCACGATCATTACCTGCCTGGTCATTCTTTTTGCAGTAAAAACTCTGAGGCAACTAGCCTGCATAGATGTAAAATTATGTCTATTGCCCTAATAGGTACAGAGGTATTGGAATTCACATACCAAAGAAAGATCCAGTGTAGTCAAAATCCTGCTTTAACTCCATGCAGTTCAGGTCCTGTGCGTTGCTTACCACCACTAGTAGTAAGCCACACCCCCAACCAGCGTTTTTCGAAGTCTATTTGTTTCTGAGATTTGCTGTGATTTTCTGAGATAAGAAGGGGTCTACTCGGCCCCCTCCAGTGCACGTTAGTTCCAGGCCCCTCTCCAGTGTGGGTGTTAACACTTTGTGGAGGACTGCATTAGCACACATTTGCTATCTGTACAATATTGATATGATAATTTGATCATGAAAACTCACCTGAATCACTGTTGTTGCCAGCCTGTTGCTGGCGCCAACTCTCCCAACTTCCTCCAGCTCCAAATCTATCTAACCAATCTAGGGCACAAATAAACTAAGGCACAAGCAGGTTAAGGAATGAAAAACCAAGCTTGATATGGGAAAGTGCATCAGTCTTACAATAGCCTACATTCATCTTAGATTAGCCATGGGCAGCAATATTTGTTCTAGCTAGTTTTAGCCTGCACTTATCTTAAATATACCTAATGAATATGCCCTCAAAATAAGTGGCTTCCCGCCTGTTTAAATTTTTGGCAGGCTCTACATCACATAAACATTCTTAACTTGTCTTGTCGCTGTTGCGCAGTTTAAGTAGAATTGCTGCCCAGCTATGTTTATTTTCTCACTCACTTAGTACTTTTATTAGTAGCTTTTAGGCGTACTTAATACTAAATTGGAAGAAATAGGGGCCAATAAATCGAAGACACTCAAACTGTAAATATGATTTAACCTGAAAAAATGGACAGAGAAGTACTTAATAAAGTATCTGCGTTATCGTTAATGCCTTAAATATGCCCACAATCGTGTATTTCTCGAAAAAATTGACTGTCACATTTCCGGCATCTAGGCGACAACTTTCTGCAAACTACTAACAATCAGCCCCATTGGGCTGCATGTTAAAATCTGGCAACTGTGACAGCGGTTTGCGGGTTTTCTGCAGCGGGGGTCCCTCGTTTTAGTAGAAACTGAACACAGTACCAATATTGTATTACTAATGGTACGCTGTGCAATTGAAGAACAGAGCTGCTAAGTTAAAATAATCCCTACACGCTTCATTCTCTATTTCGAAAATATGGGGTTTGATCTTGAGCCATACAGTCAAGATCGCTATTTTGTCACAATTATGCACCTCAATTTTCGTAGATGTGTCACAAACTCAGGTAGCCGAGTTGGCAAGTTTCTGCACCTCTGCGTGACTACCTTGATCCTCAGGAAGACACGAATAACGTATCTTATGGAGAATTCAACTCGATCTGGTCCATATTGACTGAAAAGAATACCTTCTTTAATTTTTTTAGGACTGTTTCGGACTGACCGAAACATTGATCGCCAGTACCGAATTTGTAAAAGGGAAGATTTTCGGACCGTTACAAACTCACATGGCACCAGCTTAGAGATGATTGATCACCAGGTGCGTATGTCGTCAGGTCAAATGTGTAATTTTAGATCCCACAGTCGGCTCGTGTGAACTGGCATGAATTGACCCGGTCGACAACGTCACAATGAATACAAGTTATTCTGGCGTTCATCGCTTAGGCATCGCATCTGAAGAAAAAAATGGGGAAGATGGGACACCCCGTTGTTTTCATGTTTTTTTTAAAATATTTTTGCGCCCCCGACCTGGGGACATTTCTACATATTTGCACCACATATACACACAGTCACACTATGTACACGGCAGATGTTTTCATTTATCGGCACCCTTGCGGGACAGTCGTGCCCGCACGCTCTCTTTCACATACCCCACCGTATAACACGGCGAGGCTATCCCGATTTCTCGGGCCCGGCGGAGCAGAGGACTGCTCCGGTGACGCAAAGCGAGGCCGTGCCCTCGGGGTGCACCACCGGACCGGTGGATCTATTTAAAGGCTGATCAGGCCCGTGCTTCCAATAACAAGGGCGCTGGTTGGTCAGCGAAACTCCCGTGTCAAGGCAAGCACTACCCAGTTTACTGCCATCTCCTGGGTAGGAGGCGGTCGAGGAAAAGGCTGCCGGAGGTCAGCTTTGATCCAGGGACCTACCACACACAACGGCAACGCCTTAACCAACTGCGCCACCGCTGTGGTCCGTTGTTTTCATGTTTGTACATGTGGCGAGTAGCGAGTATCAGAGCTGTGCGACAGTTACGTTCATCTAATTCGATGTGCTGACCATTGGTACTCCAGCCGATGTTTTCCAAACGGCGTGAAAAGTAGACATTGGCACACAAATAGGAGTGTATAAAACTAATTTAATTTTAGTTTTGATGCGATTCGAACTTTTCAGCGGGATTTTAGAAGAAGCCAATGTACGGGGATGCCTATTGTTTGCTAATGCTCCGGTTCAGTTGAAGCAGCGACTCAAAGGTGATGATTGTGCGACAGGATTAGAACTCTGACAGAACTCGGGCGTCGAACCCAGCCGAGATGGAGTTTGACAAATAAATAGCATTGGGCCGAATCACATCACAAATGGCCGGGCACTCACTTGGGACAGACGTGTGCCGAATCAATGGGAAGGCGCAGAATCACATAAACATAGTCTTGTGACAGCGACAACTTAATTGAAACTCAGAATACTGAAATGAAATATTCATACAAGCTTATGGCATGCAAGGGCTTACCTTCAGATACATAGATATATATTGTAGAAAGGAGAGTGGGACATTTTATCATCCCTACCATCCCGTCCCACTTAAGTCTATCCCGGAAAATATATAAATAAGAGGTATTGTCCCATCCCATTCCGTTTCCCCACGGAATTTTAATAACCATCCCCATCCCTACTGAAAGCTGGAAAGTATCACCCCATTCCGTCACATACCACACTGCACCATGACTTACATCCAGTTTCCTGTCCAAACAGACCACCATAGGTGTAGGGACAAGGGGTGGGGGGCAAAGGACCATGGCCCTCAAATACCTATTCAAGATTTTAAACCATTAACAATATGGCGCTGACTGAAAAACAATTTTTTTATTTTTATTTTTATTTTATTTACTAGATCATCAACGGGGAAGTCCCCAATTACAGATGAAGTCAGGTTGTTAAAAATATATACAAATGCATACACAGTCGTCATGATAAGACAAAAATCAGGATTACAGAAATAAAAACTGATAAATATTACACTGTAGTACACTAAAAGATCATAGTTAACATGCATGTAAACATGAAAGAGTAAAAAAGTAAATTGATAAAGCCCTAAAAAGTGAATCAAAGCGATGCCACATATACTCGAACTGACGAACGAAACGCATTAAATGAGTCGTGAAACAAATCGATCCCCTGGCATTGTCTTAAAAAGACGTTCATAGCCGTTGGCAACCTCACAAACAAGCCCTCCTTCACAGTTCTCACCCTGGCGAACGGAACATTGCATAGGCTGCGCTGCCTTGAGAGTCGGGCGGGTACATACAGATTAAAACAGTTGAGTAAAGCTGACGAGTCTATCCTACCCCTAAAAACATTACGTAAGAACATTAAATCATACTGCATTCTTCGAGCCTTCAATGATGACATATTGAAATGGTTGAGCAGGTCATTGTACGCGAGCGATGCTGATTGATTATGGGAATGCCCGTTGAGCCAAATTAAAAATTTATGCTGAGTTCTCTCAAGCCTATCAGTGTGAGTCCCTGCAGCTCCTGCCCAGATCACACAGCCGTACTCAAGTATCGAGCGAACATTTGCGCAGAACGATGCAACCGCTGCTGGTCTTCTGAAATGGCCTCTCGGACCAGCTACTTGAAAAGACCGGATCAGCAAACCTAGTGCCCTATTTGCTTTTTTGGCAGACATATCAATGTGGTCAGCAAATGTGAGCTTGGTGTCCAAGACAACTCCTAGGTCACGAATGATTTTGACGTGTTCCAGGGCGGTATTTTCAATAAAGTATGTTGTTTCTATTGGCTTAATTTTTAGGGTCATCCGAAACGCTTTGCATTTTGTCGGGTTCAGGTTAAGCTTCCAGGTACGGGACCACTGGCAAAGCCTCAGCAGGTCTGCTTGCAAAGCTTCAGAGTCAGAAACGTGAGATATTTTCCGGTAAATTTTTACATCATCCGCAAACATTAAGCATTGGGAAGATATTTCAGCCGGCAGGTCATTGATGAATATGGCGAAGAGCAGTGGTGATAGCAACCCCCTTCAGGCGTCCCAGATGTTACCTGAAGCCACCTGGAACACTTGCCATTTACTACAACACGTTGCAGTCTATTGTGCAAGTATGAAGAAAACCAGCTCAGAGCAGCGTCAGAAATGTTGAAAGACTTTTTGAGTTTATGAATTAAAAGTGAATGATTTACACTTTGAAATGCCGCTGTATAGTCAGTGTAAATGCAGTCGGTTTGGGAGCCTTGTGATATGGATTCCCAGGCAGTACGGAGAAGCGTTGCCAGGTTTGAGCTGCATGATCGCCGAGAGACGAATCCGTGTTGTGCGGGTGTCAATACTGGACGTACATGCTGCAGTAACTGCGTGTAGATTATCCTCTCTAGCACCTTGCCAAAAAGAGGCATAAGGGAGACAGATCGGTAATTTTTAGGATCCTTAGTGTCTCCCTTTTTGTGAATGGGAACAATGTTTGCGCGTTTCCAAAGTGCTGGAACGGTTCCCTGCTCAAGCGAAAGTGAGTACAGCTTGGTCAGTGGAATGGCGAGCTCGTTACTACACTCACGTATGATCCTAGCGCTTATGCCGTCCGGACCACATGCCTTATTAACCGGAATATTTTCCAACAAATCTCTGACATAACCCTCGTTGCACTCCATAGTAGCGAGAGGTGGCAAATCATACACGGGAGCAGCAGGGGCTGCTAGACACGAGGACTCGGTAAACTTGGAGGCGAACACATCATTCAAAACATTCGCCTTTCCCCTATCATCTGAAATTAACATGCCATTGCAGGATCGGAAGTCCCCTCTTCCCCTGTTTGAGACTTCTGAGAAACGTCCAAAACCGCTTCGGATTTGTTTGGAAATCGTCAGCTAAGCCCGATAAATATTCACCATACTTGGCATCCGACTTCTCCTTGAATACACGGCGTTTTTCACAGAATTCTGCCACCACAGTGTTGTCGCCCTTCATTCGTTTTAATTGTTTAAACGCAGCTTCTTTTTCCCTGAGTATGTGCCGAAGTTCTCGATCAAACCACGGAGGATATTGACGCTTGATCTCAACAATTGGAATATGATCAGCAATAGCGGCCTCAAGTAAACAATAAAACGTGTCAACAGCATCATCTACACGCGTCCCATCAAGAACACTCCACGGTAACAAGCTAAGTGAGCGTCTCAATCCATCAAAGTCAGCCTGCTTGTAGTTAAAAACCTTTGTCCTAGATATCAAGGGTGCTGAATTTTTCACTTGGTTAACAAAACATACAATTTCAGAGTGGTCAGATTCAAAAACACCTGAGCGCACTGACGCATCTATTTCTAGTCGGGAAGATAAAACAAGGTCCAACGTGTTACCTCCTCTGGTTGGTTGGCACACATGTTGACACAACCCGGCCAGCGCACACGAGTCCAAGAACGCGGCCGTCCGATGACTGGGGCGAGTTACCACGGCCCGTGCCCAGCCAGCTCCATCGTAGGCTGGTACCCAGTTGATTCCCGGTATGTTAAAGTCACCGACAGCGATGAGACGATGCTGGGGATGGTTGATGACTAGCGTCTGAAGTGAGGCCATTGTTCTCTGCAGTACACCTCCGTCCGGTTCCGGCTTGCAGTAGCACACGGCTACAATCGTGCCAGGCGTGGTGTTCAGCTTGACTGCTAGTATTTCTGTGCCATCATGTCCAAGTTCAACTCTCGACGGATTTAAATTGGAACGAACGGCACATGCAACGCCTCCTCCATGACTCGGACGGTCCTCTCGAAACCAGACGTGATTCGGTAGTCCGGTTTGAAGCTCAGTGTCGTTTACGTCAGGATTCAACCAGGTCTCAGTCATAGCTATTAGGTCAAATTTACTTAGCTCTGGTGAGTGGGAACGCAGTGTGTGGAGCTTGTTTCTGAGACTGCGTACGTTCTGGGTGATTAAAGAGATTTTTGTCCTATCAGGATCAACAGCAGCGCCGGTACTCCGAGGTGCACTTCTTGTGGTAGAGGCTGGTCCAGGATTTAGCTCTATATCACCGGAGATCACAAGACGAGTGACGTTCCAGTGAGATGTGCTCTTGGTGCTGTGTTGTACTGTCCCTGCAAAAAAGCGGGGCGCTCTCCCAAGGTTCACCCACTGCCGTGGAAGCAGGGGGAACCAGAGTGCTCGCGGTGCCGTGGGAGCGACATCTTTGAGCAGTCCGTGGTGCTGCAGAACGGCGATAGATGTCGCAGCTGAAGGTGTGTCCCGCTGCATAGCACTTAAAGTGGCAGCCAGAGTATCAGTCCATAGCATGGGCAGTATCAGGCAGTACAACAGCAATAAGGTTTCCGCCGGCCTCCAGAATCGAACCACCAACTTCTGCGTAGCCTGCGAAGCATCATTCCTCCAGACCACGGCTGCTCGCACCCTTCCACGTACTGAAGAGAGAGCGGTTCTCCGCATGCTTTGACGTCATAGATGACCGGTGCTAACATGGCGACGACGGGTACCCTCATCCGTTCCCGACGCTAAAACCTATTGTCGGGAGCGTACACTCTAGCTGTTGAGCCAAAACTGGCTGAGAAAAAACATAAGAGTTAGTTCTATGTCGTAGAGCAAAGTTGAGGCATTCCGAGCCCCAAAACCTCAAGAAATACCTTAAATAAGCGGAGCTTCCAGCACTCAACTCTACTAGGCGAACGGTGGCGCCCTCTCCCTAATAACTCTCCCAAATAACTAAAAATGCAGCTCACACCTGCCCCTGCCCCATGTTCTGGACGTCCGTATGGCTATACTGAACATCGTGTCCGGAACTTGATCCCGTTAGATATGATGCAATTCTGAGCTAATAAAACTGATAAAGGAAGCAATGTTCTAAAAAAGATTCGTAGCATAGGGTAATTCTGCCATTTTAGTACCTTGTTAATGTCATCAATGATACTGAAAACATACGCGAGCAAGGAAAAATACTATAGTGGATATTGCTGTATAATTCAGCTCGCAAATCGCTAGGTGTTGCAAACTATAAAATGCCTTTCGATGCGATACATTCTACAGCATATAATATTTGGGAACACTTGTACTGAACTTCATTAGCAAAGTTTCTATCGTTAAATTTTGAACAGTGCAAGACAGACATATACCACCGTTAGACAGATCACCTTGAGAAAATAATTGTGTTACACAATTTTGGGCCTAAAATATTAGATGAACGTTACATATCGTTATGTATAGATATGTTCAAATGAAATGTCCCCAGGCCACATCAAAATACCAAGACGAGTGGGCAATCTCGCGGAGCTTCTAGCACTCAACTCTACTAGGCGAACGGTGGCGCCCTCTCCCTAATAACTCTAATAGAGCGCGCCTTCTCAGCGCAGCCACCTCCGAGAGCGGGGCATGGCTTCGAGCCTTCCCGTCAGCCAGCTTGGGAACCCATCTGGACAACGATACCACCCGCATCGCCATTGCCCTGCGCGTTGGCGCCGACGTCTGCAGCGAACATCTCTGCAAGTGTGGCTCATTAGCAGACAGCAAGGGACATCACCACCTCACATGCCGTTTCAGTGCTGGAAGACATCCACGCCATACAGCGCTGAACGATATCGTGAGGAGGGCCCTGCAGTCTGCCGGTGTTCCAGCTCTTTTAGAGCCCCAAGCCGTCGACCGGGGTGATGGCAAGCGACCAGATGGGATCACGATATATCCGTTTTCCCAAGGGCGATGTCTGGTGTGGGACGCAACTTGTGTCAATAGCTTTGCACCATCGCGCGTTGCCTTTGCGGCAACAAAAGCAGGAGCAGCAGCGAAAGAAGCTGAAGTTGCAAAGTGCAGAAAATATGCTGAGCTCTCCCAACGCTTCAGGTTCCAGCCAGTCGCCTTCGAAACGACAGGAGCTTGTGGACCATCCACAATAGCATTTCTTAAAGAGCTAGGAGCTCGGCTGGCAGCCGCTTCTGGTGACTCTCGCGAAAGCGAATGGCTGCGGCAGAGATGCTCAATTGCTGTCGTGAGGGGGAACGCTGCATCAGTGTTACTGACTGTCAATAAAACCAGCGGTTCCGATGTCTGCGAGAAGTCAGCCAACATGTCGCGCTATGCGCTTCCCAAAAATATGGTGACGACGCCCGGTAGCCAACCCTCAAGGAGGCAGCCCATCGCAGGGGATAATGAGACGGCCTACCCATCATCGTCACCGTTGGACAACTGTCGGTCCCCCTGCTCGCACCATCCACCCTCAGCAGATGAGGACACCCACCGATGGATTCGATCTGCCAGCAGAGCCAGTCAGTGCATGGCCCACGAATCCTCGGTTTTGCAATTACCAGTCGGTTTTACTGGTCTGGAGAACCTTGGGAACACCTGTTACATGAATGTTATCATTCAAGTACTGGCGCACACAGATGGCTTTGCCAACTATGTCATCAGCGGCTCTCACCAAGAATGCTTAAACTCCACGTCGGTAACCCGTGGTCATATCGCTGATGAGGTGGCACGTCTTCTGATGGTGATCTGGTCGCAGAGGTTTCGGTTTGTATCTCCTCACCTGCTTCGTGGTGAGGTGGGTGCACACCGAAGGGAATTTGCTGGAAACCACATGCACGACGCGCATGAGTTTTTACTGTTTTTACTTGAATGGCTACATGAGGACTTGAACGTTGCCACTCCCATGGCAAGACAAGAGCTAATTCCACATGGTCCGGAGGATCAGACGGATGCCGACTGTGCTTGGCAACAGTTTTGTAAAGACAACAACTCCATAATATCGCGGCTGTTCTACGGACAACAAAAGTCAGTCTTGCAATGTACTACTTGCGGCCACGAATCACCTACGTTCGAGAACTTCACGCTGCTCTCTCTACCGTTGGCTTCAGGTCCAGGGACACCTACACAGAACAGTCTTTACCAGTGCCTCCGACAGTACGTCCATGGTGATCTCATACCAGATTGGATGTGTTCTTACTGTGGACGGAAACAAGATGCCCACAAGAAGCTCGATATTTGCCGATTGCCCTCAGTGTTGATCATGCACATCAAGCGGTTTACCTACAGCGGCAACACACTGCACAAGGTACACGCTCATGTATCTTTCCCACTTTGCGACCTCGATCTCAGCCAGATGGTTTCCGGCCCTTCGCACTTTTTTGGCGGTCTTGTGTATAATCTTTACGCAGTGATACAACACCATGGCAGCGCCCAAACTGGCCACTACACTGCCTTCTGCTGTAACCAACCAGAGGCTCGCTGGTATCTCATCGATGATACATCTGTTAAGGAAGTGTCTGCCGCAAAAGTTAAGGAGGCATCAGCGTATCTGCTGTGCTATGCTGCCAAGGGCTGTTGCTGATAATGTGGCATAAGCAGTTGTCGGCGTGGACGCTATGTGGCTTTTTTGTTTAGGCATTTAAATGAAAGGTGTTTTTTCGAGTGTTTGGTAAATATGACGCCCGATATTTGTAAAAAAAATGTGTGTGTTTTTGAAACTGTATATTTTACACAGCTTATTGTTGTTAATGACTGATCCCAGGATGAGTGTAGTTGGGATGTGAAAATAATAAAGTGCCTACTATTAGCAAATTGCAAAAAAAATACCAAGCGGTCACGCAAGACTTTATAAAATGGGAAGATCCACTACAGAAACAGCGCATGGCGGTTGCTAAGAAACTCCAGTCCCTTTATCGATTAAATAAGTCAGAAGCCAGCGCTGGATGGAAAGACGGGCTGTGTAGCCGCGATACCGTCGTTTCCACTGTGGGGGGCTTAACGGTGGGAAAGCAATGTCCCTGAAGACCTGCCGCCCATTCTTTTCTCCAAAATGTCGCGTGGTTCCAGCCTTTACGATCGAGGTTTGGCAAGATAATACCATCGCAATTCCAGCACCCTGCGCCGGTGCATTCAAAGCTCGAGTGCCGAAACCGACTACATTTCGACTCTACTACGAACGAGGAGACTTTCCACTTGTCCTGGAGCCAGTCGTGAGAGGATTCAAAATCATATGGAAGGTAAGTAATCAAGTTATTCTCTAGTTATTAAAAACAAAACAAAAAATCATAGAATACTGTGGGTACCTATTTACCTATCAAAATCGACTAAAAGCCGGCTTACCTATACGCCATGAAAACTGTGAAGTTATGCAACCCAACCCTAGATAAGCTTACGGATACGGTTGTCGAGATAGCCAATTGCAAACATACGAAGAATACATGCAACATGCAAACGACAATAAGTTAACACTGTAAAGCAAAAAACAGTTTTCACAAGACTATACATATATATAAATATAAAGTATATATATATATATATATATATATATATACGTTTTAAGTCAATCTGTAAAATACTCACATTTCATGATTGTTGAAACGTAATTACACGTACCGTAAAATAATCGGTGCGGAGCGGACATACAAAATAGATGGCCAAATTATTGGGGACAGTACTTTATCATAAGGAGTGGAAACACCAATCTCAAAACTTGCGCAAACATGACGAGGATTTCCGGCCAAAACCCTGCCCTTTATTGTCAGGTACTGCTCATACCGTCAACCGTCACGATATTTAAGAAGTTCCAGCGTGCACTGCACACCCAACCAGCCTGGGAAGAAAATAGTGGCATCAATATTGGTGGTCCGTATTCTTTTCAGATTAACCATTCCTCCATTCCACCGCCAAAGCGAGTAATTGGCTTCCATGAAGACTCGCAAGTCGTAAATCACAGTCACCCGTAGCAGTATTCTGTTTTAGACCCCTGCCATTTCGCACGCTGATATCTGAGTCATGGTGGACGTGCTCGTGAAATTGGAATTCTTTGCTAGCATAATGGAGCGTCGGCCAGGCACCACAGCTCCTCAAATGTTTCAGCCTCCACTGAAATGACCTATATCTACCAATTAGTCTCGAAATGCCACGAATACGGAAGGTACGCAGCGTATATGCGTACATTGGGGATGCAGAGTTTGTGGGCATGCTGGAGGAAGGGATTAGTGGGATTTCTGGGCGAGTGAGCTTGTTTGTCTCGTAGTTGTTATTTCTTGCTACCTAACTTGTCTCTTTTTTCGAATATTTCCTTTCACAAGAAAAATCTTGCGGAACATGAAAAAACAGAACTACTATCGACATCGACCGGATCTTGTACGAAGTACTATTATGCGTGTTTAAGTTTCAAGGTATTTTGCAATTCCAAAAATGGACTGCGTCCGAAATATTAATAAGCAAAACTGTATTCTTAATATAAACAAGGAATATTTCATATTTCACCTACTGTCCCCAATAAGAATAGGCATATGGTTGTGAGGCGTTCTGTTTTTCTTCTTACCGGTGGTTAGCTTTGTAACGACGTCCGTCATGTTATCCAATCTGAAACAAATATAACGATGTCTGGCACAAGGACTTCAGATTTTGCATCGGCAATATCGAAGCACTACTTGCGGTAAAACGATGGAGCCTTAAGGAAACAGCTTATTGACCTGGTGCTGAAAGAGATATTGGAGCTCGATTGGATTTATGGCCAAGCTGTTCTTGGTCCAAACATCTTTTCCAGAGGCAGGAGAGCTAATCGCGACGATACTGTTGAGCCATGCCAGAGCGAAGGGCGCGGTAAAAATATTGCTGAAAGGGAACACTTGATCTGCCACCGAGCACGGCCTAAGGTGTTTGATGCTAGTGTTGGATAAATGCCAGTCAATATCACGCTGTACGATGGCATTTAATTCTGTTCACGTCTCACGCAGCAATGAAGGCGGTGCGAACATGATACTTGGGCTCTTCGTTTTTGTCAGCAGATCGTCAACAATAATTGATATCACATTTCTGGAATTTGTGACGAATTGGTTTTGAGACCGTTTTTAGCTCTTAACAGAGCTAACAGTTCGGTTGACGTCTATTCTAGAAATCCATGTGTTCTCTTCAGCCGTGTCAGTTGGTGTAAATCCGTTCAGAGACGAAGTAATTAAAAAGCTAAATACAGCAGCACTTCTCCCGAACCAGCTCTAACCGCACCTTTCTCCTTTGCAGGTGCCAATTGAAAAATTAGATCTTCACCATTATTTGCCGCTGTTCTTTGACGGGCTCTGCGAATTGACTCATCCATATGACTTCCTAGCAAGACAAGGCGTTCACGATCTTTTGCGAAGGGGAAAGGACAAAATTCTTCCCGTGGTGCCACAACTAATAATTCCTATAAAAAGTAAGTATCCACGACGCCTTTGCCGAAAGTTTCAGCCCGACAATAAAGCTTAAACTTCTACAGAAATGTATGATCATCGAGCAGATAGTAAAATGGTAATGTGCAATATCAACTGTATAATACAAGTGTAAAATTTGCATACTTTACTAAAATAGCACTCACGCGAGTCACCATGGGCAGCCCGCACCAGCCTTTAAAAGTATGCATGCCCACCAGGTCACAATTCTTTATTGTTTGAACGATTCTGAAAGGTGAAGTAAAATATCAGCAATTGAATTACACAGAATGTCCAAGAAATTTCAACTTATGTAGCAGACCGCCATGGGGTGAAAGCCGACACTCCCCGTTTGCAGACGCTCTCAACACGCGGGCGCCATCAATTTTGTGTATCACACTTCAAGTTCTGCAGCACCTGGCGCTCTGTGCCGACCACGTGGGGAAGCTCTGGTGCCTTACTACCGCCAGCTTCTACCCATTCTCAACGCCTTCATCAACAAAAATGGTCAGTGAGTATTACCAGGACGATTCACCCAGGGCCAGGGGCGTAGCCAAGGGGGGGCGGCAGGGACAGCCCCCACCCCCTGAGAGCCCGAAGGTCCCTCCTGAGGACACGATTCTGTAACAAGCAGGGCACTTTTTACCCATCAGGGTCCTTTTGGCGCTGTCGCAGGGGCCCTTTTCGGGCCCCCCCGTGAGTGAAATCCTGGCTACGCCCCTGCCTAGGGCACGTTAACAGTATTGCAATATTACCTGTAAGGAAATTAAATAATATAGTCTGCAACAAAATACGCTCATTGACACACCTATTTTTCCTGGAAGTTATTATTATGGTGTTGCTGACTTGTCTGTTTTATCTGGGATGTGATCTGTGTAAAGAACATCACACAGGGTTCAAAACCATTCACTAACTGGGTCGGGGAGGAGGCTTTCACGTGGAGAAGAGAAAACGATCCGGTCCGGAAAATCCGTTCTGAGAACACATGGGATGTACTAGCCTTAGAGATTCATCTAGGGTCAAAATTGTTGAGATACAAGTTTTAACAATATATGGCTTATGTTCCAGTCAACATTGGAGATAACATCGACTACTCACAACAGAAAAATGCCAACATCGGCGACCTCATTCAAGAAACGTTGGAAATATTTGAGAAGACCGGGGGTGAAGATGCCTTCATCAATATCAAATACATGGTACCCACATACGAATCCTGCGTCCTCAACTGATCCCAGATAATCCAACAGGCAACCTCTCCGTCTTCAGCTGATTTACCCCTCCGTTGTGGAAAACTGCATGTCACGTCCGCGATAGTCCAGGCGCATCCTTCGCTGGAAGCTGTTTAGCTCAGAGGACTTGTTTACTCTTGCCAGCAACGAAGGATTTGACATCATCTGCACTTCCCCGCGATAAATTGTCGGCATATGTCAAGTTGTTTGCGCTAGACCACATATTAAAAGCCTTCAAAATGAACACCACATGCATTTTCGTTCTATATTAAGGCTGCATATTTAGCCATAACTCGGTAGATTAGACTAAGCTAACGATGCATATAAGACCATTTCAGGCTAAATGATAATGACACCGGCATTCACAAGAACATCTAGGGTAAGACCAATATCACAGGTACGCAAGGATAATAGACACAAAGCAAGGGACTTGCAACAACACGTTCAGTGTATGCTCCTACCAACACCGATTTAACAGTGTCGCAAGAGCTATATCTCGCCAAATATAACCGCATACGAGACAAGGAGTCTGCGTTCTAGTCCAGTCCATTACGTCGGTGCACACGCATACAAATACACACATAATACATTGTACTCTATAGAAAAGTAAGCATCAATTGTGACCGCAAAATACGAATATCATGAACAGTGTACGACAATAAAATGGCTAGTTCTTTGCCAGATAGCAAAACGACTTCTTCAATGCTGTTTTCCTTTCTGTAACTTCACCTAAAAGGATGAAGAATGTGACGCTAAAGTACGACAGGAACGTCTTGGTTTATAAGAGAACTGGAGAAAGGCGCGGGATGCGTCCATTTCACCGAAATAGCGAGATAAGTCACGTCACAATACCAAAGTATAAATACTTGAGAACATAAACAACATGTGCATCCGACCAATGCAGCATGTCAAATCCAAAAGCACGCTCTTCAGGTCATTGGCGTTTTGCAGACAAATAGTGATCAGACAGCGAGAGTACACCACGTGCAACGTTACAGCGGATAGTAGCAAGCGGCGTCGACTGGAACGCAGCTCCCAAGTCATAACAAGCAGCCTACGCAGCCATCTATTGCTTCTACACGCCTGGCGCGTCAGATTACGGCGCTGGTACGCACAACACCCACTGTACACGACAGCTGAAGATAAAACGACGCATGTTGAGCGCACATGTACCGAAGGAGGGAGCGCAGCCATACCAGGTCAAGGTTTGGTCAATATGAATCGACTGTTCGCATACGGAACTCGCCGAGATTGGTTTGGGCGAGATAAAGCCATGGAAAGTTCTAGGCATACCTGATGAGAGCAGGGCCCTATGTAATTTAGATGATTAGCTGGGGTTAGCCAGGGCTCCAGAAAAGTTGGAAAACGTCAGAAAAATCTCGCAATAATAACCAAGCGCCGGATAAAACTAGAATATAATCAAGTGAAAACCACCTTCATTTGGCATAAGCGTAAGCACTGACGAAAACATTAAATGTAACATCAAAACCGGACGAACCTTGCGCTTAAAGCACAAACTGCTGTTTAATCATAAAATAGCGGGCATGACCGAACAATATTTCAACACGATAGTCTGAATATTGTTTATAGCGTAATCTCCAAAACTGTTTAGGGCCCCAAGTTACCCCAAGTCAATCATAGGAGTTAAGTCATGCTATGGGTTGACTAACATTCAGATAAAAGACTCAAGCCAAGTTAGGGTTTATAACTATTCCTCCTAGATTTGGAAGACGGAACTGGCGGCCGCATCAGAACTATTAAACTCTAATCTATTTGCCGCGAAACTAGCGAATCGACGAACGCCATCCGATACTGCGCAAGCAGAACACGTTTTACTTTGCAACTTCTCCGTACAGCACGCAACGCTATCAAAAATGCACGAGCAACAAGACAACAGACAGCAACTGTCCAGTCAGTAATAATCATAGACCAGGGAAGCCCAGACAACGCAAATTCTACTCGGCAGCATCATTAAATAACGAAACAGCTTATTCTTTGTTCATGGAAACGGCCGGTGGAATGCTCAGATGTCTCTCCGGGGTAGGAGCAGCTTCAAAACCAGACAAAGGCTGAGTAACTTATATCTGTTCACGTTGAGAATATTGCAACTCTGGGGCTCATGTGACATGAAGCGCATGCTTAGATGGAGCCAGGAAATAAGTAATAGAACAAAAGGCAAAGTAACAGACAATGGAAGTGTCGGAAATGAGAATGCGAGAGACAGAGAGGGAGAGGGAGAGGGAGAGAGAGAGAGAGAGAGAGAAGCTAGGTAGCCAACGATGGGAGTTTATCCACCTGCCTAGAAGTTTCGCATTTTCAACCAACCTGGAGGGAGAACAAAAACAGAGACATAGACTGAGCTCCTGCAGCTTAATGATGGCAGAGGTCCTGGTCCTACAACACAACTGAACACTACAACATTGACAACGCCGAGACATCAGCGCCGCCAAGCTACGAGCACGATCCTGCTCTTACAAATGCGCTGAATACACTGCATTCGTTGCCGAAAGCTCTAACCACAACGGCGTTCTCTACGCACATATTGCAAACAAAAAGAATTAAATTCGGTACGAGTTCTCACATAACGTGGAAGCGCTTTCGCGCCCAAGTCCTCATTCGGTGAATGATGTTTGCCACGGCCTCGGCTTACCGAGTACTTGCATAGCCAGGGATTCCTAACGTACTCTTCTATATCTGAACACACATACACACCGGATATACATCATCCACGAGTGAAGTGGTAACTAACGACAAATACCTTGGAACGAGCCAACGCTTAGGAACAGATGAACTTTGTACACATCTATAGTCTCTGAGGGGTTCACAGTTAGCGAGACCTCGAGGAGGAAAGGGTACCATACGCTGTCACCTTTCGGTCAGCATCTGATGAAGGAGTTGGGGATATATCAGGGAAAATCAGATCCAAAATGGTTCTTACGAGAGAAAGGCGTAACAATTCCTCACTCAGATATGCTAAGCTAATTCGGCTAACCTAGTCTATGTAATTTAGCGTCATTCCGGACCCGACAATATTTCTGGATAATTACCAGCCGAATCAATCCCAAAGTTCACTACTTCCACGGGGGAAAATAATACGAGGAATGCAAAAAACGAGCATTACTTCTGACTGGCTACCCGAACCCCTACCGAGCCAACACCGCCAGCAGCAGCAGCTGCCGTTCAGCCGCTGCAGTTCTCGGTGCTGGAGGAGGTGACGCTGGCAGCGCCCACCCCTCGGGACTGAGAGCCGGACTGGAGCTGCTGCCCGAGTCGCTACAGTCCAGCGCCAGCTGCAGGCTAAACCTCTGCATCACCTGCTCGGCCTGCGCCCGACACTGACTCCTCCTCTGCTCCACGGTGAGATAGTCGGCCTGGGCGTCCCGGGGCTGGGTGGGACGCTGTGTGGAGGGCAGGTACTCGCCCGATTCCAAACAGTGGCTTGTGGAGACGTATTCATCCTGGCAGCGAAGCTGCGACTGTGTAGCTGCGAGCGAGGCCAGATACTGACTCAGGTTGACGCAGTTGCTGTTGCTGGTGTTGGCGGTGGTGGTGGTGTTGTGAGCTGGGTCACGCGGCGGGCTCTGTCTCCTCGTGCTGGTGGAGGAGCGGTGATCGCTGCCCACGCGCCGATGGTGACGCGCCGGGGGCGGACCGACCTCAGACTGTGACTGACCTTGTGGCGGATCCTCTGACGACTGCGGCCCGGCAGGAGGTCTCCCACCTCCGCTGTGATGCCTCTGAGGGTGGTGGTGGCCGTGCGACTGACTGCGCTGGTGACCTCTCCTGTGCCACGGCGCGGCTGAAGCGCCGCTGGTGGCGCGCGCTGTCTGCAGGCCGTTTCCTCGGTGGTGCCCGTCTGAGCCGTGGGGTATGGGAGGCTGGTCGGCCCTCAGACACTGAGATGCTGTACCGGCGGTGCCGAGGTCCGACTCACAGGTGACGGTGTAGTCAGGAGGCGAGATCTCCGGCGGGTCTTCCTGGTCCATAGTGGAGAGTTCAGGCGGTGGTCTGTGAAGACGCGGACATACGTGGTGAGACGTTGGCAAGATAAGTTACAGTGATCAGTAAAATAGCTCGGTGAGGTTTCATATCAGAATTAATGCCTACAAAGCTCTGGTGCACGCACTTTAACGAAAGGTCGCTTGGAATATGTGTAACATATAAGGTGGCATTATATTGTTTACAAACTACTATACAATTCTACATATTCTAAAACATTACCTAAGCCGTTCACTGTTTTAGAAATGACAGCAAGGTGAAGAACCACATTTATTTATGCTTAAACTTCACAGTGCTGACGTATGACCTTATGATTGGTTGCATCTCACCGAACCAGCATATTTTAAAAGCACGATCAGACCTTTTCCGTCTCTAATTATCATCACTCCACTTCCTCTACCCAGAACCTCACCTTCTGACAACGACATCACCCCGGCGTCTAGCAGGCAGTGTGTTGGCGCGGGCCGCTCTCTCCTCCCCTCACCGCTCTCTCCTCCCTCGCCACTCTCTCGCTCTCTCCCGCCACCACCAGCACCGCGTGTACCCTCCCACCGGGCTCTCTCCTCTGGCTCTGCCGCAGCTCGGGAGCAGCAATAGCCTCGCTATACGGAGGAGGCGCCTCGCCTGTCCCGTCGGCACCCTTCCACAGCGAGTAGGGCGGCGGCGGCTCTTCGTAGTAGAACTCGTGGCTGCCGCGGTAGCCGCCCCCGTTGTGGCCCAGGTAGCCAGAGCCGCGCAGGTAGTTCATCAGCGTCATGTTGTAGGTGTCGTCCGCCCGCAATGGTGAGGGAACTGGTGGCGACATAGGACGGTCAGAACGCAGCCAGTGCGACTGCTGATTTTAACAGAAGAAGAAATTAAAGTATATTGGCATTAGGGACATTAGAAGACATTGTACATTACAGAATTTACACTTGAACATCAAGCAGGATTGGATGAAATTATAGATGCTGAAATTTCTGTTACTCTGTATACCTACCCAGCGACATCTACACAAGCTGTGTCGAATTTTGAAAGCGTGCGTTTCTTTTAAAACCAAACCAATTCAAAACATAAATTTATACAATAAGTAATGCAAAAACCATCCCATCTTCCACATAAGCTGCGTAATTTTGCATCACAACAGTAAGCAAAACGATCGGGTTCAATTCACATACCCCAAATTCTTCCAAAAACCATCACAGCTGTGCACACATACAGCCTCAGAAAGATGATGACGATATAGTGCATTTCAGGTTGATGGCGGCTCCGACGTATGATAAAGACTGAGGTTATAAAAAACTTTCGATTTACCATAACGTCACTACCTCATACATAGCTTACGCCTCCCTTTGCGACACGACGATCACTTCAACGTCTTTGCATCATAAAACCAAAAGCAAAAACGCTTATTTCGGGAAAAACCACCACCACAAGTCACTACCTTAAGCCTCTGCTCTGCTCAAAATTGTTTGTTCTGAATGTAGTGAGACTACAACTGTAATATATATCATTTTCCGACTTTCAGGAGAAAATAAAAATATTTTTGTTGAATAGATACCCCACAAAAAGACAAAGGAACAATTTAGGTTTTGGAAGTCACTCGCGAAGTAAAGAAAGTATCATCTGCCGGAGAAAGACTAGATATTTAATATATTTCATAAGTTGATCCGTGATAGCATGCGCCTTATTATCTCATTCTGTAGAGCACAAATATACATACATATAACCAGCCCCGAGATGGCGAAGATGTGCCTCAACTATAGAAACAATCACCTCTGTGTCGTCGCTGCCGGAGCCTGTACACCAGAAACAGAAGCAATGCCAGAGACAGTACAGCGGTCACGGCTGAGGCCACCAGCCTCAGGCCCAGGTCGGTGCTTCCCTCGCCGTACGAGGTAATAGGCGGAAGGTCCTCCACGCACGTGAACTCACAACACCTCTCGCCATTCTTGTACTTCTGGCATGCCTGAGGACAAGAGTCGAATACGTAACAGCGGGGGCACCGGCGGTGCTTGCTTCTTCAGTTTGTGCTCCGTGAGGGTGGGTTTATTGTGTTGTGCAATTACTCGAGAATGACAAATTTCAACAACGGGAAGAGCGAGTGACGGTAGAAAGTCATTATGAAACCTCACACACACGGCTGTTATACTCAAGGATGCTTATATGTAAACGGCTATAACATGAACGAGCATTGGTTTAATCAGTCCTCGCGTACTATAATTAATATTGAAGTGTTCATGGTCTTAACAAGTATCGGCACCACAAACGAAAATAAAAATCCACAGAAACAGACACAAAACTGGCCTTAATGCTATATCTGCACGTCCACCGACCGGATCCAACCCAACCGACTCAGATCGCAGTATCGACAATACACCTCAACCTTGCAACCCCGCGCACAACGGCTCGCCGATTGTGTCATATCTGCCATCCCACCAAGCCCCCGTGTCTTACCCTGGGCGGAGCGCACAGCAGGGCGTTGCAGTTGTCACGCTGTCCGTTGACACACTGACACTGCATACACTCGTCAGGGCCCGGAATGTACATCTCGTTGTGTTCCACATAGTGTCCGTGCATGTCCGTGCACCGCAGCCAATCTGGCGGACACATCGCGAAACAGAGTTCTCAGTGGCGTCCGCCAGGGAGTGGACAGTCATTTCTCAACCAGATGCTGCAATTACTTCATCTTCCAGATAGCTCAACCACAGGCACAAAGACGTAGCTATAAATTGGATATTGTCGTGGTCAACGGTTAAGCCGTGGGAGAAGACTGCTTAAAATACTTAAAACCCTGGCGCCCTCAGCAGGCTGGTGTAATTATATGCTGGGAAATGTGAACAGCAAGGAGAGAGAGAGAGAGAGAGAGAGGCGAGAGAGAGAGAGAGAGAGAGAGAGAGAGAGAGAGAGAGAGAGAGAGAGAGAGAGAGAGAGAGACATAGACAGAGACAAAGACAGAGAGAAAGAGAGAGAGAGAGAGAGAGAGAGAGAGAGAGAGAGAGAGAGAGAGAGAGAGAGAGAGAGAGAGAGAGAGAGAGAGAGAGAGAGAGAGAGAGAGAGAGAGAGAGAGAGAGAGAGAGAGAGAGAGAGAGAGAGAGCTCAAAGTTTGTGCTAAACACAGCTCTAACAACATAAAACCTGCAACAAGAAGATTGCTCTCTCATAAGGTCGATTTGGTATTTATGGGGGCGAGGTGGCCTAGTGGCTTCGTTGCGAGTCTTCGGATCGGATAGCATGGATTAACGTGGGTTCAATCCCCACGGCAGGAAACCGCCTTCCGTGTCCGATCTGACCCGGTGGAGAGAATCCTTAAACACCCATACCAATACTCTCTGTAATTGGGCAAGTGTGTCTGTTGGGAGTGGCCCTAATAAAATAAAATACATAAAATTTATTTGGAAATAAACACTCATTGAGTGAATATTTTGATAAAGACCAGGCCATTGTTTTTCCATGGCAGATCCTCTATTGGTACCACACCTGCTTTGGATACCACAGACTCCTTTTCAACCTACCTGTCATTGTTGACATCTTTCTGCTTAGCCAGTCTCCGGAGATTCTTCTCAAATAACATAAAATAAAATCTGCAGAAGAAATCTACTTCAGCTGCCTGAAAGAAAGATGATGCACATTATAATCTGACATGTCCAACAACATAGGACTCCAAAGGGATTGTTTAAAAAATGGTAGAGCGTCGAAAAACCGAGCGCTCATAACCGTTCTTGATGAGCAATGTTCCTGAGTGATGGAATTAGTTGTGTCCCACGTCTTTGCACTCATTCCACTGTGCGCTGGTGTTTTCAGTTGAGAGGGCCCCACGTTGAATCACTGTACTCGGGAATGGATCTAAGGCTTTTATTACAGCAGTGGCAGTGTTCCAGTGTTGATGGCTGAGAATGACTTCCTGATAATTGTGAGAACCTGTGATGCTTTTGACACTGCCACCGCACCATGTTGGAAATACTTCAGCTCGCAGTGAACTAGAATGAGGAAGTCTTGTTCCACTCAAGACTATTTTAAGCGTGATGGTCCAATGGTGCACAGGTGTTGTCTGTTTGTTTGATCCACATGCAGCACATAAGAATTTTCTGTGGTGAATGGCAACTTACAGTGCTGTGACTATTTCCTCACTGTGTTGATAACTACTTAAAGTGTTAGCATGAGGATATTAATGTGCACCAAGCAGTATATCTTGGTATCATTAAATGATACTTTAACTAATGATTGCACATGGTTTGACAGTTGTTTACATATATCAAGAAAAGCAATGGTCCAAGAACTGAACCCTGAGGCACACCACTGGTTACTGGAGCGCAGCAAGATGAACATTGCCACATCTCTGCTTATTACTTTCTACCTATCAAGAACACAATGATCCATTGCAGGAGATTGTAATATATTTCAAAGCTGAACATCTGACCCAAAATAAATTTGTGCAGCACAAAATAGAAAGTTTTACAATAATAATCGATGTAAACTGAGAGCAAACCGACCTACAAACCGATCCATGTCGGATAAATATTGAGTTCTGGAGTGTCTCAGGGGACCTGATCCCTACCCTGCACACACACTGTAGTGGAAATGTGAGACTAGGAGCCAGTCTGCTAAGTATGGCAGTAGGCCAGACGAGTCACACCAGTCATCTAAAATTCTCGCACCACCAGCCTCCAAAAATCCCCACCAATCTACCATATACCAGGGAGAAAAACACACCCATTCCTACCCACTCTATGCAATACTACCTTCCTTATTAGTTAGTTAGTTAAGGACTTTTTATAAGGCCCCTTCCTGCATCTTAATAACCATTCAGCCACTATTTATTTGGTTTAAGTGTCACCTTCCTTGCAACGGTCTCGCAAATTCGCACCAGGTTGATAAAATTCACACCACTCGCTCCTGTCTCCAAGGGCACTCGCACTGACGAGATATCGTCGAAAATACCATACTTTGCACACTGGACTAGGCTGTTGTATTATTCTTTTATGTCATGGTACTTAACACACACATTGACGCGGGGTCTGAGCCACCTTCGCCTTGACAGGGGTGGGTAACCGCCCCCTACGATCTCGAGAACCGGCTAGGTAGTGAAAAACGGTAAACAGCGTTGGATAGCCCATCCACTTCTCCATCGAAAGTACCTGGACCATTTTTTGTCAGGTCACATTTAAGGTCACTAGAGGTCAAAACATGCCGTCATAGGGATAACATGTAAATGAAGTTTTTCGGCCATTACATCTGAACAAGTAAAGATAGAGCAAAACGATTTAAGCCATATGAATCCTCGCAGCAAGCAGAATTGAATGATATATAATATGGCCTTGCTGGGTCAAATCAAGGATTTGGCCTGACCTGACGTCAGGTCACAGTCAAATTGGGAAAAATGAATATCATTAGAACTGCAATAATGAGGCAAGTCTAATGCTGTTAGAATAAACACTCTATCTCTATCCATTACTAAGTTATTCAGTTAAAACCATTTTTCCATGCATTTCCAACGGAGACGTCATGGCTCGTACCTGACCTTTTGTCATCGATATCAAAAATATCGGAATACATTTTAGAGAAGTCAGTGAGGTCACTATGTGATGAGTTTCAATGGGATAAGTTTACCCTGTTCCGACTTATGCTATCTGAAACTTTTTTTGAGGTCAGGTCACTTGACCTGTACTGGTAACCTGACCTGAGATGACCTAACCTTAAAATTTCCAAGAAGTTGTAAAAATGATGAGGGAAAAGGTATGCTAAGTATGGCAGCGCTACTCACAGCTGTTTTTATGCTATCCCCAAAAAACCAGAGAGGGGCGGGTACCTGCCCCTCGTCAATGCATGTGTTCACTGACAAGGCTTTTGTTTCAGACCTCTCTCTTACATGTAAATTGTTAGCTGAATAAAACCTCATGATGGAGGTCAAACTCTCGTGTTTCATTACACACACTGCCAGGTGTGTTCCTGAGCAGCGGATCAGAGCCCAATGCTCAACCAGCTGAGCTATCAGGGCAGCAAGCCAGGGTGTTTACCATAGCTGGGGCAAAAGTGCCGTATGGTGCAGAACTGCAGATGCCCTTGGACACCTCAAACAATAGGTAAGTACAGAGAGTACAAGTATGAATTGTTATTTTCTTCATCGACAATACCTAACGCATGAATTCATCTACCCCAAAAAAACAATGGTACCCCAACCTTTGCTCATCATGGAAAAAATGCTGAGATTTGAGTTGATGAGAAGACAAGGCTTTCCACTTCAAATTAATGCACTTTCACTCTTCAACTATGATACCTGACGCAGAATATTGATGAATCCACCACATTATCGCCTCAACCACCCACTTCTTCCTTTTCTTCTCCTCTCTGGTTCTTGGCCATAAATAAATACAAATGTAGCGTGATTGAGACGAAGTTCAGGATGCACCAAAGCCAGCAACAATGTTATGTTTTTATCTGAATAACTACAATTTGTGCTCAAAATCACGTGATTAATGCCACAGCATAATGCCGATGTACCCTCAAGTTATGAAGTTATTGTCGCATATGCGCAGGGCAGAGTTATTAGTTATTATTTGTTGTTGTTGAGGACATGTGAGTGGTGAGGGTTGTTGGTTGCTGGCGCACTTAGGCACATATACCACAAGGAATACAACTAACCGTGAAGGAATAGAGACACATAGGTATCTTGGGTGCATATTTGAAGATCCGGCTATTATTTGGTTGGTTGCTTACTTTTTTGCTGAAGAGTTGAGATACAAAAATTAAGAATTATTATGCTTATTGCTTAGAGTAAAAGACTTGCATGTATATTTTTGGTGTATTTAGGGAGGGCGGGCAATAATTCTTGAGGGCTGTAGTTTCCCTCATTTTAGTTGTCCTTAATCTAGGATTTTTATAAGTTCTCACTATTTTGACTAATCTTAAATAAAACGTCCACTTTCCCGAAAGATTTTCTACAGCAATGATTCATTTTCGAATCAGCAAGACACCCTCTTTCTATTGAGTGAGGTCCTGTAGCGCCACTCCTACTTAAACCCTGATTTTCAACACTTACTTAACCTGAACATCTTAATCGTGCGCCATCCATCACTGTAAATAAACAATAACTCCAGAAATGACAAAAGACAATAGCAGCTGATCGTCAGTCAGCTTTCTCGCTGACCTGCCCGCTCTGTGCCCTTGGGAGAAATTAACACCCATGGGATACTATGGTAGCTCATCTCGTTCTGCTATGCTCATTTTGTCTCTTGTATTGCTTGTTTTTCTTTTTGTCGCTGCTGTCGTGCTTTTCCACTTAACTCACACTATTATTTGTCCTTTTCATATTGCTTAATGCACTTTTAGTGTCATCTCTGCGCTTATTTCGCCTGGTTATGCTCTTCGTCTTATTTTTGCGCTTTTGGTTTCCTGCTTGATGCTTTGGTTTTGTTTCATTAACTGCCACTATTGTTTGCTCTTATCCGGCGCATTTATATGATCTTGGGTATTTTCCTCGTTTGTGACTAACTTAAACAGCATATGTGGGCCCACGACTTCAAACTAACTTAGAATTATAAATTTTTAGTTTTTGTCATTTCGTTCAGTTTTTGTCATTTTGTTCTTTTTGTTAGGCGTGTTTTGTATTATCTGATCGCTCACTTTGTTTTGTATTGTTTCTTCTTCTTTTTTGCTTTTCTGCGGTGTTTTTTGTTTTTTGTGTTATTTCTGCTGACCAGCATTGTGTTTATTTGTCAGGATCTCATAACATACTCACCGACCTCACTTTTACGTTACTGTATGACTATTGCTGCCTTTCTCATGTTTCTTATCTGCTATTCTTCTCCTTTGCTTCTCTTCACCTGTCTATATGGAAAATGAAAAAAACGGCTTATGGAAACCATTGGTACCCTTGTACCAGAGGTAAAAGCACCTTTGTGAAAGCGTACCAAATTTGCACAAACTTGATTCGCAAATCGGGATGGTACGCTCGCATGCACAATGTCTTCAGTATCAACTCTTTCAATTCAACTATCAGATCAGATATTCCTTGATCATTATCAATTGGTGGGCCCCAAGGCTCTGTCCTGGGGCCCTTCTTTTCCTTATATACATCAACAACCTACATAGAAGCTCTCCAACTCCCACTTTCTACCTCTTCGTGGATGACACTCGTTTTTGCTTACAATTATATCCACTTGCTGGTGAAATGGTTGTAGGTGGGGTATAGCACAGTTCTTTCGGCAATACTTCGGAAAGCCAGAGTATACTGCTCATTGTTTCGTTCACCTCATCCATCATACTTCAATTGATAGGACTGGAATGTTCTGTGTCTGTGCTTCACGCTTTGTCCTTCCTTCCTGCCTGTAAATGAACTCTCATTGCTGGTAATTTGTCATTCCTTGCTCACTGGGAAGGAAGCCCTGAAGCTTGCTTAAGTTACATGATGCTGTAACTCTCACGTTGGTGGAGAGTCTCATTCATTACTCCTACCCTGGATTTGAACTGGACCTGGAGGTGTGGAAGCCCAATGCTCTAACCTAACCTAACCTAACCTAACAATTTCGGATAATGAGGGCCACTCCGGCCCGCTGGTTCCGAATCTCCTACGAGCTCAAATATAGAGGTAGCTCTACTAGGTCTTACTCAGGGAAAGTAACCTGAGTTTTGCCCACAAGAAAACTTTATGGGCCATGGGGGAAAGGGGGGACTCCTGAAAAGTCTAGTTCAGTAACTTGGTATATGAAGCCATTCCAGTGGGAGTCGAGGCGAGCTTTGAAAAGGTCGACAGTGGGAGCCGACACCACTGAGCTCGGTAGTGAGTTCCAGTGATTGACCACTCGAACACCAAAGAAGTTCCGTCGAGCTCTGGTGACCGCTTCTGGCTTAGCTAACTTCCACGGATGGCCCCGAAGTTCGAGAAAGCACATCAAGTCTGAAGAACTGAGCGTAGTCCTGTTCAATGAGACCGTGGAGCAGCTGGAACACACGAATCATGTCGCCACGACGCCTCCGATAGTACAGCGAAGGGAGCCTTAAAGAGAGAAGCCTATCAATATACGGAACACCTCTGAGGGAGCTAATCAGGCGGGTAGCGCGTCTTTGAACCTTTTCCAGGAGGATTTGGTCTGCCCTATTAAAGGGTCCCCACACAGAGTTTCCGTATTCGAGAAGTGGCCGGATGAGGGATTTGTAGTGCAGCGGAAGGGTTCATGTGTCCAGGATGGCAAATGACCTTTTATGACTGCTAGGACTCTGGTAGCCTTTCCGACAGCAGCTGAAGCCTGCTGTCTAAATTTCAATTCGGTATCGATCAGTACTCCAAGGTCTTTCTCGACTCGAGTTGTGTGGAGAATAGCTGAGTTCATCATGAAATTACGTCCCTGATTGGAGTTGCCGATGTGCATCATGCCACACTTATTGTCATTAAAAGGCATCTGCCATCTAGATGACCATTCAAAGGCGCTGTGAATGTCTTCTTGGAGGGAAGTGGCTGCAGAGTCTCGTTTTACACTGTCGTATAGTTTGGTGTCGTCAGCGAACATTTTTATTCCTGAAGTAACGCAGGCTGGCAAGTCATTAATGAATATCAGGAAGAGCAGCGGGCCAAGGACAGAGCCCTGAGGAACTCCGCTGGTGACCCCGACCCAATCTGAGAGCGCCGACTGGACGATAACACGTTGGTAGCGATTTGACAAAAACACAGAGATCCAGCGAAGTACCTTGCCTCTGATGCCATAAGCCTCGAGTTTCATGATAAGACGCCGGTGCGGAACGGAATCAAACGCTTTGCGTAGGATTCCGTTACCACTCTACCACTGTCCCTCAGCATTACCTCCTTATTAATTGGATGCAAATGAATAACTTCTCATCATTAGATGAAATCCTCAATAACAACCAATTTTCTATTCCAAAGGCAGCCTTAGGCATACATATTCCAAATGATCAGTGTTGGTTGACTTACCTATGGCTCATGGCCTGGAGGCTGGCTCCAGTAGGTACTGACTCAACTCAGATTGACATTTTGCTCGTCCCCTCGAATTACCTGAGTAGGAATACATTGGCACCCATATTTTCTCCACATTCTTTTCACATCGTCTTTGTTCGCTTTGCTCGCCACTGGTCTCGCGATGGCCTTTGTATTGTGCTTCACATCACATGTATCTGAAAAACGTGTATTTGGGTAGATAAAGATGAATTTTCGTTTTTTTTGCAATGTTTCAAGGTCAGCTAGCCAAGGACATTCCATTGGCCTGGCTTGAGGCAGTACTCCCTAGCTTATCTAGTGTTCTATATACCGTGGGCCAGGGAGCTGTGAAGGGCAGCTTTGATCAGCTTTGACACCTTGGCAACCTCGTTTGGTCTTGATCAGTGCGGCTGTGTCATGCGTTGCGACCTTTGAGAGCATCAACAACATCAGGCTGGGAATAACATGTCTATATGGTCAGAAACTCCAAAGAGCCACCTCCACAGGCTGTCTTTCCAACACCTCCTCTGGTGTAGCCAGCAGCGAATAAATCAGCCCACAGGGTGTCGAAGAGATATCGAATAGGCGGCGGCTAACTCCCATAGATGCGCTGTCGATCGGAAACAGCTGCAGTGGACCACGCCGAGTTTGGAAGCAGTATCGGACAGAGTTCTTGACATAAGCATCGCCACCGGAAAAAGTGGGGAGGGGGCAGTCGAAGTTCAACCTGATGCTGACAAAACAACTTTCCACAATAGGACCAAAAACTGTTCAAATTTGGGCTTATCGTTGCCTTCCGCAGCGGCTGGTTATGAAAATTTCAGGGTTTCTCCAATTTTGACTGAGATCAGGAAATTTTTGGCCAAAAAGTGGGGAGCCAGGCCCCCTGGTCCCCCCTTTTCCGACACCTATGGTTCTTGATGTGTGTTGGGCTGAGTTTTTGGGGAGGGAAGGGGTGGCCGGTGACATGAAGAGTTTCTAAGACATCCTAGGGAGAAGGGACGTGTCGCCAGCAGATTGCACCGTAAAAATGCTGTGTTAGATCCATGGCTGGAGATCTCTTCTCGATCCAGGGGGTCCTTGGGTGAACGCTGGTACGGCCATACAAGCCCTATACAGAGCCTATGGGAGACCTAAAATCCAGGGGGTTCTGACCCCCCCCCAGCCCCCCCACCCCCGGGATTTCCACCCATAGTTAGATCATAAAATGTCACAAGACAGTCTCAAAACAATGACAAGGTAGCATGGAGAGGAAAATGTGTTACTAAAAGTGACCCTTGGTGACCAGACTGACGATATAGATTCTGATTTAAAATCGTCAAGAATATACACCATTCTGCAAAGTATGGCAGCAGGCCAGACGAGTCGCACCAGCCATCCAAAATTATCGCACCACCAGCCTAAAAAATTCGCACCAATCTGCCATATATCAGGGAGAAAAACGCACACATTCCTACCCACACGATGCAATACTACCTCTCTTATTAGTTAGTTACGGATTTTTATAAGGCCCCCTCCTGTGTCTTCCTAACTATTCAGTCATTATTTTTTTTTTAGTTTTCAGTGTCAACTTCCTCGCACCAGTCTTGCAAATTCGCACCAGGCTGATAAAATTCGCACCACTCGCTCCTGTCTCCAAGGGCACTCGCACCGACGAGATCTCGTCGAAAATGCCATACTTTGCACACTCGAATATGCATATTGTTTGGAGAGACTGGAAATAAATCAGCCTGCAGATAGGCAAGGCGAGGCGTCAACGGCCAACAGGCGGTGAAAAATAAACTCAAATCGTCAAAAAGGGTTGTCGTCATCCTCCCCTCCCTTCAACGACGCCTCTCCCAGGGTCCGTGCCTGAACGGCGGAAGTGGCGACGCGTGCCACCCCCCTCCGTGACGTCATAATAAGCACGGACTCGGAGGCGTTATCGTGTCCGTTGGAAAGGCTTGCCGCCCAGTCGGCGCGGTGTGGTGTAGCCAGGTAGCACGCTTTGCACGTAACTGAGGGTTGACTGAGACGCCGCCACAGTAGCTCAGTTGGTAGAGCGTCGGACTCCGACCGACCGCGCAGGAAACCGTGAAGTGACAGGTGTATTGATAAAGCGTTGGTATTGACTTTCCTGAAACGCCCCGGCGCTCAATATTTACCCGACGTAGGTAAACTGACAACTGACTGGTGAGAGGGTGACCTGAGCAGGGCGTCTGTTCCTGTGCTGTGTGGGACGTTAAGCTGTGGCGTCCATATTAACCCGTCATTTTGGCGCATTCATAACTCGTTTGTATGGGGGTAGTCGGACTCAGTCGGGTAGTCGGGTAGACAAGTCATTTGATAACAAGAAAAACCTCAATCTCAAATCCCGAATTTGTAATAAATGGGGTCGAAATGTATCTAAAAGAAAGCCAAACGCTGCTGCTAGCTCGATATAGTACACTTCGAGGATGTGTTACGGAGCTATGAGATCATCTGTATCACGATATAATCTCTGGAAAGCACGGAACGAGCACTAATATAAAATGACTCGTGTTTCAAACCAGTGCTGATAATCTAACCATGTTGGTAGCCGATAGACGATGTATGGTTCCGCTGTTTCAGCCGCCATGTCGACGTTGGTCAAGGTAGCAGCGTCAGGCTGCGGCCTTCTCACCGTCTACCTTCTGGCGGACAAGCGACGCCCCTTCACCGTGCTCGCCGCTCACGAGCAGCAGAGGTTCCACGGGCCGCTGCCGCCGCGTTCCGAGCACCTGCAGAACCTGCGGGAGCGCCAGTTTGATGTGCTGGTTGTGGGTGGTGGCGCCACCGGCGCCGGCTGTGCTCTGGACGCGGCCTCCCGCGGCCTCAGCACTGCTATGGTGGAGATGGATGACTTCGGCTCCGGGACGTCCAGCAGGAGCACCAAGCTGCTCCATGGTGGTGTCAGGTGAGACGGGAGGTCGGACGAGGAGGTGGAAATTCATCGGGCTTGTTTTTTTGGGGTGGGTGGGGGTGGGATCAGAACGTGATAAGTGAGATGATCTTGCTCTATTTTCGTGGGGAGAGAGAGAGAGAGCGTGATTCTTCCTTTTGTTTTAGCAGGCAACCTCCCTATCATCCTGGGTGCTTGGGATTGAGTAAGTGTAAATATTTATTAACTTTACTATGGATATGTTTCTGTAATGAAGTTAGATATGCCCAAAAATATATAAGGGATCCAGTCAGGGCAGCGGAGAGCATTGATATTCGACAGTTGCCATTTATCCAAGAAATTCTCCCTTAATATCCAAAATAAAAATATCCATCTAATTTCGTGATTCGAACTAATTTCAAAATGGCGACTAGGTCTCCTGTTGCAGTGGTTTGCCCTGTGTCTGAGCACTACCGATGGTGCAGTCGAGATCTGAGGTACCGACTTATCTTCCATCAGACACTTGCATGTAATTGCATGTGTATCAGTACTCAAACAAACACTGATTATCGACTTTCGTAAGCACGCTCCTGCACGATGTCACCTGTTTCCCTCCGTTGTTTGCCTTCCGGTCATTATCATTATCTGTGTTTGAGTGCATGCGTCACGAGGATTTGTCTAGACCCTGATTATTACTGTTGACGAACATACTTGAATTGATACAGCATGAAATCCCTTTGATGCCATCGCGACAGCAGGGTAGCTTATACCATTTTACACATGTCATGTCAATCAGGCACCTATGAGATCAGTGAGCTAATTCTGCTGTGCAAAGGAAAACAGGTTAACTCGCATTGCTGATACATTAGAGTGACCTTTTTTCCTTTGCACGACAGAATTGGTTAGCTTTATTATTTAGGTGAGCTACAAGTCGTACAGCAATCGGTAAAAGGACGGCTAAAAACCAATGTATGATGTGGTAGCGTGTGTTCTTAGTTGCAAAGTAGCTACTTGTGTGTTTTAGCTCTTTCCTAGGCCAGGAAGCTCCGCACACCTGGGTGGAATTTTCAAATCGATATTTCCTTCAATGCACCCGGAGTTCTTTATGAAGAGTAGCTTCTTAAGGACCGTACACCAGCGAAACAATTATAATAATCTTTTTGCTAGGTCATCAAATCATTATTTATATGTTGCATTCCTAGTTCACTGCATGTATCTACTGACCGTGGTTAACCAGTGCTCGTACAGGGGCCCACTGTTTGACTGCTGACTTGGATCCTGCCAGGCGTGCTTTCCCCTTTATAAGGGGCATTGAGCTGGTCTGTAAGGAGCGTTCCCGCGCTTGGCCAGACGGGACATAGTGTGCGGTTTCCCGCGATGGGAATCCTTCTCATGTGAATCTAGCCATGGACTAGTGCAAAACCCTGATAATGAAGCCTCTCGACCACCGGTGACCCCAAATTCAACACAGGAGAGAAAACGCAACTAGTGTGCAATCACGATGAGATTCCCGAAGGTGACGAGTCTACAACCTTCGGACGCTGACGCGGCAGGTACCTCCAGAAGGCCATCATGGGGCTGGACCTGGAGCAGTACCGGATGGTGCGCGAGGCGCTCAATGAGCGGGCCAACCTGCTGGAGATCGCGCCTCACCTCAGCTACCCTCTGCCCATCATGCTGCCAGTTTACAAGTGAGTCATGGGCGGATCCAGGACTGCCGATTGGGGGGCACTTGATGGGGAGTGGGGTGCGATCTATGTAAAAGAGAGCGCCACTTTTGAACGGAAAACCTATCGGGTGGGCGACAAATCCTATCGCGGGGACGCTGATACTCGCACCATGGGTTTTAGGAAGTGATATTTCAGGGTCGCGCTATCGACCTTTCAGGGGGTACCGAGGGTCGATGGAGGGACAAGTGCCCCCACTTGCCTCCCTGGATCCGCCCGTGAAGTAAGCAAATGCGATAAACCGTTCAAGTCTGTTTTTGAAATGATAACATTATCTGTCTCCGTGGAGTGGAAGATACACGGTATTGCTTGGGCTTTTTGGACTGGTGTCGGGCATTCCAAGTGGTTTTTTCTGAATCCCGGCTCGCCTTTCTGATGATGGAGCTGTACTGGATGTATGGATTCAATGAAGAGGAGACGATGCCTCAAGTGGCGCAGATGTACCACCTGGGGAGTATCTGCAAAAAAACGGAAGTTTTTGCTGAACGCGAAGTAAGAATTTAAAAGTCCAATAATTTTGTTTCCTCTTCCTCCGCGATAAACCAATTTTACACACGCGTGCAATCATACAATCGTTGATAATCGCTCCTTACTCTCACGCGTTATTTCTAACATCAGTGTAAACCTCATCTCTTCCTTTAGATGGTGGCAGCTGCCCTATTTCTACGCCGGCATCAAAGCGTACGATCTGGTCGCCGGCACGCGCTGCCTCAAATCCTCCTACGTGCTGAGCAAGTCCCGCGCGCTGGAGCTGTTCCCGATGCTGAAGAAGGACGCGCTCGTCGGCGCCATCGTCTACTACGACGGGCAGCACAACGACGCCCGCATGAACGTCACCATCGCCATCACAGCCGTGCGACTCGGCGCCAGTGTCGCCAACCACTGCAAGGTGGTGGACCTGGTCAAGGAGAGAGCAGACGGGGGAGAGGAGAGAGTGGCGGGAGCCGTGTGTGAGGACCTGCTCACCGGGGAGAAGTTCACTGTGAGAGCCAAGTCTGTGATTAACGCCACCGGCCCGTTCACGGACTCACTGCGGCAGATGGACGACAAGAAGCTGAGTGAGATCTGTGCACCGTCGGCGGGGGTGCACATTGTTCTTCCCGGTTACTACAGTCCCGACTGCATGGGCCTGCTGGACCCTGCTACCTCTGACGGCAGGTAGGGATGCTGCTGGGACCCGCGCTGTGTTGCACTAGGGTGAAAAGGGACACAAATTTAATCCGAATGTTTTCACCTGATTGATCTATTTTTTCATCACATTCGTAACTTATTTCAACGTTTGTTATTTTTCCTGCTTCAGTTTAAGCAGGGGGACTATCCGCAGATTGCACATCGAAAGCAGTGCAGTTGGCGGTCAATGACCGCGTTGTGAAACATTCAAATCACGAGGATGCGTTGTGAAGGATAGACCGATTCAGAAGTAAATAAGATTGGCCTGGGCATCAAAATGGGAGCTCTTAGTGCATGGCATTCACGCAGCCACGACCTTCCGCAAAAGACAGTGTGCGAGTTCGTCGAGCTGAGCGGGTACGTTATGAACAAAGTAGCCAAGCAGTTCTTCCGAATTAATTTTACCAAAAATATATGCTTCTCAATAAGAGTAGGTTTTGCTGAATACTTATCATAGATTTGTAGTATTATTCCGACAGAATATGTCTCGAGTGCGACTATAAGATATTGGGATTGTATGACTATCCTCTTACTTCATTTCAGCAGTTGTTAAACTCCCGAGTGTGTCCCTCTAATGTCTTTGTATTTTCGCCTTAGTGTCTAATTGAGCCCACGCCTTTCTGGTGTTGTTGCTAATTCTCCGGTTTGCCGTCAGGGTGATTTTCTTCCTGCCGTGGATGAAGCACACGATCGCCGGCACGACCGACTCGCCCTGTGACGTCACCGCTCACCCCACGCCCAGCGAAGATGACATCACCTTCATTCTTAACGAGGTGGGCTCTCGTAAACTTTTTAAAATATTTGTGCATTCTCTTTACCCCGGAAATTTTGTTTAGTTTCTAGCTTTCTTACACATGTTTTTTTCTATGTGCCCGGCGATTTATTTATTTTTATTTTATCGGCACCCATACGGGACAGCGGCACCACAGTTTGCGGTGAAGACGCCGCTCCAGTCCCTCCAATCCGAAGTGCTCGGCAGAAGTCGAGCCTTCATGATAGGGCCACAGGCAAAACACCGGACCGGTGGATCACTTCAAAGGCCGAACAGGCCCGTGCACCCACAAACAGGGACGCCGGCTGGCACGGCGTTGATTCCGCTGCTGCGGCGCGCACTCCCCAGTGTACCGGTATCTCCTGGGTAGGAGGCGGCCGCGGAAAAGGCTGCCACAGTTCAGCCTTGATCCAAGCCCTTCTACACCTAAGCATGTAGTCTCAGCCAACTGCTCCACGGGGTGGTGTGTGCTCCGGTAAATTTCCAAGGAGGCATGACACTGCTCTTTAGTTTGTTGATCCATTCTCGTAGGTCGTAGAGGTGGCCAAGTGGAATCGAGGAATGCGCGGAAGTGGAATTTGTGGAATTGCGGAATGTGGCCAAGTGGAATTTGGTGCGGAAGACTCCTGCCGTAGGCTTTACAGCGTGAGAACAATCGTCAGCCTGGACCAATGTTGATGGCCCAGTCTGGTTGATGTTTTATGGTTATTTTCATTAGAAACACCGTGACATCATACGGGCCAGGGTATCAAAGCTTCCTCCATGAATGATATGCAATATGGTTCTGGGATTGTGATGCGGCAATGCACGTCATGTTTGACATGCCAACAGGCATCAATATTCTATCAAGTGTCAACAACCTGCTGAATTAATCAGAACGAAGTATGTCCTGTTTTATATATTAAAGGGAATGTGGCACCTTCACAACGTGATTTTAACTGAGATAGCCAAGTTGTAAAGCAGGTCGGAAAACCCGGTACTCCATATTTCATTTGTATTGGAACTCGATATTTCCGTAGAAAAAGCTAAAACTTACCTGACACCAGCCCTCCTCAGCCCCCCGTCGCCGGCGGCCATTGTTGTGAGCTGCTGGTGTGACGACATATGCTGACGTCACGATGAGCATCAGACAATCGAAGCCCTTGAAGCGTTTCAAGTATGGTAGTGGCTGCCAGATCGTGACATCATCAACAGGCTGATATTTATTTCTTTTTCTAGATGAGTATTTTTAAAAACAAAATATTGAGCTTATTGTACATTTTTCAGAGAAATCATGAGTGGTTTCATTATTTTTGAATAAAAGTACGCCTAATTACACTAAATTCCAGGATTCGACCAAGGTGCCACATTCCTTTTAACATGCTTAATATTTAATTCCTTAGTGTCAACAAGCTGCTGATCCAGTGAAATTTAAGTATGTAATGTTTGATATATTAATATGCTCCAACATTCTAGCTATGAATTTCTCATTCCAGCTATATTAATGTGCTTCCGCATTCTGTCTATCCAGCGTCGGAACAATGCAGTAGGAGAGAGCAGCGTCCGACCTCGTTCGGTCGTTTTTGATTACCCTGTGTTCATTTCTGTGGTGAATATCCACATCTATCGGTCGTATTTAATTACCCTGTGTTCATTTCTGTGGCGGGTATCCACATCTATCGGTCGTATTTAATTACCACGTGTTCATTTCTGTGGCGGATATCCACATCAATCGGTCGCATTTAATTGCCCCGTGTTCATTTCTGTGGCGGATATCCACATCAATCGGTCGTATTTAATTACCCCGTGTTCATTTCTGTGGCGGATATCCACATCTATCGGTCACATTTAATTAGCCCGTGCTCATTTCTGTGGTGGATATCGACATCTATCGGTCGCATTTAATTACCCTGTGTTCATTTCTGTGGCGGATATCCACATCTATCGGTCGTATCTAATTACCCCGTGTTCATTTCTGTGGTGGATATCGACATCTATCGGTCGCATTTAATTACCCTGTGTTCATTTCTGTGGCGGATATCCACATCTATCGGTCGTATCTAATTACCCCGTGTTCATTTCTGTGGTGGATATCGACATCTATCGGTGGCATTTGATTACCCTGTGTTCATTTCTGTGGCGGATATCCACATCTATCGGTCGTATTTAATTACCCCGTGTTCATTTCTGTGGCGGATATCCACATCTATCGGTCGTATTTAATTACTCCGTGCTCATTTCTGTGGTGGATATCCACATCTATCGGTCGCATTTAATTGCCCCGTGTTCATTTCTGTGGCGGATATCCACATCTATCGGTCGTATTTGATTACCCCGTGTTCATTTCTGTGGCGGATATCCACATCTATCGGTCGTATTTAATTACTCCGTGCTCATTTCTGTGGTGGATATCCACATCTATCGGTCGCATTTAATTGCCCCGTGTTCATTTCTGTGGCGGATATCCACATCTATCGGTCGTATTTGATTACCCTGTGTTCATTTCTGTGGCGGATATCCACATCCATCGGTCGTATTTAATTACCCCGTGCTCATTTCTGTGGCGGATATCCACATCTATCGCACGTATTTAATTACCCCATGTTCATTTCTGTGGCGGATATCCTCATCTATCGGTCGTATTTAATTACCCCGTGCTCATTTCTGTGGTGGACATCCACATCGGTCGGTCGTATTTAATTAGCCCGTGCTCATTTCTGTGGTGGATATCCACATCTATCGGTCGCATTTAATTGCCCCGTGTTCATTTCTGTGGTGGATATCCACATCTATCGGTCGTATTTGATTACCCTGTGTTCATTTCTGTGTCGGATATCCACATCCATCGGTCGTATTTAATTGCCCCGTGTTCATTTCTGTGGCGGATATCCACATCTATCGGTCGTATTTGATTACCCTGTGTTAATTTCTGTGGCGGATATCCACATCCATCGGTCGTATTTAATTGCCCCGTGTTCATTTCTGTGGCGGATATCGACATCCATCGTTCGTATTTAATTGCCCCGTGTTCATTTCTGTGGCGGATATCGACATCCATCGGACGTATTTAATTGCCCCGTGTTCATTTCTGTGGCGGATATCCACATCCATCGGTCGTATTTAATTGCCCTGTGTTCATTTCTGTGGTGGATATCCACATCTATCGGTCGTATTTGATTACCCCGTGTTCATTTCTGTGGCGGATATCCACATCTATCGGTCGTATCGAATTACCCTGTGTTCATTTCTGTGGCGGATATCCACATCTATCGGTCGTATTTGATTACCCTGTGTTCATTGCTGTGGCGGATATCCACCGTCCGTGATTATCGCCGTGCGATCATGATCAGAACAACATCTCCACAGGTTCGCAACTACCTCAGTCCGGAGATTGAGGTGCGCCGGGGAGACGTGCTGAGCGCGTGGTCCGGGATCCGACCGCTGGTCTCCGACCCTAACCAGCCCAACACGCAGAGCATCGCCCGCAACCACGTGGTACACGTCTCGCCCACCGGACTGGTCACCATAGCAGGTACGGCGGCATGACCACGCGCTTTGCTCCTCAGCAGGTGGTATCATGGAAGCATGGCTGGAGATCCTCGATCCAGATCCTCGATCCTCGATCCTCGATCCTCGATCCAGGGGGTCCTGGGTGGGTTAACGCTGGTACGGCCATACAAGCCCTATACAAAGCTTATGGGAGACCCAAAATCCAGGGGGTCCTGACCCCCCCAACCCCCCAGGATTTCCACCCATGCATGGAAGAGTGACTACAGTGAGTGCAGGATTCGTGTGTACGTGTCTGCAAGATACCTCTGTCACGCTTTACACATGCATTTCCAACAATAAATGTCAATTACTCCGGATGCGTGAACAACTTTCGTGCGCTCTCTTCGCGCACCGACCGCGGGAACGGACTTATCTACTCATGTTACCGGTATTCCCGAAGGCAGACTCCTAGTTACATGAGTCGATTAGTCCGTTCTCATGCTTGGTACGTATATAGAGGGTACCGCAGCTGCTCATGTGTCCGTGACAGATGTATGGTTATGTTTAAACGTGTAGGGTCTGTTCCAAGGTCTAGGGTCTGTTCCAACGTCTGGAGTGCGTTCCAATGTCTAGTCTGTTCCAACGTGTAGTATGTTCCAACATCTAGTCTGTTCCAACGTCTAGATTATGTTCCAACGTCTAGCATCCGTTCCAATGTCTAGTCTGTTCCAACGTGTAGTATGTCCCAACATCTAGTCTGTTCCAACGTCTAGATCATGTTCCAACGTCTGGAGTCTGTTTCAACGTCTAGAGTCTGTTTCAACGTCTAGAGTCTGTTTCAACGTCTAGAGTCTGTTCCAACATATGTTTCAACATCTAGAATATATTGCAACATATGTTCCAATATCTAGTCTTTTCCAACATAGGTGCCAACATCTAGAGTCTTTTCCAACGCCTACAGTATGTTCCAAAATCTAGAGTCTATTCCAACACGTAGAATCTGTTCCAACATCTAATGTGTTCCAAAATATAGATTCTGCCCCAAAGTCTAGAGTCTGTTCCAACATCTAGTGTGTGTTCCAAAATCCAGATTCTGTTTCAAAGTGTAGAGTCTGCTCCAAAGTCTAGAGTGTGTTCCAACGTCTAGAGTCTGTTCCAACATCCAGGATCTGTTCCAACGCCTACATATTTCATATGTTCCATGTGCACGCCTGTATGTTTCACATGGTTCAGCTCCTCGCTGCCCCCCTTATCCCCGCAGGCGGCAAGTGGACCACCTACCGCTCGATGGCCGAGGAGACTGTGGACAGGGCGGTGGAGGCGCTACAGCTGGAGCCGAAGAGCCAGTGCCGCACCCAGGGCCTGCTGCTGGAGGGCGCTCACGACTGGACGCCCAACCTGTACATCCGGCTGGTGCAGGACCTGGGACTGGACCCGGAGGTAGGTGGACTGGTCTTCACTGCGTGTCGACGGCCCGGTCACTCTGGGAGGTGATGTGGAGGAAGTTCTGGTGGAATTGTTCGGTTTGAAGTTGTTGGGATGATGTTTCATGGCTGTGAACTCCGCAAAGCTAGTCCTTTCAGGTGGAGGGAAATAAAACGTGCAAGCAAGGGTATGAATGTTCATGTATCAGTAATGCTCCTTTTCACTCCTTTAAGAAAAATTAGATAACACTGAACGGATTTGTATGTTTTGTTTTGTTTTTTGGTAATTGGCGACGGTATATTTTGAGTAGTAGTGAGGGACCGTCCACAAACTACGAAACGCCAAGCGGTGTGGAGGTCAGTAATTACAACGTTATCAAGCGTTACACAGAGGCATACACAGTGACATGGGGAGGCAGGTGGTAAAAATTGTGTTGCGGAATCTATGGACGGTCTCTTATCCAGCCAGTCCTATCCCATCCCGCAGTTTTCGCGCTCCTTTGTGGTCGGCGCCGCTCTGCACCCAGCGCCCCAGCTGACCGTGCTGGTGTCTGTGTGTGCAGGTAGCCAGACACCTGTCGGACACCTACGGCGACCGGGCCTTCGCTGTGGCCAAGCACGCCTCCCCCACCGGCAAGGCCTTCCCTGCCATCGGAAAACGGCGAGTTGTCCGGCCAGGCCGGGGGTCAACAAACACCGAATCTGGTTAAAGTCTAATGAGACTGCGCTGGCGTGCAGTCGCAGTAACACAAGCTCTCACTTTGCTTTGCCTGTGAAATACTAGAATATTCATAAAGAAAAGGGCGTACTGTTGGGAATTTATGTGCATGTGCTGCAGATTATACAGATGTTGAGTGTTTACTGGAAGCCTTTGTTTGTGGAGCGTGACGGTTTCGGCGGGCGTAGTAGCATTCACGTAAAATCGATAAGATGGTTCCCAATGTACTTGTTTTCGGTTTCAAGTCACTTGATAGAAGCATACCATTTTGTCATATTTTCATCTGCCTCTGCATCGTTTTGAATCAACTTGAAAACCACTCCTCGCCTGCACAGCTCACGCCCTCTAACCTCCCCTGTCCCGACAGCCTGGACGAGGAGTTCCCGTACCTGGAGGCGGAGGTACGTTACGCGGTACGCGAGTACGCCGCCACCGCCACGGACGTGCTCGCGCGCCGCCTGAGGCTCGCCTTTCTCAATAACGTGGCGGCGGAGTGCGCGCTGCCGCGGGTGGTGGACATCATGAGCGAGGAGCTGGGCTGGAGCGCTGCTGAGAAGCAGCGACAACACGATGAAGCTCTGGCCTTCCTGCGCACGGAAATGGGACAGACGGTGAACAAGGAGAGCAAGATGGAGGTGAGGAGGAGGAGGGGATTGGGGTGTGGGGTGGGTGGATGGTGAGTAGGATTGGTGGCATGGATTGGTGTATTATAGATTTGTCTGTGTATTACAGATTAGCATGTCATACATTTGCCTTGCGTTCAGGAATGCTGTCCTCTTAACTAACCTGCTTACCTAGGTTTTGGTTTTCGACTGGGAACGTAAACTGACGTCCATACCGTCTGAATGTATTTATACTTGTGTTTTATATAATGCGGGCTCGTTTATCAATTGAAAGGTATAACTATTTTTAGCCCTGCCGTATTTCAGCTTCATCGCGTTCTCGCCCCCCCCCTCCCCCCCCCCCCCCCCCGCCCGCCCTGGTTTTGTTTCGTTGGCTAGAGCAAGTTTTGTCACATTATTGAGACCGTGTTACTTTTGGTACCAGGCAAAATAAATGCGCGCTCCTGTACGGACGTAAGCAACGGAGCGCCAGGATAGGCTTGGGTGTGTGTGTATTGGGGTTTTAGGCTGGGGTTTTAGGCTGGGGTGTCTTCCTAACTGCGCACCTCATCCTCCCGGAGATGAGCACGTTGATTATATATAAGGGGTGAGGGGACCATTCATGATGAACGTCATCGCTTAAACCTTTTTTGTCGTTGATTGACAGAGATAGAACTGGGGCTGCCCTTGATTTTTTTAATGAAAAAATTGCCCAGATTTTTTTAATATCAACATGAATATGGCCAAAATTCGAGAAGGTAGACTCGAATTCCTGCCTCAGCCAGCCTATTCACCGGACCGTACGCCGCCGGAATTTCACCCATTTCCTAACTTAAGAAGCGCCTGACTGCTCGCCACTCTACTAGCAAGGATGACGATGAGGTTGTAGGGACCGGGGGCGTGCTCCTGGAAGATAAAGTCTCATATTCTGGTTAAGGGGATCCAGGCACTTGGGAAGTGTTGGGAAAAGTGTGTACTGTTTAAAGGGGATTGTGTCGAGAAATAATCGTTTAGTTGTGTTTTGGATCATAATACGCCACGGACATTCACAACTTTTCCAGTCATCCATCGTACTTTGTAAGTTGCTTTTGTGGAAGTTTCAAGAAAGTAGTTGTCCAACCTGACTGCGGCGCCCCGGGATCTGAAAACGTCATGTGCTGGTACCATTGGTGAGACTCCATTACCTCAGAATTCTCAAAGCCCGTTTTTTTACTTTTCGGCTTCTGGTCTTCGCCTACATCGGGGCTCATTGTCCAATTCCCTGAACTCAGCGGAGGAATTCCGGGATTTCGACTACTGTTTTTTTTTTCATGTCCCACCGTGCCGTACAAGGCGGTTGGCAGTAATCGCTGTGACAAATATGTATGGAGACGGTCGATGTTTGGCTGGGCGTTCTGTTTTCCCAATCGCTGATTCAGACTAATCCCGATGCGATGCTGGCGAAGAGCCCCTCAATCATAATCCCCAGCTGTTGGTTTCTCTATTTAGGGACGTAATCATGCGTTTACCACATCTCTAACCATCAGTACCCTTTCTATGGGAAGTATCGCGGAGAAAGCGGCCGGAGGAAGAGGTAGGTGGCAGCACAGGGCGCTATTACAGTTGGAGCGTGTCCTCTCGTGTTAAAGGCTGCGCAGCTCTTCGTCCTTACAGCCGATCGTTTGCTTAAGAAGCTGGTACCCTTTAGCCAGCTTCTCCTGCAGCCACGGCGGAATTTGTGTGGTCTTCACCAAACTACACAGGAAAACTAGACCGATTGTCTAGTGACACATTACATCAACACCAAGGCACTCAACAGACACCTCACTCTCTCACACTCGGAGTGCGTACTCCCGAGCTCAAGCGGCACTTTGACACTTTGATATCACCCCAAACGTGATGCAGTGGTAACCCTGCGGGTTCAAAACGCGGCTACTGAGCTCGCTTGTGCAGGAGAGCACAATTTGTGTGTATATGTACCCTCACCGCCCCTGCTGCTGAAGTGGGTATCATGCTGGTACCTCAAGTTATCGTGAGCACCGTTTAAGTATCATACTGTGCTAAGGGGACTTTTTGGGAGCCGTGATGAGGTCGTCGGAACACCCGCCGGTGTTCTGGAAGCGCCAGCCCGAACTGTTGTCTCGCCTCGCACTATCTCTCAAAATATTATACCTCACTTCGAATTCATGTTCCAGCGTGTTCCCTAACCAAGGATTGAGTTAATCACCCACAAACCAGCATGGGTGAGAGTGAAGGATGCCGCACAAACTCAGCAGTCGGCGCCTCGTTAAGCCTCAAAAATTAATTTCAAACTCTTTCAGCTCACCGTCTCCCACTCACCCAACCGTTCTTTCCGCAGGTGCCGATCAACATGACCGTGCGCGAGGTCCAGACCTTCACGCGCCGCTTCCAACTCCTGGACAAGGAAAAGAAGGGCTTCATCTCGATGATCGACCTCAGAGCCGAGCTGGACGGAGTGCCGGGGGCGCAGATTCACGGCATGCTCTCCGAGGTGGATCTGGCGCATCACGGATGCGTGGACCTGGCCGCCTTCCTGCAGATAATGTCCAGGATCAAGGCTGGTCCTGCCTCCGGGTCCAACCGGGCGCGTTGCGAACAGGAGGGGGTCCGGATACCAGTGGAGCGTAGTGGAGGCGGCGTGTAAGCAGGCGGGTCCGGATAGAGACTAATCCGGATAGATACCAATCCGGATAGATACAAATCCGGATAGATACGAGTTCCTTGATTTCGTTGAAGGGATGGAATAATAGAGGTTCTGCGTGGATACAGGGTTGATGTCTGTATTTTTGTCTGAGAATGCGGCTTTCACCGCTTTCCTAATTTTATTTAGGTATTGTTTCAAAATGAAGTCTTAAATTCTAGATCAGTGAGTTATAATGTTATGCACGTTGTGTGCGAGTATTATGCATACCCTAATACTCATGGATGGTCACAGGGACAGGCAGAGACATGTGATGTATATGACTGCAGTCAGGAACGTGGTATTTTTGATGACTCAACGTGAAGTGATACCAAAATCTCCAGGGATGTGGTTGTGATCTGAGAAAAAAATGAACAAAAATCGCCATGGTTTTAGATGTTAGGCGTATGCACGTGCCATTCATCGTGTTCGTATGCTAACTCTGATACGCTGGTGAGGAAGCAGCACTAGTCTTGTGTGAGCGATAGCCTGTGCGTAACGGACGGTTCTGGTGTGACCGTATGTGGGTCCTGGCGGTGACGGCTCCTGTCAACAGTTTGCACTAGTCGGTGGTAGTCCCGGGTGAACGATTGCACTGGTGGTGATTGTTTCTGCGTTGGTGATTGTTAAGGTGAGTGGTGATTGTTTCTGCGGTGGTGATTCGTAAGGTGATGACGTGCGCTGAAAGCGCCCCTCCAGGTTTTATTCACTAGATGGCGCCATCTTAGTAAAGTCCCGCTTGGTGGTGAAAGACTGGGCAGGACTAAACACAAGGGCTCGAGGGCAAAATCCGGTTAAGGTGGGTTCGTTTTGAATATTCTGGTCTCATTTATGAACGGGAAAGACTCCGTTGGAGGATGGTTAGAAGGAAAATATTTTCTGACGATGGAATGCCAACTACGTCTTCCGTCTGCATGTGTATCAAAACTACTTGTGATTTAACAGGTCGTTATTCTAATGATTGAAATTTTGGTACGCATTTGCTACCTCCGCTTTCTCAGCAACACTTTTAGTACGGAAGCAGCCCTTCATTAATGTCTTGTAATGGTGGGCTGGTTCCTACGAGGCATGTATAATTGCGTGTTTTCGCAATTCGAGAAAATCCCTTACAAGTCAGGAAAGCAGTTCTAAACGTGGGAAGGTTGTTAACCCACATCTGAATCTAACTCGTTAGTATATTGTGTAGGAAACGGTGGGGGATTTAGTATGTACTGAACTGGGAACGTGTTAGACCAGTGGTCCTTAGAACAAAACATCTGTTTATGGGCCTATTTGTGGTTATTTTACCGTCTGTCCCTACTCAGCCAAGTTTTTATTGGTTAGTCCGGAACTGCCCCTAAAATTTGTCCACCATTCTACAACCCTGCTGCCGATAACGCTTGACTGACATTTGTACAACGAAGAGTAAAGGAGGGACTGGAGGAAAAAGTAGTTTATCTCGTAACGTCATCGTGTCGATGTCAGGCGTGCTAACCCGAACGGACCCACCATGGTCATCTCGTATTCAAATGTATTTCGCCTGGCTCTGCGTAACACCCTTTTCGTATTAGCTTTGGACATGGATGTCACAAATGAAGCAACGGTGAACCCCTCCCCCCCACTGCACAAAAATTGCCGCACTAGGCCGCTTATTTTGACTCGTCATCGCGCTATGTGCTGTGGCGTTTACAAATTATCCAAATAATTTAATGTGAACTGTCCAGGTGACGAGCTGCTGCACAGCCATTAAATTTGGGCCTCATCTTTCATCGCTCGCTGTACCCTCAGTCGTGGCGTACGGACTTCATCCTCACCCCCTCCCCCCATCACTAGCAAAAGCGTCGCGACCTCCCTACCACCCCCCACTACTAGCAAGTTCGGACCTCCCTACCACCCCCACTACTAGCAAAAGCGTCGCGACCTCCCTACCTTTCAACACAGGTTGCTGAGTGCTAGCGGCTACTAATAATACTCGAGTGGACGACGTCAATACGCGTGCCACAGACACCATTGTTGATCATATGTGCAAAGCACCAACAGACAGTACTGAGTGCAGTGTGGGAGTGGATGTTTCTGGCTCGGTGGCACTGCTCGGACGGCGAAGTCCCCATTTTCGCCTCAAGATGGAGATACGTTGTTGAGTACTGGGCGTTCGCTTGTCGAGGCAAATGTCCTGGGTTGAATTCCCGGGCAGGTCCCCTGAATAAGGTGTGATCTAGTAATTGTGGTTCCAAACAACGGGATGCAAGTTGGCAACGCCGTACAAATGAAGCGTATTAAATATCGATAAGTCCCAGCAATGCATTATTTTAGTTCGCAGTAAGATGCGGCTGCGTGTGGATGGATGTAATTATTGCGCATTCGAGCTTGTGTACTGTGTTCGGATATCTCCGTCTTCCAGTCTCTCTCGTCAGTGCTTGTTGTTGACTCCTCGCCACGGCTGGAAACGGTATAATTGCTGCTTGGTGCACGGAAATTGTGCTTCAACAAGAAGTGTAGGCGAGGGACATTGAACGGCCAACCCTCGTCCCCGTTCAGTGGAGTTTTTCTTATAACCAATCATTGAAAACCAGTTTGTGGTGGCTTGTGTATGTCGCTATTCAATTTCTGGCGTTGGTGTACCCGTACTTATTTACCTCTGGGCCCCTGATATTGTGTTGTACCCTATTATATTTAAATGTGCTCTGTGTTACGATTAAGGGTGAGGAATAGTAGTTTTGGCAGTTCTCACCTTTACCTGGTATTTATTTGCCCCGTTGTGAGTTTTTCTCCAGTAGAAATCCAGTCTGTGCAAATCATCGTTGTAAACATGCCGTTCTCGCTTCTCACCCGGTTTGACTGATACTTAAAAAATGTAAATAAGGACAAGGTTGTTCGCCATATAGCTGCATCTCGATGTCTACGTATAACCTCACACTGGAGCTGAAGGCTTTGTACGTGATGTTCGGTATTTATTCAAGAATAAGGAGTGCCGTTATTTGCTGATTGAATTGTTTTATGGAACGTCTCCCGTACCACAAGAGAGTAAAGAAGTCTTGTGCCCTGTGCACATTTAACAAAACGAAAGCGGGAACAGGTGATCTTTTCAGCTCGAACCAGTTCTTGGGTTTTGCTCCAGGTTATTTCTAGCAAAAATACCTATTTCAAGATGGCTTTTGGTCCTGCGGCGATCTGTTTCTGACTTTTCACTACATATCTGAGGAGCTCAACGTTGTTTTATTCGAATTTGTTAGTAGAATACTTTACCTATGTTATATGTTGTTGTTCGTTGCACCTTCACTTGCGATGCGCTGATGTTCAAACCTCACCCCGCGACTCCCAAAATCACTGTTGCTAGGTAGGCAACACGAGTCCCACGTGAACGGGTTGTCTTTTCTTTAGTAGCGTCCTGTGTATCGTTCAACTTGCGTGACTTTTTCAACGGCTGTTGCAGATTTTCTGTCGCTCAAAGCGTCCCAAAAGTTGTGCAATATACAAAATATAATTCACGCCTTGTTTGCTTAGGCCATCGCGTTTTTCCTTTCCATGTTTCTTTTCTAGGCAGAGAAGCGGAGTCATTGAAGTAACACTGGCAGTAAATTGCGAGTTCTGGAAATGACGTCATATGCTCAATAGACCAAGTGGTATTCAGGTCCAGCGTACTGGAACCTAAAATGACCAAGTCCAGCCCCGAGCTGTTGTTCATAGCTGGAGCACAGCGAGGAAGAGGGGGTAGGTCTTGTGCTAACCTTTGGTGATGATCCCATGTATCTATGAGCTCTGATGGGGGGGGGTCACGACCCGCTGTGAGGCTATATGACGGCGAAGGGGAATGATAAGTTATTAGGCGGGGACTGGGGCAGGGCGCCTAAATCTTGTGTTAAATCTTAAATGTTGTGTTCTATCTTTACTTGTTCAGATGAAATCACCGAAAACCTTCATTTACATTTTGTCCCTATGACGGCATGTCTTGACCTCCAGTGACCTTAAATGTGAGCTGACGAAAAAACGGCACAAATATTTTCGATAGAGAAGTGGAAGGGCTACCCAACGCTGTTTACGTTTTTCGCTATCTAAGGCAAAATCAGGCCAAATCAAGGATTTGAACTGACCTGAAATTAATAGAATTAGGTCAAAATCATATCATTAGAACCATAGGCAGATCCAGGATTGCCGATGGGGGCACCTTCGGGGGGGAGAGGGCACCACTTTTTACCGGCAAAACCTACCGATGGGCGCCGATTTTTGCATCGGGGGAGGGTGAGAAGCGACATTTCAGGGAGACGCTATCGACCTTTCAGCGGTGCGCCGTGACCATTTCAGAGGGCACCAAGGGTCGATCGGGGGGGCACGTTCTACCCTTTACCACCTGGATCCGCCTATGATTAGAACTCCAAAGACATCTAATGCGGTTAGATAAACGCTCTCTCACCACCCATTACTAAGTTAAAACCAGCCAAATTCCAGTTAAAACCATTTTCCAATGTATTCCCAATGGAGATGTAAGTGCTCGTACCTGGCCTTAGGTCATAGATATGAAAAATACCGGAACGTAGTGCAGAGAACTCGGTGGGCCCATTACTTGATAGGTATGAGCTTCAATCGGATAAGTTAACCCTGTTCTGACTTGGCTATCTTAAACTTTTTTGAGGTGAGGTCACTTGACCCGTACTGGTGACCTGACCTGAGATGACCTAACCTTAACCCGCGCCCCGATGGGCCTCCGAACCACCTTCGCCCTGGTGGGGAGGGGGTGTTTGAACACCCCTCCCTCGAACTCGGGGCCCCCATCCGTGATAGCAAAAAACGCGAACGCTGGTAGATAGCTCATACAAATTCATGAGAAAACTATATAAGACAATTTTTGGGCTCAGGTCAATATTGCGGTCATGACAGGTCAAAGAAATAGGCAATTTTGAGCAAAGCTTTTGGGCTCTAGCATCTGACAGAGTTGAGAAAATCATTTTGTAGACACCATTTGCTTCCTCTGGTCACGGCGAATCGAATGATGTATAATATGAACACACTAGGTCAAAACAAAAGAATGACCTGACCTCAGGTCAGGTCAAGGTCACTTTTTGATCTAGCATAGTCAATATGCATATCAATCGACTCGCGATAGCAATCCAAACACAATCATGCAAAGCTATTAATTTAAGTCTGAAAACACCTTAACACGCGCATTGACGGGGGCGGGTACCGCCCCCTCGGGTTTTCGGAGATAGCAGAAAAACGGCGGCGCGTAGCGCCGCCGTACTGGTATACCTTTTCCCTCATCATTTTTACAACTTCTGTGAAAATTTTAAGGTTAGGTCATCTCAGGTCAGGTCACCAGTACAGGTCAAGTGACCCGACCTCAAAAAAGTTTAAGATAGCATAAGTCGGAGCAGGGTGAACTTATCCGATTGAAACTCATATCACATAATGGCCCCACCGAGTTCTCTAAAATATGTTCCGGTATTTTTGATATCGATGACCTAAGGTCAGGTACGAGGCATGACCTCTCCATTGAAATACATGGAAAAATGGTTTTTACGGAATAACTCAGTAACGGATGGTGATAAAGCATTTAGTTTAGCTGCATTAGACTCGCCTGGGCTTTGCGGTTCTAATGATATGCATTTTATATAATTTGACCCTGACCTGACCTCAGGTCAAGTCAAATCCTTGATTTGACCTAGCGAGGTCAAATTATATATCATTCGATTCGGCTTGCTAAGAGGATTCATATAGTTCAAGTCGTTTTGCTCTATCTTTACTTGTTCAGATGTAATCGCCGAAAAACTGAATTTACATGTTATCCCTATGACGGGCATGTTTTGACCTCTCGTGACCTTAAATGTGACCTGACAAAAAATGGTCCAAATGTTTTCGATGGAGAAGTGGATGGGCAGCCCAACACCGTTTACCGTTTTTCGCTACCTACCGTGGTTCTCGAGATCTTAGGGGGGCGGGTACCGCCCCCCGTCAATGCGAAGGTGGCTCAGGCCCCCGTCAATGCGCGTGTTAGTAGCTCCAGGTGACCTCTCAGAGGTCACAGGTAAAAAATTGCATCAAGAACCTGGAAAGGGGCCCAGGCATGGGTGCCGAAAGCGGAGGGACGGGGGACGCATCCCCCTGTTGGCCAACCAGGGGGACGCCCCCCAAAAAATGGTTTTCATCGTCAACAATGCTGTCAGATACCGAATATGCTCAAAATTCACCTCCCCCGGTCAGCACCAGGCCGGGTCCGTCCCCCTGCAAAAATTCCGGTGCGGCGCCCTTTGGCCCAGGATATTGCGATTTCCAGAATATGAAGGTATTATCAGCTTTATATACACAAATATAGCCCAATTTCTGTTTTCTCGTGTATTTCCAATGGAGAGGTCATGGTCCGTACTTGATCTTAGGTCATCGATATGAAAAATCCCGGAACAAGTTTTGTAGAACTCGATGGGGCCATTATGTGTGATAAACAGAGATGGCCTACGCTACGTTACGAAATTATTTTTTCCGTAGGCGTAGCTCTGGAAATGAAACGTAGCGTAGCTGGCGAATTCTGTAGCGTACTACGCCAAAATTTAGCGTATCGTAGCGTACCACCAAAAAAGTTACGTCACATAGCGAATATTTTTTTGCTCTACAGACCTAGTGTAAGCACCTTTTTTCAAAAATTTCTCCAGCGTTTGGGGCCAAAAGATAGTTCCCCCTCCAGCGCTTTGGGGGGCAATGACCGGAATGCCCCCCTGCGTCCGCCAATGCTAAGCACCGCCCTTTTTATGATCTATCTATAAAACCCGAGGGGGCACCCGTCTCCCGTCAATGCGCCTGTTAAAACGTACCAAATATTTGCATGCAATGCGAGCGTTTCTCAGTTCTTTCTTTTGTGCTTGTAATGCAGATTTATTATACAAACAAAAAAACGCAATCCTTAAGCAAAAATGTCAAGAGCAGTACTCTATTCTCATCGAACAAAATATTTTGAACTTGCTTCGATGTTAATGATAGACGTAGTTTTTAATTTAGCCTTTTAATATTTATAAAACCTTGGTGGACTTGTGGCGTTCTCGGCGGACTGCTTTGCTGAACGAAGAGCATCATCGTTGTTGTGTGTCATTTCCCGTAAGAAGAAATGCTATTTTATTTTAGCCGCGGTTGAGAGTCAGTTTCCGTTGTATTGTGATTATCTGAATTAAGTGACTCACCCATATTTTATGTTCAGTTCCCTTGACTTTTCCTTGTGGTACGTTGCGCTTCTTCGTCCCTCGCTGTTTCGTGTCCTCGGGCGGGGATCTGCCCATTGCAATTTCTGAGAATAGGTACCATACTCTCTATTACCCTGATATCATCAGCTTGTATTTGATAATTTTATATTATGTGTGTGCATGTGTACTGTTATTCAAATAATTTATGTGTGTTTAGTGGAGTGAGTGGGAATCTTTCTTAAGTGGGCACCATGATTGACTGTACCACTGCACTGTACTAGCCTTTGCCATGCCTGCAGTCCAGTCTGCAAAGTATGGCAGCAGGCCAGACAGCCGCACCAGCCATCTAAAATTCTTGCACCGCCAGCCACCAAAATTTGTACCAACCTGTCATATTACCAGGAAAAACACACCCATTCCTACCCACACAATGCAATACTGTCTCTCTTATTAGTTAGCTAGTTAAGAACTTTTTCTAAGGCCCCTCCTGTGTCTTTATAACCATTCAGTCATTATTTGTTTGGTTTTCAGTGTCACCTTCCTTGCACCAGTCTCACAAATTCGCACCAGGTTGATAAAATTCGCACCACTTGCTCCTGTCTCCAAGGGCACTCGCACCAACGAGATCTCGTCAAAAATGCCATCCTTTGCACACTGGCCTGCAGTCTAATTGCTGTTCTCTCTCTAGATTCGTAATCACTCCTACCTACCCCGGAGGATAATTCTCTTTCCATATATTTAGGTCAATCAAGCAGCACGGAAGGGGTAGTTGGCAAAGAATATGAGGAAAGAAAGAACATTTCACAGAAAAGCTGCAGGGCGGGGTACCTGTTAAGATGAGGGCGCCCACGTAAAAATAGGTGGACCCAGGATTGGGTTATTATACTGGCACCAGCTATGAAGGTGGTAACGATCTGCAGGGTAGGGTCTATCCATGCTCTGGGATTCTGCCATGAGGTAAAGCCCAGTCTGAATGAGATATCGACAGATCTCGTTGGGGCAGCCTTGGGGCAGACCTACCGATTTGGGGCAGCTTTTGGTCGATCTTGGGGCAGATGGGGGCTCTTGGGGCAGGAACTAGTACTTGGGGCAGCGGTCGGCACGGGTAATCACCGAGGAAAGAAAAAAATAATGAAAAGAAACAACAATCATTAGTTAAAGTTGCGCTGTAAAAGCTGAATTGTCTCAAAAGCGTCATATTTGTCATCTAGAGAAATATGGTTAAAAAGATACCAAACAAAGGAAATTTTTAATAGACGTAAAGTCAAAGTTCCTGGAAGTGAATAAAAAATCAGGCAACAGGCACCTTCTAAAGCTAAATTTAAATTTATTTTCTAAATTTGTAATCTAAACCTAGCTTTAGTTACAAAATACAATCCTAGAACTCAAATAAAATTTCCCTGTATGTAGTTTTTGCATTTCCTCTACCATGTTTTGATCGCCAAAGGCCGGCAAAGCGGGTCTTTGTCAAAAGGTCCACTGTTCAAAGGGTCCACCGTTCAAAAGAAAATCATGCCAGCCCCTCCCCTTAGAACAAATGCTAGTCAGTGATGTGACGTCACAAGAGCGTACGGGAATCTTTCTTCGCTGAGTCTTGGAAAACTAGGGGTGAAAATATTCCAAATATTGTCATGTTTTCATGCAAATGTAAAAATGGAAGGAAAATGCTTTAGCTGTGGAAAAATTATGCTTTATCGAATTTAGTTATCAATTGAAATATTTTTAAACTTTGATTATACGGCGTGAAAGCAGTGGCAAATGAGCGTCTTTAAGGAAAATACTGCTTGTAAATATACCTTTGAATAAAAGTATTCTTGAAGTCGTGATCATGAATGCAAGATAGCTTCTGCTGTGCGTGGAGGGTCGTGAGTGCGTTGCCATCGTCGAGTTGGATGCACGGTTTTCTTTCATTTCTGGGTGTTTCATTTAAAATGGAGTAGATAAACATATATCGGTAAAAATACCCCCCGTTGGAGGAGTCTGCCCCAACATCCAAATTTCTGCCCCAATTGGGGCAGGCTTTGGCTGCCCCAAGCGCCTCGCCGAGTCGCCTGCCACGTTCTGCAGACTGGGGTAAAGCATTATCTAATTAGGAGGGAATTGTCATATGAAGAACCCAGTGTGCAAAGTATGGCATTTTCGATGAGATCTCGTCGGTGCGAGTGCCCTTGGAGACAGGATCGAGTGGTGTGAATTTTATCAACCTGGTGCGAATTTGCGAGACTGGTGTGAGGTGGTGACACTTAAACTAAACAAATAATGGCTGAATGGCTATTAAGACACAGGAGGGGACCTTATAAAAAGTCCTTAGCTAACTGACTAATGATTGGGGTAGCATTGCATTGTAGGGGTAGGAATGGGTGCATTTTTTCTTGGTATGTGGCAGATTGGTGCAAATTTTTGGAGGCTGGTGGTGCGAGAATTTTATATGGCTGGTGCGCGACTCCCCTGGCCTGCTGGCATACTTGCAGACCGGTGAAGAACATAGACACCTTCTCAGTATTCCCCTTTGGTTTGGGGAATGGCAGAATGGGCAGAACCTATGGCAGAATGGGCAGCTGCAAAGCTCCATTACTGCTGGTTAGACCATTGGTACATGTGTGCATACATCCATTAAATGAATGCCCAGTGCTTACAGAAAATGTTTTATAGAAAAACCAAGTTCAAATTCCTGGGGACTCTTGGCTTGATTATTCCCAAGATTGTATCCTAATTATCTGGACAGGAGCAAGTTCATGTGAAGTTTAAATGATACTGCCTTTGCGCTATCTTAATGGGTAGTTTGACTGCTTCCATGGTCTATTCCAGAAAATTGTAATCATCCTTTTACCCCTTCACAAATAAAAAGATGCACTCACCAGTCACCCATCACCAAAAAGATGCAGTTCAACAGTTAAACATGCACCTTTTTCTGTAGGATTGTATGCATCATAAGTACAGGTCCTGCCTCACTGAGCATAATATTAGTGATAAGTAACTCTTTATTCTTGAAAATAGTTTCTTTGTTATTTATGCATTCACTGTGCAAACATTGTTGAATCCATGATGATGGGATGCTTTTTTGCCTGGATTCATGCCAAGAGAGCCAAGCTACAAGCTAATGTGGTAGCCCTGGTAGCTCACCTGGTAGAGCTTTGGGCTGTGGTCTCCCTGAGTATAGAGTGGGGTGGCCATCCCTGTGCTTTGTGGGATGTTAAACTTTGACTTCTAGATTAGGTAGCCCTTTATTGTGGGAGTTGCTCATTTAGTTGATGGGGTCAGGGTGTCTGTGAAAAATCCCTTTCTGACTTCAGTGAGGCTCTGATGACAAATACCAAGCTTGCAACAATTTTGACAAAATTTGAATAAAACTTGGTTCTAGTTTTCATGCAAATTGGTGTGTAAAATCAATCAGACATCAATAAAACCATATGATGCCGTGGAACCCATGTGATAGGGTTTGTCGTGAATGAAATATGCAGCTGCATGAAACTATGCATTATTCCAACATCCAGAAAATTCAGATCAAAAATATATGTTCAACAGCACACCAAGAACACTGGAGTAAATATGAGAATGCTTAAAACTCATAAGTTTGTGTGGTGTTCTGCCTTGTACATGGATGGATCTCACCTTCAGCAGTTGATCTGCACAGCCATGTTATAATAGTTGGATGGCTGGTGTATGTGATGGAACATTATATATGAATATTAACCTATTACATTAGAGAGGACAATTATTTCCATTATATTCAGCTTCAGGTTGGGAGATGAAATATCTGGAGGCCTGAATCCCCCCCATAGATGTAATCAAGTTGTCTGCTTTGTCCACAACCTCTGACTTCGGTCGGTACTTTGGTGCATACCTATAAAATTGCCACTTATTCCCTAGCAAGACTGCATATGATTCAGAATCCTGAAACAGAGTGTTATTCTTGCCCCAGGAACATCCACTACACTAACCCATTTGTGAACAGATTTGCAAAGAGTTCAAGTGGCCTTCCTATGATCAGCCACAGGCTGTGGCTACGTTTGCGTCACCGGTCATCCAGCGAACTCGGCTGTGATGCGTAAGTAAAATGTACAAAGGAGGGGTCAGTGTACTGATATCTTGGAGATGCAGCTGGTTGTGCACACTGCGTGGTCAGCAATGCAAACACAGCTCTCATGCATTAAAAAAGAAGCACTGCCCTGAAACAGGCCCCAAAACTGGTGTTGCGATAGGGTGCTGAGTGTGAAATTCATATTGGAAAATATATTCAGTGGGTGGTAAATGCAAAACAAAAGTTAAGATATGATGTAGGTCGACTAGAACCCTTATTTAAAGCTTTCTTTAAACTTTAGGAAGAAGGAAGAAGTTTTTCTTTCGAACTCCCTTACTACCATACCTTTAATGAGTTCATGTGCGCCAGGATTGTTTAACTGTGCTAAAAAAGCTCGATTTGAAAATCGAGGGGAAAATTTAGTAAGAATACCTAACTCAAAGAGATAGCGGAAAGTTCAGCTTTCCCAGGTATCACTATTTACCCAGCGCCCTGGAATTTCGAACACAGCCCTGTAAAGGTCAATTTAAGGAGGAGAGTATCTCCTCAAGAATATTTCAAGTTTGAAATTGGACTAGAATGGCGAATGGTCTCAATAATGTGTTCCCATAAGCTGAATTAGTAAGGGGCCATACATAAATTACCTAACGCAAGTGGTGGAGGGTCAGCTGCAGCGTTATCAAACGTTGCACGTGTGCGTCCAGAAGCTTTACATAGGGGAGGGAAGGTGTAAAAATCACAAAAAATTTATGTTACGTAATTCATGGACGACCAGCTACTTTTCAGCTACTTTTTAGCAAGTCAGCTACTTTTCGTACCGAGGAGGGAGAGCTGAAACGGAAAGCCTGAAATATGTATGTTCAGGGATCTCAAGCTTAAGCAGTTGTAAATAGTGATGCAGATGTTAGGTCCTAGATTTTACATTGAAAGATTTGCACACTTGTAAAGTGATATGGTGTTAGACATAAGTGGTTTGTTCAATTCATATCTTTTCCAGAGTGAGCATGTCCAAGAACAAGTTGAACCTGACGCTGCCGTCCGTGACGGCGGACTCTGGCGGGCTCGATGTACGCAGTCCATCCAACAAAACACCGGCAGAGTAAGTAGACTGCCCGCCCCCGCCGAACGTGTTCTCCAAGGTCTGGTACTTCATGTCTATAAGTTGGCATACGTTGCTGATTGAAATCCGAACTATTTTTATGGATACTGTTTTCTTCCATCATCTTTGCTAACTTGACATTAGCTATCACCAGATATAAATGTGTTTCAATCTTTGACATAGCTGAAGTCTGCTCTTGTATCTTTCGTCCTGGCTCTCGTACTCGTAATCCATTAGATGGTAATGCCGTATCAGATCCCCTCCTCAATGACACGGAACTCCGAAACTTGGCTATGGCAGGACGACGGCGGTACGTGCCATCCTACCGGGGGACTACTCCGAGGAGGTGATCTCCCAGATGAAGGCCATGAACCTGGACGACACCACGCGGCAGAGGCTGGAGACCTTCCTGCAGCAGAAGCAGAGGGTTGGAGTCTGTCTGCAGGTGATGTGCTGATGCTGCCGCTGTCAAATCCTTAGTCGAACAGTCGCTGCTGCCTCTTACTTTGTGTGTGTGTGTCTGCTAGATATTGCATCCCGAGAGGAGTCAGAAGAACAGTGATGAAGTGTGGCCGCGCTTCGCAGTAGGTGCCAGAGTGGTTCCATGTGAAGCCACAATAATTTGTGGGGGCTCATTAGCACGCCAATTGCTAGGGTCCTATGGCGTCGATAGCACTCTTCCTGTTGGAAACATTTCTGCCAGTGAAATTGCTTCTTTGCTCTGGAAATTCGCGGGGCTTTGAACCCCGGTTAGCTGCTTTGAGAGCGAACAAAATAGCGACTACACCAACTCCATGTAAAACTCCTTTCATTCGGCACTCGAAGCGTGTTGGTATTTTTAGAGTGCGTTAGGGTGTATTGCTTCATGGTGCATTATTTCGATACATTGGTGTTTTTCGGGATTATGAAAATAACGACAAACCGTGCTTTCGTTGTTCGCTGTTAGCGCTGTGCTGTGAGACGTAACATGCGACTGTGCTGTTGTGTGCTGCACTTGACAATAGTTTGAAGTGCACCGGGGAGGTATTGATGGGTTGGCTCTGTGTCTCCAGGCGGATGACTTTGACAAACTGGGAGAGCTGGGAGCCGGCAATGGTGGAGTCGTGATTAAGGTGCGCCACAAGCCCACTGGAATCACCATGGCCAGAAAGGTGAGAATCGGCGGAGAACCAATGAGAAGCTTATGTATTGAAGATCTGTGTTCTTGAGTAGTGTTCATTGGACGGAAGTTGTTGGCAACAATTATAGGCATGCAAACACGTGTGATATTGGGAATGAAGACTAGCTATGATAATACATTGCCAGTAAAATTCGATCAATAATCAAATTTGACATGCGAGAATTGCTTCCCTAAACCGAAAAAATCCAAAATTTTACTGTTTATTTACTTTAAGTCACTCCACTCTACTGCATAAATCATTTTTTTAATCTTCTCGCGCTTCGTGTACGTTTTTTTCAGTCGCCACGGCTTCCACCGGGGGTATATTTGTCCGCACACCTGTATGGTTCAAGAACACTGAAATTGCACTTCTGTAAGTTCATGTGACATGACCATTTGCACCTTACATTCATTTCAGCTCAGGGATATTGCGGATTCGTGTACGCTTCTTCGCGTTTTGTTTCTTTCAGCTCACCTTCGCCTCTGCCGTCGCGTCTGCATGGCTAAACTCTGTCGTATTCTTCAGCTGATCCATCTGGAGGTGAAGGTGGCCATTAAGAACCAGATCATGCGTGAGTTGGACGTGCTGAACCAGTGCTTCTCACCTCAGATTGTTGGCTTCTTCGGCTCTTTCTACAGGTGGGTTTGTAAGTGTTGAATGTTGGCAAATGGACTATTTGCTTTCATGAGAAAAGTTTTTATGTGTACTGATGGTTTGTATGTGGGTAAGTTTGGACTGTGCTGGCTTGGACGTCGATTGGTCATGGATGCATCCAGGCAAACTGTCCCCTATTACCGATTAAATCTGTATAGATACTTATTGTAGATGCCGTCTTCATAATTGGAGCAGTTTTTTCCGTATCTATTTAGTTTTATTTCAGTAGCGCCACTCCCAACAGCCAAATGTACCTACTTGGGGTTATTGGCGTGGGTGTTTAAGGCTCTTATCCACTTGGCTAGATTGGATTTTTCCATGTAATCCCGATCTGGATGCTGACAATGAGGCCACTGGGTCATCCGAACCCTTGGTTGCTGGTTCTTAGGCGCTCTGGTCTACTTGAGGGTTAACATGTGGAAGTGTACGATTTTGAAATGCTTAGCTGCGGCCGAGGAGCGCTCTGTCGTTGAAGTTTGGAACGATAATAAGACTTGTGCAATCCGTTGTGTTTTCCGGATGTCATTTTCATTGAAATCGTCATTATATTAGTCCATTATGCGGTGGAAATAGCAAAGGCAATCGAGCAATTAGCCGATACATTTTCGTTCAGTTTTCCGTCTCTGTACTGTCCTGTTTAATGGCCTGATGAGTCCCACTCCCGTTGCTATCCTTTTTTATTGCCCAATCTATTACATTGCCATACGTCTACCGTGTTTGGAACTGGTTTTGGCTATGGCTAACACAATATCATAAAAGTTCCCAAATCTTGCATTGGTTTATTGCTCTTTTGCCGGCTATTGTCCACTATCAGCACTTAGTCAGGACTATGAAGCAGATTTTTGTATTTGGTGGCGTCACCTTTAAGTGAGCTTCTGGTCCGCTGATGACATTAGTTACGTTATTCAGGCTGTGTCTCGGTAATGTGCACGTGACATTTCACACTGGCCACTCCGGTTTCAGCGACGGTGAGCTGAGTATAGCGATGGAGTACATGGACGGCGGATCGTTAGATCTTGTACTGAAGCAGATAGACAGGATACCGGAGAAGATCCTGGCGAAAATCACATCTGAGGTTAGTGAGGATGGTATTAAAAAGGTCAGTTCCCGTGTGCCCTGTGAGATACCGCTTGTGGCCATGTTGTTTCCAGAATTTCTAGAACATGTAAAGTATGTGCAAAGTATACAAGGAATTGATGTTGATATACGATTTTATGGATGCCGTCGAATGTTTTGATTTGTAATATAGTGCAGAATCCGGGTTCTTTTTGGACGTCTCTTGAAAATTGCCTTGGGAGCTAGCCAACACCAGCCTAATGCGTCAATAATATTTATAATTATTTACATTCTTGGTTAGTGCAATGACTCCATTTCCGACGCAGACTCTTGTGTCAGGCATGAGCCCAGCAGCACCTCACCTTTCACTCGCGCCCTTTTGCGTATCTCCGTACCCTTCGTAATATTCACCAGGTGCTGAAAGGACTCTCCTACCTTCGAGAGCTTCATCAGATCATGCATCGGGACATCAAGCCCTCCAACATCTTGGTCAACAGCCACGGTGAGATCAAGCTCTGTGACTTCGGCGTCAGCGGACAGCTCATCGACAGCATGGCCAACAGCTTCGTCGGCACCAGAAGCTATATGTCGGTACGTGTCAGTGGGTTTCTAGGGTGTTTTGTGTGATGGAGTGAAGGGTCGCTGATTGGTAGAATATGGTTGTTTGCCGTAGCCTTGTTGGGTTGTGCGGGGTGTGGTGAAATGACGTGTGATGGTTGATGTTCGGCTTCGTTTCAGAACGTGTGGGATTTTATTTTCGAATAATGTATGGAATGTTGCAGTTTCGAATATCCCTTTTTGCGCGTCCCACGATCCTATGAATCTCTACCAAGAATGGTTTCTAAATTTATTTTGGTTTTCTGGTGCTGCTTTCCTTCGTTGCTGTTGACTGAAAGCTAATGTTGTTTTTTCCCAGGAGGGTAATTTTTGGGTGTTTCAGGCTGCTACAAAGTGTTCGGACCTGCTTCCCTACTTGTTTGGTCTCCTTGGGATACGCTTTTCTGGAAATGTCACGATGCTCGTATGACTTTTGCAATTGATACGGTCTCAAATTTGTCGGAGTATGGTCCCTGTGTTAAAGTGTGGTCTATAAAAGGACGCACATGCCTGCACGCGTCAAATGATGAAAATATGTCTTAGTAGATCCGAGAAAAGCAAGAGGAGCGCATGTGCCCGTAATCCGAACTTGAAGTATCGTATCTATAACACTACGCCTTGTCTTGACCCTATTGTTCTGGGGAGTGGGGCGGGTTATGTCCACTCTTTATGTTATCCCGGGACATCTCTTTAATCATCCGCGATAGGCGTCTGAAACTTTTGGCGTCCCAAAACCAAATTCGTCAGATTCTCGGAACTTTATTTAAATAATATCTTTGCTCACGGTCTGTTTTAGTGCTGGTTTTTGGGGAGGCTCTAATTGCAAACCGTATTTTATCGTGTACAATACTATCTTTTTATAACAAAGCCATCTGTAAGAGTGTTGTGAGCTGTTAAAACGTGTTATTTTTATTATGATTTTGAATGATATATCAGGCTATGGTTTGTTCCTCGTCTCATAATTTTTTGGCTAGCGGTGGTTACGGCAGCTCAAATTGGAATGGGGGGGGCTCTGATGTAATGGTAGTGTATTAAATACAAACATTTTTGAAGAGTACTTCTCACGGGACGGTCGGGAGTAATACAAGTAGCCATGCCACACTCCCAGATGTGGCCAGCGTTTCCAAATTTTTGAAACTGCTACCGTTTCTTCCGCTAATTTGGCTGGTCGAAACCGCTACCGCTAGTAGCGTTACTTCTACTTTTTCGTAATCGCGAAACCGCTACCCGTTACTCCGCTATCGCAATGTTTCATTATAAACTGTTGCTAAAGCGCTATCAAAAAATTACTTTCTATTGTTCTTTTTAAATAAGTTTCAAGCGAAATTTCTTTTTATCTGCTTATTACATGACAAATCAACAGTTGTATTGCAATATATGCAGGGAAGATCACACGATAAAAACCCTCATTTGACCTTTTTGGTTTCTGATGAAAAGAAAGATTTCTCTCTTTTTCATGTGATAGTTGTTGTGGTCCTCATAACAGGTTGTTTGTAGCGGTGTTAGTTGGTTTTATTTTGAGTCCGCTATCCGCTTCTCCGCTATTTTTTGCTGATAGAAACTTACCGCCACTCCGCTGCCAATTGAATAGTCCGCAATTAGCGAAGTAGCGGACTTGAATGGGGACTGGGGCAGGGGGCGAGGTAAATCCACCCCTCCTGACGATATTTTTATATACTGGAATTATTTTTGAAAACAGGGGAAGGCAGGAGCTCGGCAGGGTCAATCCCGGAACATGCGGGGAGAACTTTCAAATTGATTCACCGTGATTTATGCGAAAGATTTCCTCCCGAGGCCTCTGACTCCAGATGTTGTGCTTTGTATGTTGTGGAATAACAAGTTTTCCGCTACAGCCGCCGCCTACTCATATCCTAACAACTCAAAGTGCAACTGTTTACCGTATGACATGGACGATGTAGAATAATTAGTTTTACGTTACAACTCCTGCGTACGCATGCCATGATAACCCGAAATGCGGCAGTGTACCGTATGACCTGAGCGATGTGGAATAATTATGCTTTCCGCTGCACCAGCTGCTTACTCCTACCCTGATAACTCTGAAGTGCAGCCATGCATCCTGTAACCCGAGTGGCTTTGTTATATAATCCAATGTGTTGTAATTCGTAGCGGTGCGCTTTATACCGAAAGCTTGAGTGCCTAGAAGTAGGCTATTTCGCTGCCTAATGTGCCATCCGTTTTTTATCGTGCGGTACCCCGGAACTGTGAGAAATAATCCACAGTGGATTTTGGCGTGGTTCACTGGCATCAAACTAGGATGATACACGACCCCAATGACTGACGATATTACTGGAAGCTGACAAAGTAGTTTTTTCCTTGAATGTTTTTGTTATTATTCGGCCATCGTGCAAGGTTCGGACTGTTCCGCTTTATAAGTGGGTTCAGTCTTCAGTGCCGTGTTCCAGCTTTGACCCAGCTTGACTCTCGCGGGAATATACTTCTCATGATATGCTGTGTTCCCCATCCTCCCGGACACCCGATGAGGTCCGCTTCCTGTATTATGCCTGTGACTCCTGATGGATGAAAGTACCATGAAGGGGAGGGCACGTGCATACAAGTACATTACATAACTCTGTGTTGCATCAGTCGTAAAGCTGAGCCTATCCCGTGTGTCCCCCAGCTGAACGCGAGCCAGCCCATACCTGTGTGCCCCCGCAGCTGTAACGCTGAGCCCTGAGCCCACCCCCGTGTGTCTCCGCAGCCGTAACGCTGAGTCCATCTCCGTGTTCCTGCAGCCGGAGCGACTGCAGGGGATCCACTACTCGGTGCAGAGCGACATCTGGTCGCTGGGCCTGTCGCTGGTGGAGATGGCGCTGGGTATCTACCCGATACCGCCGCCCGACCCCGTCCTCCTTACGCAGAAGTTCGGCTCCCAGTTCACCGAGCTCACCCCGCACCGCGTCAGCTCACCGCTCACCAAATCACCCAAATCGGGTGAGTAAGACTGCAACCTGGTTCAGTTGTGAACGGACCCGGGCAGACGCAATGTGGGTGTGACCTATTTGAAACATGTTTTGACATCACGAACCTAAAATCTGACCTGTTGGAGACTTGCTATGACCACTTTGAATTTAGAGTATGACTTTTCTACGAGGGTGGCTGGAACGCTGTCGAATGATTTGTGTTGGGTGCACCGAAAAGGCAAATGAAGGTACTAAGCGGAATCTCAATGGACGAGCTGATTCTCAGAATCATGGGGTTCTCTAGAGAGGGGAATGAAAGGCTGGCTGGTTCTGAGGTACTTTGAATATAGTGGCGAATCCAGGGGGAGATAAAAAGGGCATTTGCCTTTCATAAACGGAAAAGTTCCGGGGCCGTGGATAGCTAAAGCAAACATCTTGTGACCAGATATTTTCTCCCCGTGACGTTATTTTTCTTCACGTATTTGTATGACATGACTAGTAGACCTAGTGAAGGAAAGCAATCTCCTTTTTATCATTAGTTATCACCCTGGAATGCTACAAATGTTTTTTCTCTTCTCTTTGTGTTGATGCGGAAAACGTGTTTCGAGTAGCCGGGTAGCCAAAATGAGGAGGCTTGCCCCTAGGCTTCTCTTTCCGATGGCGCCGCCCGGTCAACCCTGTGTAATTTAATGTGATCCCAAAAATATGTTCTCTCTCCCCTCTATGCCAGCGGGCATGCTGACATAGTGCTGGCTGATCATATGGTCAGGCCTCTTCCAAACACGGTCGGGGACGCTTCTCTCATGGGTTCTACGTACCTTACAGGACGTATAAGGGACTTGGGACTGTAGGACTTTAACGTCATTTTTTCCCAGAACTAATATTACACGAACTGTAAGTTTTTCTCCGGGATTTAGTTTCTGGTAGGTATATAAGAAAGTTATTAATCGGATATTTCAAATATATTTGACGATTCGTTATCAACGAATATTATGATACTGTGATATATTCGTTGATAAAGAATCGTCAAATATATTTGAAATATCCGATTAATAACTTTCTTATATACCTACCAGAAACCAAATCCCGGAAAAAACCATAAAGTTGACTTGTGACTGATTCCTGTCGCGGGCCTAACCGCGCAGGTCAGCGGCTACCCCTAAAAAACGTACTGAGCTTGTTGGGATGACTTGTTTTAATTATGTGCCCCTCTTTTGCCTGTGGTGGATAGCGCCCAATTCGGGTAAGTTTCTCACAAGTTTACATGTTCGATTGTTCAGTTCTCGTGTGTACCCCCGGTTGTCGGTCGTACTGTGCGTAATCCATGTTTATCTCTCCTCCATCGCCTGTTTTCAATTAGCCAAGAAGCAAGCTTCGTAGTAGATAACAGTCCTTATCGTAGCATGAAGGTATTTCGTTCTGTGCTCGATGATAAATCATGTGTAATAGCCTTGCGTGCTACACCCGTTCTGGGAAAGTCCCTCCTTCCTACCGTCGGCGCTTAAACGCGTGCTAGACGGGCCTTATTTCATAGACGCTTGCCATATCTCACTGCGGCATGTTGGTGGACGTTAATGTTGGAGCCCCTGTCATCAGTTTGCGGCTCCCCCTTCCACACTGACCGGGGCGCCCGCAATCCTAATATATTTCTCCGGATCCAATTACTTAAATTCTGTGCACCGGTTCGCATTTTGGCCAACTTCCCCCCTCCCCTTCGTCAGTTTTCCCCAACATACTTGCATTGTTATTAACGCTGTGAATGGCCTGAATCAACGTGGCCCGCGATCCGGGGACCTGTTAGGGACTATTGCGGCATGTTCACTAAAATAATCACGCAAATCGGCAAACTTCAAAGGAAAAACGCGAGAGTGACACACTTAATTACTTAATTTGCAACGTCATAACATTTGCAGCATGCTTGTGCATGTGATAAAGATGTTGTGATAATAAGGACGACGGCTTGCAAAGCTGCTGCCGGTGGGGGTAGATAAGTCCAACGAATTACCGCTGCCTTAGTTAAATCATGCATGTATCAGCATGTATCAAACCGGCTTTGTGAAACTTTCCGGTGTGGTGATGTATTTAATAGGAAGGTGCCTGGGGCTGTTAGGATGCGCCTGCTAAATTTTCTTGACGTCTCCTGAATGTATTAGTGATGTTTTTGCACTGGCCTAATTTTGTTTGTGTTCCTCTTTATCAGGATACAATTGCACTTGTCCGGCTCGCCTGTTAAATGGTCCTATAAGCAGTGGCGCCTTAAAACCACACTCTCTGAATCGCTGCCACTTGAAGATTATGTTAAGTCCAGGATTTATGCGCGGAGAGCGTTTACATTAGCATCAATGGATGCATGTCACCTAGCCTGATGATATGTATTTCAAAGGTTTTCTGACAACGCTCGACTCCCGGTCGTTGCTGGTCGTGCGTTAATGTTGGAAGCCACACTCAAATCAAATGTAACGACCACTCGGGCTGAACCAGATACCGATTTCTTGATATCCGTTTATTACTGTATGCGACGCTACCCCATATGGGATTGGTACTCTTCGCTAGCATGCCGAAAATGATCGACTGGGGAATTAAGTGCACAATTCGAGCCAATCTGCAAAATGTAGAAAACAGGGTCCGACGAATTCGTGTAGAGCAAAGAAGGAAAGTTAAACACCACGCACAAGTACTTCCAGTAGTGGGGTATTCCACGACATTTCAACACACGCGATGGTCGATTTTACATCCTTATATATCAGAATGTCTTCAAAATTTGTCTATAGGGTTATTGGTATGCCAAAATACATTGAAGGTCGCTAGGGGTAACGGTTCAGGAGTTATAGCCTCTGGTTGTTTATACTGCCCGCAAAAGTTTCTTATACATGAATTTTACCCAGTTCAGATAATGATATATAAAAAAGGTTGGCATTAGCCACAGAACACAACGGTGATAGTTTTGAAATATAGTATTTTTTACTGAAAAGTTGTAATAATAAAAAATTATCTAGTTTTGAAACTATGTTCTTCGGCGTGGACTCGGAAACTAGCAGTAGTACGTAAAAGAAAACGTGTCAAAGTATTGGGATCAAACATAAAAACCCTGGGTATTTGTTCAGCCTGTCTGCCGTAGCCATAACCCTACCCTCGCAAGTCTAGCTGCACTTCAAGACCCACTACTTGAAATAAGCTCCCCTTTGCTTTGCGACATTAAAGCAAAAATCCCTCCCCAAAAATTATCCCACGCACTTTAGAGGCGGGCAAAGGTGCCTTGCACATAGCGCCTTATAAAAAGCTCTTTAAGTAAGTGGGTTTCTAAACATGAATAAAGTGGCAGAATATATCGCAGGTACGCGCTGTTCTTCCCGTGCATCCCGCGCGATGCGCAGGGCATGTTTCCCCTCCGTATACCTCAGACGCCGTGACCCGGAGAGGATGGGTGATGGAGCAGGCGATTGGGCGTTGACAGAAGCGCTTTGTCTTGTATCAATTCTGTCGTTGTTCACTCCTTGTTTCAGCGATGGGAATTACTTTCATAAAGCTCACGACATGAAGGGGAGGTCAATTAGTAAGTTGATAAAAATGTGTTTTCAGCATTTGTTTAAATCTTACGCAAAAATGTGAAAGAAAACGCTTCAGAGTATTGAGTTCAAAATTAAAACCTGTGGGCATTTGCTTTTAAGCATGAAAAACTAGTCGTATGATTATGGGTACGCGCCGTTGTAGCACCTTGCGCAGTGCGTTGCGCACGCACTGCGCTCTTATAAACCCTGGGGAGGGAGGGGGGGGTAACAAACCCAGCCGTTGTCTACTAAGAGAAAACATAACTGAAGTCTAGTTGCTTATGTCATTGTGAACACTGCTTTACAAATGTGTTGACGTGCTTAGCGAAACTTCTGAGTAACTAGCGGGGGAGCGTTATTTATTTGTTATTGGTAGTTATCGTACGTGAGTTATTATGCGCTTGCCAACAAGCAGGGGAAAAAATACTTGGGTAAGGCACGATTTCTTACGCAGTGGGCTTTCAGACAATTATCGGTTTTCCGCCGTGCGCCATACTAGAAAATTTATGCAGCATAAGAAACATGTGTAATTTTTACGCATTTTTGTAAACATCAAGTAAAAACACTTTGCTTATAGATTTTCAATTTTTCCTTGACGATTCTGTAACACTTTCCACGGAACCATGCCCGAATAAAAAAATTATCAATCCTTAACACTGTTGGAAGTTACCCACGATTTCAAAGTAGTCCCAGCTTACGTTACGGATGTTTGCTTACTTTATACCCAAAAGTCTTGGGGAAACGTAGAGGACTTCCACTGGTTCGCTCTGAATGTTTTTAAGGCCATGCCGCCGCTCTGCTCTGTACGCATCTTTACTTTGTGTTCTGGGACGGAAAACTTACGCATATGGTCGGAGCTCCCAAATTTTACGCCGTGGTTTCTCGGCACAAATCAACTTTTATTGCCCCCTGCCAACAAGTACCCACAGTGTTAGTCTTTGATCGCACGACTTTGAGGCGTGCTCGTTCACGTGTTGTTTTCAGTTTGCGGATACATACTGAAGAATGCATTTTTATCGTTGAACTCTTGTTCATGCTTAGAGCTTTAAGACAGTAATTCCAGTCACTGAAGCAGGGAGTAAAATGACATCACTGATAAAAACTCGTGTATGTTGCCATTGCCTTCCCATCAACAATCAGGTGTTCAGGTGAAGTTCACAGCGCCTGCGGTATAGGGACAGACGAACGTGCCCACCGCACAGTGCGCCAAGGGCGAGTTTCTACGATATGTACCGCCAGACCCCGTTCAAGTTGTTTGGCAGCATTACGTCATCAGGGCTGGACGGGCAAAACGGTTACTATGCGGGGCATTGGAGAAATTACACTTTTTTAATCTCTAAATAACCTATTTTAGAACTATATCAACCAAATTAATATGGTTCAACAGAAAGCTGTAAGATTTTTATTTGTGAAACCATCAGGCGTTTTGCAACAACTCCGGCGAAGAATATTATTTTTACTAATTTTCTAGAGCGTGTCGAAATAATAACAGCTTCAGCACTAACAGCTGTTTGCAGGAAGACTAATCTCGATTTTGATTGGCTGTTGATTGCTGACCTTTGATTGGCTGTTGATTGCCATGACACCTCCAGCAGAAGACAATAAACACCGGTGATCTCTTGAGCAAATATAAACTTATTTCTCTCGGCTGTTAATAAAAGCGGACGGATTTTAACAAGTTTGCATGCAATATTTTAAAGTTAATGTTATTGTAGTTCTCTTAATTGATGCAGATGGGCATAATCAGAAATTTCAGCGAGTTTTCGTAACATCAAGCTTCAGGTATTTGACTCCAATGGTCGCGTGTGCCACAGCTTCATACTTCTCGACGCTTCTGCATTTCTTTAGTAAGCAGTCATATGATCAGCGTGTGGGTGCTGAAAATGTGAATTTACGTGACGGAGGGTATCCAAATTAGCGATTGAGAAGCTAGAAATTGCTGATAATTGCATTTTGTTGCTGATCTATCTGTGTCGGTATGTTTGTCAAAATCACTGTTCATGGCTGCATAAATTCAAGTGGGCCTGAGTTGATCAAATAAATGCATCCCCTTTCAACAAATTATTTGAAGTGTTTTGATTTTTCATTAGATTCACGTGATTTACGTTTACACCGCTCGCCGTTGAGATCAAGGTTACTGTTAAATGGGTGACGGAAGTTGCTTTCGATTTATACTAAATTGCTGCCAAACACGCCCAAACTTGGTATGTTCCAGCTGATCTTCCCAAAAGGGTAGAATCTCCTGGACCCTAGTAGGAAAGGGTAGTGACGTCATCAGGGGAGGACTAGATTTAGTAGGAAACTTGGTTGTACCCGTATTTAAACTACCCTGTGTTCCGCTACTTTTTCATGCTTAGAAACAAATACGCACCGTTATTTCAATACTTGAGACGTCTCCCTTTACGTACTGCTGTCACTTTTCATGTATTTTTTAAACTCTTTAACATTGCTGTTTGACTACAACTTCTTAGTAAAAAAAACTTATATTTTAAAGTCTTCACCATTGTGTTCAATGGCTCATGCAGAGCGTTTTTATATAATTTTACCAATTTATCATTATTCTAATTTGATGAAATAACTGTAGAAGAAGCCGTATGACCCTGGCAGTTGGTGCGTCGTTAAACCCCAACTGTAGAAGAAATTCTTGCGCGGGCAAAGTGTAAAACTTCCGAAGGCTTCGCCTCCCAACCGTTTCACCTAGTGACCTAAAAATGTCACAGGCGTGTTCTGGGCTGCCGATAGCCCTATGCACAACGTTTAAATACATCGAAGATATGAGGATGGAAGGCCTGTGCTGAAATACCGAGGAATGCTCCTGATGGTACATTTGTGACGCGTGTTAGCTCAATGTTTGGCTCTAATTATCACCTACTTTGGCGACATATGCAAGTCGTGAAATTATATTTTCTGTGTCCGATAGCGGCAATCTTGCATCGTGGGCACCTAGTATTTTCTCTTCCAGAGACTGGATATTCCAGTTACTCGTCTTAGTCGAAAGGTCACTGAAATTGGGACCGAGGCTGGTTTTTCTTTGGTTATGGGTCTGGCATTTGCAAACTTCGTATCAATAGGATGGCAATCACGTGGCCCTAGACTGGGCTCCCCCTAGTGATTAAACACTCGACCACTGCTAACGATCCCTTCTGGTAGTTTGACCTGTGTCCCTTCGAGTGTGACCTGTGTTCAACATCTAACCTCTGTTGACGATCCCTTCTGTGTGTTTGACCTGTGTCCCTTTGAGAGTGATCCGAGTTCAACATTTATCCACTGTTGACCATCCCTTCTGGGAGTTTGACCTGTGTCCCTTCGAGAATGACCTGTGTTTAACATTTATCCACTGTTGACCATCCCTTCTGTATGTTTGACCTGTGTCCCTTTGAGAGTGATCTGAGTTCAACATTTATCCACTGTTGACCATCCCTTCTGGGAGTTTGACCTGTGTCCCTTCGAGAGTGATTTGAGTTCAACATTTATCCACTGTTAACCATCCCTTCTGGGAGTTTGACCTGTGTCCCTTTGAGAGTGATCTGAGTTCAACATTTATCCACTGTTGACCATCCCTTCTGGGAGTTTGACCTGTGTCCCTTCGAGTCTGACCTGTGTTCAACACCCAAACAATGTTAACGATACCTTCTGTGTGTTTGACCTGTGTCCCTTTGAGAGTGATCTGAGTTCAACATTTATCCACTGTTGACCATTCCTTCTGGGAGTTTGACCTGTGTCCCTTTGAGAGTGATCTGAGTTCAACATTTATCCACTGTTGACCATCCCTTCTGGGAGTTTGACCTGCGTGCCTTGGGTCAACAGCCGGCATGGGAAATGGGCGGCAGCTGGCAATTTTCGACCTTCTGGAACACATAGTGAACGAGCCGCCACCACGGCTCCCTAGTGGCATATTCACCGACGACTTTGTCAACTTCGTCGACATCTGCCTAAAGAAGAACCCGGAGGAAAGAGCCGACCTCAAGTCGCTCGTTGTAAGTATCGCTCTCTGGGAGTAGGTGATTAGCTAGTTGTTCAGCGGATAGGAGGGTGTTTGTGGGATTGACGTAAAGGATCTGAGGGAGGCCCCCTTCGCTGTGTCGCTGGGCCGCGGTAGTCTATTGGGCACCAATTAGTCTCTGGCACGCTTGGTGGGGTCGCCAAGCAGTTTTCACAGAGGAGAAGGAGAAGTGGAGAAAACACCAGACTGGCGATCGCCAGGGGATGCTAGGCTTTCATAGATTGGCCGTCTTTGAAACGCTGTCGCTTCACCAACACTAGGGATTGAGGACATTTACCTAGGTCCAGGCAGGTAATTGGGAGAAAAGCTAAAACCCTAGGTTGAGTCCCAGTATTCTGGGAAGGGGGGACATCGTCCCATCTAGTTCGCCAGTTGGTGGACGCGTCATCCCCCCCCCCCCACCCACCCCGCTGCTTTCGATATCCATGGGTAGATCTTTATAAGGAAACTGCATGCGACGAAAACGTCGTTCGTCAAGAAAGAAACAAAGACAGCAGCGTTTAGTCATTTATGCTCCAGGCGATGGGGGAGTTCGAAATATGTTTCTCGCCGTCCCAGCCAATTGTTGCAGTCCCAGGGCGCCAGCCAATAAGGATATTACAGCTGGCTGTCTTTGTTGCACTGAGGGGGAGCGTGCAACAAGGGCACGCTGCTGTTGAGCGTATGGGCCGTGTCTGAGGCCCGCAATCGCTTTGTCGTCCGCAAACGGTAAGTTTTTGGCCTGATTAGATATTCAGGCGGTTTTGTGACATGTTCTACAAGGCGTCTGTCTCGGTTCGTATCTCATTATGCATAAAGGTGCTACTTCGCCTGAAGTGGCGCGTTGTCTCTGTTGGTTATGCATGCCAGTACTATGGCAACCGAGGGCCAAGTCTAGACTGACTCATTAAAAATGCACGGCAACTTGCGTATTGCGACAATGGGGGCCGTTTGCCGTCATGTTCCAATGTGGTGTTCTAAAAATTATAATGTCCGAAATGTATTTTCTTCACTGGTGGTGTACCATTCCTGTTCTAATAATTTTACAGTTAAATTTGCTACCTGGTGGTGTAACCTTGCTGTCCTGTTTCCACAAATGTATTGTTTCAAGGGGCGGTGTACCAATGCGTTGATTTCATATGGCTTTATTTCAGGGGGCGCACCTCGCATTCACTGGTTTTGCCCTCCTGACCAAAATTGTTCAAGCCCATAGTCCAAGAGAAGGGAGAGTTAACAGCATATGGTATAAGAGAGGCGCTGCTTGAGAAAAATATCGCCAAAGAGCGGGCCAGCGACCCGTTTAATTCCACCTTCAACATGAACTCGGCTGAACCCTGTATCCGCACGATTTCCAGTAAATATCATAAACGGCAAAGGTGCTATGCAACAAACAAAACAGCCCGAGTGAAAAGTCCCTCCTGCAATCCACAGGTCCTGGGTTCGAGTCCTGGTGGGTTCCCTGAATGAGTGTAATCTGGTTCCTTCAGATTACTCACATCGGGGTGGAGTGGGCGACGCCGGATAACCTTGGCAAATGGTGCGTCATTAAACACCAACGAGTATATTTTATTATTACCATTCGTCCTAAAACACATTTGAAACCTTCGTTTTTTCTGCATTTAACAAAGATCAAAACATCCACCACAATATCTTTCACGCTTCGTGGTTAACGGGGCCCCCGATATTGACAGTGTGCAGGGCGGCTGGCCTTGGAGTCTTGCGTGTAAAAAAGGCACTGTACCCCCACCAATCGGGGAGCCGCTGAACAATTCGCTGCCATCCATCCTTTTGATCGCCAAGGATGGTTTGGAGTCAGTTTGTATTTTTGGTTGGATTGCGAGGATCGTGCGGAATTGCAGGATGCTTCAGTATTTTATGCTTCTCAAATCGCAGGATCTGACACGGGCCATTCCAGGTAAAATCACACCAGTTATATTGCCCTCAGCCCCTTTTCTATTAATTTAGTTGACGGATGGTACGCATGAAGTTATTAAATCTGACTGGTTTTTAGCCCTAGTTGACCTGTGGGGCTAATTTTAGAGCTTACAAAAAGTCAACGAATCTTCCGAACGTTACGAAGGTCTCTGGATTTAAATGGAAATGTCACAGACAGATGACATTAAGTCCTTAAGGGACCGTCCATAAAATACGTAACGAATATTTTGATGTTATAACGAATATACATATATATATATATATATATATATATATATATATATATATATATATATATATACATACATGTAACGAATATTTTGATGTTGTTTGACCCCTCCCCTCCCCCTCCCCGGTAACACCTTTTAACGTCCATGTGTAACGCTTTATAACGCTGTGTCTGACCCCTACCTCCGTCGCGTTCCGTTATTTATGAACGGTCCTTCTGGCGACTGGGATCTGAACTTGCGCCCAGCGAGGGCAAATCGGAAAATTTAAAGAATTTTTTTAAAGCAAAATGTAGTCACATTTCCCTCGTGAGTTTTACGAACATCCAACTTACTAATCACTGCCAGTTTTACATTCTCCGATTTGACCTCGTGTGGTGATGGGTCAGATTGAATTCAGTGTATAAAAATAGCCTTATCTAGAAAGGCTATATATTTCTGCGTCCCATAAACCTGCCTTCGTCCTTCTCCGTCGCTCCTCATCAGCAGACAATTTGTACCTGCACTGTTATGAACATTCTTGACCTTTTGCGAGCACTAAGTTTGACGTGAAAAGTCACCTGGGGCTAAAAACCGAGAAATGTGTATAACTTCATTTTTACCAGCGGCCTACTAACTTTCAAGTACATCGAAGGTGTTTGGTCATAAAGTGTCCATTTTTGTTCGATTTGAGGCGAAATAATCCACATGTGATTCCATATTTTGTAAGCTACATCAGAAGCAGAAGCGGCCGTCCCTGTGCTTTGTGGGACGTTAAACTTTGGCTTCTAAATTATCCCTTCATTGTGGGAGTTGCTCGTTCGGGTGGTGGGGTCGGGGTCTCCGTGACAAGTCCCTTGAGGACTTTAGTGAGACTCCGACTCCAGCAGCCGTACTGGGAACAAGTTGGACAAAATTTATAAAAAAGTGCCAGAAATTGTTGCGAAAAGTGGTCAGTTTGATTGGTTATATTGAATGCGTTTTATTGTTACGACTCATGCTGTCCTGGGTGTTGTAGCTGTGTTTGCGGAATTTTATTGAACAAATGAATCGTGAAAGGGTCTTTGACTTGAGATAATATATTTCGCTGGTGGACGCAGGTTGGTGCGCCCTTAAAAACAGACCATCAATTCATACTCTTCTCGATTTCAAGCTTTCTGTCCAATTGCTGCTGTGGGCTTCTGAAAATTGTAATTGTGGGGGTTTTACGACGTACCAACTTCCAAGGTTGTTCGGCGTCGCTACTCTCGACTTCTGAAGTTATTCGGTTTAATTTGCTGGCATGAATGTCTAATCATTGTGCTGTGCATTTTCTGGCAATGCGATATCCTTTTTAATGCTGAACATGCCTACAGCTATAGAAACAAGTGTAAAGAGCACCTTGGCTTATGACAAACGTAAGTTCCTTATTCCTTGAAAACGAGCGCCTTTGCTGCGTTTCGTCCTACTCTTCCTTGTTCTTGCCTGTTCATATGAAGATGCTGGAGCAGGGTTGGTCGACTCCGGCCAAGATTCCAGCGATGAGTCACGCCCCTTCTGCTGTCTTCGTCAACAGTGTAGCACCCCCCTCCCCACCCCAATCTTACGGCGTTTCCGACTTGTCGGCCGCGCAACTTAGACTGGGGCCGCCGCTGAGTCACATTTATAGCTCACAGTGTATTTAAAGTTACCGATAAATTGTCAGCAAGCTTAATCTTCCTAGTGGTTTTTACGTTGCTGCCATCTCTTGGGTCCTGATGGTGACATGAAGGCTGGAAACAACTGGGTACCATAACGGACAGCTGTAAACAGTATAAACTGTGAATTGTGTATTGTGGAGCACCATAATATACGTACTACACGGAAGCCAGTTGTGGAGAGTTTAACTCTATAATGGATGGTTGATGGTTTGACAACTGTTATTGGCAAGTTTTGTAAATGTTATCGGAAAGCAAAGTGAAGACGCTTGAAATGTATTTAAAAAGATCGATACCATTGGTTACGTTTCGCCGTAGCCGTCTTGATAACATCATTTTATCAGATAAAAAGGTGCATATGTGTTTGTGTGATTTTTAAATGATATGATGAAGACGGCAGAGCCGAAACGTAATCATGTGTATCTTTGTTTTAAATATATTTTAAACATCTTTCCGTTATTGTCCCCATAACATTTATAGTACGAGAATTGGAGCAGTTTTACGGACCTGCTCCAGAAGTGACGCGGGGACTTGCACCTTATCGTAGTCGGGTGACGGGCCCAGCACACCCTGCGGTCTCGTTTCTCTCCGTGGCGTTGTGGAAGGAGTTGCAGGCAGCCCTGATGCGGGCTTAGACTACGCTATGTTTCAGTGTAGTGGATAGAAATTGATGAGTCTGGACCTTTGACTCGTGTCTCCACGGTGCTCTTCTCCTCGGCAAGCCGTGCTTATTCTGCATGCGAATCGCGCCAAAGTTCGGCTGACGCCGATCAGAGCGTGAAAAAAGGCGTTGAGGAGCACGTCTCTCTTTGACTTGATTGCCGGGGGATGTTCCGCCAGTAGTGATGTGCTGGGGCGTTGAGTAGCTTTGGTAGTAGGTCGCTCAAGAACAAAGGGATATCCGGAACCTTTCTTGAGCCGCCATGACGCTTTTCTGGCGAATTTACTGCGGCGTAACTTTTAGAAAGGTCAGCCGGCTCTTGTGACCTTCTGCGTACTACAGTGGTGCTCCACGTCTTGTGTTCAACATGTTAGCCTTGTACTGGACGTTGTAATGGACTTCGATGGCGAGATTTTGAGTGTCCCATCGAGTATGTCTGTAATTGAGGAACATGGTGGTTACATGTTCCATTCCGTTGAAGTTTTCGTCTTTTCTTCCCGAATGACAAGGTTTATTCTTTTTCATGTAAGTTTGAATAATGATTAGAACGCTGAAAGGAACAATTAAACTGTGAGGTGAAATTTGGCGGAGTTTTATGACAAACTCAATGGTGAAATATTCGGCGCTGTGTCGTTAAGTCGTTATGTTGATTTTTGAAAGCGCCCTTTGGGGACTGCAATTTCTGTATTGGTCGAAAAGTTAATTTTTATTGTCATTTTTCGTCTTAATTTTGGATTAATTATATCTTTAATTTCGTCTTAATTAAAGATTGGGACTCCACCTGATAAATACAAATGTTTGCACACCTTCATCCATATGTTGGATGTCATCCAGTCCGCTCTCTCTTGCTGCTTGAAATAATCGTCGAACGGAGTTGGGGAACTATTTATTTCCTCAAAGTAGTGTTCAGGCAAAGTGACGTTACTCGTCCGGAGAGTCGCGTGTGAAATGAGCGTAATTTTCCGATTTCATTCGTAAGCTTATGAGTGTATGGAATGTAAATATCCTTATAGAAAGAGATCGATATCGAGCATCCGGTATGATATTTAATTGTTTATTAGAATTTGATCAGGAACAGGGCATGCCAATTAACCTGTGTAACCGGAACCTGTGTAACAATTCGTGCCAAGATAATTTAACCACAACCATCGAGCAAACGGTGCGATTTCGCTTATTCCAATGATTGTTCCATTTCTCAAATGTTTCTTGCGGAATTTCATGCTAGGTTCAGTGCTTTTTGTCGAAGGATAGATAAGAGAAAAGAGGACGGAAATTTTGTTTTGGGGGAGATGGTTTGTATCTGGTATTCTCTGAACTGAACTCCAAATGAAACTTGCAATTCTTGAGGTGATTTGCTGCTGCTGCCACGTGAATGCTCTGTTATACATCCATTCTATCTATGCAAATTTTAGATATTCGAAATGAGACTTTGAGCAGGCGCTGCCTTAAGAAAAAAATCATGAACAACGAAATTAATCCCATGGAATAATTGCCGAGCGAGAGTGCAGCCCCGCAACATCTCTCCTTACATGTTTTTAAAATTTCACACATTGCTAACCAGACTCGGCTCGACCCGAACCTGACGTTACGCTAATGAAAAGCTTGTACTCGTATCTCTGAGAATGGCTGTCGTACCGGAGTGAAACTTGGCTCATGGTCAGTGGCATCAGTTCAATTATGTGTAAACATTTTGGGACATAACCGTAACCCCACATGCAAGAAATGTGCGTCTCCCCCAAACCTTGCAAGAATTCTGGAATAATGATTTTAGGGAGTTTTAATGCTGGAAAAAACGAAATGTTCGCAGCCGGAATAAGCATAAACTTTGAGGATAATATCTGTATTGCCAAAGATTTGGAAATACAGAGGCACGGGGCCGTCTGTACAACTTCAGGAAACCTAGACTATGGTCAGCCTCGAGACATTTCAACTGTCATCGGCAACTTCTTACTTTATGACACCCAGCGTAGTTTCAGGCTAAATCTTCGGGCTGTCTTGCGGTAGGCTTCTGCCTGGCCTGGATCAATGCAGGCTGTGTTGGGCCGTCATTAGCACTGTCCCAGGGGAACCTGATTCCAGTAAGCCGATCAGTCGAGCCCGGCTTCTGCGATGTCTGAAAGGAAACGGTAAAGTCAAATCATAAAGTTGATCTCACGCGCTCTAACATGATGGCACGCTTCTGAGAAATGTTTCGGACATATCGCTGCCGATTATTAGTGGATATATTGTGCCCCATATCTGCGGTAACATTCTCATTTATCGTATTTGTCACTCTTCGTTTAGACCTGGATAGCCTGGATAAATGTGCGAATTATAAGCATTCTTTGAACTATTGGTTGCTGGAAAATGGACATTATACACCACGGATTCTTTCGGCAAGTTGAAATCTGAGAAACGGGGAGCGACGCTCCCGGATTCTCAGTCAGCCTGGGGAGTACCGTCGCCGCATCGCCGCGGCCACATTATTTCTAGTTCGCCGACTGCCGCCGTCTCCTCGGCGCTCCGCCGTTGGGAGGCGGCGTCTACTCGTCGGCGACCCAGGCGATGAGGTCCGTGGTGATGATGGCGACGGGCCTGCAAGCCTTCTGGTGACAGGCATCAGCATTGGATGTGTGGTAATTGGCCTGGTATTATTACCGTGTTGGAGTAGGTAAACCCTTTCCTACACCTCCCAATATGTAACTCCTGTTTTTTTTACGTTCTCTTGCATTGCTGACTTTAATTCCCTTCCCTCTCTGAGCATCTCCGTTGCTGCCTTCACAGTTTTTGCCTTCTGCGGTATTTTTACGGGTGTGAAGCTCCTACTCGAGGCCTATCCCAAGCCCCGTCGAGAGTTGATTGGATCCATGCGCGTTGAGGTTCCCCTCGTGCGAGTTAGTCCTGAGGTTACCAGCACGCCCCCTTTGGCCCTGATATCTCGATCTAACGGGGGGGGTAAACGGCCCGTAGTCTGTCGCTTGCGGTCTAGCCACCCGGCAGTGTCTGCGGGCACTGCCACTCGGTCCAGCTTGGCTGAGGGGTTGATGTTTCGAGCCTGCGGCGCGGCGCGCTCTGCATTGGGGCGCGGGTTTTCTTTCGGGGACACGTGATTGGCCGGGACCCGGAAATCGTGACGATTTACGGGGCTTCGGCCTGTTGGGCGTTTTAGTTATTTTCCCGTAGTCTCCCTGCTTGAGGGGGCGCTACGTTTCACGGTGACCCAATGCATGGTCCTGTCGATCGTCTGGCCTGATGGCGTCAAGGGGGTGAGTGCCTTCTGACCGGAGGGGCTGTGAGCCTCTTTTGCCCCTCTGTAACTACGCGTCTGCTCCCGAAGACACTGTAATACCCACCTATTGACAGCTGGTAACCCCAGGGGCCGGAGGTAGATACTTTTCTCATGGCATAATTTTAAGCCCCTACCTCCACTAAGCAGACTAAACGGATTTTTCGCGACATAGTCCAACCGCTGAACCTCCCTAAAACCTCAACCCACACGTCTACTCGGATTCCGACCTGTGCCTTGACGCAGACCATATCGAGTTGACCCTCTGACGCTGCCGCCGTGATGAACTTTACAGAAGTCACCCCCCCCCCACCCCACCCGCGCGGACTAGACCAGACAAGGCTGGCTCCTCTACGCCTGGGGGACAAGACTTATTCCAATGGGGGGGGCGCGGTAGTGGTGTGGTCAGGTTAGCTGGCTTCCACACAGCCGACCCGGGTTCAAGGCCCGGCGGCTTTCCTGAACAAGGAGCCAGCTGGCTCCCGAGAAACCCTTCCAACAAGGAAAGAGCTGGCGACGCCATATGACTCTGGCAGTTGGTGCGTCGATAAGTCCCAAAAAATTATGATAGACTTATTCCAGAGTTCAGGTTCCTACTCTGGAGGAGGGTAACAAGAGTAACCTCTGTCAGGTTGTCCGAGCCTCGTCTGAATCCGGAATTGTATATCACTTTTATCAACACTCCGGTGCCAAATTGAAAGTCATCATATATTCAGAGGAAGAAACTTGCAGTTTGGTGTCGGCTAAAGACCCCTTTTATACGAGGGAACATAACGTCTTGGTTTCGGTACCGGTGGCAGCAGCTTCCCACCCAACAAAGAACATCACTGTTGGTGTTGTTACTTGTTGGGAGTTTGCAGAGTCAACAGAACTGGACGCATTAAATAGTTTTTAGGAGCGTGGGTGACCAACGAGTGCAGACAGAATAAGAAGAGGCGATGGTGAGATCGTAGCGACACACACCTTCGTCATAACGTTCAGCGGCAAAGAGCTGCCCCAAACCAGCCATGAAGGCTTTCCATGCGTGTTCTTAGGTATGTGCCGGACCCCACGCGATGCTACCGATGCCTAGAGATACAGCTATGTGGCCAAGGCTTGCAAACGGTGGAACTGTGGGATTTGTTCTAGCCGGCCAAATGTCAGCTGCTTGCGAGGCAGTTGTCCCCAATTGCGTCGGATGTGGTGGCGATCATGAGGCGTGGTCACGCACGTGCCCCACGTTCCTTTCTGAGAGGGAGAAGCGAAGAGCTAAGGTAGTGGGAAAAGGACGCAACACTAGCAGGTAGTACTTTAAGGCACCTTATTCACCCCTAGCCGACTGTGGCAGAGGGGGTTTCTGTTTGGTATTTTCTCTTCCATGAAGCCCTAATGGGAGAACTGGAGTGAGTGAGAGCAAGTGCTTGCCTTGACTCTTCTATGCGAGACATTATGCACTTGTCTGTTCGGGACTTGGTGGGCCTGGTCGGAGGACAAAGGTTAATAAAGCTAATATTTCATTTTATTTTATTTCCCCTGTTAGAGGTAAACAAGTCCACAAATCATGGCAATCGGCATGTGGTGAGGGAATGTTTTATGCCGCGATAAACCTGTTCATTTAGGCCATAAGTGAATACGAGTACACATGAAGCGTCTTTTAGCCAAAAGGGCCTGTTGTTGAGACCCAGAAGGGCACTGATCAATTTCTGTTGTTTTTCCTTGAAATCTTGAACATCACGTTGGGAACTAGGCAGTAAAGCAAGTTATACGCATTTCCAAACGTCAGTGCCAAAATCATGTTTATCACGTAGGTTTCAAAGAGGTTCAAGCAGGACAAATTTGTCTGCGCAGCGGGGCTTGAGCATGACGTCACTTTCCCAACGCCATCTCACACCACGTGAGCACCGAGGGAGGAGGGGGTCGATGTAGGGTGAATTTTGTCCCTCTTTCTCTGCGAGCGTTAAGTTGCGGGTCAAATGAAATATGGATTAAGTGGTTTCTTGGTATGCTGTATCACAAGGCTGTCTTAGTTCAAATAGAATTATGAAGGTGCCACATTGCCTTTAAATAGTAAGCTCACGAAGAGTCGCTGCTCCGTTAAGTGTGAGTACTAAAAAAACAAGCTGTGAAGCCAGGAGTTTGTTCTTGTATGCTGTACGCGAGTGGTAGTTATTCAAGTCTCATGAAGTGGTCACGTTTCCTTTAAGCTGAAAAAACGCTTCCTCTACTCTCTTAGGTAAAACTGAACATGGATCGTTTAAGTTAAAAGAGTAGCGGAATCTTTTTGAACGTTACCTTTAAGCCAAACAAGTTTTCTGCCACTTCTCCTTGGGTAGATCTCAGACATGACCATTGACATATTTGTCGTTTGTAGGTGCACCCATGGATAAAGAAGGCGGAAGAGGAGCACGTGGACATTGCTGGCTGGATCTGTAAGACGATGAACCTCACCCCTACCTCAGCCTCCGGCAGGCCATCAAAATAGCGACATTTTGATCTTAGTAACACAACTGAGAGACCTTTATGGCTATTCCAGTAAGGAGGACCGTGGCGAGTGGAGAGGTCCCAGTTGTTGCTGGATGTATAGCCGAAGAGATACGGTCGGTGGTGTGACCTCTCAGATGTGGGAGAATTGGGTGATGCAGTTGCTAGATGCTAGATGTCGGCGTGGATAGAAGTCAGCAAGATGTAAGATTTTCTAAACCGGGTCGAGCTGGTCCGAACAATGTCGCACTAATTCCAGGAGATTCCTGCTGCAGGAATGACAAGTGATTGAGGTGACGATTGTCTAAGTGTGTTACCTGAAGGGTTCTTAATTTGTATGATCCTTAACTGATATTTTTGGTTATGGTCAGAAATTTAGGTATTTTTGAAAGCCTTTCCGGCGGACACTTCGCTTCAAACGTGGTGACTTGCTTCACGAACTTATGTTTCGTTCGCAAGCTGGTGGTGGACAATAATCAGAATTTGTGCTTGTTCGCTTTGGTATCTTCTTCCCTCCATCTAGTCACAGAAGGAGAGCTGTAACAAAAGAATCAATTCTGTCTTGTCTATCCCCAAATTCGAGAAACGTGCCACCTCGAATTTAATGCATTTGTTAGTATCGCTCATTAATGCCATGATCATGCTTTCGAGCCGACCCAGCTGTGTAGCTTTGAAGCTAGGTTATAATTGGGTGCAAAAAGTTGGCTATATTGCGCTCACGCGGCCGGCGAACCTGAGTTGTTATTGTTGAGTACGGAGGATTTTTCCTGCCATAGAGGGAGTATTCGTAGACGAACTTTAGTTGAGAGGCTGGTTTACTCCGGGATGGCGGGAAATGTTCGTGATCCCGTGTATGTTGATGCTTAGTGATATTGATTCTGATCGCTTGCTTTGTGATCGCTGCCGATGCTATCTTTTTTGCATGCTTTGTGCGCTGGTTGTCGGCGCTCTCCGTGCATTTCTGTCCGGTTTAGTCTTGTTAGAACTGGTCGTTTTCACGTATTCCAATTTGAACTCCCTGCCCGGTGAATGTGACTCTGAGTTGCAGTTACTTTTCTAAACGCGATGAAACTTTGTGGTGGGGACTGACGACGCAGTGATGATTTGCCAGCGTTTTGTTGAGTCCAACACTTCGCCCTTGGCATGACTGGGCGGGTCGCTAGTAGGTGTGCCCCAAACATCCCAAGATCCACTTTTGGCACACTTTTGACCGTCAGTTGGCCCACTTTTGAAACTTTTAAAACCCAATTAAATATTCGTTGGCGTTATCAAGCAATTTAAACCTCTATCACTGTATTGTCTTTGTAACTGTGCTTGACTCTGGTCCGGTCGTGGCACCGATTGGTTAATGCAGTGGTGACGTCACTAGACATTTCTGAATGAGCGTATCATTGGTGCGTAAACACCAGTTCCTGATCCTGATTGGTCGATGGCTTATGTCATGTTGGATGACAGTGTGTGGAAGTTGACGGCGTCTCGCACCGTTGGCTGATGAGTGGTTCTTGCTGTTTAGTGACATCAGTAGCTGGAAAAACTTTGCTGTCGTGAGTCCCATGCCCTGCATCCCCACCTGGATCTAATGGATTTCTGTAATATAGGTATATGCCTTCGAGGCTATGTCGGAAGTTGACATAGTCGTATATCTTCAGAGTTTACATCAGAGCGCTATACCATTACATGAGTGAGTCATATCCGCCTCCATGCATTATGGCCCGATCCTCCGGTGTTGGTTAGCCCCCTTCTCTGTGCACTCAGGTTTCATGGGTGGATCTTACACCTCGGGGTAGTTGTTGGTGATCTTCTGCTGCCTGATGCGTATAAGATGTGGAAAGGGGGAGAGGAGTATGGTATACTGGCATTGGTGAAAATATGACGATGAAACGGCCCGAAACGGTGCGTGTTTCTGAAGCCTAGAGTAGCATTGAATCACAGCAAGTCGGTAGAAGCGGCTTAAGTCCCTAGCATCATGCTAAGATATTAACCATCATGTGCTAGAACAGAGCGCTTTCGCTCTTGAGGCGTGCTCGGGTAGATCTGAACCTTGCGTTTAAAGTCGCAGATCCAGGTGTGATAATGCCTGTCTGCAAAATGAGTGTGTCAATTCAGAGTCCAGGGCCCCTTTCATAAAGTAATAGCTTATAGCGTAAACATAATGCAGCGTAGAAAGTGAATAATACACCACAATCTTGTTTCACAAAATCAGCTAAATACAACTTGCAAAGTTAGCTGCCTAAACTATGCTGTACTGGAATTCAGCGTAGAATATTGCCAATATTGTTCATATAGCAGACAACATGTACGTTGAATATGAAAACGCCGAAAACTACGCAAGATATAGCAGCGTAACATTTATCAGACAATGAACAAAACATGAAAAATATATTATTTCCTATGGAATTGAATCGAACAAAATTAGATAGTATAGTGAAGGACAAATAGAGTCATGAATGTAAAATAAACTTAAATGGAAGTGTGTGAAGTTTTCCTTGCACAGGTATAAGTCAAGTTGCACATGCCAAATTGAGCTGATATGTAGAGTTCACGGCCATTTGATATGCCAAAAATGATGATAGCTATTGACAAATACACAGGAAAGCTGACATGATTTTTACTTGACTTTGCCGTTACTGTTATTTACAGTCTAGCGAGGACAGAACCCTAGATAGGCTGACACGACAAAGTGTTATATGGAGTCTGTGGAGGGTAAAAATTCAATTTAAGGTATCTGTCACCAACAAAATCCAAGTATCTCTACTGAGGCCTCTGGCGAAAATGATGTATACCTAGGTACCTAAGTACCAGCATCTTGATCTTGTTATTCTTCAAAGATGTTTACTCACTATTCCTTTCCCAGTTTCACGAAATTATAAGGTTCACAGACCTTTCACAGTTCACTCATGATAAGTAAACACAATTCACCTAAAATTCTACTAACTACACTCCACAACAAGACAATAACCTTTTAGGACCTTCTTGGCAGTAACTACCTAAAATGAGGTACGGCCAAAAACAAATCCGTCGTATTTTTATTGCGTCAGCCGATAGTCCAGCTTCCGCCGCAGTACTTGTAAAGTGCGTTAGAAAATTAAACATCGAATAAGAGGAATTAAATAGAATAATTTTCATCAAATAATTTATTGAAATATATATATGCGATTTTCATGTTAATAAAGCAGTTAAACGCCATATTTGAAAGGGGTAATTCCATTCTGAATTGGGCGTAATTCACGCTGCATTTGATATCTACGCCACTTTCGCGTGAATGTCACCGCTCTTGAAACGTGATTCTGAGTACGGCGTAACTTTGCAGGTGAATGTGGTGAAAACACGCCGCATTTCACAAATTTTATGAAACGGGGCCCAGGAGGTGTCTTCTGGAGCTGAGAATCAAGGGAAAGTGACTGATGTAGCTATTACCAGAATGGTGTACTGTTGTAGCCTATTGCCAGACATAGTTCCTCAGAGTAGTTAGTTAGATATATCAGGCAGGTGAGAATAAATTTAAGAAATTCCGCTCACGCGGAGTGTGCAGACGCTAATGCTGAGATAAGCTAAGAGGTACACCGTGAACCACACAAATACGAAATCACGGCTTACACTGCTGAACGGTTTGAAAGTTTTTTCACGTTATTAGGTCAATTTGTAGACAGTGTGTTACCCTGGGCTTTGCAGAGAACAAGCCGAGACGAATCTATTGGTAAGGGAGACGCGTATCGAACGTGACGTGAACGTACACTCGGCACCCTTTGAAATGTTATTTCTCACCTCCTCCCAGCATGCCAGTATCAGCTCTGCCAGTGTGCGATTCAGTGCCTCAGGTGGATCTCTCAGAAACGGCACCTCCTGGTTCAAGTGGCGTCGCCTTCCGTGGCAAGTGCCACCCTGCCTGACTGGAGTACTTCTCCCCCCCGCGGACGGCAGTCCTCTATCCGCCTGTGGGATGCTGGCGACGGAGGTACCGTCCCTCTTCAGATCGCCTCAAAGAGGACTCAGAGGAGACCTGGAGTTATGATGTTTCGGTATGACATCATTCTGTTCCGCAGATGAGAGGCGTGTGGGTGCTCTGAAGGGCATTCACCGGAGTCATCTCACTTTAAATGTAATGTTTGGTGGCTATGGCTGTCTGGGGAGGTGGGATGCTGCCCAGGCGGGCTTAGCATTACTTTGAGGAGGGTGCTTGACTGGGAGTTAAGTAAGTGAAGGTCAAGCGAATTCGTATCTTCAAGGGCCCATAGCCGGAGTTTCCCCGGCAAACTCTGGTCAACCCGTTTGACACGCGCATTGTCGCAAGTATCGAACCAAACCCAATATTACATAGTATTAAATAGAATCCGTAACCGAACACGTAACTAAATTGACAGGCTTGAATCCAAATCCGTCTCAAGATCCGAAACTGCGGAGATCTTCTAGCCCATCCAATGCGATCCGCCAGTTGGACGGACATAAGTCTGGATATCCAGTACATAATGCACTCACGTGGGGAGGGTGTCATTTGGCCTCGAGGGGCGTCGTTTGTAAACGCCAGACCTGTCAGGGGACGGGAGGGGGGCGCCGAATCTCACACACCACTACCTGCGACTTAGGGGGCTAATGGAGAGCGACACTTCAAGGGGGTGTCGCGGTGTAGCATAAGGGGGGCATTGAATTTCCGATGGGGTGAGCATGGGCGAGGGGCAGTTGGCTCGCTTTGTGTCCTGGATCCACGTATGATGCTCTGTATTGACGGGGACAACGAGACTCTGAGTGTGCCTTGGCTTCGTTTTCCTTGGCTTCGTTTTCCTTTGAAATAAATGAACAGCCTATAACATGAAATTAGGTTTGAATCCGTCCTTAAATTTTCTCACTGAAACTATAATTTCTAAGCTTCTCCAAAGCTCCTAGTTCCTTCAAGCTCCGTTGAAGCTGTGCTCAAGCCTCTTCCATCCTTTTCTTGGTAAAGTCTCCCAGATTAAATGTGCAATTCTCAAGTTTTGGACTTGATCTTTAGGTAATTGAACAAATCTGTTAACAGTAGTCCTGAAATAAAAGGTGTTCTGTGGAACACCTTTTATTCCCCTTCCGTCCCCACGCTGGAAAAAGGAGTTGATTACGCATTGAATTGGGATGTCATTCGGGGCAGTCGGATTTAATACGTTGTAAGCACACTTTACGCAATCTCAACGTGCTCTTTTAAAAAGGACCTTTCTTGGTGAAGTGTGTGGTCTCGTGTTGGCAGATCGGACCATCGACGCGCTATGCCCACCGTGTCCTTCAGACTTCCTGCATGACCTCAGTCGGCTGGGTGAATTATGTAAGAAACGAAAGTACGGGCTAAGCGCGCAAGTTCCGCAAAATCCTGACGAATTGTGCGTGCTGCTTCATAATATCCACGGCGACGCGAAAACTACATGGTCAGCGGCATAGGCGGATCCAGGATTGCCGATCGGAGGGGGCACCTTCCGGGAGGGGGCGCCACTTATGACCGGCAAAAGCTATCAGGTGGGCGCCAAATCCTGTGGGTGGGCGCCGACTTTCGTATCTTGGGGGGTGGGAAGCGACATTTCAGGGGGGCGCCATCGACCTTTCAGGGGGCGCCGAGGGTCGATCGGGGCACTTGCCCCCCCTCTTGCCCCCTCTGGATCCGCCTATGGTCAGCGGGTAATTTGCGGGCCAAGAAACTACCTTGTGGATCCGTGAGTAAGATTTACCGGTGAAGCGCAACGCTCGCTAGTGTAGTGTGCGTGTCGCCGGCTGTAGCTAGACCTCATGTCAGCTGCACTTTTTCAGTCCTTCTGAGACTATACCAGGCTTATCAGAATAGCTTATCTGATGGAATTGTTTTTTACAGGTGATAATAGGATAGTAAACCTGCGAATGCGTAGCAAATTCCGTTAGGCTAAGCCTCGCTGTTTTATGGACTTTTTGATGATTGGATGTGATATTCAACACTGCAATTGCATTGCCCGATAAAGCACTGAAATCATGAGCGTGTTCAAAGGACAAGGGAGGCAAGCCAGAACCAGGTTGGTTCAAGTTTTCACTAGTAAAATTTGGTTGTTTTTGGTGTCTACTAAGAAAAAACGTCCCTCATTTTGAGGGTTAAAATTAAGCTTCGATAGATCAAGTTTAGACATTTAAGAAAAAGCCAGGAATACACTTGCACTAATGTCGCGAAGTGAAATATGTTGACAAACCCAGTAGCATGTATGTTATACAAAAGAACTAGTCGGCAATCCTTCTACGGTTTTACTGATCCGCAATACTGTAAAAAAAACAGACAGGACCGAGCGAGAATAAAAACCAATGAAACGACATACGGGGGAAAGGATGAGTTTGGGTAAATACGGAAACAGTAACGATAGTAGGAAAACGCACCTCAGAGCCCGATTATAGCCGCTGCTCAAGGCCTAAATGCAACACGCCGATCGCCTAACAGTTGCAGTCAGGGCGTCGAAAGCAGCAGACGTGTAATCCCCAGTGGCTATTGGAGGACCAAGTGCCTTTTGTCTCCTACATCCGCCAAGTGCCAATTTTCCCCTCCCATGTCGTCATTGCCGGACCACTCCGTCCCCCGTAAAATGTCGGCTTCGCCTCGTGACCACCCCATTGAAACCCGTAAATGTGATTAAATTTTAACCAAAGTTATTGTAATTGGGCGTTTATATATATATATATATATATATATATATATATATATAGGGCACTAGTCATAGGCGATCCAGGATTACCAGTCGGGGGGATTCTTCCGGGAGGGGATGTCATCAGACCAGGGGCTTCATTCGGACCAGGGGCCCCATTTTTGGCTGGCAAAACATCAGGTGGGCGCCAAATCCTATCGGCGGGCCTGCTTTCCGCATCCTGCGAGGGAGAATGGGAAGCGACATTCAGGTGGCTCCATCGACCCTTCAGGAGGCGCTGTGACCATTTCAGGTGTGACCTCGAGGGCACATCGGAGGACTCCCGCCCGGGCTTGTCCCCGGATCCGCCTATAGTACCAGTGGCGGATATAAGGAGGTTATGGGGCTCACGAGCCTCCTAAATTTCAGGGACCCCTCCGAGATGTCTAAAAATATCTGTATAAGCAAAGGCTGTTCGGAGGCTATGGCGGGGGACAGTGGCGGGTACAGGACTTTGGGGTATGGGCAAGGGGTTCGAGCCTCCTCGCCATTGCCTCACATCAGCATCGGCCTATGCTTTACTAGACACTAACATAGGGGCTCGAGCCCAGTCCCCTTGTATCTGCCACTGGCAGTGGGGAGGTGTGAGTTTTCTAGCCTCCCAAAATAA